>CM022705.1:74238122-74838122 GCA_012295165.1 Asparagus setaceus | reverse complement strand
CTTAGGGGTGAATCTGTGAATATTGCCTTGACAAAATTCTCCACCTGCGTAAAATAAAAATGAAATAGAAACAGACCTAAGAAATTTGTGTAGAAAGTGAGCTGTTTCAAATCATGTGTAAAATCGGAGAGGAATGTTCTCCTTGTTTCCGTTACTTTGATTGGGTCTGTAAATACTTTGTCCATACTTGATAATGAAAACTTTCTTACTCTGCAGCAGCCATGTAAGACCCATGCAGAGACTTTACAGTGCATGCCTAACTTGTAATTCACAATATACCGACTTTCGCAATTTAGCCACAATAAAACAGCCTCCAGATAGTTCTAATGTACACAGAAATATCATCGCAACAGAGAAGCACATACTCATAATATGAATTATGTTAAGGAGAATTTAAGGTTCAATGAGCATGTGAAGAAATTTTCTACTTTTAAGTGGATCAAACTTGGATTCAAAGATCATAGGTTTTCAGCATTGGAGAGGGGGAAATTTCAGCCTGTACTGCCAGCATGCCATGGTTACCAGCATACAATTTCAGAGCTCACATAGTAAAAGGAGAGATAAACTCTCTCCTGTTTATAACATCTCACACGTAATAAAGTCAAATTTCACTTCAAGCTATAAACAAATTTTTGTTAAAGGGAATGTAAAAGCAAAATCAAAACTTTTAATCACTAAGAAATAAAACATTTATCAGCAACAAGACTATTTTTTATTATGAAAAGGAAAATGTTTCGCATGAACTTCGTTTACTTGAATCAAACATTAGTTCCCAAAATAAATGAATCATACCTCAGAAGCCGTGAAACCACAGCTTTGTAACTCACCGCTCTCCCAGGTTTCCGTGATAGATCTCAGAGGCATATCTAGCAAGTCTAACATGATAAAGGAAAAGAAATAAGTTCATGAAAAAATTAGTATTTTAATCCCCCTTGATCCACAGATATGCTTTCTTTAAGAGAGAAACTTCAGCATAATTATTATACATGCCTGCTAGCTTGCGAATTTTGCGTAGAGATGGTATCTTCATGTCTAAATGATCCAATATTGACTTCAGTGAGCTATATTTTTCATCTCCATTGGCAATGAGGGATTCAGACAATGAGGATAGATTCTCTAATGTCATGTGAATCAATCTCTGGAGCTGAAACCATAACAAAAATTATTAATGATCGGCATAGTCACTCAGATAAAGAAACTAAAAGGATTTAATGAGAACCTGCAACGTTTCTTCAGCAGCCATGTCATCCAAAAGAAGCAAGTCTTTTGTAATTCTAGAGAAGACCGAATCTAGAAGTGTGCACATAGTTTTCTTGTAAACTGATGCTGGCATGAGTGGCTCCCATATGATATGAACTTTCTCCAAAATGAAGACAACCTAGGGAACAGATTTTGATCTTTAAGGTAACCAATATATCATTTTTTGTTTGAAAATTGTAACAGAATTATATAAGCAGGAACTAAATGAAATGCACCCAAAAAAATGAAGCATGCTAACTAGGATATTAAAAGGATTATAAAGTATAAGACATTATAAAAAATGATGAGACAAATGCAGCAAATATAATTAATAGTCTAAATTTTTTTGTGTAGACAGTTTCGTTCAAACAATTGTCTGCAACAGTTTCTCATGAAAAGGTCGCATTTGATAGCATATCTCAAAACATGTAAGCTCACACGCACATGTGCACATCTGTGTGCGGGCGCGCCCATATGCATGTACTTATATTCTGTACAACGTATTTATGTATGTCCGTGTACACGCATGTGTGTCTGTGTGTTCTATCCATCAATAAGCTCATTAAGCCTTATGGAAGTCCCCAGTGTATGATTTTCTTGTACAGGAATTCATATGCTTGATGCCAAGTTGACTAATGATAGTGGAACTTAGCTATTTCTTTGAAGTCCTCTCAGTATCCAAATTTCATCAAGCGCTAGCCAATCCCAATTGATGGGAAAAAGCTTAGAATAATGATGAAGATATTACATACAATGTGGTCAAGTCCCTGGAGAAGTGATATATTAAATGCTGACATTTATGTCATCTCATATGATTACAACCACAAAGTACTATCATAAGAAAGACAATTGCTGACGAATACAATTTAAACCTTGCCAAATTATGAAGATTGAGATGTGTAGCATATATAAGAGGGATACCTGTTCTATACTAAATTTTGCCGATTCGTACTGCTGAGGTTTATGTGTATTCTGAAACCCATCAGCACCGTCTATAGCCTGAAATCATAAGGAATTAATAAAAGAAAGAACAAATTTCAAAGAAACACAATGATACAACTGCGTCAAGGGGTCCAGGGTAATACCTCCATCAGACTATTGCCAATTAATTGAATTTGCTTTTGTAATATGCGCTCAGCCATTTGATAAAAGTTGGGTGCAATGTCAGCAAAAACCGCAAGCTTCTTTAAGCCACTTGGGAAATTGACACGATACTGAACAAAGAGAGAAACTGTGTTCTCATCAAAAAGAATTGAGGAAAAGCTGACTAAAACAGACAAAAGAAACTTCAAAGTACAAAATCCAGATTAAAGAGACACAAATATAATGTGACGTACATAATTATCTTCCTCAGTGAAAAAGGGGAGTCAATCAAGCCTCTTTCATTAATAAGTCATAAACGAACAATTTGAATCAGAGAAGCAATATCTTTTGAACTAACAGAAGAAAATATGAACTCTTGGCAACAAAATAGATAAGTAACTTGTCAAAAGAGCTCGCTTGCAACCCTTGAATTGAAAATTCCCGTAATGGAGCATAGACCCCACAATTATGTTAATCCATCCTTCAAGTATGAAAAGTCCAGAACAAAAATTAAAACTGCTATTTTTATCATATCTAAACTCAAGTTCCTTTCACAAGTTCTGTCTGATCTCATCGAATCAGACAGTACCTCAAATCACAAAACCATATCAACAGCCAATGTGAATCATACTGTGTTGTAATGATGATCATGGCCAAAACAAGCACACACAAGTGGATAGAATTACATCATCTTTCACAAAGACCATAAACCACAGTAGTACTTAAACAACAAACTAGAACCTTCTGTCACTAGCTAGTCAGATATCAGAAATTTTTATGTAATAAAATTTTTTAATGCCTATGTTTAATCATCTCATTGCTAAATCTAACTATCGTTATTCAGAATCTCGGTCCTCCCTAAATATCTAAACATACAAATTTGGGTGTCCACCTAAAGAAGGTTGAGCTTTTCATCCTTTCAAACATCTCATGATGATTGACGAATAGCTTGCCAACACTGTACGTAGTGCACTTTGAAATATTTCTCAACCAGAATTCTACAGTGGACGGTGTACTAGAGAATAGATTTATGAAGTACTCACAGAAATTTAGTAAAGATGGAATATGACGAATCAATCAAAGTTTTGATGATTTTTTAAAGAATTTATGAAGATTAATTGTGTATTTTGTTCGACAATCAAGGCAAAAGATAAGAAATATAAGTACTAGAATCAACCAACAGTCCATAACATTGAAATCTAGTGTACCATGGGCTAGCTGACGAGTCTAAATTAGATCATGGACAATAATCCTCAGAATTTCAATCATCCAGTTTTGGTATAGGGGAAAGCTAGGGACTTCCAGATAACTCCTTGAAGGGCAGGCCATCCCCTGGATGAGATGCCAAATCCATCATGATCTCCACTCCAGAAAGCATAAAACTAAGAATTGCAGGTTTAAAACCATTAGCACATGGATCAAGTACTCTCTAAATGAAGTGAACCAAATTACAAATGAGACAATCTGGCTCACAAGACAGGAAAAACCATTTGAATTTTCGTTGGTTTAGGACTTTACGTGGATATCCTAAGACGACCTTAGTCACCTTACCTTTTCTAACAGATATCTCTCTTGGTATTCTTCTTGTTTCTAACTTTCTTTATCTCAACAGATTACATTGACGAGAGTAACCATGGTAGGATTTTTTTATGTACATTGATGAGAGCAACCATGGTAGGATTTCTTTATGCCTCAACTGGTAACTCAAACACCATGAGTAATGGTCCCTTAGGTCAATATTGCATTTGCAGTAATCATAGAGCCAAAGATATTAATCAACAGGAAAAACACAAAACACTTCTACCTCCCCTGCACTCCTGAAGTATGTGATCCGCTCCAAATTGACTAGTCAAAGGTAAATCCCCCTACCTTTGAAAAGCTTTTCCCGCATCTCTTTTAGCACTTTATACTTAAAAATACCAATATGCCCTCTCCCTTTGCTCTATTACCTACAACCCTACAACCAAACATCGCCCACCCACCCTAATCATATGCCCATCCACTCCTCTCTCGCTTCTAACCTCTTCTCCGATCGACGCCACCTACAAACCCCCCCCCCCACCCCTGCCAAAAAAATCCATCCCCGCAGACCACCCACCAGCCGACCCCGCCTAGCCTATTTGTTCACCCTCTCCCCACCATCCGCTCATCCATCCTACCGAACTCTCCACCTCTCACCATAATATACCTTTACTATATGTTAGAAAAGGTATTGCAAGGTACTCATACATATTAAAAGATAGATAAAAACCTTGAAAAGTAAAGTGTAAGTGAAATGTAGTTATTCATAATAAAATGTAGATAACGTCATCAAAAGACTAGATAAAATCATCAAAAGACTTAGAATATTAGTGAAAGATAGTCAAAGATATTAAAAGGTAGATAAAACCATTGAAAACTAGAGATTAGTAGTGAAAGGTAGCATTTCATGCTAAAAGGTAGATTGAAAGGTAGAGTATGAGTGAAACATAGTCACATATGTTATGGTAGAGAAAATCATTGGAAGGTAGGAAATATTAGTGAAAGGTTCTCATATATACAAAAAGATAGATAAAATCAGTAAAAGTAGATAACATTATTGAAAGATTGTCATATATGCTAAAATGTGGAAAATTTATTGAAAGGCATACAATAAAAATGAAAAATAGACATTATAAGTGAAAATTAAAAATAAATGTTATCTCAATTTGCCTACCTCTTATGTAAATCTGTTTACATTTCAATTAATATCTCTCCATTATTCAGATCTGTCTACATTTCAATTCATTTGTATATATTTTATTTAAATCTATCTAGTCTTCAATTAATTTGTTTACCTTTTATTTTAATTTGTTTACACATAAAAATGTAAGATACTTAAAAGTGATGAGCAACTTAAAAGAAAATAGCAAATATAAAAATATAGTTAACATATTGATTTCTAATATTCCTTTCTGTCAAACTGGAAAGACATAGGTTATGTAAAATTACACCTTCTGGCATTTATTCACTCGTAGTTGAGGATGAGATATCAACTTCTTTTTGTGAAGATGTAAACAAATAGGTAAACTTACAAGACAGGTGCTCACCCTGACCTCTGTGTGGCTCCAACAAATAACTTGTGGACTATTCCAAGTGAGGATTATGTCAATATCACTCAGAATATCAAATTATTTACTTCATGCACTGATGCACCTAGTTAATACATGTACACATGCATTGACATACACATGTAGCAATACACAAGCAATAGTGAGACATGCATGTGTGCATTCAAGATTTTGATGTATGCATAAACATGGATAGTGCCATGGATGTGATTCATGTGAACAAATGATCACCCACCACAAAGAAATACATGCTGAAATGCACTTAAAAAATTTGAAAATTTTAGAATGAAGACAAAAGTTTTCAATGCACAGACATACAGAAAAACAAACTAGGAAATATTGATTCACTGGAGGATAGTATAGGTAAACTCTGCATGGCTGAATTTGTCTTAGTTTGCAGCATTACCGCCAGATTGATAAAAAATATAGGCAAGTCCATTACAATTTCCCTGAACTTTTTAGCTGAACATAATAGTTCATTGAAAAATACTAAATAATTTAAACTTTTGAGTGTCTTCAAAACATTAGTTAAATATCCATCCGATATCAAACTGTTAAGTGACCAGAATAATATGCAGCCCCATGGCCATGATTAAGGCTCAACTCATCTTAACAAAAGTAAGCTCAACATAAATGACTGATATATGAGTTCTCTTTAGCAACTGCCTTACCAGAATTATTTTAAAATTTCGCATTTATACAAAACATCTGTACATATCTGAAGAGAAACCTCAAAATAAAATAGTTACGTCTACATATTACACAGATATAAAGCTAAGATAAAATAAATAGCTATTCAAGATTTATATAAAACCATTAAATACCTCAAAGGCAAGTCCAAGAATCTCCTGGGACAGGTAGTAGCAGTCATTGTGTATGATTATTGCCAGTTGGCTGATATTATTCAACTGCTTCTCTAGCTTGATGCATAAAAACAGAAAGAGCAACAGAAATCAGGCTGATGATATATATACTAAAACAAACTAAACTGCCTACACTAAAATGAGAATATCAGGTCAAGATCAAGGAACTGGAACCCAATCTACAAGCTTAAAGTTCTTTACTCAACTGACTATCTAATCTAAGTAACATGAATAATAAAACTTACGGCCTTGAATGTGTTAAAAAAGAAATCAGAAAGCTGTAATGAATCCGTACAACTAGATTATGAAATCTCCAGACAGTATAGGATTTCTTTTTTTGCTTTTCTATCTCTAGGAAAATCAATATGCAAGACAAGCTTGGATAAATAATTTACTCTTTTTCAATTTACTGTTTCTTTTCAAATCCAACATTGCTCATCATCTTTTAACTACTGCAATTCTTGATCTTGAGTTATACATAGGACTAACAAAAGCTTGCTCACGGCCTAAAAGTTTAGATCAAGTTCAAGTGCACAAAGTACAGTCCAACTTGTACCACGAACATCCTTAAATTGAGTTCAAACAGTTCTATCTGGCTCTTTTCATCGCCCAAACCTAGTGCATGAGCTTTCATCAACTCAAAGTGTGTAGTCAAAATATAGCTGAAACGACATAAACTTGTGTAAAATTGTTTATACATCAAGTGGATGGAGCAAATTATACAAGGAAAACTTACGAAAGAACCCCTCTGGTTACAAATAAGTTGAGTGAACACTTTTGCTACATCAGTGAAACTATACATTTGACCCCTGTAAAAACCCAAACTCTAATGAACACAATTAAAATCATTATAAATCTAAATGGTTGATGTGATCTATTTCACCGTTGAGGAGTTTGGTGCTTACCATAAAACATTAAAGATAATGAAAACATTAAATTAGTCATCTATAATTCCAAATGATAACTGAGAGGCCTAATAGGTATTCTAGCCAGCCAGCTAGAGTGGCTATTTGAACTTTAGTGGTAAATAAAGAGGGTCATCAATTTATCAGTCAGGCTCCCTCATCCAAAAAAAACCTGTCTTTCCAAAATCAAGAGTTGATGTCATGCAGACCCCTTGCTGTGGGTGATTTCAGCTGACAGAAGCACACGTACAATCTGATAATATTGTAGTTGGTAAAGAGAAGTGCTAAAAGACCAATAATATTACCCTTTTCCATAAAATGCATTTCCATTTTTTTAATTCATTTAAAGGAGAAATAAAAATTGTCAAGCAACATTATAACACATGGCAGATCGGTCACAAACCTTGATTGGTACAATAGCTTTGTACAATAGTAGAACATCTCTAGCAGCATGATAGAACTCCTTTGCCACTCTTGAAGAAGACAAACAAGCATCCTGCACTGATTGTTCATAATTCAAATTACGTCCAGCAAAATATTTCCAACCAGTAAAAAGGCAAGAGAATAAAATGCAGATAACAAATTTATGATCATCATCACATACTATTCACAAAATTTAAAAAAATTATCCGCATTGTTCTCGATACAACAACTTTAAGAATCAGCAAGAGGAAATCTACTGCCATTCTATGAGGTCGATACAAGCATCTGAAGTAACATATACCCAATGTTTCAGCCCAAATTTGTTAAACCGATCAACATGATGAAAGTGCTATAGATTGAGCGCATCAGAGCTGTCAGTCAATCCAGATTCAACCCCAATCCAAGAGTAATATTTATAGTAGGAATTTGAGTCCGACCTTAGGAGGGTTTGTTAGTATAATTTGGGAAAGATGGGAGATCATTTGATGTAACCCTCCTGTTGGATTAATCCTAACAAGAAAAAATAGAAGTGATTCACCTTTTTAAATAGAGGGTGTCATCTTGATAGTAAAACCAATAAAAAATAAAACCTTAAAACAATACCTCCCTCGAACTCTATAATAGGAAACCCTCCATTCTAAAACTAAAACTGTAGGCTCAGAGAAACCTTAAACCCTCATTTGGCTCATTGAGATAGAGGTCACCAAAACAGCAGGAAGAAGAAAAATCTTTCTCAATTATAATCATCATTCTAGTAAGATCCAATACAAAACATGAGGTGGGGAGGTGGTGGAGGGCAGCTGCAATCTCTCCTCTCCTCTCAGATCAACTATGTATCACTGTGACTGCTTTGACAAGTGTTTCAGAAACTTGAAAGTGTTCGGAGGAAAGGACGATTAGTGAGTGCCATCATTTGCATTTGACTCAATTTACTTCTTGAAAATGTTACTCAATTCAATTACAAATGAATCTCGTGAAATATGTGTGAGCTCAAAGGGTGTATGAAAAGTTATAATCTGACATTAGGTTTCTTAATATCGAATTATCATATAGTTCCAAGGTATAAAACTTATAAAACCACCAATCTCTACATATATAAAACAAAAATAAATAAAGAAAACCTTCAAAACAGTATGCAATAGAGCTGCGTTTAGTATTGAAAAGTGCAGTTATCATTTCCTTCTTACACCGTGCAAACAACAATATGGGATCCAGTGTTCCCAAAATTGCATATATAAGACAATTAATAACATACCTTAAGTGTTGCATGCACTAGTTCCATGAGCTGAGAGACTGCTTTAGATATAAAGCATCTCCCATGCTGGAAAAGTAAATCAGCAGCATGCTCAGAGAAACCTTCAAGAAAACTGGAATCCTTGGAAGAACCTTTTGCATCCTGTAAGATACATCAGTTTATCATACAATAGTTTATGTAAGAAATAGTTGGAGAAAATATTTACATGTACTTACAGAAGAAAATAAGTGATCAAACTGCAGAAGTATCTTTCTAGATTTTGCCAAAATCTCTAGCTTCTTCCGGGAAGCAAAATGAACCTCGACATTGTGTGTGAAATGGCTCAACCTATCTTCTTTATTTTCTGTCATCGAAATAAATTTCATTTCCTTCAAAGAGGTCTCAAACTCAGCAGTATATCTTATAACATTTTGGAAATCCACCATCTTTGATGCATCATCAGGAACAGCCTAAAACCATAGTATTCAATAAATTTATCAGTATATACATATGTAAGATTGAATTTCCTCCCTTAAAGAACAAAACACTGCTACTGTTTTGAGTCTGTCATTATGGAGAAAAAAGGAAATCTAATGCTTTGTCCCCATTCACTTCAGGTTTCAGTGAGCAGAACTTTTTATTGAACATACTAAAAGCCATGCTGCGGAGAACCAAATACTTATCAAATTGAACAAAAATGTCACCGTTATCAAACTACAAACTCGTCACATTTATATGTTTTGGGTGCTTATGTGTGTATGGACACAGAAATGGATAGGGAGGATGTTTGTAAGCTATAAGTTGAAGGACAAGATATACAGCATGTTTCTTGTCTTCTCGTCTTGTACTTTCCTGGAGAATATGGTAGCTAATCTATGAAAGATCAGACCTGAAATCCTAATGTAAGCATTGGCAAACTTCAAGGAATGTCTGTATGTTTTACCTGCTGTCTCAATAATTATAAACCCACCACACCATAATTCCAAACCATCAAGTCCATAGTAATGTTACCTTCCAGCATATATGCGTGAGCACATTCCTTTCCATAAACGCAGGTAATCACATGCATAAAGCTTTTTTAATAATTCTGACAATTGATTTTCTCATTTCCAAACAAGAAATAATACAAATGTCAACCTTGAAATGTCAAATTATCATGTGCAGTTCATGCGCTAAATGTTTAGCCAAATTAAAAAGTAACTTACATAATACGATGATAAGAAACATCATGACTATGGGGATCATGTAAATAAATGTTGGCGGCTTGTAAACTTCAACAACTTTATCCTATTTTTTAGTAACTGCTTTTTTCCTTTCTTTATTTTGTCTGTTTCTGTGGAGGGGATTTGGTGGGGGGGGGCGGGGGAAGGTGACATAGTCTATCAGTTTACGTCCATATAATTCAATTTTCAAACTTCACCTTGGACAGGAAAAAAGTGATAATCAGGTCAGACATTCTTGGCCAGGTCAACCTTCCAAAGCACTGCATCCATGCTCCATTCTCAACACAGATGAATTTGTAGATAAACTTTATAACTTCAGTGAGCCTTGCATAAATAATGGGACCATCTAGGTGTTCCTGCAGAAAACCACGGAAATAACATGTGCAAGTAAGAGACTTGCAAACAGAAGCTATCATATTGTAAGAGATATAAGTATGAATTGGATTATGAGCAACGCTGATAACTTCTTCACCAACAGAATGCAATTTTGTAGGATTAGAAATCTTATCCAACAGGAAAAATCCTTACATAACGGAGGTCAGACAAGTCAAGTCATGCTTTGGTCATTATTTATCTTTGTGTGTGTGTGTGTGGGGTTTGGGGATTGGATGAGATCGGGATGATAGACCTTAATTAGGAGAGAACCGCAATAAGTATATAAAACCTACCTACAAAAAGATAAATAAAGCAGTAAATTTTGTAGAGTGTGCAGCAAGATTTTTAATAGTCATGATTTATTTTGAACTAGTGAAGAACTCACTCAATCTCGCATGGACAAAAGGTAAGAACACAATTCATGATGGAAAGGTTTTTAGTAATTGAAAACATACAACAAGGTTCAGCACAACCTTAATTCTTTGCATCTATTATACAAGGAAACTTAACTCTAATATTTAGAGGGACCAAATATGCTAGTTGATGGAATAGCGGAAATGGATGACAACCAAGTAAAATAAATTCTGGATTGAAAGGAAGCCCTTTCAGGGTTTTGCAGGCCAAAACTCACTGAAATATAACAAAAGTGGTGACATGTATACTGCAGGGCTACAATGATATCCGATCAAAATATGCTGGTAACGGACGATGAATAAAAATGTCATATTTACTGTCAGAAATCAGATGATGTAAATTCAATGAGAAATAGAAGTAAAAGAAGAAAAGATTAGAGAGGCAGGAGACAGGAAACACCGAGATATGAGGATAAAAGCACAATGATGCAGGACTGGAAACCCAGTCCTTAGTAACAAGAAGAACACAAGAAATCTCGATACCTTACAGAAGAAATTATCTGCAAGGCCCAATCGAGTAGATCAAACATATATTTTCAGCAACATGAAAGAGCAAAAACTTTCCTTATAAAGAAGTATCTAAAGAAATAGTTTAATTTAATGCAACCTTTTTGTTCTAAGGTGTGTTGATGAATTGCTTAACAGTTGAGTGGGGAAAAAGTTAACAGAAGGGCATAATGTATGATTGGAATGTAATACGTACCTTGTATTCAGAGGAGGGAAGTAATTTTAGAATTGCCTCATGCTTTACAACAGAACCTTCATCAAGTTCTTCCAAAAAGATGTCAACTGACACATTGCTTATTGCAGGATTAATGACGTGTTTGATCATTAAATCTGCTGTCTTTGCCAGTCCATAGTCCAGAACACCAACTATCTGTACACGGAACGAAGGCATCACTTGAAATGGATATGAATATAAGCTGAAGAAAGTAACTGACGGATCCATCAAGTTGGCAGAGGATGATTTTCCAGTACGAGGCGAAGTTCAAATATTGCAGTCAAACCAGCAAATCACTCCACAGAATAAAATTAACCCACAGGAATTGCTGGGGTTCATAAGAGCTAACTTATGGACAACATACATTATCTCCCAAAAAAAAAACTTGGAAGCAATTAAAACGAACTCTTGCAGCCAAACCAAGAATGTAAGACCTCAATAGTTAAAATATGTGGAACTATGAAGATATACCTCCATTGCCTCCAGTGTTGTATAAAGATCAATATCATTTGCGCCAGCAGTTCTTGCCTTTAACCTTACGATCACTCTGCCATTCTCCACCTCAAATTGCACAGCTTCTCCCACGTTTTTGGCAAGGATCCCTTGCAGCTATAAGGAACAAGCAGCAGTTGTTATTTCAGATGAACCAAAGGTAATAAATATCCAAAAAGGGGGGAAACTAGAGAAGGAATCAAGCTAGCATTATAATTTTGAGTTTGTCAGAAGAGGAAAAGAAAAATAGAAATTAATGGCATTGCAGGATATTTACATAGGGGCATTAATAAGTTCCTAAAATCCCAAACTTATTGGAAAACTATGAGAAACCAAAATTGCAGAACCCTACACATACTACCAGTTGGTAGAAAATCTCTTACACTATACTTGGAAACTTCGTTCGTTGATTTGGGCAATCATGCATGATCTCAAATAACCTCAATTTTACTGCTCCTAGGGGTTAACAAGGTGTATCTAGGTCATCCAAGCTCAAGTGCAGTGACACGATAATAAAGCCAATCCTTCACCAAAACACGTGTTCTACTAAGGCAGAGGAATGGTCATCCACTATGATACTGAGTGATAATTGGACCATTTTTTGTCAAGTGGGTTTGCACAATAGTCTTCTGAACCAATGTGCCTCTGTTTATGCAAGATTGATGGAGCAACAAGCCAATAATTAATTATCTAATAGAAAAGATAGAATCTTTCAAGGTTCATGATAAAATTTCTCACTACAGCAATGCTAATTCTCTCGTTATTTTACCTCATCGAAGCAATCCAAGCATTCTTTCCTCAAAAACCCAAACACGGCCGGCTCATCTCCCTCCTCCTCCTCAGATTCCAGCCCTAACCCTAGCCCTTCTTTCAACCCCTTCATCATAATCGCCGCCTCCTTCAACCTCCCATCCCCCAACCTCTCCTTAACTAACCCTAACCTCTCCAAAACCCCTCTGATCACCTCCACAACCCCCAGAGCCTCCCTCTTCTCCTCAAGCTCCCTCCTCCTCTCGCAGATCTCGCGCGCGAGGCCACGGATCTCGCCGTCGAGGGGGCGATCAGAGAGGAGGCGGAGGGCGTCGGCGAGGGAGTCGGAGAGGGAGGCGACGGAGGCGGAGGAGGAGGCGGAGAGGGAGAAGATGGAGGCGAAGTCGTCGCGGTGAGAGAGGACGTAGGATCTGACGCGGGATTTGATGGAGAGGGATCGGAGGTTGAGGCGGTCGATGAGGAGGCGGAGGTCGGGGGCGGAGAGAGGGGACGTCGAGTCGAGGTCGGAGCTCGAGAGGAGGTCTCGGACGTCGATGGAGCCCATGAGGACGTCCATTGCTCTGATCGCTTCGCTCGATTTCTCTCCGAGCAAGAATTTTGGGGACGATGATGACGATGGGTCGGGTTTTAGTTCTAGTTAGACTTTGGTTAGGTTAATTTGTTAGAGGCCTTTATAAGGCCCATAGCCTAATTTTAACGCAGCCCAAGTCAACATAGCTTAGTTTTAACGCGACCCGATATAAGATAGCTTAACTTTAACGCGGCCGAAATTTTTACGCGGACCCATTCGAGCCCGTAGCTAATTTACCGGGGATCTATTCAAGCGGTCATGGGCCATGGCCTTATGCTCAACGCAGACCTGTTCAAGCCCATGGATTAGTTCATACGCGCCCCGCTCATGCTTGGGGCGGCCGCGTAGAACGCCAGCTTAGTTCTATGCATAGCATTAGGCTCTCTTTTTTTCCCCTCTACTAATATATGTTTGGCCATAAGAAGGAAACGTGGAATATCACAGCTTGGATTATGACCATTTTTTTGTCCATTGTCTCAATTTGAATAAAAGTTTATGTTTAATCCAGAAAAGGTTGGTAGTAAGATCAATCGTACAGTAAAAGCATACATTAATTTTCAGCGTGTTTCTTCACGTCCGATCCATCTAGAAAATCTGAATGATGATACATTTCGAAACACTTTTAACAGAGAAAAAAGATACAGAAAAATTATTCGAAGAAAACAATGACTAAGACAAAAAAAACATGCTCAATCGAAAATCCAGGAGAAAATGTTAAATACATTTATAGCCCACAGAGCTTTATTTCGAAGGGACCGAGGCATAAAAACCGTCAACAGATGACATCAATTGCAATAACATTACATGCTTGTCTCAGGAGAAGCAGACTGGCAGATCACTACCAAAATAAAAGAACAGCCCTAGACCGGGCATCAGAGATTTCGTAGATAAAGATATAAGCGTTACACACACAAAAAGAAAAGGATCTTTCCATTTGACTATAAAAATCACGAGTATGAAACTCTGACCAATTCCTGCGTGCATTTATGTCTTCAGGTAGCCTGCACGAGGAAAAAAAAAATTTGATGCATTAGAAGATAATTGAAAGAAGAAAGAATAAATTGTACGTAATAATCTTAGATTTGGGGGATCAATTAGAAAAAAAAAAAAACAAAAAGATGTAAAGTTCGTAATAGTAGACTGAAAAGTGAGATCACTCAAAGGGGGGCCAAGTCATCATCCATAACCAAATGAAAGGCTAACTGGTATGATACTACTTCCAGCATAAATGAAAGGAAGCGAAAAATGTGTTTATGTCCCACATTACATCAAGGGGGAGCCACTGCATACAAGCAATAAAATGACTTTCATCCACAAATGCTAAAGGGACTATGTGATTAGGAGAAGATACACAATGATATCATACAGTTATCTAACAGATCCTATACTGTAGTTCCCAAAGCATATTCAAGTAATTAGATCTTTTTCAAGAAAAATATGCTAACAAATCTATAATTTTTATAGAAGGACTAACTAGTAGAATTTATTCGATAAAACATTTATGAGATGAACGCTTATTAATTGCTAATGGTGTTGGTAAGACTTAAGAGAACTATAATCGACATTGTTTGGATATATTTTCTATTTGCGGTACTGCAACTTTTAGTGAGTGTAAGTTCAAGAAGTGAGGTTGGTGATTGGTGTACGTTCACGAGCGAGGGTGGCAGACTCACTGTCATTACTCAGGCCTAACCTACCCGATAAGAGATCTTGTTAGTAGTTAAATATTATTTAAAAAGAATTCAGGGAAGTGGATGCTTAAATGCAATTCCCCAATTGAACACTTTGTTTGCTACAAAACCAGCAGTTTATAAGCATGTTAGCTAAGTAATACAAGAAACGGAGTACAACCTCATAAGAATTAAGTATACAACAAAGACGACAAAAAACTCGACAACTTGTGGGGTAATATGCTTGAATCCTTTTCTATCAAATCTATTACGATTCAAATCTCTCATGATTTAGAAACCGCCATATCTTTAACCTAGGTGTCACTTTAACCTGGAGCAAATCATAGAAGCCCATTTAAATCCACTAATACCACCCCCATAACAGGCACACCCATCATAAGTCTTTGCTGCACATACGTGTGCTAAAACCATCTCAAACTAATCTCCCTTATTTTTTCTGATGTTGAAGATATATCTCTCTAACTTGTTACGAATGTATCTCTTAGTTGCATTCGGGCCTATAGCCATTTATCCATCTCAACTTCCCAAGAGTTCGCAACATCTTAACAAAATTACAATATCAAGCCCTCCGCTCCTTTCCATGTCTGTATTTGTCTATTTGAATTCTTATACAGTGAGACAGCTTATCAAATATAGAAGGCACAGAATTCTAAAAAGATATGTACTTAATAGTGTGCATGGCCTCCAGACAAGCTTTCATACTTCCTAGTTCTAAACTATACACAAAGTAATATAGCATCTTGCAAGTACTCGTCACAAATCTAACAACTAATCTTCACTATTCACATCAAAATATCTCACTGTGCTACAGCGCAAAACACAAAGCTGAGAAAGCCCTAAACGAATTTACATGTCAACCTAAATCACCTCATCATCTCCCTAAATGTTGGGCATAAAACTTAGCTAGAGTACTCATGAAGATGGGCTAGATAAAGTAGTGCAATAAACCCCTTAAGATCAGAAGAACAACGCCATCGGTTAGCGAACCTTTCCTGATCATACATTTTAAGATCATGCAACCAAGAAGTAAACCTCGATGTTCCCCAAGATCAAGAAAGGCCCAAAATGAAGAGGTGCACTTATGAATTGTTTTAGGAAATGTATTCCGAATTGCATAAAATAGTAAAAAAACTACCAACAAAACTTGACAAATTAGATCTTAATAATATATGTGGAATTTTATTGAACAGTTTCATGATACCATAATTACTAATAATGTAATGTAATGGCTCTAAGCTCCCCCACGTTCAATCCTTTGGAGTATTTAATGTGCTTTTCACTTATTACATTTCATATGGTGGTCTATTTGATAATGGTAAATCTCAAAGTTTAGACCATTATATCAGAAGAACAAAGTCGAAAAAAACTACCAACAAAACCTGAACAAACCTCAATTTGATGAAAACTATATGTAACCTCTCCATTTCTTATTACCTGCAACGTGCTGGTCTAGAAAATCAGAAAGACCCTTGATTAGTAACTAATTCTTATTTGTCATGTAAATCATCTTATTTCTTGAAACATCACATGTTCAGTGGATCCGGTCCCTCAAATATTTTCTGTTAAAAATCAATCTCTACTAACAAATATTTTGTAAATACATATAGGTATATTTGCTAGTAGTTTGCCCATACACAAAGAATACAAATGAAAAAAAAATGAAAAGAGAAAAACACGATATAATATGATCAGACCCTAACTACAAGTCAAAAAACCTTGTACAATCTATTTTCCTCTCACGTGCAAACTCACGTGCCAAGATTCTAGCTAATAACAAATTCGGAGCTCCAACAACTCTACCCCTGTCCCATTTCCTTCTCAAGCACACCTCAATAGAGTCACATACCACATCATCCCTCTTTCAACTTCTCCTCAGAATCAAATATCCACAACCATTTCCATGTCCATCTCCCCAGAATATGCTCGGGCTTCGCCCTGTGTCGTCCTTCATCCGATCACCGCCAGCGTTCTCGAGGTTCAAGATGAAGATGATCAAATGTTTATATTACAAGAATTAAGTATAGAACAAAGACGACAAAAAACTCGACAACTTGTGGGGTAAGATGCTTGAATCCTTTTCTATCAAATCTATTACGGTCCATAACTCTCATGATTTAGAAACCGCCATATCTTTAACCCAGGTGTCACTTTAACCTGGAGCAAATCATAGAAGCCCCGTTAAATCCAACAATACCACCCCATAACAAAGTGCACACCAAGACACCCATCATAACTCTTTGTTGCACATACGTGTGCTAAAACCATCTCAAACTATTATCCCTCATTTTTTCTGATGTTGAAGATATATCTCTCTAACTTGTTACAAATGTATCTCTTAGTTGCCTTCGGGCCTATAGCCATTTATTCATCTCAACTTTCCAAGAGTTCTCAGCATCTTAATAAAGTTACAATATCAAGCCCTCTGCTTCCTTTCCATGTCTGTATTTGTCTATTTGAATTCTTATACGTTGAGACGACTTATCAAATATAGAAGGCAATGAATTCTAAAAAGATATGTACTTCATAGTGTGCATGGCCTCTAGACAAGCTTTCATACTTCCAAGTTCTAAACTATGCACAAAGCAATATAGCATCTTGCAAGTACTCGTCGCAAATCTAACAACTAATCTTCACTATTCACATCAAAATATCTCACACGCTGACAAGAAAACACGAGATGAGAAAGCCCTAAAAGAATTTACATGTCAACCTAAATCACCACATCATCTCCCTAAATGTTGGGCATAAAACTTAGCTAGAGTACTCATGAAGATGGGCTAGATAAAGTAGTGCCATAAACCCCTTAAGATCAAGAACAATGCCCCTTAGCTTAACCTTTCCTAATCATACATTTTAAGATCATGCAACTAAGAAGTAAACCTCGATGTTCCCCAAGATCAAGAAAGGCCCAAAATGAAGAGGTGCACTTATGAATTGTTTTAGGAAATGTATTCCGAATTGCATAAACTAGTAAAAAAACTACCAACAAAACTTGACAAATTAGATCTTAATAATATATGTGGAA
Source organism: Asparagus setaceus (assembly GCA_012295165.1). Lineage (NCBI taxonomy): Eukaryota > Viridiplantae > Streptophyta > Magnoliopsida > Asparagales > Asparagaceae > Asparagus > Asparagus setaceus. Next base: position 74,820,004 of record CM022705.1, on the reverse strand, counting down.
TTTTATTGAACAGTTTCATGATACCATAATTACTAATAATGTAATGGCTCTAAGCTCCCCCACGTTCAATCCTTTGGAGTATTTAATGAGCTTTTCACTTATTACATTTCATATGGTGGTTAATTTGATAATGGTAAATCTCAAAGTTTAGGCTATTATATCAGAAGAACAAAATCGAAAAAAAACTACCAACAAAACTTAAACAAACCTCAATTTGATGAAAACTATATGTAATCTCTCCACTTCTTCTTACATGCAACGTGCAGGTCTAGAAAATCAGAAAGACCCTTGATTAGTAACTAATTCTTATTTGTCATGTAAATCATCTTATTTCTTGAAATATCACGAGTTCAGTGGATCCGATCCCTCGATTATTTTCTGTTAAAAATCAATCTCTACTAACAAATATTTTGCAAATACAAAGGTATATTTGCTATTAGTTTGCCCATAGACAAAGAATACAAATGAAAAAAAAAATGAAAAGAGAAAAACACGATATAATATGATCAGACCCCAACTACAAGTCAAAAAAACTTGTACAATCTATTTTCCTCTCACGTGCAAACTCACGTGCCAAGATTCTAACTAATAACAAATTAGGAGCTCCAACAACTCTACCCCTCTCCCATTTCCTTCTCAAGCACACCTCAATAGAGTCACATACCACATCATCCCTCTTTCAACTTCTCCTCATAATCAAATATCCACAATCATTTCCATGTCCATCTCCCGGAATATGGTTACTCAGGTCAGATCCTTCATCCAATCACCGCCGGCGTTCTCGAGGTTCAAGATGAAGATGATCAAATGTTTATATTACAAGAATTAAGTATACAACAAAGACGACAAAAAACTCGACAACTTGTGGGGTAAGATGCTTGAATCCTTTTCTATCAAATCTATTACGGTCCATAACTCTCATGATTTAGAAACCGCCATATCTTTAACCCAGGTGTCACTTTAACCTGGAGCAAATCATAGAAGCCCCTTTAAATCCAACAATACCACCCCCCATAACAGGCACACCCATCATAAGTCTTTGTTGCACATACGTGTGCTAAAACAATCTCAAACTATTCTCCCTCATTTTTTCTGATGTTGAAGATATCTCTCTCTAACTTGTTACAAATGTATCTCTTAGTTGCATTCGGGTCTATAGCCATTTATTCATCTCAACTTCCCAAGAGTTCTCAGCATCCTAACAAAGTTACAAGATCAAGCCCTCCGCTTCCTTTCCGTGTTTGTATTTGTCTATATGAATTCTTATACAATGAGACAGCTTATCAAATATAGAAGGCACAGAATTCTAAAAAGATATGTACTTAATAGTGTGCATGGCCTCTAGACAAGCTTTCATACTTCCAAGTTCTAAACTATGCACAAAGCAATATAGCATCTTGCAAGTACTCGTCACAAATCTAACAACTAATCTTCACTATTCACATTAAAATATCTCACTATGCTACAACAAGAAAACACGAGATGAGAAAGCCCTAAAAGAATTTACATGTCAACCTAAATCACCTCATCATCTCCCTAAATGTTGGGCATAAAACTTAGCTAGAGTACTCATGAAGATGGGCTAGATAAAGTAGTGCAATAAACCCCTTAAGATCGAAGAACAATGACCCTTAGCTTAACCTTTCCTCGATCATACATTTTAAGATCATGCAACTAAGAAGTAAACCTCGATGTTCCCCAAGATCAAGAAAGGCCCAAAATGAAGAGGTGCACTTATGAATTGTTTTAGGAAATGTATTCAATTGCATAAACTAGTAAAAACTACCAACAAAACTTGACAAATTAGATCTTAATAATATATGTGGAATTTTATTGAACAGCTTCATGATACCATAATTACTAATAATGTAATGGCTCTAAGCTCCCCACGCTCAATCCTTTGGAGTATTTAATGAGCTTTTCACTTATTACATTTCATATGGTGGTTAATTTGATAATGGTAAATCTCAAAGTTTAGACCATTATATCGTAAGAACAAAGTCGAAAAAACTACCAACAAAACTTAAACAAACCTCAATTTGATGAAAACTATATGTAATCTCTCCACTTCTTCTTACATGCAACGCGTGTGTCTAGAAAATCGAAAGACCCTTGATTAGTAACTAATTCTTATTTGTCATGTAAATCATCTTATTTCTTGAAACATCACATGTTCAAGTGGATCCGTCCCTCAAATATTTTTCTGTTAAAATCAATCTCTACTAACAAATATTTTGTAAATACATATAGGTATATTTGCTAGTAGTTTGCCCATACACAAAGAATACAAATGAAAAAAATGAAAAGAGAAAACACGATATAATATGATCGGACCCTAACTACAAGTCAAAACCTTGTACAATCTATTTTCCTCTCACGCAAACTCACGTGCAAGATTCTAGCTAATAACAAATTCGAGCTCCAACAACTCTACCCCTCTCCCATTTCCTTCTCAAGCACACCTCAATAGAGTCACATACCACATCATCCCTCTTTCAACTTCTCCTCAGAATCAAATATCCACAACCATTTCCATGTCCATCTCCCCAGAATATGCTCGGGCTTAGCCCTGTGTCGTCCTTCATCCGATCACCGCCAGCGTTCTCGAGGTTCAAGATGAAGATGATCAAATGTTTATATTACAAGAATTAAGTATAGAACAAAGACGACAAAAAACTCGACAACTTGTGGGGTAAGATGCTTGAATCCTTTTCTATCAAATCTATTACGGTCCATAACTCTCATGATTTAGAAACCGCCATATCTTTAACCTAGGTGTCACTTTAACCCGAGCAAATCATAGAAGCCGTTAAATCCAACAATACCACCCCATAACAGGCACACGCCGCACACCCATCATAACTCTTTGTTGCACATACGTGTGCTAAAACCATCTCAAACTATTATCCCTCATTTTTTCTGATGTTGAAGATATATCTCTCTAACTTGTTACAAATGTATCTCTTAGTTGCCTTCGGGCCTATAGCCATTTATTCATCTCAACTTTCCAAGAGTTCTCAGCATCTTAATAAAGTTACAATATCAAGCCCTCTGCTTCCTTTCCATGTCTGTATTTGTCTATTTGAATTCTTATACAGTGAGACAACTTATCAAATATAGAAGGCACGTAATTTAAAAAGATATGTACTTCATAGTGTGCATGGCCTCTAGACAAGCTTTCATACTTCCAAGTTCTAAACTATGCACAAAGCAATATAGCATCTTGCAAGTACTGCGAAATCTAACAACTAATCTTCACTATTCACATCAAAATATCTCACTGTAGCTCACAAGAAAACACGAGATGAGAAAGCCCTAAAAGAATTTACATGTCAACCTAAATCACCACATCATCTCCTAAATGTTGGGCATAAAACTTAGCTAGAGTACTCATGAAGATGGGCTAGATAAAGTAGTGCCATAAACCCCTTAAGATCAAGAACAATGCCCCTTAGCTTAACCTTTCCTAATCATACATTTTAAGATCATGCAACTAAGAAGTAAACCTCGATGTTCCCCAAGATCAAGAAAGGCCCAAAATGAAGAGGTGCACTTATGAATTGTTTTAGGAAATGTATTCAATTGCATAAACTAGTAAAAACTACCAACAAAACTTGACAAATTAGATCTTAATAATATATGTGGAATTTTATTGAACAGTTTCATGATACCATAATTACTAATAATGTAATGGCTCTAAGCTCCCCACGTTCAATCCTTTGGAGTATTTAATGAGCTTTTCACTTATTACATTTCATATGGTGGTTAATTTGATAATGGTAAATCTCAAAGTTTAGGCTATTATATCGAAGAACAAAATCGAAAAAACTACCAACAAAACTTAAACAAACCTCAATTTGATGAAAACTATATGTAATCTCTCCACTTCTTCTTACATGCAACGTGTGTGTCTAGAAAATCGAAAGACCCTTGATTAGTAACTAATTCTTATTTGTCATGTAAATCATCTTATTTCTTGAAATATCACGAAGTTCTGGATCCGATCCCTCGATTATTTTCTCGTTAAAAATCAATCTCTACTAACAAATATTTTGCAAATACAAAGGTATATTTGCTATTAGTTTGCCCATAGACAAAGAATACAAATGAAAAAAAATGAAAAGAGAAAAACACGATATAATATGATCAGACCCCAACTACAAGTCAAAAAAACTTGTACAATCTATTTTCCTCTCACGTGCAAACTCACGTGCCAAGATTCTAACTAATAACAAATTAGGAGCTCCAACAACTCTACCCCTCTCCCATTTCCTTCTCAAGCACACCTCAATAGAGTCACATACCACATCATCCCTCTTTCAACTTCTCCTCATAATCAAATATCCACAATCATTTCCATGTCCATCTCCCCAGAATATGCCCGAGATGCGCCCTGTGTCGTCCTTCATCCAATCACCGCCGGCGTTCTCGAGGTTCAAGATGAAGATGATCAAATGTTTATATTACAAGAATTAAGTATACAACAAAGATGACAAAAAACTAGACAACTTGTGGGGTAAGATGCTTGAATCCTTTTCTATCAAATCTATTACGGTCCATAACTCTCATGATTTAGAAACCGCCATATCTTTAACCCAGGTGTCACTTTAACCTGGAGCAAATCATAGAAGCCCCGTTAAATCCAACAATACCACCCCCCATAACAGGCACACGCCGCACACCCATCATAACTCTTTGTTGCACATACGTGTGCTAAAACCATCTCAAACTATTATCCCTCATTTTTTCTGATGTTGAAGATATATCTCTCTAACTTGTTACAAATGTATCTCTTAGTTGCCTTCGGGCCTATAGCCATTTATTCATCTCAACTTTCCAAGAGTTCTCAGCATCTTAATAAAGTTACAATATCAAGCCCTCTGCTTCCTTTCCATGTCTGTATTTGTCTATTTGAATTCTTATACAGTGAGACAGCTTATCAAATATAGAAGGCACAGAATTCTAAAAAGATATGTACTTCATAGTGTGCATGGCCTCTAGACAAGCTTTCATACTTCCAAGTTCTAAACTATGCACAAAGCAATATAGCATCTTGCAAGTACTCGTCGCAAATCTAACAACTAATCTTCACTATTCACATCAAAATATCTCACTGTGCTACAGCGCAAAACACAGAGATGAGAAAGCCCTAAAAGAATTTACATGTCAACCTAAATCACCACATCATCTCCCTAAATGTTGGGCATAAAACTTAGCTAGAGTACTCATGAAGATGGGCTAGATAAAGTAGTGCCATAAACCCCTTAAGATCAGAAGAACAATGCCCTCGGTTAGCGAACCTTTCCTAATCATACATTTTAAGATCATGCAACTAAGAAGTAAACCTCGATGTTCCCCAAGATCAAGAAAGGCCCAAAATGAAGAGGTGCACTTATGAATTGTTTTAGGAAATGTATTCCGAATTGCATAAACTAGTAAAAAAACTACCAACAAAACTTGACAAATTAGATCTTAATAATATATGTGGAATTTTATTGAACAGTTTCATGATACCATAATTACTAATAATGTAATGGCTCTAAGCTCCCCCACGTTCAATCCTTTGGAGTATTTAATGAGCTTTTCACTTATTACATTTCATATGGTGGTTAATTTGATAATGGTAAATCTCAAAGTTTAGGCTATTATATCAGAAGAACAAAATCGAAAAAAAACTACCAACAAAACTTAAACAAACCTCAATTTGATGAAAACTATATGTAATCTCTCCACTTCTTCTTACATGCAACGTGCAGGTCTAGAAAATCAGAAAGACCCTTGATTAGTAACTAATTCTTATTTGTCATGTAAATCATCTTATTTCTTGAAATATCACGAGTTCAGTGGATCCGATCCCTCGATTATTTTCTCGTTAAAAATCAATCTCTACTAACAAATATTTTGCAAATACAAAGGTATATTTGCTATTAGTTTGCCCATAGACAAAGAATACAAATGAAAAAAAATGAAAAGAGAAAACACGATATAATATGATCGGACCCGACTACAAGTCAAAAACTTGTACAATCTATTTTCCTCTCACGCAAACTCACGTGCCAAGATTCTAACTAATAACAAATTAGGAGCTCCAACAACTCTACCCCTCTCCCATTTCCTTCTCAAGCACACCTCAATAGAGTCACATACCACATCATCCCTCTTTCAACTTCTCCTCATAATCAAATATCCACAATCATTTCCATGTCCATCTCCCCAGAATATGCCCGAGATGCGCCCTGTGTCGTCCTTCATCCAATCACCGCCGGCGTTCTCGAGGTTCAAGATGAAGATGATCAAATGTTTATATTACAAGAATTAAGTATACAACAAAGATGACAAAAAACTAGACAACTTGTGGGGTAAGATGCTTGAATCCTTTTCTATCAAATCTATTACGGTCCATATCTCTCATGATTTAGAAATTGCCATATCTTTAATCCAGGTGTCACTTTAACCTGGAGCAAATCATAGAAGCCCCTTTAAATCCAACAATACCACCCCCCATAACAGGCACACCCATCATAGGTCTTTGCTGCACATACGTGTGCTAAAACAATCTCAAACTATTCTCCCTCATTTTTTCTGATGTTGAAGATATCTCTCTCTAACTTGTTACAAATGTATCTCTTAGTTGCATTCGGGTCTATAGCCATTTATTCATCTCAACTTCCCAAGAGTTCTCAGCATCCTAACAAAGTTACAAGATCAAGCCCTCCGCTTCCTTTCCGTGTTTGTATTTGTCTATATGAATTCTTATACAATGAGACAGCTTATCAAATATAGAAGGCACAGAATTCTAAAAAGATATGTACTTCATAGTCTGCATGGCCTCTAGACAAGCTTTCATACTTCCAAGTTCTAAACTATGCACAAAGCAATATAGCATCTTGCAAGTACTCGTCACAAATCTAACAACTAATCTTCACTATTCACATTAAAATATCTCACTATGCTACAGCGCAAAACACAGAGATGAGAAAGCCCTAAAAGAATTTACATGTCAACCTAAATCACCTCATCATCTCCCTAAATGTTGGGCATAAAACTTAGCTGGAGTACTTATGAATATGGGCTAGATAAAGTAGTGCAATAAACCCCTTAAGATCAGAAGAACAATGACCTCGGTTAGCGAACCTTTCCTGGTCATGCATTTTAAGATCATGCAACCTAGAAGTAAACCTCGATGTTCCCCAAGATCAAGAAAGGCCCAAAATGAAGAGGTGCACTTATGAATTGTTTTAGGAAATAAATTCCGAAATGCATAAACCAGTAAAAGAAACTACCAACAAAACTTGACAAATTACTCTGACTACATGTCTGACAATTTTTTATTCTTATAATAGTATTAACACTCGAGTGCTAACTGACAGATAATGCACAACAATTAGGAGGTATATCATCATGATAATCCTGGTACACGACTCTTTACATATGACCCCTATTACTTCAGCAGATATCTTCACAAAGAAGGATGTTTATAAAAGATGCAGACTGTTAAGACATTCTATGCTTTGCATCAAACAGGTCCAGCTGACATAAAATGTGAAGGAGACTAAGGCAATACTGGCTGTTGAAAGAGTATAGCCAATCTGGTATCAACTACTATATAACTAAAGACAAACTCTTTCCAATTGATTTACAATCCAAGAATGAACAGTATAATTTTCCAATTTTACCGGTTTTTAGTCGGTTTTGGGGATATTGTTGCCGGTTTCCAGGTTTTACTCAGCTTGAATTTCAAATTGCGAAAAAATTATTATATCACCCTTAACTATGTGGATGCCAGTTGTACTCCACTGTTCAACAAATAATCTAGATGAATCTCTCTCATCGCCTCTCTCTCTCCCTGAAGATTAAACAGATAAAATATCTAAATCTCTCTCTCCTAAACGAGAACCCTCAGCCTTGGCCGCCTCCATGTGATGGTGCAGGAAAGAAGAGAAGAAGATGATCTATAATTTCAAGAAGACTAGAAGGTGCAATTTTTTTTTTGAGAAAAAAATGGAGCATCACACAAATGCTTCGGTCTGCTAAGCCCTCTGTGTTGTTAACTTGAGAAATTTCTTCCAGGTTCTTTTTTAGGGGATGACAGGTCAAGATCAACATGGACAAGGTAAAGTTCCTTGATTAACTTGAGAAATTTACTTGCTTTGTGGTTAGAGATCAACTTAAATTAAATCGAACTGAAATTTCATTATTTAATGCATTACTGGAAGAGTACAATTCTTGATTTATTTTAGAGATTTGTCTCAAGTTTTATTGTGATTTTCGCTGTTCTTTGTTTTGTTTCTAGAGCAGTTGATTGAGGAATCATTGAAATGATATAAGGTAAAATTATTAAATTGCTATTAGGTAAATCATTAAAATCCTATTAGGGTAGGAAAAGGAAGTATTTGTGAGGGATTTAAAGAACAGGATATGTGAGGTTATGACTAGAATATAATTACTTATTACTTGCACCAAAATGTAGCATTTTGTTCATACAATTTATCCTTTCTTGAACAACTTATTTGCATTTGATAAAAGTCTAGATTTTTTTAATAATTGTGCTCAATATTTTCTTAGGGAATTAAAGATTATAAACTTTATCAAATTTTAGATGTGTCTTATTTCTATTTGAATTGATTTGAAAATGTCATGCCCGTGTTAGTGCTATTACATAAGTTGATTTTAGCAATATTGGATAGACCTACTATAGATATTCGACTTGATTGGGAGAGATATTAATGGTCTTGTGTCTCAAGTTTGAAATTTGAATCTTTTTTGTTGTTTTTTGTGATTCGTTGAGGTTTTATCTTGAAATTTAATTCTCTATGACGAAAGAGAAATCTTCATATCTACGTGAAATCATGGAATCTTAAGTGTGTGTGAACTCTAATCTGTGGATTCCGTTGTTCCATATTATTATCGATTTGTTCTTGATTTCTTTTTGACAGCCTAAAGAAATTTCCCATTGATTGGTATATATTGGAAGTTCCGTACTATGTTTATCTCTTATATTTGTTATCTACCAGTTACATGTTTGGATTTCCTACTATGTACTATGCTTAGAGTGGTTTGTTAGGGTTTTATGTTAAGACTTTTTTTTTGTGCAGTATATTAGATTGCATGTTTCTGTTGTGGTTGTTACTAAAGAAAATATTTGTCATGTCTATATGTCCATCTTTGTTTAAGTTTTCTCTGCCTCTTCTCTCCACTATTACTCTTCTTCTTCTCTCCTTTTTTTCTTCACTCAGAATCACTATGGACCCAAATCAATGAAAAAGGAAATACGAAAAGAACCCATTGATCACAAGACCGTCCAGGCTCAGATTTGGGACGCTGCCAGCCAAGAAAGGTAATAGTTTGTTAGTTAACTGCTAATTTATGATGGTTTCTTATAAGATTGTTAGTTTTTTTTCTCACGTGCTTTTCAGAGTTAATTAGTTGTTGAGTTGGATGGGTATTAATTGTTTTTGCTCATCAACTACCTATATAACTAAAGGCAAACCTCAAGGAACCCTGTTTATTGATACAGTAATTTCGTGGAGCCCGCTTATTCCCACTGACAGATTTCCCTCAAAATGGAAAAAAAATAGATTTTGAAATTCATGTCTCTCATCCGATTTCTGATTCAAAATTCAAAATAAAATTATGGGGAACAACTCAGACCTCATCTCAATCTCCTCAAGTACTCTCTCCTTTCCTCAATCCCTCCCCTCTTTTCTATGCTCCAACGAATAATGCTCCTCTCCTCTCTCTGCTCGCCGATCCATATATCCTCGGGCATCATTTTTATTTTTCTCGGTCAGCACGCAATAGCAAGCTCCCACTTTTAATCCTCCAACAAGATGAAGGCCATCAGGATGATGTTATCTGGCATCGAGCTCAAAATCTTAAAGCTCAATCTCCGGCGAGTCTTTTTCATGGTAATTTAGATCTGAGTCTCACCCCCTCTCTCCCTGTTTCTCCACAGTTTCTTCTTGCTCTCGCTGATCTAGCATGCATTTTTTCTCCATCATCTCTCATCCGGCCATCAACGGAAGAAGTCGACAATGATGGACCAAACCCTAAAATAAGGTAACTTTAGTCTTATCCCTCACAAAAACTTGCATTTAGTTTACTATCTTAGACCTTGACTTTGGGTTTTCCTTATTTTTTGCAGGGGCTGAGGAAGGCATGTTTATAGATAAGGAATTTTGCATATTATTTAGTTAAGTAAGGAAATTTGCATTTTTTTGGGGGGTTAACGTAGACTGATGCTAATTTTATGCTAAGAAAATTTGCAATTTATTTAGCTAAGGACATTAGCATTTTCTTTAAATTATTAGATCTTAATTTTTGGTTTTTCTTATTTCTTTAGGGATTGTCGAAAACATGTTTATTTAGGAAAGGAAATTTGCAGCGGCAAGCAATCAAAGGTGAGATTTTTATGGAAAAAATTATTTTTTAGAATTTTATATTTTCATTTCCCCAATTTTCTAGGGTTTGTTCTTGATCCCCAAGCTTGCCATACAACATTGATTACCAGGCTTGAGCTGGAGAGATGCAATAAAATTATGATTTCATTCGTCAAGCACTAAATTTGACAATTTTGATTAAAATAAGTTGCATATAAATTTGAGTTGATGACCTGGTCGAGGAAAGAAACACAATTTTGATTAAAATGAACGCATACATATTTGAGTTGATGATGTGGCCGATGAAATCCTTGAAGATCATGGTAATGACCCAAATATGCATACAAATTTGAGAAATATAGCTTATTATTTGAGAAATCCATCATTATTGCTGGAATAAGCATAGAGCTCTACATTTTGGTTCATTCTATATTTTCACTCAATTCCCCTTAGTTTTATTTTTATGTTTTCAATATTTTGTACTTTTATGATGTAGAATTGACCTATTGAAATACATAGATTGGTCTTGAGATTTACTTGAAGCTAATTATGTTACTGCTATTTTAGATTAGATACGTTTTCAGTCATGAGTTTTTGATTGAGTTTAATTTTAAATAAAAATAAGGTTGGGATTTAACAGCGCTAAAATTCATCGCAAGATGGAGTTTTCGTGATGCCAAAGCACTTCTATATATGCTGATACCTCAGCGAGCGATTGAGCTAAATGTTGACCTCATTCTTCTAAAGAAGTAGTTCAGAGAATTGGGGATTCCAAGATGGCCTCATTGCTGGGTGAAGAGCTTTCAAGCTATCATAAAAAAATGTTTAGGTATTTTTTCCTTTTTATTTTGAATATGTTAATTTATCATAGGTACATTTTTATGATATCATTAAAAAATATTCAAGTGCTTTCATCTATTCTGTTGGCTCTACCTCATTGCTTTATAGCTAAAGATAGCTCGCATCTGCAGGTGTATTTTTAGTTAAGTACATGGGATATTTGATAACTGTAATTTCTTTAGTAAAACAATTACTCATCACTTTGGGGCAAGATCTTTGATGGTCATGTTCATTGCTTTTGTAGGTTCAAGATAACATTCATGAGAAACTAAAGAGACCAATCGCAGAGCCATATTCACTTGAGGTAGGCATCTGGCAAACCTCAAATTTATCAAATAAATGTTCTTTTTAACATCTTTGGCAATGTCCTTTGTTGGAAAATAGTGTCTTTGAGGTGTTTCATGGTGTTTTATTTACCTATTCCAGAAACTAGATGGGAGGAATCTTTCCACCTATGAAGTCTAAAATTTGGTGGATTTACGATAATAATTGTTCTACATTTTGTCTATTGTGTGTGTTTGTCTATATATATATATATATATATGTTTTATAGTGGTACCACTGTTCCTTCGTTGTCGTAGTAACGCACCCCCTCCAAGCTGATGATGCACTTGATTCTGGGTATAAGAGGTCGAAAAAGGAGAGTAGGAAGTAAGGTAATGAGAAAGCTTTTACTTGGAGAACACATAGAGGTAATCTCTAAAAAAATTCCTCTCTTTTTTTTCTCGCGTAATTACTTTTGCGTATTTTTTTCCTTGCTATTTTGGGCTTAGTGCATAGTTTCTATTGACCTAAAATTGGGTTATAATCATATTTTTAATCAACTACTTTAATACATTAACAATACCTATGGGTTGCTACACTAAAAGCTCGGGCTGCATCTCTTTCACTGACAGAATCTATCCTACTCTGCACAAAAGATGCCCCTTATCATGTCATCTATCTTTAAATTTCATTGTTTGAAATTTCTATATCAGGAACCAACTTTTGTATTATCTCTTGAACTACAATTCTTTTTCTTCTCTCTTTTAGTTGTGATCGTGTTTGAAAACTCCAATTGGAAGTCCTGCTACATAGACTTGCTTCCATTTGCAAGAGGAGTCAAGGGTTTGATATCTTAATTTCTCTTTTTAATTTATCACAACTTTTATGCTAAATAATTAGTGTAAAATATTTAAATAATTAGTTTGCTTGATTTAATTTTTAAATTAAATTACCTTATGAATTTGAACACGAGGCTGAATCAAAAATTTTCTTCCCATTAAATGCTCCATTGTAAGGTGCATCTTATTTCTTTATTTCCTGTGACTTTATTTAGTAAGCAAGTATTTTGATACATACCTGATTAGGGTATGACCCTTTAAATATTTAAGGTGTTTTGTAAACGAATGTAGGTAAAACCCATCTTCTTATTTGGAGAAAATTTTGTTAGATTTTATGTGGGAATACATGACGATCGTGAATTTTCTCTTAGTTATTTAGTCTATATCTTATAATTTCCTATACATAATAAATTCTCTTCTCTCTAATACCCGTTTGATGTATGGGCATGTTGCTAGCATTACAAAGTCCATATAATTATCTTTCTGATGTGTTTTGTGCTAGATGTTTAGTGCAAGATATTAAAATCGCTTAATATGCATAAGCTTATTTTCTATCTTTTCTATGCAATGTCAATTTGATCGAAATCTGTATGATATGTTAAGATAGAAAAGGTAATAAATTATCAAATGTTTAAAAGTTCAGCGGCACGTAAAGCAGAAAATAAAAAATAAACTATTATCTTTAATAGTTCTGTAACATATCATTGATTCATTGTCCGTAATAGTCCTGTCTAGATTCGCTATTTTTACATTGATAGATAGACGATACTTTATGTTGCCAAATTCATATAGTTAAGCTACTAATTATAAAATTAGCGATTTTTAATATCTAGATTAATATATCAGTCTCCTTTTAAATTTTTCTTTAATATTTTATGAATATTTTATTTTTTCGATGAGGTTTTTATACTTATGACCTTTTGTCTTGGTTGCTAAATTTGATGAGTGTAATATAGATCGTAGTACTTGCAATTAGAGGTGTACCTATTTCCATTTTTTTAATTTTAGTTGCTTGCCTTTGCAATTATATCTGTTGTGATATTTAATATGTTCTACTACTCATCTCTTTGGCTGATGTCTCTAGAATCTGATTAACACATGTATATTCTTCTTGGTTTCATGTGGATGCAAAGCAAAGAGCATCAAGATACTTTCTAATCGTTTTAGATAAAAAATGTTTTTCGAAAAAATCATTTCATGCTACATGTATTTATATATATCTTAGTTATTTACCATTCTTCATAGTTTAATGCGAACTAATAAAATGCCACACATTTCAATGTTTAATTTTATATGCTGCTCAATGTAATTTGCTTCATTTTCCGCTTAGCATAATTGAGTGTCTTTTATAGTAGTTTAATTGCATGAATGTGGACATATAGGAGATGAAGCCTACAAATCTGACAAAGTCTCTACATCTATTGAGCTCCTTGGATCTTCAGGTTTATCATCTACTGATAAATTATCAACATGGAAAAGATTTGCACTTTCAGGTTTATTATCAGTATAGAAAAGATTTCCACTTTCAGGTTTATGTTTGTTCATTTATTTATCATAGAATGTGATAATCTCATTTATTTGTGATTGTTGCTTCCTCAATGACATGCTCAGCTTTAGTTCTTTTATCTAAATGTCATTTGCAGTCTCACGCACTATCAATACCTTTATTTGCTAATGGATTCATCTCATGGGGCTATATACAAGTCATAATCTATGTCAACTTGAACTCTAACAGATCTATAAAAGAATAAATCTATATTACTTTTATGTTTCTTAGTTCTCATTTATCTTCCATATTCAAAGATTTTGCAAATCAAGCGCTGAAATGCTGCATAAAAGATAAATCAATGGTGGAGAGATTCTGACGAAGAAGACCGATATATTGTTGCAATCTTAGGTAATTTTCACTATTCCTCTTGGTTTTTCTTGGTTTTCCACCGTATCTGAGGAGGATGATGAGTTCTACGGAATGATTTCCACTTTTAGCTTATGTAACCATGTTTCTTTATGTAACCATATTTCTGCATTACATTAGTTATTGGGTTCTAGAAGTTTTTGATATTTTTAGCTTTTTCTGTGTCATTCTTATATTTTACATGTTTTAGGAGTTGTTTTACTTAGTTCCATGAATTGAGCTGGTTTACCATGAAAATAGCTATATATAGGTACTTATTTACATTATTTTTTTCAGTTTTAAAGGAGATTTTATTACATAATTTTATCAACAATTAAATCATACTTTAGTTTTGATGTTGGTCCAAGTGCTACTACCTGACTAGCTTCATGACTTACACTTTATTGTTTTTGGCACCTATATCCGATTTAAGAACTGTAAAGGAGTTTTGTACCTAAATTGGTCTTAATCTTTCTCCTGTCTAATGATGGGTTAAGTTTTGTGAAAATGAACAGATACAAGTTTACTCTTCTGATTCTACTCTTTGTGAAAATATGTGGAGTTGACGTGGAGTTGCTTATTTTTCAATTATTATGAATGTTTCTGAAACTTTATATAGTAGATCTTATAATTGCTCGATGGCCAACATTATGAATGTTTTTGAAACTTTATGTATTAGATCTTATAACTAGCTACTCTTTCTCTCACTAAAATAAAGCTTTTATTTCTTTCTTTTATAAAGATAAATTTTATGTCAGGTAGATTTGCACCATTTTGAAGTGTTTTTCTTTTGGAAAATTTTGCCTTTACCTCTCTTTTATCTTTTGTTTTCTCCTTACAGGCTCTCTTAGACCTTGAAGGTAGAGGCTGATACCTAAACTAATTTTATTTCACATTTTAGAACAGAATATGTAGGTGTAGACAACAGGGACTTAAAGTTTTCTAGAATAATTTCGCTTTACTTCATATATGGAGATGTTCTGTGGTACATGGACTAGATCCTTGACAACTGTAAATGACAGGGGCTTGAATTATAAAATGTACAAATACATTTATAACTGAATATTTGAGATTTTTTTCATATTTTTGTAAATTCGTATGCCCATATGCATGCATGCCAGAATTTATGAAGTGAGCTTTTGTATAATATTTGTTCAATTAGGGTAACACTTCATTTTCCTTTGTGAATACCGTGACCTGTAGTGAGCTTGGTTTTCTCACCAGTCCTTTAAGTGCACTTCATTATAGTAAAACATGTGTTCAATTATCTTATTTCTTATTATTAAATTAATATTTAGTTGCATGATTTATATGTGTACATGTTCAATCATAATTACTTTTCCCAGTTGATACATTTTTTCCAGTTGATATAGATAATTTCTAATCTTAGAACCATATTACTTTTCTAGCCATATATCAATTCATATTAATATGTACAAGGGATTGAAAAATAAAATAATACATTACTAATATATCCTTTAAGTGCACTTCATTATATTAATATGTACAAGGGTTTGAAAAATAAAATAAAATAATACATTCTAATCTTGGGATAAAGAGATTTCTTTTATTTAAATTTATTGATCTTATCGTGACATTAGACAACTAATTCTAAAAGTTCCCTATTATTGATATAGTTTTCAATATCTTTGCTTTGAATTTGTCCTCTCCTTGATCTTTTATTGTTATTTTCACTTTTATGAGATTTGTGTTTGGGAAAGAGAAAGAAACCTAGCTATTATACAAATAAGGTGAAGGATGTGATGAAGAGGATGATACATGGCGTGACAAATCCAATGGGAAAACCTGATCGATTTTTGATATATGGCTAGAATGATGATTGTCAACACCATTTGCTTTCAATTGTGTCGAGTGGGTGGAGTCGCATTTCAATCTTATTGAAGTTTTGATATTTTTGTTGCCCTTGGGTTCAATGAGTAAACATTTGTTTCATTTATGTGTTAGATTAAGAGAAGTTAATTTTCAATTGTACTTTTGTAATGACTTCTTGAGTTAACTTTAGTTATTTGTTTTGTCTTTGGGATCAGATAGTTGTTTCTTTATATATTGTGTTACTATATATATTTATGTCTGTGTACGTTTAAAGATATTTTAATAAAAATAGCAAAGTGAGTGTATGTATTTACATATTTATATCAATACTATATAACATATGCAAGATAATGTATTTATTTTGAACAAGGGAATTTTAAAAGAAAAGAAAATATTAATACATAAAACTTAAGTTCTATTAAACAAAACGACACGAGCAACACGCAAGGAGTGTATAATGTCCCGTCCATCGGACGGGCTGCATACTAGTTTCCAGTGATAACTAAAGGAAAGAGCAAATAACAGATCAATGGTTAATCAAAGAAGATATTTAAAAAATATCCTGGTCACTAGGAAAACTTGTTAAATCCCTCTATGAACTGGATTGAGCTTGCATAACAACATCAGAGTTTGACCAGATCTTTCTGAAACAGCTTCAGCAAACAACAGGAATTAACATCAACACCTTTATCTCAAAATTTTGGATCAGCTACATTTTTTTTTCTCTATGCACTTCGTTAATGGCTATTCCTCAAATAAGTTAAGCACTATTGTATCCTTCTTAATTGTCTTCATCCAAGTTCTCCTATGACTACCTCTAACTCTCCTCACTCCCTTGATTATAAATGTATCAATAATCCTAGCAAGTTAGAGGAATGTCTTTACAAAATCTAATGGTGCACTGTAGATGTACTGATTCTTTACCTTTTCAACATAGCATGTATTGGGGCAAATATAGGACGCTAGCATTTTCTCTCAAAAAGAAAGGCCTGCTGAAGTGTAATGGAATTATAAGAATAAATTATGTATGGGTAACGAAGAAGCAGTTAGGAGACTCTTGTGATCTAATAATAATAAAAGGACCAAAAATAATAAAGCATAGGTAAAAAATAGGGACCACTCATCTGAAAAACCAGTTAATGCATCGTTCCAAATCAACGGGACATGAAAATAGCTTATTGATCTGTTGGCTCCTAGATCATCACACCAAGAATGGAAATTTTATACCACTTCCTTGTGTTTAGCTTTGGAGCAAAAAGCGAAATAACTATGAGACACAAAATATTTATTGCACTTCATTTTTTAGAACTGTAGTGCAAAACAAGCAAAAGATACTAACTAGTAGTGAAGATAGTTGAATAAGGCATTGATGAATCTCCTGCATCTGCTACAGCACTGTCTTTAGAGTAACTGGAGAATAAGTCCCAGTGACTAAAAAGACATTGCCTTTAATACTCCACAAGAAACACTTGTTGTTTGGCATGAATACGGCTTGGATTTATTACATCTCTTTTATCCTAAAAGGTTAAACAAACATGGCCATGTATCTTAAAATTAAGATAACTCCCAAATCAGGTAACTGTTACAAATGACCTGATCACAATAATAAACAGTTCAACCATTAAAGTAAAAAGTGTTAGTCTTAACAAGCAGTTAGAACATCACCGTAAACAGTTTGACCATTGAGCTTTTGTTAATTAGATAATAAGGTCAGTTAAAGTAGAAGAAAACTTGAAAAAGATGATTAGTTATTTTCACGTGCCCTTAATAAAGTAACAAAGCTAGTAAATTACAGGAATTGGGAGATGGATTGAAGTACAATTTCTATTTGATTGCATTGACAATCAAATTTATATAAATGGAAAGGAAGAGTATATCCAATGGCTAAAATGAAGAAGTCATGCAGTTCCCAATTAGATGTGCATTGGGAAGCTCTTGATCTGACTAATCATGGATTATTAAGGTAAAAAAATAGGAATGTAACCTTGGAGGCTCATCTAGCCCTGCTCATCTGTATAGTGCATTGACAGTGCTCCACATGTGTTGTCATCAACATTTTAGAGAGCGCTGGGCGCTTCCAGGCTCGAGACCAAGCACCTCAAGACTAAGCGCCTAGGCGGACGCTTAAGCGACACTAGGCACTTTTAGCATCAAGAGGGGAAGAATTCTTTTTGAAAATTCAAAATCTTGTCCTCGACGTTTACATAAGATGGACTTGGATATTGAGTTTTGCTCCATCTATTTTGACTTAACTTGGCTCATTCTCTTCCGCCATTATTATGCCTAAGCAAGCAATATGCCCCTTTTTAATGTGATGCAGTCTGTGTAAGCGATCATGCTTCCCTAGGCGCTCTCAAGACCTACACGGGAGACGCTTAGGCCTAGGCAGGAGCCCAGACCGCTTTTTGAAACATTGGCTCTCATAATCATCATAGTTCATATAAAATATAAAATCCAAGATGCATGAATATGATCATGGAGCGAAGCGACATGCAGATACAACATTGTATTCTGATATTGATTTTTTTTACTAACAAAGATTTTCAATGGTGAATTCAAGCTGAAACTTCCAAGTCGCTCCAAGCATGTGTATAGCCAGAATGAATCTGCCTCTTCTTCCTACTTTGTTCTCTTCAACGGGGTTCTCTCTTCACCCCCTTTGTCAGAAAACAGTTTGACGCACATCCAAAATGCAGTAAGAGGATGTGAACTCCTTCATCTTCTAAATACCTTCACAGAAATTTATGCGTTTACTCCCTAGTTCTGCATGACCTTAATCTACATTTACTATAAAATAAGCGAATCAATCTGCAACAAATCCTCTAGATATCAACCCCAGAGCATAACCTATTGCCAATCCTGTGATTCACCGGTGAGGTTGCATAGTTTATCTAGTTTCCATACAACATTCGGTTTCGGTTTTATGTATGTATAAGAGGCTAAATACGAGGGGGGGAAAACTAAATGAACCAATATTACATGCAAAACATTGATTTTACTTGTGCATATATTCAAAAAAAATATCAGAAATTAAAGGTGCCAGATGATGAGTCGGCAAAAAGATAACCTTTTTCCTACTGAGTCGAATCATTTGCAGGAGGAGGAAAATGGCTAACAACAAGAGGAGGCCTCAGGGCTCTATTCTCCTCCTCCTTCTGCTTCCGTGCATTGTACATCGCCTCCGTTTCCACCACAACCAATCTCTTAACCTAAACACCCCAACATAAAAAGACGAACTTTTAGGGATTTCAAGAAAAGTAAAAAAAAACAATAGATCGGAGTCTTACTCACTTGATTGAGCATTCCGAGGAGCGATGGGGTGTTGCGATGGGCGACGGTGCGGTGGCATCGTTTGAGGCGCATCGCCTCCAGAGTCCGCCGGTGGAGCTTGCGAGTCCCGGGGAGGCCGCGGACGAGGGTGATGTAGAGGCGAGGGCTCCACTCGATCGGAGCTAGGGTTTTGAACGCGTTGAAGGCGCTGCCGCTCATCGGAGCTAGGTTTTGGTTTTTTGTGTGCGGCGGTGGAGAGTGGGGTTTGTTTTGGGGAGTGGGGTTTGGTTGGGAGAAAGGGTTCGGTCAAGTTCGGACTGGCTGGGTCTGCTGGCGGATTCGGGTCCCGCTTATTTTGGGAAAAATAATTCTTTGGAGGGTTACCTCTCAAGTATAGAGTTTAAACTTGGGGGGTGTTTGGTTGGGCTATTTTATAGAAATGTTTTCTATAAAAATCTGACAATGATAGTTTGGTAAATAAATATTTTCTGTATATTTCTATAAATCTTGTTTGGTTTTAAAAAAATTTATAGAAAAATTTTCTATAAAGTATTGAAAAGTACCCAAATTTATAGAAATCAACTTCCACTCAAAATGGAGGGAAATCACCAAGAAATCTGACAACACAAATATTAAAATAATAAAACTTCACCCATACCCTATTTCCCACCCCAAATTTTCTTGTTTTGAACCAAACAAACAAACCTTTATAGAAAACTTGACATTTCTATAAAGTAAGGGGCTCATTTTCTTGTTTTGAACCAAACAAACAAAATGTCAAAAACAAGAAAACTTGTACTTTTTGACTTCTCAAAACTTTTCTCAAAATTTTTTCAAGAAATACAAGGAAATGTTTTTTTGGGTGGAAAACATTTCTTGAAATTTCAAGAAAATGAACCAAACACCCCCTTGATGAATTTATTTATATATTGGTCTCTAATTTTACTAATGATATATATATCATTTCATTCTCTATATAAAAAGAGCCTAAAACGCGTTTTTGTTTGTGCCATCAGACTTTGATAATAGTGTCAAAATTACAAAGCACACTCAGTGGATAAGCCAGCGCTATACCCCAGGTGGATGGATATCAATGTTCCTTTGTTTGAGGTCTGGAGTTCGATCCGTGGCATCGCTTGATTCCCTTTTTTATGTTTTTTTGTTGCACTAAACTAAGACCACAATAATTCCATTTTAGTCCCTCAATCTACAATAACTCCATATTAGTCCCCTAAATCTTTGAAATTGCTCATTAATCCCTAAATGATAAACATTGCTCAATTGTGTTTTCACTCCCAAAATCTATCTTCTTTAAAAAAAGGTTACTTGCACTTTGGTACCTTACACCTTATTTCACTCTAATATCTCATAGTTCTTTGAACTTTGATACCCAAAATCTACAATAATTCCATATTAGTCCTTCAAATCTACAATAATTCCATATAATTTTTCGACACTTTGTTACGATAAAGTTTATACTTTTATTTTTCGACACTTTGTTACGATAAAGTTTATACTTTTAACTTTGACATACACAAAGTTGCTTTTAACACTTTGATACCCCAACTTGGGTTAGAGTATTAAAGTTAAGAATATGTAAACTTTAAGGTACCAATTAAAAAAGTGTGAATCTTTGTTTTATCAAAGTTAAAATATTTATAACTTTTGGGGTATTAAAGTGTTAAAAAACTTTGAGTTATTAAAGATAAAAAGATGGTTTCAGAGAATAGGATTCATCAACCAAGCTTAAAACTTGGGTATTTAAGTGATAATAACGTCAAGGGTTTTGCTTATAAACCCAAAGTTTTACCATTTACTTAAAAATCCATGTAGTTTTATATGTTTTCATACACACAAAATACAAAGTTTACTTAACTTTAACCAAAAATATAAACTTTTTCATTCAATACGATGTGTAGCTACACGTTGTAGAGTGTACTAAAAACATAACATTGAATAGGCCATTCAAATTTGAACTTTTCATAAGTTATGGAAGTTGGTAATTAGAGGAATTGATTATTGATGAAATTTGAACTTATCTTCAAAGATTCGATATGATTTGAAACAAAATATATAATTTTAAAACCGCAAAAATAAATAAAAATACAAAGATATAATAAACTAAAAGGTAAGTTGCACATAACTCCCTTATATATACCTTCAATTAGCTCATTTATTAGCACTTATCCCTCTCAATTCTTAAGGGAAGAGTACTATGTGCTAATAAATAACTTAAGAGGGTTAAGTGAGACCTAAGATATAGATGAGGGATTTATATACAATTTACCTTAACCTAAATTAATTATAAATGTAGTAATTTCAAAATTTTAAAACATTTTGGATATTGACTACATTTAAAATAACTTTCAAGAATATTAACTATTATCTCCTTACATATTGACCATTACCGTAAAAGTTGCACATAAAACTTAATTTTCTAAATATAGTCATTGTTATTCTAATTTCGCATATATAAAATATAACATTATTTTGTATAAACTCCCAACTAAAATTGGCACGTGCATTGCACGTGCCCAGGCCAACTAGTATATGTTAAAAGCTCTACTGATATATTATTTTTAGTGTTATTTGCATATATACTCATTACATCATGGGTATTTGCAACAATGCCCCCTAGATCTTAGTATTTGTAAAAAAAATACCCCCAAATCATCGACTTTGGGAAAAATACCTCTGAAGTCAATAAATCATCAACTTTGTGATAAAAAATTTCTTCATGATTTTTATATTGCAATTACAAATTAGTTTCTCAAAATTGATAATTAATTGCTTTGAGGATTTTTTTTCCAAACTTGACGATTTAAGGGGCAGCTTTACAAATACAATATTTGGATGGTATTTGTGCATATACCCATGATTTAAGAGGTGTGTATGAAAATAACCCTTATTATTATTGTACCTATATTAAAAAAATATATATATTATTATTGGACAGATTTTGAAAATTTTTATGCTAAAATCTTCTTCGCTCGAACGATTTTTATACAAAATGTCCACCAAAAGAATTCCTTTTCCATGTTTTCTCTTCGTTTGTAACGGAAAATCACTCGAGGGTGTGGAAAAATGCACGGGTCTCATTAAAGTTTTAAAGTTTGATGCAACCCTTTTTGGTTTTGGCAGGAAGAGCTTGTCAATCCCTTATATAATGAGTTAATGATGGTTGCGTGTATTCCCATGCTCCTAGATAATGTGTTGTTAACATGGAACACATTAACATTGTCTGCTATGAGTTGACAACGAGGATACCCCCTCTTTAAGTTTGAATCTCAGATCCAACATTGACATGCTGATAGATTTACATAAATAGAAACAAATATGTATATTTTGTCAATAACCGCAGCAAAAAATGTAGGATTTATCAACCCCGTTATTGACATATGATTATCTTTATATTGATTATTTTGAGAATGATAATGATTCTTTTTTAAAATAAAAATAATAATTATTTCAAAGTAAGGAATCATTGTTTTATCTTATTTACTCATTTATTGAATTTAACAAGTACGTTTTATGCCTATGTCTATGTGTCATATTTTCTTTCTCCTTGTTATACTGAAAAAGGGATCATGTTAAAACTAACAAACGGTTATGCTATAAAAATACTTATTGCGGGTGACCTGGACAGTTTAAAAGTTTTAATATAACCCCCAAGATCTTGGGTTAGACTTCAGGCTAGGTTATAAAAAAATGCTATGCTATAAAAATTGGCTATTCCGGAATGTTAAACCTGGTGTTAATATTTTTCCCCCCCTTCAATAAAGAGAGTTTATTCACGGAACAAGACCCTAGAAGACAATACATCCATAAAACATCTTCATACCTTATAAAAAACAGGTTTTTAAGTCCCTTAAATCTTTTATATTTTAAATTAGTCCCTTAAATCATTTAAATTACCATCAGGTCCCTCAAATATTGGGTTATTTCAAAATTAGTCCCTCACATCATTGAAATTACAATTCAGTCCGTAATTCTTAGAATAATTTAAAATGAGTCCCTCACATCAACTGTGAAAAAGTAGCAGTTAGAGGACAGTTAGTTCCCCAAATCATTGAAATCTTTATTATCTTCTCAAATTTCTTATATAACATTCAAATTAATCTTTCTAATTGCCAGTTATGCACTTGACTGGGGAGACTAGTTTTAAAAGTATTTAAGAATTTGAGGACCTAATTGCAATTTCAATGATTTAAGGGACTAATTGCATAATAGCTTAAGAATTGAGCGATTTTAGTGATATAAGGGACTAATTTCTAAAAAATCTAAAAATGAATAGTTAAGGGACTAATATCGAGAGAAAAAAAACCCAAAAAAAACAAAGAATAACATCATGCCATAACCATATGCCAACTTTACTCAACGGTTGGCAAAGCATGGTTCGTATGGGATCCCGCAATATTCATTTTATCTTTTGCGTTTTGCGCACGCGTTGCATCCTTGACCATCATCGATTGACATTACGGAAGAAAGAAGGGGTGATATAAAAACGCATGTAAAGTATATATTTAAGTCAAATTTCTCCAAGCACGGCGACAAATTATTTTGACTGCCATCATTTTTGACGCTTTAGAAAAAGAAAATCGTGATAGTTAAAAATAGTCTAAGCTTTTTGTACAAAACCCCCCAATATTCACGACAGTCGCGAAATATTTTAAAGGTTTGTGAATACAAACTAAAATGACTTCAGAGTCTCTACAAGCTTGCTTGTAGAATATTCCTACAATCAACAATGTGGATTAATAATATTGATTCATCTAGTGAGTGCCACAACTATAAGATTTGCTATATAATTTTTGTGTTTAATATCGTTCATTTAGTCCATTGAATGAAGAGATCCTAGCAGTGAATGAAAAAGTCTAAGGGTTGGCCGCACAACAAAACTGAAATAGATTATAATACACTAAATTTACCAAATACTTTAGATTAATCTATTTGGATTATAATCCCAAACACATTATAATCTTAAATTCCCAAACATGCTCTTCCACATTGGTGATTATAAAAGTTTCAATATAACAAGAATGTAGAAGATCTCTAACCATGCAAATAGCATTGGATACATCTTAAACACCATAAGCACACTTTTCTAGCTAGGGGTTTTCATAGAAACACCTTTTAAAATAGGATAATTCTATAAAAGCCACATTTGATTTTAAATTTATATGTAAACCAATTTTAAACATTTTTTGTTGCAATCAACTACCATGGCTCACATTTATATCAAATTTTTAGATATTATGATAATTATTAATTGTTAAATACCGAGTATATTAGAGATGGTTCTTAGTTAAGATTAGGTGGGGTCAATTATTGAAGAAAACTTAACTAAAAGTAAATTCACGTGGTTGATTGCATACTAATAATAATAAATTCCTTCAAAGATGATTTGTGTATAAATTGTCAATGAAAGGTGATTTCTTTAGAATTATCCTGTTTTAAATGTGGTTTGTAAGAAAACCCATTTTTAAGCACAATAATCAAATTATTTTAAAAAATTACAATAATCTGATTTGACCCAGTCAATTCCCATCCAACACGGTCACAACTAATGTAAAATACTTCCAAATACAGTGGGTGCTAACTTTCACAACCAATTCCCAAATCATTCATCTGTCTGCCATAAAACAAAAGCATCACACCAACTCCTAACTAGATTTATGAGGAGTCATTTTCGAGGCCCTATCTCAAAACTCCTATCCAATCAGGCCCTATCTACATATCTAACTGCACCCAATCCAATTAAATTACGTAAAGAAATAAGATAAAAAAAATAGTCCAACTATAGATAAACATAAGCCTGATCCACTAAAATTGATCCATAATTTAAATAAGAGTTTTTATTGTTTAGGGATTAAGAAAGATTCTATTGATAGGCTTCAAGAATGAGTTGATTACAGATATGATCTGAATCAGCTGGAGAATCAGAAAAACGGTATATAGATATCTGAAGCGAAATGCGCTAAGTATTGAGCGCAAGAATTTCCAGATCTACAAACATGATAAAATGAGAAGGAATTGAACTATTTGAAAATGGATCAACATTGAGCCACGATACTAGAGATGATCTCAGATAAGCGATTTGCGCCATAGAACTGATGCATTATCGATCTTTAAAAATTTACCATCTTTACAATTCAAATTTGCCAAATAGATCGTTGGACTTGGAATTGAACCGAACAATAACATTATCGTTCACATTGAATGGTGCACTATTTTTAGAGAAGACGGAGCGAACCATGAGTAACGGAGGGTGCAGAGCGCGATAATGCAGGAAGTCTACCTGCTACAAATCTCAATGACTTTTAATATCAAAAATTCTATTGCAAATATGAAACTACACGGATAATAAGTTTCATATCGTGAAAATACTTGAGGTTTACTTGTAATTAATTCACTATCTAAATGTAAATCGACTTAAGCATTATAGGATTTTGGATCCTAGTCCAGTTAGACCCGAATCCAAGGGCGGTTAGTAAAACGTCACGCCCAAGGCCCACGAATCCACCGAAGAAGCGAATATGCCGCGTTCCGATGAAACCGGGCCCCACCAATTCGGGTCCAAGAAAAACATTCCCCGTTAACCCGAATCCGGTGCATTATCACGTGGACTGTGTGAACGGCACTCAGATCTGCTGTCTTGCGTGTACGCCGAATTACTTACACGTGTCCAGATCTTTCTACGAAAGATTTTTCAGCGTACACTTTTTCAAAGCGGCGGGCCCCACTCTCCAGTCCCTGTCCCCTCTCAAATCCTCACGCGTCATCGCAAATTAACTGCTGAGCCAGCGTCCGAACCCGACAGCCCATCCTCCTGTCCGTACGATCCCACGTGGGGCAGCTGACGTCACCGCAGCACTCCCGAGCGATTTCGCGCGCGTTTACGGCGACACCTCCCTCTGTATTTTCCATCCCATTTATATAAACATAAGTATAATTACATAGTAAATCGTATGTATTTAAAACTTAATTAACTGGAATTAAATAATAGTAATTTTAGTCGTAAGTCTCGATTCCACAGAAGAAAAAAAAGGACTGTCGCTGTCGGGAAAAAATATAAATATTTCAAAGAAAAAAAGGGGAAAAAAAGAAAGCCCCATTCCCAAATTCCTTTCATTAAATTCTCAGATAGAGAGATAGCGAAGCAACTTAGATTGTAATCGATCGATCGAGTCATCGAGATCTGTGGAATTCGTCGGATTCTGATCTCTGAATGCTGAGAGGTCGAATCTTTTGCTGATTCGAGCTGATCGCGGGTGGAATCGATCGAATCTGAGCTCGGAATCGATTCGGTTGCCCTAATTTTGTGGGATTGAGGGTTTTGGACCGGGGATTTGGGGGGGAAAACCTCATCGATGCCGGATCATGGAGAGTTTCAGAACAATGTGGTGTCGAGTTCGTCCAATGGCGCGTCGCCGGAGAATCTCGAAGGTGATTCCTTTTCCTTTATTAGATCCGATCGTATCTGCGTTTCATTAGATTTTGATTGATCTATTGAAAGTTGTATGTTTTTGTTTGTAGACGCTATGTGGAGGTTGAAAGTTGAGGATAGCAAGCAGGAGGGTTTGGATGTTAATCAAAACCTGTACCCGGATCGCCCCGGAGCGCCCGATTGCATATACTATTTGAGGACAGGGCTTTGTGGATATGGAAGTAACTGTCGTTATAATCACCCAACTTATAACGGGCAGGTGAGAGGAATTATGCGCTGACTGCAGTTGTTTGATTTCAATAAATGCTAAATTGAATTGCTCAGTTGATTGAAATTAGGAAAGGATTGATACATGACTGCATCGATGTTTGTTTGTATTTGTTTGCTGTAGGGAACTCAGGATAGAGCGGAACTGCCCGAAAGAGTCGGGCAACCTGATTGCCAGGTACATCGTGCGCATCTGCATTGTTTGTTCCCTTTTCATATTTGACATTGATAGGCAAACTTGTCTACTTTGTTTAGAATCTTAATCTTCAACCTAGCTGGTTAATTTCATATCTGCAACTATAAATGTAGCTGATAATAATGTTATTTCCTTCTATATGGGGCATTGAATTTTAGCATGGCGATTATAATGGCTATATGAATAAACGTCAGTGTGCTGATATAGAAGAGTTTTAAAATGGATTGTATGTTCTGGTAACAACCTGGTGGTCTTCTTAAGTGGATTAATCCTGGTCCATGGAAGACTAGGTTTTGAGCTACAGGCTTCAAATTGTTGTCATCAATTGAATTGTTTACCTTATCCAGAAGGTCTCCATAGCTTTCATGTAATATTCAAAATCGGAGTATCATGAAACTTCTCTTAATTAATAACAGTAAGCGCACATAACATGTTATCTTATCTTGTTGAAACACAACATTTAAGACATTTATAGAATCGCCATCGAAACCATCTCCATGAAATAACATCTAAAATTTAACACAATTGTTCCAGCAACATGCTATAACAATGCATGGAGGCAGGCATACACAAAGGATTTGTAACTTGTCTTAAAGCCTTGGCTCATGTTGTTTTTAAGTGAAATCACACTCCAATTATATAGGGAAAAGAGAGGGGTAGGAAGCAACAAAGAGTCTTTCAATTGCCAGAAAGGTGTCATGGTTATATATACAATAATGGCAAAGCTGTTCGCATTGAGCCGTGAAAAATGGTCACACATAACGTGTCTTTGAAATTATAACAACTCATAAACCAGTCATAGAAATTTATACTACTGCATAATGAACCTAGTGAGGGTAAGGCAAAAAAAATGTAAATAGGTGGAAATTGTCATTCATTCCACAAAAGACAATGGGCAATTTTGTAATTCTATATAAATAATATTCTATCACATCAAAACCCTATCTCTCTCTCTCATAAAATTGCAATAAATGACATGCAATTATATCTATACACGTGTAAACTTAGAAAAACAAATAATTTTGATTGCATGCAATTATATCTATACTATTATACAAAGATCCAACTTCCAAGTGAGGTCATTGTAAACTATGAATCAAGTGGACGTTTAGCATAAGTATCCAAGACTTGGTATTTGAATTTGAATCATAAAATTCATCTAAGTTATTTCAAATTAGGCTTCTATCAATTAGTACCAGTCTATAATCCTTAGAAGAGTAACCAGGTATGCAAAAAAAAAAAGGATGAAGAAAGACATTCCTTCATTTCACAATCTCATGACGGTCTATAATCCTCAGAAGAGTAAAACTAATGATATATTTGTAATTTTATCAATCTTATGACGGTAAATTAATTCCACACTCGTTCTCTCCCATCTTAAAATCAAAAGAGAAAAACTTATGGAACTTGATTCTTCTTGAACTTATGAGGAAACAACAATAAATACAAGAAGTTCTCACAGATTCTCCTAAACTAAATAAGATTTCTCAAATAAAATCAGAAAATATAGAATAAATAAATTGAAAGTATAAAATTATTTTGTAATTATTTAAAACTATGATTAAAAATTTAATGTCATTAGTTTAAGACATACCTTTTATATTAAATAGTAGAAATATTTTTTGCACAGCTCCTTATATTTTTTATATTATTGCAAAAAATTCCCTACAATACCTTGATGGTGTGATAGATTAGTAAAAAGTATTCTCGTCAATACTTATAATTTTCATATTCCAGTAACTCCATTCTCGAGTCTCAAATTTATAAGAATATTACATTATTTTTGGATAAATTTAAACTTTCAAGATATCAAAATTAAAAAACGATCTAACTTTAGGACATTGTTTATATAGTATTAGGAAGATAAGTTTTAATGTTTATTACACATGCATTTGCACGTGCAGTAACGCTAGTGACTAATATGAACCCTTGACACCTAATCAGGACTCGTCATTCTTGTTCATAGTTGTAGTTAAAGCCATGAATAGATGAAAAAATATGCATTCTCATGTGTGACCAAGCAGCGGGAAACCAGAAAATCTTAACAAGGGCATTACAAATAGAATATACTGCTCTACTTTCAAGTTCCTCTGTTGAACCGTTAGGATGTGGATATTTATCAAGAAAGACATTGTGTTCGGGCAATGACTTTCAGCATCAATTGTTAATCAGTGACCACCATTAAGGTCTGCTTTCAAGCTGAGAGCATTACAGTGTATTGGCAGTGATTTACATCAGGGTCTGTTAGATGCAAGCGCAGAAGAATACTGCCAAGTTTAAGTTACTGGTGGCTGTCCACTAGACCTGTCTGCTCATGATTGCACTAGCCTTGTTATGGCTAAAGGAAGTGCAAGATGACTCCTATTGTTAGCAGAACAGCCAGATGACCAAGAAAGTCACCATGCATTTCCATTGAAAGAGCATATACTTTGATAATTTTTGATAATCTTGAGACAAAAGATAACAAAATAAAATAATCAATACTCATGTATTAGATTGATGACTTGTTCTGCTCAGTGGGAAGGCACTGTTCCTAGTAAGAAATTAAGAATTATGCCCACATAAAAAGTGAGTACTATATGATCTTAAAAAACATTTGTTAAATTGAATATTGCACTCATGATGAGAAGTTGAATCCAAACGCAGCATTTAATGTTTAAAAATGATATAATTTGCATAGAGTATAAATAGCTTTGACACTCTTTTTAAAAGGTTTCAGTTGTTTTCTGCTATTTTAACTGTTAGAAACTTATAAATTTATAAACTGTTCTCTGTACCAAGAAATCATTAATGCATAAACTGTTCTCTGTATCAAGAAATTTTCTATTATTATGTTCATTCACCATCTAATTTTAGACGCATAAGGTGCATGATTCATGCTAATTTGAGGCATTTAAGGTGCATGGTGCCTAATTAGTAGTTAAACCAAGTATTGAACTATTTGAATATAGCATGTTTTGGAGTTGTCAAAGGTATGAGAATGAGAGTTAGGTTTATATTGGATAGGGACAATGGCAGATAGATGGTAAATAATTTGAACGTAAGACTATTGCTCGTTTTGGGTCATGTGAGTTCCAAGCCTGTTAGACAATGCATCATGATTGTGGTCCTCTGAAGCTAGCAAACTTTTGTTCTTCTGGACCTAGGAAATCAACAAGTAGAAGCTTTTGTAGACTTGTAGTATCTCTCCTTCTGATTCTTCGAGCTGTAAGCTCAAGAGAGCATTAGAGAATCTTTCAAACTCAAGTGTATAGGAGAGTGTGTTTCTCCAAAAGAAAGGTTAGATGGAAATCTTTGTGAGTTTGTAAATGGTGCATCACATTATCTTGGTTCAATGTAATAAAGTTCTCGGGTTTTGAAGGAATGTCCCAATTCCAAAGAATGAAGTTGTGGGGCCCCATGAAAAGCGGTTTGACTTTTTTGCTGATAAAACCAATCTTAAAAGTAGCCACCATCAATGCATAAAGTGGTGCTTCAGATAAGATTCATTAGTGCATTCTTGCTACTTTTCATACGGACATAGGTTAATCTCGACTGAACTGCATAAATTGTAAAAATCTTGTTGGTGCTGGTTTCTTTGTGCTTTGTTTGATTTTTTGCTGAATTTTCTGTATCTTTTTTAGTTATCTTTTGTGGAAGTTTTGCTATAGCAAGCTAATATCAGAGATTGGGTATTTGGTTGAAAATATTTTAAGATAGCTTGCAGAACTATAAGGTGCAGAACTTCAATGGGAGGAGTACATCAGTCTAAAAAAATGCATGCTCTCTTTATTCAAAAAAGGTTTATTATATGTTCTGTCTGAAAAGGGCTAGTTGCTGAAATTCATGTTCAAACACGAGAATAAAGAGCTTGAGGCCAAAGGTTTGTAGTGTTATACATGTTTCTTTGGCCGATGAGGTCTTGCAGAGGTTGCACATGAAGAACCTATGATTATTTATGTCTAAAATTTGAGGGCTTGTGCATGACAAAGTCTTTTACTAACAAGGAAGACAAATCCCTTAGCTAATGAATTCTCTTCACATTCACATACATCAAAGTGCACCTATTAAGGACCACTCTTTTTTAGGGAGTTATTTAGAATTACTTGAACAAGTTGAACAAAATGCTCATGTATTTGAGAAATATTAATGCGAAAATTGAAGAAGATAATAAACCCTTACATTATTTTGTTCATCGCCTCCTTTTATGAAATCTTATCAATGACATACTTTATATTAGTGTACACTTTCTGTAGAAGATGTTTAATCAACTTTATATTCTAGAAAATTAACTCAGGAAGGGTCTGATGTTGGGAGCAGTAATGGATCTTGTTTTTGCACATTCATTTGGAAAGGAGTTTAGTGAGTACTGGACAGAGGAAAAGCTAGAGATATACGTATATCAAACCCAAGCATGAACAGTATGTCGCTGGTCATGAAATGGAGAGTTAGTAGTTGGTAAAGCTGAGAATTGAGGATGCTGAGAAAAAAATTTGGAATAACAATTAGATAACATTCTATGCATTATGGTTTGTGATGCTCCGCGATTATTGTTTGTGATGCTCAGCGATATGACAAGTATATTCTTAATTCAAGTTTCCACCACATTTGTTCATGTAGTTATTAGAAAACAAATACTTGCATAGGTGTGATACATGTAGATAATGCAGATCCAGTAGTTGTAAAGCGAAGCCATGGAGATTGTCACTGATAACCCCCAACAAATTGGGCACTATGAAATGAAAATGAAAAAGCCATTAATTATCCAGATGCAACATTAATATCATCTTGAAGCTAAGACATGGTTTTTACAATTCAAAATCTTTGAATCAATATATTCTTGACCAGCCATTATTTTTTTTTTACCAAACCAGTTGGAGAAAATAGACAAATTGCCTCAAACCCATTGGAAGGAAATGAGTTTGAAGAATTATTATGCAAGCATGAGTTTGTTTTATTGTTATCCTTTTCAAGAAAAACAGTAAAGAATTGGTGAAATGGTAGAACCAAAATATGCTATTATTTAGCTCTCTTTGACTATACCATCATTGTGTGTGGATGCCCTCATAAGAAATCCTATAAGATCATATGGTCAGCTTTGTATCAGATGATTGAGTGAAAATCTTTTTTTTTTCCCTTGCTGTAACTTATTCTAGAAATTTTCCAGGTTCTATCTCTTCTTTAGATTGGAAGATAACATTAGCATGTGCATGTTGGAAAATGATATGCAACTATGGTGGAAGCATGCATCATGAATTTTAATATAAATTAAATAAAATAGGAAGAATACCTGAAAAGTTTTCTAATCCTCCGCGAAGTTTGTCCCGAGATCTTCATATAATTAGCTTCCTCAAGAGAAAAAGCCTCCAATTGAATCCATTCGTCATGGAGAGGATGCAATATAAAACGGAGATTGATAGGACCTCTAAATCTCCCTTTAGTATTAATTTATTTTTCTTTTAGACAAATTAATGAGCATGATAATTCACCCATTTGCTCGTCTAAAAGTTGCAATCCCCATAAACAAAAATCATTTCGAAAATATTAATAATATTATAAATAAATTTTGAAAAACTTCTCCATAACGACCAGCCGGCAACGTTTTATAACTTCATAGAATTGCATAATAAATTATTCTTATCATAATGATCATTATCAGATCTTATCTAGACATCCATCATCTCCCTAAATAAAATCTAGTAACCCAAAGTTCTAGGTTTTGTAGCACTTGCAACGTGTAAGTTAACCATCACATCAAACATACTCGATTATCAAATCGAAATGACAATATCCTCAAGTCTAAGGGACTGCATAACAATCTGATCTCTATCTCTTAGGTGACCTGTCCTAAAGAATCTAAATGTGGTCTAGCACTGCACACATCACTATGCGTTCTCATGACATACAGCCAGGGAGTCTCCAATCCCAGTGGCTGAGACCCACCACTGCATCACTTATGTCATCATTATGCATGATAACCTGTAATAACATAGTTAATCCGTACTATTTATATGTTGAGTACATTTTTAAGAAATCTCTAAATTAGATTATATCTCCAAGCAAGTGACCCATCACTGTGCATGATCTTACAAAACAATTTCTCGGGATAATATAACAGTTATGTATATAGTACTCAAATAATATGTGCAACACAAAATCTCCATTGATCTTCATTAAAATCTCCATTGATATTCATTAATATTACATAAATTGTATTGGATGTGTATGAGCATACTATTCAACTCTAGCAGTGCAATCCCTATCGGATAAATGTTTGTGATAACTATATGCATTTCAGAACATGTTGCAGTTGCTGTACATGGGCATAAATGTGCGTTAGGCCACTGCTTACTTAGTGCTCCTTATATATGCATGGGAGTTTTTATTGTACATAGTTCTGTCTCCAGTTTTGGAATTTATGTTTTTAGGGGTCAGTATGTAGTCTTTTTGGTTTGCTGAACCAATCACATCGGCCATCTCTTACTTGATTTCATACACGCCTTTTGCTTAGGCTAAAATGCTTCAGGAATTACTGGGCGCTGGAGTGGTATAATAGTTTGTGAACTTATTATCCATGGCTTCTTGCAGTACTTTTTGAAGACAGGAACATGCAAATTTGGAGCAACATGCAAATATCATCATCCACGAGATAGACATGATGTACGACCTGCTCCATTGAACATTCTTGGGTTGCCAATGCGTCAGGTAACTCTCCTTTTACTCCATTGCTTCCATTTCAAGGTCTTGATGTGCTCTCAACCACTTACGTGCTCTCAACCATTTACATGTTAGCTTCTTTTTCCCCCCTCTTGGAGCTACATTTGGGGTTTCTTTTGCAGTATTCACTTTTATTCTTGTTGCACAGGATGAAAAGTCATGTCCATATTACATGAGAACTGGATCTTGCAAATTTGGATTTGCCTGCAAATTCAACCATCCACAGCCTGCCACACTTGGACCTGTGTTTCCTGTGACACCACCATCTGCCTATGGTCCAGCAGGATCTTCTGTTGCACCTCCATCAAGTCTTCCCTTAAATGGAGGTCTTTCAGCATGGCCTTCAGCGCGACCTTACTTAACTAGTCCAAGAATGCAAGGCCTTCCAGCTTATATGCCTGTTGTTCTTCCATCCTCACAAGGTGCTATGTCGGTGCAGCAGGGTTGGACCGCTTACACGGTCAGCTACTATTCTTTTGTTTTTAAGCACACTCCATGCAAGTGCATTATAATTATCGATATTGACCAATGCTTTGTGCACTAGTGAAGCTTTCCATGGACATCCATGATATCGTTTTCTATCAATAATAATGGTTGATAGTCTGTGCACGCACGTTACAGTTGCATCATGATGATCTGCTTAGAATTATACTTGGAAAAATTGCTACAGATGTATTAGTTCTTCTGCTTACCATACTTTATTTTCAAATGTCTCCTTCAGGTGGAGTGCTTACAAATTCAGCATGTCAATATGATTTCTCCTACCATAGAATCTTTATTTCATTTGGATTTTTGCTAAAAAGGCATTAAACTTGTTTATTTATACACACACGCAAGTGCGCGCGCACACATTTTTTTTTGCAAATGTCCATTGTCATTTGGCATTAATTCTTTCAGCAATGAAGTCTGTTAAATGTCAGGGTTTGTTCCGTCAATACCGCTGGATTTTAAAAATATCAGTAGCATGCATACCATACTATTGTTGTAGCATTTTATTTGTTTCTGCATGTCATTAACTGTTATTAACTTATTGTTACTTTGTGGGGACATGGCAGTGGTCGTTCCATGACAAGATGGATACATATTTAGTTCCGGGTCCTTCAGAGAGGATATAATAGACTTCAAAATGAAGATAACTATTAATGTAATTATGGACAATATTGGATGTAGAAACCAGAAAGGATAACAAACGAATCACAATGATGAAAAGATAGGTGGAGGAGGTGAAGGAGAATCTGAGTGCAAGAGATTGGTATGGTGGGGGCATGCTAATTCTGTCACATACACTAATTAATATATTTACCGTTTAATGAACTGCGAGTTCTCTCATGCAATCATCTTTTCCATTTGAGAAATCTGATGAGGAACACAGACTTTTCCCGGGAAAGATGAAATCTTTATCAAATATGTGTCAGCGTACATAAGTTACATTATAAATTGCAGATGTTACCTAGCAGCTAGAGGTAAATTATGTATGGCTCATCCGAACCCCACTTTTCTAGTGCCACCTGGATGGTTCACCGGCATATCTCTTTTCAGGTGCTCAAATCATGATTAACTCTGAGTAGTAAACTGAAGACAAGTTTTTTTGTTGGTAGTTACCAAGTGATTCACTATTTGAGAGGGGCATAGGCATGAGAACATCAAGCTCCTAAACAGTGATGTTAGAATACAAGTTTCAATTGGCCTCTGGCACGGTTGAGTATATCTTGATTCTTGATTGCCTAACGGGCTTTCAACAATGAGATCAACTGGCCTAATGGATTTTGTAATCTAAGATAAATGCATTGGATCCTTAGGATGATGAGGGTATAAAAGATACACTCCACGTCTCTGATCCTCCTCTAGCCACCATTTTGGGCTGAGGGCTGCTACATTACATGACCAGGGCATATTGCAGTGTGCTCGTAATGAATGTGTCCTTCTGAGGCTATTTAGCCCAAGACATGCTCTTCTCAGTGGCATGGAGTTCTATGCACTCTCCTCTTCTAGGTCAAATTTCTTGCTCCAAAAGAACGTTTTATTTTAGGGTATGTGGGGTGTGCGTGCGGGTGCAGGTGCGTGCATGCGTGTGCGCATACTCTATCTTCCTGTAGGCACCCACTCGTGCGGAAGGCTGCTACATGACCATGTCATATTGCAGTATGATCATAATGAGTGTCATTCCAATGCTATTTAGTACTCAATCATGCTCTTCATAGTGGACGGAGTTGTATGAAGTCTCCTATTCTAGGTTAAATTTTGTGCATCATGAGAAAATTTTCTTTTAGGGTTTTTGGGTTTGTGCGGGCGCGCGCGCGTACTCTATTTTCCCCTAGGCACCCGCTTGTGCTGAGGGCTGCTACATGCCCATGGCATATTGCAGTATGATCATAATGAGTGTTTCATTCCAATGCTATTTAGTACTCAAATCATGCTCTTCATAGTGGCATGGAGTTGTATAAAGTCTCCTCTTCTAAGTCAAATTCTGTGCATCATGAGAAAATTTTCTTTTAGGGTTGATGGGGTTTGTATGTGTGTGTGTGTGTGGGTGGGGATTGGGGGGCTCAAGCTAACGCTTCTTAAATGTCAGATTAGCAATCTTCTACCAGTATTGTACTAGTGTCTTGAATACTCTCATTTTAAAGAATACTGTGCTACCAGCCTATTGACCACTCAACAGGCTATCAACTGCACTTTCTCTATTGCTCTCTGGAAAATTCAATCCGCCCCACTTCCATTGGTATGTTGCAGTACCAATTTGTTGTAGAAATGTGGGGTTCTACAAACAGAAATGGCTGCGAAGATCAGAAAACAACAAATCATGTAGAACACAATCACACAAATAAATAGACGATAGGAAAGCACAACACCCCAAGTTATCATGTGATTCAACACTAAGATCTACATCCATGAAGGAAAGAGAGATCCACTATACTAAAGGTGGTCAGAAAAAGGGTTCAACAACCCCAAAACCCCAATCCTCAAATCTTGAAAGAGATGGATCTCTAATGACATTATTCTAAACCAAAACTCCGAGAGAGTATCAAGGAATCTTAAACATACCCCTGATTACAGTTCAGTCATGAAGCCGTGTCATAGATGTACATGTATTGGACACAAATAAATCCTGCCGTGCTATTGTTATTTATGTGCCTTTTCAACTTCTTGTCTGTTGGTGAATAGTGTTGAGATATCCTTGCTTATTAGTGGCTTGGCTGAAACAGTCTAGGCAGTTATACTGAGGTCTATTGTTTGTGCTAAACGAACAATAAGGTGTGGTTTTGTTCAACTTTGAAGGCCATGCCTGCAAACCTTGGATGAATGCAGAAAATGCTATCAAGTCATGGAGTCTGATATGCTGGAACCTTAGTAGAGATGAAATGGACAATCTGTCTGATCTAGCAAAACACCAGTCGTTTTGATACAAAATATGTTTATTCCCTGGCCTATACTTGCATAATGTGGGGTCCTGATTTTTCTATTTCTGAGAGTTGGTCAACATAGTGAATGAAAGTAAACTATACAGACAAAGTGAGCTCAATCAAAGAAATAAGAGAAGCATCAATATTGTTCAGGTGACATATTTCAGTAAATTCATCTCAGTTATTTTTCTCACGAGATTTATACCTAGCCTATCATTATTACAAAAAACATGATGCATATTTTCAAGAAATTATATTGCAAATTTTACACTGGATTGAAATAGCTTATACTCGATCTCCTGATATACTTTATTGTTTCCGTCAAGTTATCTCTTAATCCCTTAGATCCTATATCCTTGCTGGTACCTATTATTTAATCCTCAGTTTTGGCTTGTGGCGATGGAAAATATACCTTTTGTTTCCATAGTGGAATCTCACACCCAAATGATTAAAACAACCAAAAGCAGTTGAATGACTGCTGCATTGTATGAGCATATTTGGATTCACGAAAAAAAAAAAATTCTCCATGAAAATACATCTAGAAATATAATTTTGTAACCATGGCAAAACATTCTATACAAGTAATCCGACTACATGAATAATTTCCACAGGCCAGGCTGATAAAAACGGTTTTTCTGTCTGGTTCATGCATCACCGCAAAACATTCCCTGTGAAAGTTATCTCTATGAATTAAATCTTTTTTCCCTTTTGGTCCTTTAACACTATAGTTCTTGCATCTAATATTTTTGTAAATTCAGTAACAAATATAACGCGCTCTTTATTTCTCTCTATAAAAACCAGGGCTCTGCAAGCCAATTTCCATCAACTGATGTCCTTGGACCTACACAGATACCCAACCCCAAGCTTCATGCACAGTCAGCTTCCAGCACTGCAATAAATCTCCCAGAGAGGCCAGATCAACCTGAATGCCAGTATTACATGAAAACTGGTATTTGCAAATACGGAACAACTTGCAAGTATCATCATCCGAAAGAGCGCTATTCGGAAAGTCCACCTACTCTTGGACCCCTGGGGCTTCCTTTGAGACCAGTAAGTAGAAAACATTTTTTATGCGTTAACTGCACACTGACCCTTGTAGTATGCTATTTTGAACTTACTACCTTTTGTAGTTTCATTTTCGCTGTTAGACCCCTCGGTTAAATTCTTTTTTTCTTCTATCCTGGGTGAAATTTTGGTAGATATTACCCTTGGGTGGAATTAGTGAATCTATTCCAGGTAAAAGAGTCCAAAAAAAATTCACCCAAGGGTTCTATGTGCCAAAATGAAACTGCATGTTAGTAAGTTCAAAACAGTGAGGGGTCTCTGATTATTCCTGACTGAATCTCTGATTTTTCTCATTGTGTTGTGAAAGGGTCATCCTGCCTGCACATCCTACAGCGTGTATGGAAGCTGCAGGTTTGGTGCAGCTTGCAAATACGATCACCCTCTGATGGGATTCTATAACTATGCCATGCCTACTTACCCGGTTCCAGACCCATCAGCTCTTTTTCCTCCTAACCATAGTAATTCACCACAAGTGACATGGGCATCAGCAACCGAGGCTTCATTCTCCAGGACACTGAGGTTACCTGATCGACTCCAGAAATCTGATGAGAAAAACAACAAGGAAGCAAATGTCACCTCCAATGACAATAATGACCGTGTCAATGAACCACCTCCTACACAAAAGACATCACCATCAACAGATACTGCACCTTCTACAGATTCGACAGAGAATACACAAAATCACTCCGATTAATGATTCATTTCCTCATTTTCCATACATTTCGGGGCTGTTTCCTGAATGGAAATTTTGGCGCTGCCTCTAGTCCCATCCTTGTTTTTTGTCTGCGGCTAAATATATTTATTTGGTGCTAGATGGGCAGTTGAATGCAAGCTACATAGTTTTCTTGGGTTAGGACAGGGGGGGTTCTCTTTATGCCTTTTGTGGTGAATAAATTGTCAGTTGCTGTTAAATTATACACCAGATTTGTTTATGTTGCTTCTGAAAAGGATTCAAAACTTTTGAAGTCGGATGATGTTATACATGAAGGCTTGTTGAAATAATGAGGTTAACTTTGGGAAATTACCTCTTGTTGCTATAGGATTACAGTTCAAAGACGGATCGTCTATATTACTTTTGAAAAAAAAAATTTCTAGTAATTTTGTTGAGTTGAGTTTTTTCTGCTATGTATTTCTTCTCCAGATGCTAAATCTGAAAACGAGTGCCTAAACTGAGCAGTATGCATGCTCCTGGTCAGATTTTATATTCAACTGGGTGCTCGAAATTATCTCTTGATGATATCGTCAATTCTTCTGAAATTCAATCTATCACTTCTGCAGTTGAATTGAAATTTGATAAAGCTCTCCAGCAATGTAGTGATATTTTCCCGAGCAAAATATCCTTAATTTTCTATTTGTTACTGCTAACAGATATGGTGGTTGTTTAAATGACTTAAAAAAGATAACTTGGAATGATACAGAAAATCCAGCAAGAAAAAGAAATAGATGCGGCCACAATTGCAACTGTGTTACAAATTGCGTTTGTAACCGTAGCTAGGAATTTCCAGCAAAGCAAACAGTCTGGAAGTTGTTGCTACAACAGCCAACATATCAGGCCAAAGTAAGCCTATAAGCATAGTGATTTTCAGGAATTCACAACAAAATCTACAGACATTCAAGATAAAACTATATTTTGAAATTATATCAGTAGAAAGTAAAATTACTTTATGCCGATTTTAACAGTCGTCCATGAGATTTTGCGACATTGGCTTGTGCTTAAACAAAATGTATATGATGCTACCCACCCAATTCCATACACCCCTTCTGCAAACCTGCACCTAACTATTTGCATAAGTACCAATATCACCTGTAAACGCCATTTACACAAAAAGAGGCTCAACTACCCGAGTCTAGCAAGGGACCAAAAATGAAGCCTTTTTTTTTTAACTTTAAAGCAGACTTCAGCAAAAGAACATGGAGCTCCTCACATTCTTGTGGAGCCGAGGGAGCTCAGGAACAGAGGGAACCCCTGAAGCAGTGACACCTGCATGTCCAGAAGAGGTCTCTGAGATTTCCTCGAATTTGATGAACTGGGACATCTGTGCTGCTGCAAGATGTGCGTAGCAGACAGGAGCAACTGGAAAAATTAAAAGAATAAACACCTCGGAATTTAATCATGCACTAGATAATGTGCAATAAAGGAGAAAGTTAAAAGGTTTGATTGCTCACCAGTGGAAATCGCAGTTGTGCTCCTCTGATAGCTGCATGGATAAAAGCCAAAGGATATCGGTTAATCATTTATCCTTTTTGGTATAATGATATATTGTATAGTGGAGATACTAATAATGCTTACACGTAGGAAAGTGAATGAACAAGTTTCTGAAGATCATCAGGTGAGAAACCAATCTCATCAATCAGTACGTGGTAATGTGTGGGCCTTGAGGTTCCCTGTACAAAATAAATACAAGGTGTCGGTCCTCAAAATAACACATTTTCATAGCAAACATTAGATATTTAAGGGATGTTGTATTTATAGTGAAAAATCAAATCTTACGATCATTCCAGCATGGGCACACATGTAGAAGTCATAGTGCCTGGGGTGGACAACCTTTGTATCCACAACAGTACCTGTAACCAAAAAAGAATAGTTAGCAACAAAATTGAGAACTCGATGTCATACTGCAGAGCTTAGACTTCAACCACAAAGATGCCAACATCAAAAGGCTATACCTGCAGGCACATTTTCAGGGGCACCATCCTGAAAAAATTTCGTATGGTGGTTCTTCTGTGCCACAATTAGCGTAAATTTTGGAAGCGTTTTTTCACCTAAATGATAAAATGCCTGAGAAAAAAATAGACGGTAGTTTTAGGGGAAAGCTTACTAAGTAAAGACACAGAAAACTTGATTTATATAAACTAGAAAGTGTCATACCTTACAAATCTGGTTCAACTCTATATTCAAAACTTGATTAAACTGTGACTCGCTCACACCATCCCTAAAAAAACAAATGCATCCAATGAAAAAAATAAAACAACTGTGTAGAAGAAACAAACATTATAACAGGAGACACCTGAGCACGCTATAGCAAGAAGTGAAACAGAAATATGGAAACCAGGTAAAGATAAATACAAATAATAGAATTTTAATAAGCAGACAGTTGCATAAAATCACCATGCATCTAGAACATGTCCCCAAAATGGAGATGTTTATTTTGTGATTATCATTTTCATACATGGACATGTTAGATGTCACTGTTTCAGCATACCCTATCCCGATATACCATGTATTTCAAATCATACTTAGTTGTGCAATAAATGAATTCACATGATCAAAGGGGTAACATAATATCATATGTACAACCTAAATGACTCATCGCCCGTGGCGGATCCAGAAAAACTTTGTTGGAGGGACAAGTATCTCTGTATCTGTTTATCCAAAAATTAAAATACTACAAAACAGAATTCTCAACAAATGAGCTAAACTCCTAACTTAAGTGGGTAAAATTCAAATGGATTACAAATTTGTCAGGGTTGGGATACAAATATTTTTGAACTATGGGGGCAAAGTGTAAGTCTAGAAGGCTTTAGGATACAATTTTCCATATCCCTAGGGGTGTAACTGCCCCCCTTGTTCACACTTTAATCCACACCAGCTCGTAGCACTTGAAACATATGACCTAATTGCTTTTTATTAGCCTAAAGGAAAGCTTACTAGTCGAACAAGCGTATTTTGTTGCATTAAAATGTAATTAAATAGAGGGGGATTGTAAGTAATTAACCAAGGTGTAAACAGTCTGAATAAAATCCAATGACGCAGGGTCTCAAATTGCTTTATGGGCCTAATAGGGTACTCAAAAGGATTTGGATGGGCGTACAGGTTGGGTGATTATATGGTAACTTGCTGTCTACTGTCAGGTCAAAGAAACCTACTTGACTACAGATAAAAGAAGAGATGATGAATGGTAAACCATAATATTCATCTGGAAAACCCTCATGTTATCATAAAATATGCCTTGAAGCTTATTCTGAAGTCTCAAACGTAAGACCAAAACCAGTGCTATCAGTAACCTGCTCATACGAACTAAATAGTGAAGAATGTGCAAGAGAACCATTTATATGCTGTTTCACATCAAGGACAGCCTGGACGAGCAGCATGAAGGTCCAAGAGAATTGCCTATGTTATGTCTATATGTTCATTCAGACTAAGGGCATGTAATTTAACCTTCCCCAAACAAAAAAAGTCAACAAACAAGAAAAGAGATCATGAAACTCTACAACTTTGTCAATCAAACAATCCAAAAACGGCTTTTATGCCGGTTGATCTGAAGAGAAATTACATAAACATAATTATTGTAATATGTTGTTTTCAAAAATTAAACTACCTCATCAGTCATATAGAAATAGAGAAACTTCATCTGACACAATGTTTTTTGACAATACCTAAATAAAACCAAATAAGTTGCCATAATTGAACAGCTTAAGGACAACTTACATGCTGTTTCTCTCTAAGCACCAGAAAATAGGAGCACTCTTAAAAGTAAGAAAATGTGAAGGAAGAAATGGTTCCTTAAAACTAGCAATTTTAGATGCAAAAACAATATACATTATTCAAAACTTCAATTGTGCAGGATGCTATCAAGTAAATGGTACTTTAAGAGCAAGCTAAACACTAGTATTTTTTATTTTTATTATAACCCAGCCCAGATCAAACACTAGTATTGTCATGCTGTGAACGTATCTTTCAAAAACTTAGGCATGCTAGAACCACACAAGGCAAACATTTAACTGTACTTCCACCAAGTAACTGTTTAACTGTTGTTAAAGGATATCCTTTTCACTAACAAAAACTCCTAAGTTATGCAAGTTGAGATTTATACTTTTATACTCTTAGCACAAAAGCCGGACAATGAGTGCCCTTTCCATGGGTTGAAGGATATCCTTTTCACAAATAAAAACTCCTAAGTTATGCAAGTTGAGATTTATACTTTTATACTCTAACACAAACCCCGGACTATGAGTGCCCTTTCCATGGGTTGAAACATGAAGTTGTTAACCTGACTC
This sequence comes from Asparagus setaceus, assembly GCA_012295165.1. Classification (NCBI taxonomy): domain Eukaryota; kingdom Viridiplantae; phylum Streptophyta; class Magnoliopsida; order Asparagales; family Asparagaceae; genus Asparagus; species Asparagus setaceus. The sequence goes on along the minus strand of CM022705.1, from coordinate 74,776,612 downwards.
ACACAACGTTATCTATTTTATCGACTTTAAATTCATGGCTAGTGGGATTTGAGCCTAGGTTGTTCTGTGACCAGGTTAAAGGACTCTTTCACTGCACCAAACCTTTGAAGTTATGGTGAGTAGGCTTAAGTGATATTTTGTACTCTAATAACTGTAAATAATTTAACCACCGAACAGTAAGGCTAATAACAATATGATACAAGGCCATACCCAGACAAGATTGCAGCATTGACTTTCCCTACCATATCTTAGAACAGATTGTTTGTGCAGTAACTATGTAACTATTTTTTTGTCATTCACACATTACCTGAAAATGATTACGTGTGCAGGTTTCCTCCCATGACTTGTTTCATAGAAATCCATCAAGAGTTCCCTGAAATTTCACAACAATGAACATTAGACAAGGTATGTCAGAATTGTAACCATTCGAAAATCATCAGATTTTAAGACAGTAAACATATGTCCAAAGAACTTGAAATATAAACTTGGTACGATGGTTTCTAGTTTATCTGGGGACAGTTGTTTTAAGGAAATGCAGAACTCAGAGAAATTAGCATCTGAAAACAGACCTGATAATACCATCATCTCCATTTGAATGGGGTTTATACAGACAGTCAATCATTTCCAATTTTGGCGACTGTGTTCTTACAGAAGCTCTGTATCTTGAAATCAATGGCCATTGCCTTGACCCAACCACCTATGAATTAACAGTGACATAACTACAAACCCAAAAAAAAAAAAGGGATGAAGAAGCAAAAGGAATGTTAGAGCCCAAGTACCGCCGCAATAGAAGGGATGTCGGCTCGGCCAGGAGAGCCATGTGACACATCCATTCCCAAAATTAAAGTAGGAATCTCAGTAACTAATGGTATGCGTAGAGAGCGCTCAACAGCCAATACAGAGTTAATACCGCCAAGCTGGTAGAAGAGAACTATTAAGTAAACAGAAATCTGTGAAAATAATCAAAAATAGGAAGGCAACATATCGAACGGTGGGAAGATTTGTACTACATTGAAAATAAGAAGGTGGAGTAAGTCATAAGAGTTGCAGACCTTGGAATTGATCTTCAGGAGTACATTTGTCAAATATTGGTCATTGATCTTAGTTGGAGCTATACACTGGGTAACAATTCCCACATCAGCAAGATTTTTCCTCTTCCAGGGTCCTGAAAATAGAAAAAAATGATTGTAATTAACATGGAAAGAAGCTCAAAATGCATTCAGAAATTAGCAAGAAGAAACTGTCACACACCATAGACATCAGAATTTTTTTTCTCGGAAAGAACACATAGAAGAAACTGTGGGGGGCCAGGAAGGCTCGCCATCACCTTTTCAAACATCTTTTCAACTCTTACAAATGGTTGTAACCTCATACATCGGCGGTCCTCATCAATTAAGGCATGTGGACGATTGATGTTCTACAGAAGGCAGTATATACTGTCAATGTTCGCATACTCAGAAGAAAAAATGTAATAATGTAATAATAAAACCTACAATTCCTTTTCTCATCCCACAGTTTATAAGCTCCCTTGAGAGATGACTCATATCACAACGTGCAGAAAAGTTCACAATAGCCCAGCGCTCAATGTTGGTGGGCTCACAGAGAGTCTATAAGGATGTGAGAGGAAGTGTGAGAGCCACATAAACAAAAATAGGATGACATACAACAGAGTTGCAAGAAACAACCTTGTTGTTGAAGTTCCATCTTCCGTTGCGTGGTACACAGTCTTCTTCATTGCCAACTTTTAACTGTGATTAGATAACCTCATGAAATTAATAATGTTTATACAGCTCACAGCTGCACCCAAAAAAAAAAGGGACTAGAAGTACCGTGGGTGCAGTAAGAACACGGCCATCCAACCGTATGAGTTGCTTGTCAATGGAGATTCCACACGAAGAGAGCATTGGATCTTCATCATATCGATTGTTTCTGACCGCCTGGCATAGAAGAAACTCTAAGCGTCTTTGTAATATAAAGTGTCATCTCATTTAGCTGCTTTTTGAGCATATTATCTCCTAAAGGGAACAATAACCGATAAAAGATCTGATTGTTTATCACTTCATTTCAACTGAGAAAACGAAAAGGAATTATATTTATGGACTCAAAGAAAATTCATAAACTATCATCAATAGGTCTTATATTATGAGATGTGTGCCACAAAATCTAAAAAAGGTAAGGGACAAATTAAGGTAATGATAAAAGAAGAATAACTCACATCAGTCACCACTCTAATTCTTTCAAGAGGTTTTTGTCGTGATTTCTCAACTAAAGAAGCTCTTTGTTGGGAAGATAATGCCTTTGTATATCGTTGCAATGGCACAAGATTGCAGAGCTGCATTAATAATTAATGATAAACCAATTAGAACAAGAGAAGATCATTTTTAACTCGAGAAGATCATTTTGAATTAAGGAAGTAGCAACCAATATCAATTTCCATAACCTCGACTGGAAGGTAATTGGGCCTTTTTGGCTTGCCCACATCAAGACATGGCGCATAAGCTGACCATGTCAGCTCTATCTTCTTGTCCCTACTAAAGTAATCGAATACTGTGACATTAATTGTCTGTCCTTCTTCCCTGCCATTTCTCACTTTCATTGGGAATCTGCATGTAAGAGATTGAACAATATTAACTTATATAAGGCCTCCAGAAAACTCAACATGTTGGACAGCAAGGAAAAACGAAATAAATAGTGGTATTGAGAAGACAGCGAAAAGGGATATGTGTTGCTTCATGGTGAAGCACATACAGTTGCTGGTTGCATGGCAGTTCACTCATCCCTATGATTTTAAATTCCATGTTGCTATGTGTTGTTCTGATCCTCATATTTTTAAGCATTCTCTTAGCCTGTGCGATAGTAGACAATGATTACTAAGAAGTTCTAATCACTGAAACATGGCCTACATAAAGAAGTGCTTCATGGATGACAAACGCAATATGTAAAAACATAGAGAAACTCATACCTTTGCCCAGTCAATTTGATGTGGTTCCCTTACATTCTGGTTCTCACGTAGAAAGTTAACAACAGGGCCAGGAGTCATTATCATTGTAGTGGAAACATCTGGAAAAAAGTAATCAAACAAGGAGAAACCAGAAATGTAAACAATCTTAACAAAATGAATTTGAAAAAGAAAAAGAACTACAAGTTATACCCATGTTCAGTGAAAGACCACCATTAGTGGTGCGAAAACTAGAATGGAAACCCCGGCAACCAGTTACTCCACCACCCAAGTTTGCATAGTTAGTATGCTCACCACTGAAGAAAGATTGTCTAACAAGAAGGCAACCCCTATAACCAGATAAATGTACATTAATAAACTGGAGGATATACACAACTAAGTAAAAAAAATGACTGATTATGACTTGCAGTCACAGATGCACCTTTTTGCCTGTTGTTGTCTTAAAATGATGTCGAGGACTCTTAGAGCATCTTGGGTATGTTCAGCATCCCTTCCTTGGATTGCTTCTGCGATAGACTTCATTGGGATTCTTGCAGCATAGCTTATCTCAACCTTAAACGTTTTTGCCTGGTGCGACCGTTTTGATCGCTTCCTGTCACCTTCATTGGGGCTCCCGTGTGCTGGGCTTCCTCCAGCAGCCCTGCAGAAAAGTGAAAAGAAGCTAAGAAATGAAGGCAAAAAATCACAAGAAGCATTATGGTCCTGAAACAACTATAGAATTTGTAATTTAAAAAAAAAAAAAAAGATGGCATCATGTACCTAGCAGATGATTCTTCCAATAGTACCGTGAACTCGAAGTTGTTCTGAGGGAGGGCACCAACTGTGAATAAGCTCTTCTCACCATCGTAAGCGAAATTCTTCCCTGCAAGCTCAGAACTGTATGTTTGATACAGCTTGTCCATAAGCTTCCTTCCTATCCCTTTCCCCTCAACAGCACGCTTATCATCTGACTTTATAGCAACCTGCTCAGACATGGGGAAAAACCAAAGATCATTACGACAAAAATGATTAGATCTTAACAATACTATGATGCAGCAGAGAAAAATGTGTCATACGCTGTAGTGATAAAACACAGCTTCACGAGCACTGAACTTGACGGCGAAATGATTGGAAAGCAACTTTAATCTCCGTCCATCGGTTCCAACGCCAGGCCTGACCATCGGATGTTTTTTTGGGGGCTCCGGCATGACAGGAATTTTAGGTTGATCAGCCTTTGTGGGCACCACGTTTGGTGGAACGACTGGAGGAGGTGGGGGCAAGCTTTCTCGCCGAGATCCATCCTCTGGTGAAGCCATTCTGCCAAATTTCCAGCAAACCCGCAAGATATTCCATTATAAATACACTTAAGTAATACAATATCTAAATAAATAGAAAATAACAAAAAATAATAAAACTCAGAGAAAAATGAAGTTAGATGAAAGGTAGAGCCGTTTCTAAAGAAAACTCAAAACACACCAAAAGGGAATCACATTTAGACAAAAAGAGTAAAATACTACTATTTAGAATTGAAACACTAAACAAAAATAAGATATAACTACACTTTCCACAAGGTAGAGAAAGAGCAATTGCACAAAGTGAGATAAAAAAAATTAATTTGCTCAAGCGGAGTTGTTTTCTCAACGTTTTCTCCCATATCCCTTTTAAGAAAACCCAAAGATCAATTTAGGGCGCAACAAAAGAAGAAGCACAAACAAATAATCCAAGAAAGCTTGTAAATGTCAAGTAAATAGTGCTGACTCTTGAATATTCTTTTTTAATTACTAAGGCCATCAGCATTACCTTTTTCTTTTTCTCCAAAAAAATAAAATAAAATAAATAAATGCTAATGACCTTAGTAATTAATGAAAATTTTCAGGGATCATCGCAAAACTCAACAGAGCAAAGTGATACCTGTAGTAAAATTAGACTGTGGCTAGGTAGCACAAAACAGAGTACGATTAATATATATATATATATATATATATATATATATATATATATATATATATATATATATATATATATAAAACCAATGAACACCATAGTCATAACACCCCATAACTTGATAAATATCCATTCCAACGTATTCTCCGGTGAGTAAAAATAAAAATAAAAATAAAATAGTAGTAATAATAATAATAATAATAATAGGACAATAACAGAAAAATAAAAGTTGAATTTAACAAAACAAACAAATTAAAAAGAAGGAAAACGAAGACATCGGAGCTAAAAACAAATATTACGCCCTGTATTTAAGAAAAAAAATTAGGTAAAATTTTCATAGAAACCAGCTAAAAAATCTCGAAAAGCATTGGTTTCCATATCAAAGTAACAGTATGAAAGGCAAAAAGTTTCTAAAAAAGCCACCCATCTAGTAGCCGATCTAAAATGAGCGACCACTTTGAGATTTATTTTCTCAAAAATTAGACCTAAAAAAAATATAGAAGAAAAAAAAACCTCTCAAGACGTGCTCAGAAATTAAACCGTGTAATCGCCCAAATAACGTCTCAGAACATAGAAATTTGATAGAACTGCGATATTTCTCGAGAATTCATCTAGAAAAACACAATGCATGTAGATTCTCGGTAATCGACCGCAAATCCACTAAAATAGCGGTCGATTACTCAATCGGAAACTCAAAACACAGCAAAAAGAGAAAATCTCAACGAAAAAGCCCTAACACTAACGAACATCAAGATTTCGAGCAGATAATCTGAGAAACTTCAAGAACAATCAAAAAATCTTAAGAAAATCGCCATTAAATCAGCAAAATGAACGGATCCACAGCATTGACCGCATATCGAAAGAAAAACATTAATAATCGCCAGATTCGCCGTAAAACCCCTAAAAATCGCCTAATGAGGCGCAGATTTTACATAAAACCTAGAAAAAACTTGAATCGGCAGATCAAGAACGAAGTATTACCGAGATCGCGCTGAATCGAAGGAACTCGAGGTCGCCGGAGCTTCGAGAAGCTAGGGTTTCGATCTCCTCTCAGCTTGGATCGCTCTCGATCTCTCTCCTCGTCTTCGTCTAAAAAATTTGGGGGGAGAGAGAGGAGAAAGGGAGGGAAACGAGAGAGCGCTCTGAAGAGGATGGGGACGTTTGTTTATATAGCGAGCAATGAGGAGTTTGTCTGCTTTAACAATTGTTTTTTTATTATTAAAAAAATGGAAATTAGGGTTTTATTAATTCTTCTATTTTTATTTTACAGCTAAATGAGGGTTTTATCTGTGGGGGTAAAAAAAAACACAAAAAAATAGTCCTTTTTGCTGTTTCTTTCGCTGCAAGCAGATCGATTATTTCAGCTGGCCCCACTAAGTGTTTGTACACGTGTCGCTCTCGCGGGCACTCCGCTTGTAAGACGGCACGGGTAGCGGATCTAGTGGGCCCTAGGTAACGGAATCAGTCCACTTAACAGTATTTAACACCTTTTTTATTACAAAAGTTTTGGAAATTTTTTAAAATAATCTTTTAACCTAAACCATATATATACTAAAAATATTTTTTATCCTATAATTTAATCTGTCTAAATGACAGTTGAAAACAGTTTAGCGATACTAACTAACGATTAATCCTGAATAATTATTCTAAACTAATTATTTTAAGCAAATGCTCAATTTCATCACCAATAACTATAATTTCATTGATCATAACCGTTTTTAAGCAAAAGTAAGATTTTTCTTTCCTAAATGAACCTAATTAATTATTTCAAAGCTAATTTTTAGGTTTAAAATTTACAGAATACAATTAAAAGGGGACTTAGATATGTAATACAATTCAGTGAAAAACTATACAGAAAATATTCATGAAGACTGATTCCTACAAAGAGGAGTCACGAATGTGCCCACGTGTCAAGCATTCATTGGCCTCCGTGATGTTCGCTGTTCGTACCCGACCCTGTCTAACGGCGAAGCGAACGCCGTGACTCTCTGTCTCTGCAACGGAAGCCGGGAGCACGCATGCGAAAACTAACTCGGGATCGGGTGGGGCCCACGAAAGTCGCATTTCACCTCGTGTGGGGCCCCACGTACAAACCCATCGGACGGCCAGAGATTAATAAAATGAGGCCCATCGTACGGTGGGGATTGAATGAGTAGGTGAAATGTACAGCCGCAGCTATTGCTTTGAATTTTCTTACAGCGACGTTCGGTAATAAGACGTAATCATTATCCTCATTTAATAAATTGGATAGGGAATATTTCTGTTTGGTGAAAAATGGACGGCCGAGATTGATTTTGATGGGGGTTTTTTATTCATTAGAAGTCGTTATCATGGGGGAAGTCGTAGGTGCAGTACGCTTCAATTTCAAATACTAGTTTTAGAAAAAGAAATCATTATTAGCTCTGTATGCTTTTAATGACCAATGATCTCACTTCGAGTTGAAAAGGTATTTAAGAAACTATGAAACTGATAAATTAATTTATTTATCAAAATTACAACTTTTAACCATTTCATTACATATTAATAAATAATTAAATATTTATTTGTTGAGAAAAAGTACATATGCGCAAATATTATTCAAATTAATACAATGACTGATGGTAGAATTTTAACCCGTCATTTGGAAAATTGTGCATGAATTATCTAAAAAAGGGAATAATGTGGAGTTCATGTTTCTCAAAATTTTAGGAGCGAAAATGGCTAAATTCATATTCGCTTGAAAACACATTGGACATAAACCAGCTGTAACTGTGCGTGTACCGACATCCTTTTGTTTTAACTGTGCAAATCAATTTAGATACGATTATTAATCAGACATGTAAACATTCATCAATCAAACATGTGACCATTCATATGCATTTGCTTTACAAAGACGGTAAGTAGAATTTCAGCATGTCGTTTCGAGAACCATGCATGAATTATCCTAGAAGGGGAAAAAATTGTGCATTCATGTTTCTTAAAATTTTAGGGGTGAAAACGGTATGTTCATACCCGCTTGAAAAACACGTTAGACATAGGCCAGCTATAAGTGTGAGTGTGCCGATATACTTTTTTTGTTTTAACCGAGTGAATCAATATCGATACGATCATTAGTCAAGTACGTGAACTTTCATTTATATTTTCTTCACAAATACTGAAAAGCAGCAAACATCCATGAATTACCTTAGAAAAGGAAACAAATTGTGAAGTTCATGCTTCTTAATATTTTAATGGGATAATGGCTATGTTCATATCCTTTTGAAAGAACGCATTAGAAATTTACCTTATGTATATTTGCTTTATAAAGATAGAAAGTAGAATTCCAAATCATCGTTTCGACAATCATTCATAAATTATCTTAAAAAATTGAAAAAAGTGAACTTAGCATTTCTTAATGCTTTGGAGTGAAAATAACTAGATTCATATCTGCTTGACACTAGCTTGTGCATGTTTTAATTATCTTTTTCTGCTTTAGCTGAGCGAATCAGTGTATACCAAATATCGGTCCGGCGCATGAACTTTGGTGCATACATGTTATGAAGAAGATGCAAGAAGCAAAAAAAAATATCCGTAGGTTTTATACACATATTATATATCGTTCTTGTCCTATTATATTACTAAAAATATTTAAGTAAGTTCTTCGCATTCAACCCTTAAACAAATCTATAAATACATTTTACGCATGTAAGTCTTAACTATTATAGGAAGATTCACCGTGATGAATTAGATTACTCGTTACACAGGCAGCATGAAAATATTATCAATTTTTTGTTGTGGTAAAAAATTTGATGTCTCCTTGTAGCTTTCAAGTTGAAAATTTGTTCACATATTACGAGATCGTTTAAATGGCTTATTTAATTTTCTATAAACAAAATTTTTTATTTCATTTTTTGGTTCACTCCTGTTTAACAATGCGGTTCTGGATTCTGATTAATCACGTGATATATATAGCTGGTTTAGATTATAGAATTCTTTTTTTTTTTTTTTAACTCGTCTCTTCTAGAATTGCCTCCCATGGACCTGGACGTTTTGTCGCGTAGGTTGTGGGGCCCAGGCGGTTGCGGATCAACGGTTACTGATCAAAGCGGTAAAGTGCATCGTACGGATGAGATCGAATGCAGAAATGAACTCAGCTTACTTTCCATTTTTAGTTTGCAGGTTCGAGATTGGAGCAGGTAATCGTAATCATCGTTATTTTTTTGTTGAAATTAAAATTTTGAAATTTATTTGATATTGACGGCTGACAGAAACATATACTTTCGTAAGAAAGGCTCGGATTATTGAGAACTCCAAAAAGGGGAAGTTAATTGATGGGCAAGTCGCAGATACTTTTATTGGGGAACAGTAGCTTGCATAAATACAGCACCATTTTGCAAAATTCGCCAAGATTTCCGAATATCTTTTTTCTTCTTTTTTCTTTTTTCATGTAGGTTAATTGCGGATGCTTTTATTGGTGCGGATAGACTATCATGCTCTGAGTCCGCGAGCTCGATAATGCGATGTTAGCCGTTAAACCCATTTAGTACAGCAAGTTGCTTGGCTCAAACCAGAGTCAAAATTAGCTGGCCAACATTGGCATCGTGTTGCAATCGGTAGATCTTGGGGCTAAAATCATGTCAACGGGCACACAGGCCTAGAGTGAGACAAATTATATTAGTACATTTAACTGATCGGAAGTCTGAAACTAAGTATTATGAGGAATAAGTGCTACATCGTGTGAGAGCAATGAGAAACAGCTCTGGAATCTGTAGGAGTAACCTCTAGAATTCACATCACCTGACATTAACGCTGGGACGTGGCAACATTGTGCAAACAGGCTTGTAAGCCTAGGACGTGACATGAACCCCTATAATATATTTGCCCAAGTGTGGACAGACTCTCCCAATGAACAAATTAATCCTTCTAAGGGTAAAATAAATTACCATTTGGGGGTCTATCCTTACCAATATAACTAGAAGGTGTTAAATAGACTCAATTAAAAAAATCTTACTCTTTTAAGAGAAAAAAGTCACTTGAGAAGTTTATCTTTTTTTCTCTTTTAAGAGTAAAAAAGTCACTTGAAAAGTTTATCCGCACAATTAAACTACATTGGGTCTATCCACTTTTTGGTTATATTGAATGTACCTATCCGCAAATAAGTTTTTTTTTTAATTGTTCCTATTATTAATTTCCACATGGTGTCATTAACGGATGGCTGGAGATCAACATATTGAAACTCATCCTACGGTGAAGATCTAATGAGCAGGTAAACTGAACAACTGTAGCTCTCCTAATTTTTCGGTGGCCTCGTTGTAAGAGGTAATCATTATCTACATTTAATGAGTAGCGATAATTGCACTATTTTTTCTATACAACAAAATAGAAAAGTGTGGGTCTATTTTCTCTGACATTTTTTAAAATGATGACTTATCAAGGAAGACTCCACTTTTCTTTCTTGCAGTCCAGAATTAGTTTGGTAGATAGAATAGGGCTATCATTATTAGGTTTTGTAATTTTTTTATTTTTGAAAATGGATGACTAAGATTGATTCTGATGAAAATTTGAGATTAGTGTGGAGGCTAAGAAGTTAGGACCAGTTTGATATTGTTTTTTTTAGGGTGCTTTTGCTTATTTTTTAAAAAGCAACCAATAATGATCTTTGGTGAAAATAATTTTTGCATGCTTACTGAAAATGCTTCTGCTTTTAAAGAGGTGCTTTTAGAAGCAACTTAATGATGTTTTTAAAAATACCTTGTGCTTTTTTAATATATATACCATATATATCTTTTATCTTTTAACAATGATCATTAAGCACATGTCTACCAAACACCTTAATTACTCTTTAAGCATTTTAATATTTGATTACCAAACTGCTATTTTTAGCAATTAATATAAGTTACTTCTATAAGCTGCTTTTATAAGCAACTTATTATAAGTTTTAGCGACACCAGGCTGGCCCTTAGTCACGGGCATCATTGAAAGTCGTAGATGCAGTAGTTTCATCTTCAACTAACAGTTTTAGGGTGAAAACAATAAGATAAGGGCACTACCATGAAAATTCATCATTATTATTAACAGTTAAATTAATTGTTTATCAAAGTTAAAAACTGATAAATTAATTGTTTATCAAAGTTAAAAAATCTAAAAATGTCATTACGTTATTAGTAAACAGTTAAACACTTATTTGTTTAAAGAAAAAGTATATACAACTAATATTATTCAAAATTAGACGGATAAAAAACGTATAATTTCAACACATCGCCTCAAGAACCATACATAAATTATTTCAGAAAGGGGAAAATATGTATGAGCTCATGTTTCTTAAATCTTCAGGGGCGAAAATGGCTTGATTCCTATCCGCTTCAAAACATCTAATTTGTACAATCTACAAGTGTACGTGTATCATCTTTTTTTTTTTTGGGGTCTGAGATTTAAAGTAGAATTCCCACCCTCCGTTTCAAGAATCATACATGAATTGTCTAATAAGAAAAAAAAAAACCAAGTTCATGTTTCTAGGCGAAAATTGATAGATTCCTATTCGTCCTAAAAAGACATTAGGTATAGACTAGCTGTAAGCGAACCAATACAGATACGAATAATTGCCTAAAACTTGAACTTCGTAGATATATGTTGTAAAAGATATATCATAAGCAATAAGCGAATTTGTATATTTTGGTCTATATCATTATGTCATTCTTATCAAATTACTAAAATACAAAAACTTGTTCTTTGTAACCAAATAATTAAACAAATGTACATCCTTTTACCTAACAGGTCCAATTCTTTAAAAGGAAGATTCACCGTGATGAACACAAATAGCTAGCACGAAATGCGTGAATTTTATTACTTGTTAGCTGTTAGGTATGAAGTATGAAATATCATAATTGTTTTATTATTTTTTAACAATTGAAAATGGATTCTACACATATTTTTGATAGCATATTGTAAAAGAAATCATAGGAGAAAGTCATAATAGAATATCTTATAAAGAAGTCAAAAAACGATAGATGAATATTGTGCAAACTCAAAACAAGCATGAACTAATAAATTAATAACAGCGAGTTAACATTTCATTATTAACCAACGTATATATGACATAAAGATTGACGTAACCATTTTATCGATCAATGTACTATAATTTGAAACCATAGCATAACAATTGTTAATACTATGAAACACTGAAATAGACAAGTTCCTATTGACAAGTGTGTAATTGTTTCTTTCATAAAATATTATAAACAAGTATATTTAGTTTACAATATCACTACAATCAAAATTCAAAATTTTGCATCAACATAATCATCCATATTGTATCAGTGCAAATCAAACCATGTCAATACACTCATCAAACTTTAAAACCTATATTTTTCTATTCAAATTTATAGGTGTTAAAGTAATAGTTTCAAAATTATTGGGTTTAAGTGAGAATCGTCCAAATTTATTCGGAGTTTAGTGAAATTTACCATTTTATTTTCTCTATGTTCTTTTACTTTTTCCAAAAGAATATCCCACGTGGCCCACTAACGGAAGAAGTACGCCGTTGGTCTCCACGGTATCGGGTGGGGCCACATAGACTTGTATCGACGGTAGAGATTAAATCAACAAAGCTCATCGTACGGCGGAGATCGAATTCAGGAGTGCACTGCAGCACTGGCTTTCAAAAAAAATTTGTTTTTTCTGGCAGCAGGTTTCTAAATATGGAGATTAGAGCAGGTAGGTAATCAGAGCTTTTTGTTGTATAAAATGTTGAAAATTTCTTGTTTTATGATATTGACCCTGACAGAATTAAATTGCACAAGAAAGACTTTGATCTGGAGATTAATGAGAAGTCCAAAAGGAAAGCCATTTGCTTTTCAGTATGATCACCCAAAATGAATAGACAACTAGCAGTTACTTTTTACTGGGGAATTCTAGCTTTCATTAATATAGCACTCTTTTGAAAGGGGAAAAACAAACATTTCTTTTGTCTTATAAATCGAAATACAAAACCAGTTTTTGTAAAAGGGCATGGGCTAAATTTTGACCATTTAAATCCGACATTTTTGACAATTGTGTGGGTGGCATATGTAAAAGACAATTGGTGATTGTGAAAGGAAAAAGAAAAAGAAAGAGGACCAGAGCACGATCCTCAATCAAGAAATTAAGTCTAAGCTCAAGAAATTGACCATAAGGGGAAAAAATAAATAGTCCCAAGCATTTACTGAGTCCGCTTCAAAAACATCTAATTTGTACAATCTACAAGTGTACGTGTATCATCTTTTTTTTTTTTTGGGGTCTGAGATTTAAAGTAGAATTCCCACCCTCCGTTTCAAGAATCATACATGAATTGTCTAATAAGAAAAAAAACCAAGTTCATGTTTCTAGGCGAAAATTGATAGATTCCTATTCGTCCTAAAAGACATTAGGTATAGACTAGCTGTAAGCGAACCAATACAGATACGAATAATTGCCTAAAACTTGAACTTCGTAGATATATGTTGTAAAAGATATATCATAAGCAATAAGCGAATTTGTATATTTTGGTCTATATCATTATGTCATTCTTATCAAATTACTAAAATACAAAAACTTGTTCTTTGTAACCAAATAATTAAACAAATGTACATCCTTTTACCTAACAGGTCCAATTCTTTAAAAGGAAGATTCACCGTGATGAACACAAATAGCTAGCACGAAATGCGTGAATTTTATTACTTGTTAGCTGTTAGGTATGAAGTATGAAATATCATAATTGTTTTATTATTTTTTAACAATTGAAAATGGATTCTACACATATTTTTGATAGCATATTGTAAAAGAAATCATAGGAGAAAGTCATAATAGAATATCTTATAAAGAAGTCAAAAAACGATAGATGAATATTGTGCAAACTCAAAACAAGCATGAACTAATAAATTAATAACAGCGAGTTAACATTTCATTATTAACCAACGTATATATGACATAAAGATTGACGTAACCATTTTATCGATCAATGTACTATAATTTGAAACCATAGCATAACAATTGTTAATACTATGAAACACTGAAATAGACAAGTTCCTATTGACAAGTGTGTAATTGTTTCTTTCATAAAATATTATAAACAAGTATATTTAGTTTACAATATCACTACAATCAAAATTCAAAATTTTGCATCAACATAATCATCCATATTGTATCAGTGCAAATCAAACCATGTCAATACACTCATCAAACTTTAAAACCTATATTTTTCTATTCAAATTTATAGGTGTTAAAGTAATAGTTTCAAAATTATTGGGTTTAAGTGAGAATCGTCCAAATTTATTCGGAGTTTAGTGAAATTTACCATTTTATTTTCTCTATGTTCTTTTACTTTTTCCAAAAGAATATCCCACGTGGCCCACTAACGGAAGAAGTACGCCGTTGGTCTCCACGGTATCGGGTGGGGCCACATAGACTTGTATCGACGGTAGAGATTAAATCAACAAAGCTCATCGTACGGCGGAGATCGAATTCAGGAGTGCACTGCAGCACTGGCTTTCAAAAAAAATTTGTTTTTTCTGGCAGCAGGTTTCTAAATATGGAGATTAGAGCAGGTAGGTAATCAGAGCTTTTTTTGTTGTATAAAATGTTGAAAATTTCTTGTTTTATGATATTGACCCCTGACAGAATTAAATTGCACAAGAAAGACTTTGATCTGGAGATTAATGAGAAGTCCAAAAAGGAAAGCCATTTGCTTTTCAGTATGATCACCCAAAAATGAATAGACAACTAGCAGTTACTTTTTACTGGGGAATTCTAGCTTTCATTAATATAGCACTCTTTTGAAAGGGGAAAAAACAAACATTTCTTTTGTCTTATAAATCGAAATACAAAACCAGTTTTTGTAAAAGGGCATGGGCTAAATTTTGACCATTTAAATCCGACATTTTTGACAATTGTGTGGGTGGCATATGTAAAAGACAATTGGTGATTGTGAAAGGAAAAAAGAAAAAAGAAAGAGGACCAGAGCACGATCCTCAATCAAGAAATTAAGTCTAAGCTCAAGAAATTGACCATAAGGGGAAAAAAATAAATAGTCCCAAGCATTTACTGAGTCCGCATCAAAAAAGCAAAGAAGGAAGAAACATATCACAGTCATCACTTCAAGTTCTTCTTTTACAGGGAAAAAAAACTATTTTCAAATTATGGTCTTCTATGTATATCAAGAACCATTATGATCCATTTCAAGCATAAATATCATGAATTTTTTTGAATTGAACTTGTCCAACTCTTTAGTCAAGGCAAATTGTAACATGTTTGGTTGCAAAAACCCATGAATCAAGATGAACTATGCTAATATATTTGGAACTAAATTGACCCAAAATTTCATCCAACTTACTGGTTATTCTTATTTAATGTGGGTGATGAATCGAAAAAATTTAATCATATATCTATTTATTTGCTTTCCAATAGGGATTAAATTTCATCTAATATTTTTGTTAGACTTGAATATTTGCCAGACAATCCTAACACAAACATCTATCTACTATGAAAAGATCTGAAGCTGAAGAGAAAAATACTCACATGAATACCAACATAAACCACACAACAAAGTGCATATGATTCAAAACCAACATCATTTTTCAAGTTCAGATACTAAGATGATTACAACTTACAAGAACAACCATTATTATTCTCAACTTTCAACCATATGTCTGAAAAGAGGCATTTTATTTCACATTTATAGGGTCACAATATAAACATACCATCATCATTATATACCAATTATCATCATAACATAATCGTCTAATTATAGCTAAAATATCTGAAGCTGAGGAGGAGAATACTCAAGTACAAGTATCAAACATAAGCTACACAACAAATAGTGAATGTGACTCAAAACCAGAATCAAAATTTCAGGTTAAGGTACTCATACGATTACAAGAACTGCCATTATTCTTTTCAACTTTCAACTCATAGTCAGGGTGAAACTATATACCACAACATCAATTTTTTTAATATATACCACAACATCAATTTTTTCCCCTAAGATACTAAACATGATTACAACAACTACCATTATTATATACCAAACATACCCTCATCCTTAAGATATACGGGGTGACGATATAAACATACCCTCATCATTATATGCTAATCATCATCACACAATCACGATAGAGTCTACCAACTGTTACTAGAATCCAAACCTCTCGATTAATCCAACAGTGTGCTGCCTTCTTTGATAAGCACAAAGACGCTGCCGCCATCGCCTCTAGAAATCCTGAGCTCCTCGTCCAAGTAGGTTGTCAGAAGCCAAGACTGAGCATTGTTGTTGGTGAAAGGGATCTTGAGGGGAGGTTGGCCAGAGATGGTCTTGGCAACCGATGAGTAAGAGTCCTGGATGGATGCGATCACACCTTTGAGGGGAGAGAAGTCGATGTTCTGGCCTAGGAACTCAACCTGGTCGGGGATGGTAATAGAGTCTGTCAACTGTGGGGTGCCGATGATGCCTTCCTCGAACTTGATCTGCAAAAAAGAACATATTGATGAATGTAATGAGAAGGTGGTGAAAATATGTCGTATTTGTTGCATTTTGAGTACTTAATGATTTACATAATTCATAAATACAAAAAGTGAGAATAACATAAATGAGAATGTTATGATGGCATTGTGGATATTAACTAAGCCTTAGGACCAGAAAGGAGTGTATACTTGGGACGTTAAATGTTGCTCCTATTGAGGTTAAAAGGAGAGAAAATCGATTGGGTGGTTGGTCAAGTGCACGTTGCAACAGAGGCCACAAAATGCATCAATAAGAGGTAATGATAAAATTAATAGAGAAAGGAGGACTAGGGGTACTTGATTGGAAGTAATTAAGAAGGATATGATAGTTGTTAACTTTAACGGAGGAGATGGTCCTAAACAGAACCGAATGCAAAAAATATGATTTATCTAGCCGTCCACAATAAAATTGGTATAGATATGAGTTCTGTATTTGTTGTATCAGCACTTTTTGGATGGTATATAAGATTATTTGAACCCCCACACACACACACACAAACACCCAAAAAAAAAGAGTACTGGATGGTTAATAAAATTATTTGTAAAAAATGGTTAAAAATAACTAAGTATTCATATCGCATAATTTCTTTGCATGTATAACGTCAGGAAGTATATTAAGATTCTTTTCATCATACAAAACATATAAGACGGATAGCCTTCTTATCAACACCAATCATTGAAAATGCTTCACTTGCTGACTTGTTTGGTTTTCGTTGAACCTAGCTTGCAAAATCAGATTTCCATGGAAACCTAAATTTTTCTAGTGGTTTCATTTCACAGATATAAAACTATGAGAAGATGTTTTTATCAAAAGAACTATGATGAAATGAAAACTAGGGGTGTGTTTGGCAACAAGTTAAAATTGGGCCAGGACTAAACCTGGCCCAATTTTAACTTGAATTTTGTTTGGCAAATTTTAAGGCCGACTCGGCCTCATTTTTTAATATCTGAATAGTCTTTAAAGCGGTTTCTTTTGGATCGGGGGCCTGGTCCAAACCAAAACGATTTAGTCTAATGGGGCCGGTCAGCTGATTTTGCTTCATTTGCCAAACTGACCCTAGTTCTTCCAGATGACATTGGAGATGTGCAGTTTTCCTTCTACAAGAAAAACCAAAAAATGGTGTTCGCTCAAGGGACAGGACCAAACTTTCATAAGCAATTGCTTTCTCTAGGTACATCCTTACTTAACAAAATATCCTAGCAGAGTATCAGAAAATTTGCTTTGGTTTTCTCACGACAGCAGCGGATCCAGGATTACATAATACATCTTTGAAGAAAAGTAAATAATTGCATATTTTGAAGAAACGTACATAATTGTATCATTAATAACACTATCAAATCTATCTTTCTCAATATATGTTACATTCTCATGTTATGATGAACTTGTATTGAAAGGCAAGTTTTTTAGTTGATAAATTTCAGAAAAAACCCCTTGAGTTTGGCTGTTTCTCAGATAAAACCCTTAATTTCAAACAACACAAAACCCTCCTTAAGTCTTGGGATTCTCATAAAGCCCCCTTCAACTTTCAACATCTTTCACGTGGGTGGACAAAATTACGCATGGAGATACTTTTGCTAGTCAAATTGTGGTTCACTTCACACTTTTAGGTGGTTTTTCTAGAAACACTGAAAGTTGAAGGAGGTTTGCTGAGGATCTCGAAAGTTAAGGGTGTTTAGTAACATTTTTTTAAAAGTTAAGGGGAGTTATCTGGGAAATCCCCAAACGAGAGGTTCTTGGTCCTCCTTGACTAAAGTGGGGTCAGTGGATCCGCCTATGACGCCTCGTTTGGTACGCGGGAATGGACTCAAATGAGAATGGAATGGAAGAAGGAATGGAATGGAATGTATGTGGGAATGGAATAGCCATTCCCATTCTCGTGTTTGGGTACGTTTATAGAATGAAGCTAGAATGAAAATCTAATTCTCATTCCCATGTTTGGTATCATTAGTTCACAAGTGAGAATGAAATCTTATTTTCTAATAATGCCCTTATACAACAACATAGATTTTAATAAGATAAAAATAAATATTAATGATAATAAATAATTAATTTTATTTATGCATAGGTTATATTAATCTAGCTATGTTTTATATTAATGCAGGTTATCTCTCGGTGTATGTTCTATTTATATATATATATATTTTAAAAATATTCACTATTTTCTAGTCATAAAAATTAAGGAAAAATAAATAAAAGAGTACCACATCTTTCATAGGTCCAAAAATAATATAAATAATGATATACACAGTCCAAAATTATCCAAAGTCCTAAGTTTTAGATTTATATTTGTTATCAACGGGGGTATAATTGGAAATTACGTAACTAATTTGATTCCCACTTGAATGGGAATGACCATTCCTTATCAATTCACTTGGAATGCTCATTCCCATAAAAAGTGGGAATGAGCATTCCCTAAGAATGGGCATTCCAACTTCTAAAAAATGGTTATGTTTGGTACGTGGGAATGAGAAGTGGGAATGGCCATTCCATTTCACCCTATTCCTGCGTACCAAACGAGGCCTGAGGGTGTTTGGGAGGCTCTTATTTTTTGAAGCTTATAAGTTATGCTAGCTTTTATAGTGACTTTTGATTTTTATGATAAGAATGCTGTAAAAATTATTTGGGTAGAATAGTAAATTGTTTGGTCAAATCTAACTTATTTAGGTGAGCTTATAAGCTAGTTTTTCAAAAGCTGAGGTATACCAGCTTTTTGAAATGGGACTTATATGCTAACTTATTTGGTATTTTACCAAATAGATAGAAATGAAAAAGCTAGCTTAAAAGCTAGTTTGACCAAAATATAACAACCCCCCAGACCACGCACGCACGCACACACACACACACACACAAAAAGAAAACTCCAAAACCACCATCTATGTCTCACAGTTCATTCTCTATTAAACTGACATCAGTTATAGATGCCGCTAGAGTAAAAGAACATTCTCTATTAAACTAACATCAGTTACAGATGCCGCGAGAGTAAAAGAACGTAAAGGCCACCGCTAAGTTGATAAAGCACTTGATCACAGAAGGGATAGTCATATTTTACTTGCAGGAATGCAAATAGTGTACAACTACACTGTGAATGACTAGAAGGACAAACTTCAACAACCCGTTTTCTCTTTTTCTATTTTCGCCTCGTCCAAACACATCAGAATTCTTCCTTTTCCTAGGAATAAGGCCACATACTTTTGCATCCCCATTCCCCTCCCATTAATGTTCACAATACTGGCATGACACCGTATTATATTCCTAACTGAAGACGTAACTATTTGTGATGAAATGAAGGGCATGCAAAGGGCGTGGGCAAAGCAAGACCCTTCTTTCTAGCATGTCTCTTTGCTTATTATTGATAATTGGACCTCTTAAATTTCCCAACGAAATGAGGAGGTATCTTTCTTGCAGATAAGTTTTTGTAAACATTCTTTGGTTTTCATTGTCTGCTTGGTTGGAGTTTGTCCTATGGCTTCATGGAAACCAACAAAGAAAATTAATTTTCTCTGAAGACCTAAAATTTGCTAATCATTTCATCTTGCAGATACTAGTGCACAAAATTTGTTAACTGATATGGTGAGGTTTGCATCTAGCATTTACAATAAAACCAGAAAATGATAACAACGAGAGAATTTTTTTTATCAGTTACCACTTAATTTGCCTAGTTTAATTCTTACTTGGAGAATATGTTAGTAAACGGAAAATCTTTCCTTTTCAATAGGTTTCCTTTCTACCAAACTCACCTTTGATTTTAACAAGCAAGGAAATATACCACAGACTCAGGCTTTGATTGTGAGTCATTGACTTAATGGCTAAAAGGACAAACTTCAACCTTCCTTTTCTTTTCTTCTTTTACTTCTACCACACTCCAAACATATCAGAAAGAAACAGAGCTTAATATGTCAAAATGGACTTCTACAGCAAGCTTTCCTTGTCCAGAAACACGACAGTTAGGCAGCATTTTTGTTCATGTCTACTCCTTCTCATTCATGATAGTTACATGAGAAACCAAAATCATAATCCCTAACAGATTTCAAACTAATATTATGAAACGAAAGGCATGACAATGGTGAGGGTGATACAGAAGGCACCTGAGAATTTGCCTAACACGTCTCTCTCATTGCCATTTGGTAATTGGACCTTTAAATTTCAAATAAAAATAAAGACATAGAACAGCGTAGATATATTTTCTGGAAACTTTTCGTTTCATTATATTATAGAAACCATTGCCAGAGTTCATTCAATATTATATTGAATTTTGATTTCTTTGCAGTTTGTATTGCTGCAAAATTACTCACTATGGTAAATGTAAGGCAGAAATGGGGATGGATTTATAACCTTCTCTTCTTAGAAATCCTACTAAGAGGAGGAATGTGCAGAATTTGCAATCTAATCTAAACGCAGAAACGAGTCATCTAGTTGATGATCCAGATCATCCATTTTAAGTGTCTTAAACCTCTTGGCTTGACATCATAGCATATTGAACCATCAATTCCAGTAGGTAATCACATAATTAATGTGTATATCTATTGCCAGGTAAAGAAGATATAAAGAGCCTGTCACAGTATTCTCATGGAAGCACAAGTACTACGATTAGCAAAAGAAACAAGCAATGATACCTGCACACGCTTAGGGCTCCGAACTTCAAACTTGGCATTGGTTGTGACCGATGTAGTGGCGAGTGGCCCTGCAAATTTGACTGAGTTCTGCACGGTGAATGCTTCTGAGTCGATGGTCTGCGATATCTCATCTACTTTCACCAGCTCTGGTAGCCTTCCAGATCCCAACAATGGGAATAGCTGTGAGAATGACGTGTACCTGCAAAAGTTTGCAGTGAAGTTCTCTAGTAAGTAATTAACAACAAAATGTTCTGTCTCAAGATAAGTAACAAAAGTTACAAAACTGTATAACATCACCCTTTTGATGCGTGTCTTAAACAAGGGTTAAATGATTAAAAATTATAACCTCTGTTCAGCAATTTCTCAACCATGTTCAAATTTAATTGTAAGGAGCAAAACACGACTTAATAGAAATACCCCTATTCAAAGGGTGGACTGCTATGACTGAATAAGTGGCCACTCTATTGTCTATCTGCGGTGAAGAGGATCCAATACCATCTAACACTTACTCATAGAGGGCTTAAAGGAGAAGCAAGACACTTTCTTAGTAATCAAACTAAGAAAGAAATTGGAGTAACTATAAAAAATTCTTCATCTATTGTTAGAATATAAAATTATAACCTTCATCGGGTACCATAGTTTCAGAGTTTTGGTAAATTCCCACTAGAAAAAACTTCTCCAAGCCATTTTTAGATGGACCGATAAGAGCATGTACCTCATCACCTGAGCAAATCTTGTTTTCTCTCAAAAGAGAGAATGAAAAAAATTTGAAAAAACACTGTAACTAATGATTTTGTGTTATATTCTTCATATAACATGCCCTCTCTATTCTTTTCCAAAACTACAGCCTATCATTATTTACAAAACGGAGACCTCTTCGTGTAAATAATGGGGCTAGAAAAAGTGATAATATTATAGTTAATTGGGCTAGGAGATCTAGTGGTAGACCTAAAAGAACTTGGTTAGAAGCAATTAAGAAAGACATGATTATGATTAACTTAACGGAGGAGATGTCTCATAATAGAATGGAATGGAAGAACAGGATTCATGTAGCCGACCCCAAACATTTGGGATAAAGGCTTTGATGACGATGATGATGATATAAGATGCCCTCTCTATTCTTTTCCAGAAGTATAACCTATCATTATTTACACAGTAACAAGTTATGGTTAAGTTTTTTCCTGGATTCAAATAATCCGCTTTTTTAAAAGGTTATATTTTTAAGGTTAGCCTTATATTTCAACATCAGAAATCAAATTAATCTACAATCCTTCCCTAATCAACACCAATACAACCCACAAATTATCAAGATCAACCAAGTTAACGAATTGAAGCAGAAATCTTACGCAAGAATCCATTTGCCGTTGAGCAGAGCAAGCGCCTCCGTGGGCGCCGGCGTCGGGTTCTTGGCCTCCAGCTGCGTGATCAGCTCCACGATCTCCGCCCTCGTCTCGCTCGAGGCCTTCAGCCCTCTATCGGTCCCATACAGCAGCTCCTTCAGCTTCTTCTTCAGCTCCCCGACCTCACTCACAACCACTTCCTCCTCCTCGCTCTCGGCCACCGCGACTCCTCCAGATTCGCCGTTTCCCGCCGGTTCTGGCTCTTTTCCCCACTCGTCGTCGTCCGTGACGGCGCGGGGGATGAGAGGGGAAGAAAGCGAGGGTTTTGAGGCTAGGGTTTTGGTTGGCGGGAAAGAGAGGGTTGAGGGGGAGAAGAGGAGGCGCTGCTGGGGTTTGAGAGAGGAGGAGGGGGTTTGTGTTTTGGGGAGGGATTTGAGAGCGAAGGGGTTGAATGAGGATGAAGCTGCCATTTTTGGGTTTATTTCTAGGGTTTTTGGGGGGAAATTTGGGGTTTTTTTAGGGTTCTTGAATTGAGCAGGGGATTTCGTGAAGATGGTGATGCGTGCAACGGGTGAAGGTTCGTGTTTATAGGCAGTGGTTTGAAGGGTGTTTTTGCAGATGAAACCTTCTGATGTGGAGTTTTTGCATGTTCGGGTTTTGGAGATTGGAATTATGTTCTTGCTAGAAGCCTCTTTATTGTCCTTTTATAAAAGCTAAAATTTTATAATATTGTTCTTATTGTCATATAAATGATATTCTTTCTTTTTCATATAGTTGAGATATCTGACTTAAATTTGACACTTATTATAATTCCCTTCCAATAAGAATTCAGTGACAATTTTAACTAAATTTTCTTTTGTAATATAACGGTTTTATTCGAGGTTTGATTTATGATGTATTATTATCACATCCATTATCACCTTTATTAATAGTTTGAGCTTAGGATGGTCAAAGTATGTGTGATTGAACTAATTTAGCATAACCCTTTCTAAAAAATATCATATAGAACCTACTAGATCATGCATTTCAAAGATGTGAAGAACTTACATTTATTTTTAAAAGAGAATAAAACAATTGAAAAGCAATATAAGTGTTGAATAGGCATAACGTTTTTCACATAATATGTTCTCTCTATTACCTTCCAAAATATGTTTTTAATAAAAGGTAATTATTTTACTTCTTTTTTAATAACTTTGTAGTGTGGGCGATCAGTTATTTCCCATGCAAATTGCAATTTTAGAAAAGTCAAATAGGCTAAATTGGCATACTAGAGGGTTCTACATGAAAGAGATACACGTAATAAGTCCAAACGTGCTCCGTGTGGAAGTTTCATACCTGTATGGACCGAGGCCGAGCTGTCAGTATCAAGAGATCAATGAACTGAAATTTGGTCCAAAATCAGCCACTGCAACTCAGACACGTGGATCTCATACCGACCTAACATTTTCTTTCCATTTATTCTGGCTCAAAAGGAGTTGGTATATTATTATAAATAAATAAATAGAGTTTGTAATTGGAGACCAAATTTTGTTGCGAGAGAATGGCATATCAAAAAAGAGAGAAGAAAGATGAGTTGTTGTGTAGTGCTATAAAATGAGTGATGCAGGGGGGGTTTTATCAAGATATTTGTCAAGCCCTTCTAGAAACTTCTAACAACCAAGTACCCTATATTTTGTGGTTGGATGAGTCACAAATGCATTTCTTTTGTTGATCCTAATTGACACTAGCATTTCCGCAAGCGCAAAGTCACTAGTATTTCTGCACGTGAGAATGCACGTGCATGAGAATTTTAAATATGAGGAAGACCTTTCTACTCATTACTGTAAGTTCCTACTTTTCTAGTATTTTCTTTATATGTATCTGTTAATTTGTAAAAGAAACTTATTATTTTCTCTTTAATACAATTTATATCTTAAAATGAAAATATGCTTAATTATGTGCACTCAATTCTATTTGTGTGTTGTCTAGAATGTTCTTGAAACAAATATAGAAAAAAGAAATGATAGGAAAAACCTCTATTGTATAATTATCATTTTATCCTTTCAAACACAATATTATTTATAAGGCATTAAAATGATCGAGAATGTTCTTGAGGAGAGAAAGGAAAGGAAGAGAATAAAATTAAAGAGGAAAATATTCTTGGCAAAAGTACCATTTTACCCTTCTTAATTTATTGATCCTATCGTCATATTTCAAAGTGGTTTGGAGAAAGAGATGTTAACACTATTTCATTTTTAACAAATTGAAAATTGATAATTATGTAGAACAGTACTTGGGATGCAAGTTAATACTCTTTAAACAAATGCTAAGAACCTATTTCAACCCAAAATCTTAAGTTGCTAGGTACTCCGTGACTGTACTTACATATTAATTCTAACACTGTTTCCCCCCATTTGTGAGTATATCTCAATTATCGACAAGAATTATGATATTCTACTAACTTGATCTAAACCGACAATCATAGAGTGATAACATGACCATCAACATCGATGTGTAGGATTTTCCACCGCCCACGGACTAATTAGACGATTATCACTCCTGAGGAGGAACTCACACGCCATCCATGAGTCAAATGGACCTTTTGATTTGAACCATTAATTACGGGGACAACTTACATTGTTACCAATATTAAACGGAAATGGACGCCTGCCAGCAAACGTTTAAAAAGAGACAATCATGCTTGGCTTCTTTATCCTGGGCCTCCAAGATTACGTTCTAAGTCAACATTGGAGCCAACAGTTTTACTGACAGCAAAATCCAAACAGTAAGCCCAGTCCAATTGAGGCCCGCGTTCGTCGTATTTATCACTCCTATTCAGAACAATTAAGCTAACTGAAATTGAGATTGACCATAAAATTTAAGAAGGCAATCTAATCATAACCACACCTATTATTTCCCAATAGCAAATGTTTGTTTGTTTATAGTAACTTAGGGTATGTTTGGCAAAATGTTAAAAGTTGGGTCATGAT
This sequence comes from Asparagus setaceus, assembly GCA_012295165.1. Lineage (NCBI taxonomy): Eukaryota > Viridiplantae > Streptophyta > Magnoliopsida > Asparagales > Asparagaceae > Asparagus > Asparagus setaceus. The sequence goes on along the minus strand of CM022705.1, from coordinate 74,751,338 downwards.
CAGTCCTGTCCCAGTTTCATCCTAAACAGTTTTAGTTTGGACCGGAGGAAGACTGGTCCAAAGTAAAACCACTTTAGGGGCTTTTTTGACTTATAACAACAGGGCTAACATTGGCCCAGTTTTTTGCCAAATAGAAAAGCACCCAAAATATGGCCAGTAAAACTAGGCCAGGTTTAGTCCTGACCCAGTTTTGCAGTGTTGCCAAACACACCTTTAGTGTGTGTTTGGCAAATGGAGGAAAACTGGGCCAGGAAACACTGCAAACACACCTTTAGTGTGTGTTTGGCAAATGGAGTAAAACTGGGCTAGGATCAGTCCTGGCCCAGTTTTATACTAAACTGGTTTTGCTTTGGACCACACCCCCCTGGTCCAAAACAAAACCAGTTTAGTGGCACTATTTGAGTTTAAAAAATGGGGCCAAGTCTAGCCTCAAAGCTTGACAAACATGATTCAACAAAAAATTGGGCCAGGTTCTGTCCTGACCCAATTTTATATACTTTTAATGATTTGAGATAGCTAGATTTTGGTTAGAACAAGTCCCTCTAGAGGTTATGTTTCTGGTCTTTGATGATGTATCTAGCTTGGTGTGGACGTCCTCTTTCGTGAGTCCTTATTCAAAAAATATTTAAAAAATAAAAAAAAAATTCTCGTACAATACATCTTCATTTTATTTTATAAACCAAAAATACATCAAAACAAATAATAAAAATACTTAGAAAATGTCAAGGATCTCAATGATAGTCCGATTGCACAACGGACAAGCCCCTCTATTGAGCCACAACTCCCGCGCGCACACCCTACAAAAAGTGTGCCCACACGGTATAAAAGCCGCACCCTTATTTCTCCCCATACAAACACAACAACTCAACCCTAACCCTAACCCTAAATCCTCCTCATTCTCAACATTACCATTGGTCTCACTATTCTCCCTCTCCTCTCTCTCCTTCTCCTCCAACAGCCTCAGCAATGACATTTTCGTCGTCGTTGAAGTCTCTTCATCTATAATCATCGTTGTTGGTACCATCGCCGCTGTAGCAGTCTGGTTTTGTGTTATCCTCGTTGATGTCATCATCATCATTGCTGCACGAAATTGGCGCTCGGCGGCGAGCGCCGTGGCGAGATTCATCTCTTCGGATGTCGATGTCGTTGGAATTGAAGAATTTTGATGCATGAGGATGCAATGTAGGTCTTGGTTTACTTCTTGAGGGCTTGAAGAGTTAGGATTTGGGAGGTGGAGTAGGTGTTGGAGGGAGTCTTGGGAGTAAGAGTAGGAGTAATCTTGGTATGAATTCTCTTGGGCGAGGGTGGTGTGATTTGTGTGCATTGGGCCGGCCCATGGGCTACCACAGCAGGCTAATTTGAGGCTTAGTTTTTCTTTTATGTTTCGCCACTTGCTAGATCTTCTTTGGGAAGTGGGCTCTTGCTCCATTGATACCTCTCCTCTTGTTGCTCAATCCTACAAACTTACAATATAGTAAAACTTATAATGTTAAAATGAAAATAGCATAATTTTATAAATCATAGCAAATCTTATAAAATTTTCTAATTTTATAAGTTTAGAGTCAACCAAGAGCAATGACTCTATCAGAACACCCTATAAAAAAAAATGTTCTATACCATTCATGGGTGATTAGAAGGTTAGTGATTTGAAAATTACAACTCTTTTATTCATGGTGTAGATCATTCCACCCTGTAAAAACGGTTCTGATAAGATACCTACTGGTCAAACAGCTGATGCCAAATGTAAGGAAAAAGGTATATAATAGACTAATAGTCCAAGTCCATTTCACTAATTTTTCTTCAACCGATGTCGAGCTTAAAGTTAAGCAAACTTGTAGATGACTAGTGGATTTTTTTTTTCAATTGCAAATTATATACAAAAACTGAAAACGCTCGAGATCATGAAACTTTACTCTTTTAGAAAAAGGGGGGGAAATAGAGTAAAATTCAATAACATCAAAATTGGATCGATCAAAACTTCTGAGTTTCCATTGAAACTTTGACGAAATTTCTGACCGGTGAATTTGTAATCACCATAAATTAAACCCGATAGAGATCTATAACAAAATCAAATATATTCCAAACAAAAGGGATCAAGTATGAAGCACAACACTATTTATAAATTTTATTTTAATTAAAAAACTTCATCAATCATCAAGCTGCCACAATTTCTGTTAAATGATTGAAATTAGCTAAAATTATAAAAAGGAAATTACAGAAAATTAAGAAATCCTTACCCTGGTCACTTGGCAACCAGAGAGAACCGACAGTAGAAGGAACTAATAGAAGAGCTCTATCCCATTCCTTTCTCTTGTTCTTCAGCTCTCCACAGTGCTTTAGGTAATTAGGGTGCTTATATCATTGGTTGTTAAATTTAATAATTTATGTTTAGGGGTTAATACGATACTAATATTTAATAATTTACTAGCAATTAGAAAAAGGTTTGGTTGCTTCTATTGGAATTACCGATGCCTGCCCGCTGCCGAGGAAATCGAAGTCAAAAGATCCCGGGCAAGTGGCGGGAAGAGCGAGGAGCTTGCCACGTGGGCTCCAGCTGGATGCCTCGGGAATGTGGAAAGAGCTTTGGTTTCTGCTATTTCCCGCCAAAATAATACGAAAGCAAAGAAATATTCAAATGAAAAATAAAAAATAAAGGAAAATAGTTTTAACGGTATCGATGTGCTTAAAATACAAATTTGGCGTATATCAACCGTCGTTTTGTCCAGGGAGCATAGTGGCGGAGACCTAAACAAAAACAATACTGTTTTTAAATTGACAGGAACTATTTTTTTTCCCCTTATATTTGAATAGTTAAATTCTAGGAGCAAAAGTGAACTTCATTGGGACTAAGCTAATGGTGTGTTTGACAATCTTGTAAAATTAGGTCAGGGCTGAATCTGGCCCACCTGACCTAATTTTAAGTTGTTTCTTGTTTGGTAAACTTCTAGGCTAGAGCTAGTCCAAATTTTTTAGCCATTTTTGATACTAAACCAGTTTTCTTTTGAACCAACTGGGACAAGACTGGTGCTGACCTAGTTTTGTGTAGTTTGCTAAACACACCCTAAAGCAGGTCAAGAAAGCTGGACTATGTGGTTAATATCTGATCTATTTATAAGCAAAAAAGAAATAACTGCCTGTAAAGTCAAGAGTAGACTTCATTTTTTTTTTATGATATACTGACTCTTTTGCTATATGAATGATTTCGATCCATCATAGTAAACTAATAATTTACGAGTTTCCCATCAAACAATCAGGCTCGACCCCTTTATGACAAAGTACTTCGACCCTAAGTTATTAATTATAATAATTGTTGCTTTTATCATCCTGCTTCCTTGATAGAGAAATAGAATCTCGCAATACATCGAACGCTTGCAGACGCTGCATTCAATCGTCGAATCATTCTACTGCACTGCAAGCTGTAGCTATCAATACTGACTTTGATGCATACGGTGCAAGAATTGGAAAAAAAAAAAAGAGGAGAGGGGGTAAAACTTAAAAAGAAAATGATGGTAAGTTTCGCAGGTTCAGCAACAGCACCCTTTACAGCTCGCTGCCTTTGTCTTTCGCAGGATACAGGGCGGGAAAAGGTGATCTTTTTTCCCCTTCAATGCGGTTTGCTGGATAAAAGCGGAGAAATACTAACAGATGCTCGAAGAATTGCGGGGCGAGGAGCCCATTAGCATTAAAAAAAGGAGACAGGATTGGTAGTAAAGCTTGAAGAGGAGTGGGGTCCAGTTGCTCTAGTGGGTGAAAGTGGGGGCCAAGTGTCTAGGCTCAAGGCAAACTCCCCAGAGGTTTTCCATGTGACGCTGCAGTAAGAATTGGCATCCAAGGTACTACCCACCTTGCTTCAAGCAATCTACAATACGGTTTCGGTACAAGGATGGTTTTTTTTCAAAATAGGATAATTATTTGAAAATCATCTTTTATTTTTAATTTATACATAAATCATCTTTAAAGTTAATTTTTATTGCAATCAACTACCTTCCGGTCAAATTCTTCAATTAAAACCTAAAATTATCTTTAAAAAACTCAAATTCAATATGCATGACTCATTTTTAAGTGTTTAGGTCTTGTTAGGATACAACTCACGTACTTTGAATTTGAAATTTTTAAAACTTATTTTTAATTTTTTAGTGAAAATTTGACTAGGAGGTGATTGATTGCTACAAACACTAACTTTGAAGTTGGTCTATGTATACATTGAAAATAAAAGGCGATTTCAGATAATTACCATATTGTTAATATGGTTTCTAGGAAAAAAACCCAATTTTTTTATGTTGGTATCTAGGTCGTTAATAAGCAATCTTTAAAGTTAATTTTATTGCAATCAACTACCTTCCAGTCAAATTCTTTACTTAAAACCTAAAATTATCCTTAAAAACTCAAATTCAATATACATGACTCATTTTTTAGTGTTTAGATCTTGTTAGGATACAACTCATGTACCTTGAATTTAAATTTTTAAGATTATTTTTATTTTTAGTAAAATTTAACTAGGAGGTGGTTGATTGCAACAAACATCAACTTTAAAGATGGTTTATGTACAAATTAAAAATAAAAGGTGATTTCAGATAATTACCATGTGGTTAAGGTGATTTCTAGGAAAAAAATTATGGAATATACATTTTAGAAATAGATGAAAATATATATATATACAACCTACATTTCAATCCATATATAAAGTTCGGTCTGTCATAGAATTTACCATAACTTGAAATTTTAGTATAATAAATTTGGACTACAAATATAACAAGACATATCATGACCAATACACATCACATGGCAAAAAATAAAAATAAAAATAAAAAATCATACTATTCAAACGCCAAACACTTGCATGGTCTATTCAAAAGAAGTTCAAACAACTCAAACTTCAACAATTTTGAAATGTTGAACATAGAAAGCTGAGATTTCAAGGCCATGAAAGGCAAAATGCTACTTGTTGGTCAAAACCCTTCTCCTCTTTTTAGATTCAGAAAGGTTAATTACACGCCTATGGCTCTTTCTTTATCTACTCTGAACAGTCTCCCCTATGACTCTGCTTCTCTTTTGGTCTAAGGTCTAAACCTCAAATTTCTAAATCAAACAAATTTGTCAGACTGCTATCATATGAAAGTGAGAAAAAAAATGCATACCAAACCAAGAAAAAGTCATCATAATGAATTAATGTCAATATATCGTAGAAAACAGCAAACCCCACATAGAAAATTAGGTGAGGATATTATATAGATAAAGAGCATAAATACAAGCACTCTTTTCTCCAAACCTTTTAGGAGAGTCTTCATCACTCTCTTGGTCCCTATCAACAAAAACTTTGATGGGTTGTGCCAAACCCATCAATCTATAATTTATACAGAAAGACCCACAAGAAATAAAATAAATAAAATAAATAAATAAAAAGGCACTCATCCATGACCAAAGTTCTTATCACAAATGCAAATCCAAGCCAACAAAATACAGGAAAATTTTAGAACAAGGATACTTCCTAAAACTCTGCATCCATTGCTTCTCCTCTGTGATTCCTAACTAATGAAGAACTCCTCTCTTCATTTTTTTTTTAATTTTATAACTATTTGTTTCTATATACCATTTGGAAAACAATCACTCACCAAACACTCTCTTCTTCACACAGTTAGCACCCTTCCCGCCATAAATTCCTGCAACCAAATCCATCAACTACCCATTAAACCAAAAACCCAATTAACTAATTCAAACAGTAAATTAAGCTAAATTTTTTACCGTGGGAGATTAAATTTCACTCTCTCCAGCTCAAGGAGAAGAGATTCTTCAACCTACTACCTGCAATCAACTTCAACGCCCTCTTTGCTCCGGCGACGTCACCACCATCAACAAGCTTTTGCAGCTGCTGACAAGTCCCCAATTCATTCAGCCTCTTCCTGCATCCTCCACTAGCAGCCAATGCAAGCACAACTGACACAGGAAATTTCTTGCAGATTTCCTCCCTTCTCAGATCCAACATTTGAACGAGCTTCGTCATGCTCTTCAAATCTCGACTAAATTCTATTCTATTCGGTCTAACCGATAGCAAGCAGGCCAAAGCTTCAGCTGCGATCTCTTGTGCGCTCGCAGGCTTCGGTAATTCGAGCATTTTGATTAGAGATGGCATGCATTCGGCCATTGATCGCCTAATTTCTTCATTTGGAGATAGTGATGAAACTAAAGAAGCCGATATTTGTTGAATCTGGATATTTCCAATTCTTATGAGTTCAGCTAAGTGAACGAAGAATTCAGAAGAACAAACGATTGCTCGAGCTGCAGGAATGAAGGTCGATAACGCTTGCATCGCCCTCAGCCCGTGTTCCAACACATCTAAGTCTTTCGATTCGAGAACTATCTGCATAAGACTCTGCAATCCCCCTTCTCGAACAATCGAAACCCTAACCTCCTCACCCCCCTCAGATGCAAGATACCACAGAACAACAGCTGCATTCTTTCGAGCCAAATCAGTGCCAGATCCAACCAGATCAATCATCGCCGGAATCGCCCCTTCTTCGATCATAGAAACCCTGAGGTCCTCAACAGAAGCCACATTCTTCAACGATCCGGCAGCCAAAGCCCTGACCGCCGGCGATCCGCCGCCGGGTCCACAACCAGCAACCAGAACCCCTACGCCTCCGTACGCGGACACCGCCCACGCATTGCTCGCATCCGCCGTGATCGCCTCGATCGCCGTCGCCGCGTGCTCTTTCACCGCAACAGATCCAGCCTCCAGCAATCTCAGCAGAGGTCCGAGCGCTCCTTCCTCGAACACGGCTCTTCTAGAAGCATCGGAAGCCGTGGCCAACACCGAGGCGATCTCCACCGCCTGGTCCCTAACCAAAGAGTGATTCATCGGATCGAGGAGCCGAATCAAAGCGGGAACATCGCCGTCCTGAGCGATCACCAGCGAGATCTTCGCCGGATCCGATCGGATCAGGTGGCGGAGGGAGTCCAACGCTTTCTGCTTGAGATCGAGAGCGCCGATCTGGATCCTGGCGAAGACGTCCTTGACGAAGAGGGCGACATCGGCCTTCGACGAGGACGGCCCGGGGAGCGGGAGCACGATCGCGGATGAGGAGTCGTCGGCGGAGCGGCGGAGGAGGCCGGAGCTGAGGAGGATCTCGAGGCGATGGTGGTCGGCGGCGGCGGCGGAGGACGAGGAGAGGTCATTGGAATGGCGGAGATTGAGGGAGCTAGAGATTGGGAAGGAGAGAGGAGGCATAATGGAGGGTGAGGATTGCTTGCAGATGAAGGCAGAGGGGAAAAAAGTGAGAGAGAGAGAGAGGAGGAGGAGGAGGAGGAGGAGGAGGAGGAGGAGGAGGAGGAGGAGGAGGAGGAGGAGGAGGAGGAGGAGGAGGAGGAGGAGGAGGAGGAGGAGGAGGAGGAGGAGGAGGAGGAGGAGGAGGAGGAGGAGGAGGAGGAGGAGGAGGAGGAGGAGGAGGAGGAGGAGGAGGAGGAGGAGGAGGAGGAGGAGGAGGAGGAGGAGGAGGAGGAGGAGGAGGAGGAGGAGGAGGAGGAGGAGGAGGAGGAGGAGGAGGAGGAGGAGGAGGAGGAGGAGGAGGAGGAGGAGGAGGAGGAGGAGGAGGAGGAGGAGGAGGAGGAGGAGGAGGAGGAGGAGGAGGAGGAGGAGGAGGAGGAGGAGGAGGAGGAGGAGGAGGAGGAGGAGGAGGAGGAGGAGGAGGAGGAGGAGGAGGAGGAGGAGGAGGAGGAGGAGGAGGAGGAGGAGGAGGAGGAGGAGGAGGAGGGTGGTGGTGGAGGATGGAAGGGATTGAGGGAGCTAGAGATTGGGAAGGAGAGAGGAGGCATAATGGAGGGTGAGGATTGCTTGCAGATGAAGGCAGAGGGGGAAAAAAGTGAGAGAGAGAGAGAGGAGGAGGAGAGAGGGCGGGAGTCAGGGATTTAGGAAGTTGGGAATTGAGGGAGAAGGGGGTTGAGATTTGGAATTTTCCAATATAGTATCTTAAATCTTTCATTTTGTATAAATCATTTCCTCACATCATTGAGGTAAAATATCGTTTTACTTATTATCCTCTTCCAAAGTATCGTTGAACTCTTACTTTTTCCTATAAAATATTGATTTATCTATTACCCTCTTATACTATGTACATATTCAGTGCTATCGTTTTGTAAGTTCACTATCAAATATTTAACAGCTGGATTATCGAACTATGGTTTTTTTTCTTGGTTTTTATCGATTCTTTTCTTTTTCCTTCAACCCAACAAAAGTTCAACTACTTTCCTCCAAGAAATTTACTTTTTATTCTTTTCTTGAACCGGAAATCAATTTTGGAATTACAGCAAATATAAGGGAAGTAAAAAAACAGCGTCACATTTATCTGTTAAATATTTAATTGTTGGCTCATAAATTAATCATATGGAGCAAATACACATAGTATAAAGGGATAATGAGTAAATTTATATTTTAAGGAGAAGTTGAGTATTAAACAATATTTTAAGAGGGGTTTAGTCATTTTCCCCTGCTTTCAAACGCTATATTAGAAGTAGGGATCTAGTAGAAATTTCAGCTATTTGAGAAATACCTATTTCAATGATTTGAGGGACTCTGTTGTAAATGTTAGAGACTCGAGGGACTAATAGTAGAAAAACCTTAGATTCTGGTGGGGACGTGAGATATTTCACGTGACAGGAGGCACGGGTGATGGGTGAAGTCTCGTGAGCTGGGATTAGATGGCGAATAAAGAGCCGTGGGAATTGGGATTGTGATCTAGGGAATTGACTGTGGGACCCAGTGTCAGTGTAGTGGGTATATCGGGGTATTTTGCATTTTGGTAAAAGCTCTGCTAATATTCCTCAGGTTTGTTGGGAATATGATTTCAAGAAAATTTGCTTTTACCCCTTTATTTTACATTGGAAAATGCTTGAGCAAAAAATTTACCTTCCGGTTCCCCTTCGATGTAAAATTTCTGTAACCGAGGAGTCAATAGTGTTGAGTATAACCAATTAAATCAGGTTTAATTGCACCTAAATACCCTATAGTTTCCCCTATTTTGTACTTATATACCCTCACTAGTTTTTGATAGCACTTATATACCCTTAAGTTTTTAAAACTTGCACGTATATATTCTCACTTTTTTTTAATGGAATATCCTCACTTGTTTTAGCAACACCGTAACCCTAAAATTTCTAAAACACGCACTTATATATCTTAAAGTTTTAAATACCGTAAAGTTTTTAAAACTTGCACGTCAACGCTCTTAATTATGCATACTTGAGAATATTTAAAAGTTTAGGTTATATAAGTGCTTCAAAAAATAAGTGAGGGTATATAAGTGCAAATTTTAAAACTTTAGGTCAGATAGATCTTTGCCAAAAATAAGTGATGATATATAAGTGCAACACAGAGGAAACTATAGAGTATTGAAGTGCCACTAAGCCATTTAATTATTACAAAACATTTCTAGAATAATGATAAAGAATAAATATCTGCTGGACCTAACGCTTAAAGCTCAGAAAACAGAAAGAAAGAATTAGTATTTTTTCATCGATGGATTTCTTCAAAATCCAATAACAAATGAGTGGGTTAAACTAAATTTATCCAAACTCACTAAGTTAACCGTATCATAGGATGGAATGAAAGCAAAGGCTGATATATATAAAAAATATATCGAGGAGAGTAAAACATACAAAAATAACAAAGATTTCCATTTAATACAAGGGACAGTTTTATAGGATAATAATAAGACCAACAAGACTTTTATAGATCAGAATGTTGGACAATTACAAAACCATGTGTCAAAAAAATGAGCATAGCAGAAATGAGAATGTTGCAATGGTCTTATGGGTATACGCTAAAAGATAATATATAAAATAAGTATATCCGTAGTAAAATATAGGTTTCTGCTATATAGGATAAGATGAAAGAGAATAGATTAAGGTAGTTTGGTTATATACAACGGAAACCTCTTAGTACACCAGTTAGAAAAAATGATAACATTATAGTTAACGGAGCCAAAAGATCTAGAGGCAGACCTAAAAGAACTTGGTGGAAGCGATTAAGAATGATATGATTATGGTTGACTTAGCAGTAGAGATGGCTCATACTGGAACAGAATAGAATAATATGATTTATATAGCCAACCTCAAACATTTGGAATAAAGACGTTGTTGTTGTTGTTGTTGTTGTTGTTTATAAGACATGGGATTGACAAGAGCATAATCTTATTATCGTCACCATTGATAACCAAATTGTGAAATTGCAAATATTTCATTATATTTCAGCATTACATTTGTGGTGAATAAAGTATTTTTCTCAAAGGATACATTACGAGAGGGAGGAGAGTAGATTTATTGCAATCATTGGTACAAGCAACTTGTGATGGTTCATGAAACATAATTTTATTATTTTATGGTACCAAAGCAAACAAGATCTTGATTCTGTAAAGCAAGGTTCTTTCATTTCTCGATAAAATCTTGAGAAGGTGTAGGATAATGTACATCACTTTTCCTTTGCGAAATGATCTCAGTCATGATTATTCATAATTACCTAAATTGCTTCTTCTTTGTTCTTTAATTTCTTTCATAACTTTGTCAGTACTGCCTGCTTCCTCTTGGCTAGGGAAATGGGTTTTTTCGGATATTAGTCGCTTAAATCTTTTATATTTTGAAATTAGTCCCCAAATTTTATAAATTGTCTTGAAAGTAGTCTCTTTAGTTAGCACAAAGTTGAAAGATTTGAGAGACTAATTTAGAAATACTTTAAGGATTTGGCAGACTAACTTCAAAATGTGAAGATTTGGGAAAACTAATATCAAAATACTTAAAGATTTGGGGACCAATTTCAAAATATGAAGATTTGAAGAACTAATATCAAAATATGGTAGATATGGGGACTAATATTTAAAAAATAACCCAATAAAAAATAAGTAAACAAGACAAAATCGTGAAATTGTTGGTGATCGCAGAACAGTGAAATTTTTCTGAACCAACAGTAATATTTTCAATATAATATAATGGTAATTATGGTTGAAGCCTGTTCAGTTCAAATAAGAGTATCACACTAGAAATGCCAAACTACAAACACAGATATAATTTTGGAATATCATAAACCTTGCATTCGTCAATAATGATCTGTCCGTACAAGATGTGTCTGATATATCTCCTACATGTTAAAGCGTTTGTTTGTAATAGATATATAAACTAAGTGATCTCTGTAATAAACAATTTAAAATCAGAATTGCAAGATGTATCAACTCATGTAACATGCTATCTCCAATTGTCATCTCGTCTTTATAATAAATATTCCTTATTGCAAATTTGAGGAGATATAACAAGGAAAAAATCCTATAGAGCGCCCGCGGTAAGTCATATAGACAGGAAGGAGATTACAACACATATCTCTCTATTGATTCTAAATTAGTACAATCAGTATATAACTATAATGCAGTCAACATTGTATCACTGAATCACCAATACGATCAAACTATTTTATCAACACCATCGCCAACTTTAACTCCGTGTTAGGACACTTGTTATTGTCAATCAACATACATGATAATGTACCTAATATATCAGTGTCAATCAACATACATGATAAAATATATGTACAAGCTACAGGATCACCAAATGATAACAACATTGTAAATGTCCACATTGCAGTTGATATAGCAACAATGAGAAGTCCTAACCAAAATACAAAACAGTACCTCTAAAAGTATTGAAACCCTTACCTCAGACAGCATATTCGACGAAATTCTGCAAGAAGCAAACTCAAGGAATGAAATGTAGTGCTAATTAGACTTTGATGCCGCGATATATGTTTACAATCAGTATGTCCAACATGTCCACATTTACGTTTTGGCATAAGTAATTGACACCAGTCAACCGCAATTTAAGAAATGATGTACACTTGTTTAATGAATATTGAGCATTTTCTGTAAAAAATATCAATTAAAGGTCGGCAACGCAATGTTGCCCACCTGCAAACAGCTTCGAACAAAAGATTATTAATGCAAGGGTATCTTACAAAAGCAAGCACCTTGCAATTTGTAACGCATATAGTACAAACTTCATACTCATATCACAACGGGATCCTTTTCTATCTTATTTCTATGCCCATGAAAATGAGCGCTTAAGAGGAGAAGCCTAAAATCTTTCCAGATAAAGAAAAACCTGAAATCTCCCCAGAACAAGAAAAGTAAGCCGCTTTTAACAAACTCTTAAGAGCACTTTGAACTTGAGAATGAAGTAGAAAGATGTTTCAAGCTGGAGACATCGAAACGCTCCATGAACCTTTGATCGGAAACCCTAGCCTTTGCAGCAGCAAAACGCTGGTATTCATCGAATACTGAAGAAAGACACCACTTCTGTAATTTTCTTAAGCATCCAACCAGACAACCCGTTCGATGCTGAAGAAATTTCATATTCTTGGGTCAGAACTAAATTTAAAGTTTAATTGATGTGAGACATTAAGAGACAATATACAATGTCCCAGTCCATTGCATTAGCATTAAACCAACGAGATGCCAATTGATTGATTAGTAGGCTTAATGATTTGTGTATTGATCCAGAGGTTGACATTTCTATATTGCACCATTAATGCAATAGACCAGGACTACTGAATACGTTCTCTGAGCTTTGAAGATTTACCTTTCCTCTTTTGCAGTGAATAAGCAGAGGGTGGTTACGAACATCTGCATCAGAAACAAGTTCTTAGATCTAGGATACTATGCAGGGAACTGTGTTAATTCTAACTATTAAGGAAATAACAAATTGAGCTTATGTATAAATAATAATACCAAGGACAACTTTAAGAGCCTCGCGAATTGTATCTTCTGGGATATTGACAAAAGGTTCCTGCAAGGATGTTGGCTTTCAGTTAACTGGCAAATGGAAAATGAGAAATAGAATTGAGCATACACCGAAATATTATGTAAAGAAACTGTAACCTTGACCTAAATTTAGGAATAATAAGCAAAGCCTAACTCAACATGTAGAACTAGCATTGCGATATAACCTACGAGAGAAAATACTCAATGCATTAACTATGCAAATTTAAGTGACATGGTGGCCCAAAACATTTAGATACCATTGCAAGTCTCCCTGAGATTCTGAATAAGAGTTTATCTGATGCAGCAACAGCAGGGTGTTTGAGAAATGTTGCCATTATAAATCTTCAGCTTTTGGGCTAATAGTAAACATTTTTTCAATGATCAAATATAATGCCAAAATTTTGAATGGCTAGATAATAAGCTTTAAGAACCTCAGCTTCTCATACCACAAAACTACTGCAACAGTAAGTAATTCTTTTCTCAATCAATAGAAGACTCTAACGAAATCGTCTTACTTTAGCTGTGATTTCTATGCTGAACATAATATCTGCAAGTTGACATTGATTACCCTATAACTATTACATAACTCTCTGAAGAGTTAACAATATTTAACCCTGCAGCTAAAGTACACCAAAAGGTTAACAAAGGAAAGATGATGCCAATCGAAATGACATCTAAAAACAAGATATCTGAGAACAAGAATTTGGATGGTTTCATCAGCCCCTTCTCCAGCAAATCCTCAATTAGCCACTACTTGTATAATAAACAGAACCAAAATTGACTAATGAAAGACAAGAAATTAATGGAGGTTTTGTGATAAAATGAGTGCCCCAGAACCCAGTTGCTACGTCGCAATCATCTGTAGATGATATCAATAGCAATTCAATGCACCGACCGGCTTTAATAGGGGGGCAGACATGCCATTATCATCATTAATTCAGCATGAAATATATTCACATATCACGTTTCCTGTCTAATATATTTTGGATTAAGCAGCCTAAACCCCAAATTGTTTAATGGCGACCAGAATTTTATGATAGAACATTGTGATTGACTTGCCAGAATTTGTGACATCTTTCAACTTTTTTACAGGCAATCAAATTAAGCATACTGAGGGTGAACGATTAGAGGCCTTATTATCCATCACCTCGATGGAACGGATCCTACCAAGACTAAAATTATCTATGAGGGATCAACAGTTCAACACTTTGGCCTAATATCGGAAGTTTTTTCCCATAATAACTTTTAAGGGGTGTCCTTGCATCTGGAGCCTGCTTCAGGATTATGAATTAACTACAATTTTCTGCAGAATGAAAAACTGTCTCAAACAAAAGCAAAGAATACAAACATCAAACTTCCTACATACATGAATGGACAAAAGGCTTACAAACATCCATAAATTGAAGGTGCATGCCATATTCATCATAGGTTCAAAGGAATTAAATGGTGCAAATAAATTGCAATTTACCTCCAAAACCAACTCTCAAATCCTTATCGCTCCATATAAATATCAACTCCAATAAGTATAACTAAACATAAAGAAGCCTAATCTAATCTTCCCAAATCAAACAATTAAAAACCAACCTTACTTCTAGAATTCCAAATAAAAGATATTAAACCTAACCAAACTAATCCCAAGAAACTCCAAATCAACCAAATAACCAAACTTAAGATGCTAGCTAAGGGTTCAGATATTTCCTGCTTATTTTTGTGACACTATAAACATTGTGGGTGGTTTTATTACTACGTGTTGCCTTGCAAGTAGTTGCACTAGGAAGACAACAACGAACTGATTCTCTATACAGAGCTTCTTCAACCCTTTCGTTTAATGTTGCGTGCATTCAAGGATTGCATCTTACAAAAAGTTCTCAAATTTCAATGCAACATATCAACAGTTTATATGTAATCCATCCAATCACTCCACTTTAACATACATTCCATACTCTGGCCATGCTTCCGTCCTATGTTTAATCTCGAAAACAACCAATATATTTCAGCCAGGTTCAGTTTACGTACCAAATTCAACTTTTCAAATAACATGTGCACCAGCCCATTCAGTACCGCATTCAAATAACTATTCTAATGTCTATGTTACATATCAAAAGCGCTTTATTTGCTATTAAACAGAAACTGGAATACTTGGAGGTTCACATCAACATCTCTCAAATGATTGCGACAATGAGTAGTGGATGAATCTCAAAGGAGGCACTCTAAATTGTAGCATGTTGTTAAGTCTAAAATTGATGGCTAGTTGATGAATGCTCCTTGCAATTTACTAATTGACATAACCTATCCGACCATGTCATGAAACAATATAATTGTGTTCCATTGTGTTATGTGCCGCAAAAATATAGAGATAGAATGCAATTTCTTTGAAAATTCCACTACGTTGCACTCCAGCAGTGTTCTTTCCTAATCCGGGTTAGATTAAGGATTTTTTTCCAAAGTTCTATGAGATGCTGGTCCGCTACTACTAGTACTAAACATAAGAATCTTTTTTTCCCCTTGAATCCATTTTTTCCCTTTAAGTTCTCCTTAAATCCATAAGAATCGTTGGTCTCAAGTCTGGAATAGAAAAGACAAATTTAAATAGAAAAATTGTTAATCGCCAGACTGGAATTCAGTGTAACCCTATTTTGTGTCCATTGGATTTAAGCCGTGACTGCAACACTTACAACTTCCATTTTATTTCCCTTATCTCAATGGACAGTCCTAACTCGAGATTCTAGACATGGCATTCTATAGAGAATCAGTTTCTTAAACTCGTTAACATGCTCTACATGTCACCTCACTTGGTTGTTCGGTCATGTATGTATTACTATCAATTTGTAAATATATATTAGGTGAATGCCATCTTTTGGAATTCGTTGTAATTCTATCCTCATTTGTTCCCTTGTCTACATTGATATCACAATCATGTGCTTGCTTTTCTACATTGGACCTTATTCATTATTATTAGCTACAATAAGGATAATTTAAATCATAAGTTCATATGTATGTTTTCACAATTCCCATAGACATATTTTTACGTTTAGATTATTAAATCCTAATCCTATGCATGAGATCATAACAATTTTGCAAATGCTAGCGATAGCATAGTAAATGTAACCAGGAGAGCATCGAGAAACAAGAAAAGATCTAGATAACTAGTGAACTTCAATGAGATTCAGCAATCAAAGATGCATGAAATTGAGAGTTATAGGTCTCATTTAAAATGATCCATTCAAAATTCACAACTACCATAAACAACATTATTCTCTATAAAGAAAAACAATGATATATAAACATTCATGTGTTCATTTGCCTTGAGCAATAAAAGTAAGAGACATGCATAAACCAACAACATTCCATTGAATTCAAGAACTAGCATTAATGAAAGCAAGCCAAAATCTAACCCAAAAACAGAACAATTCCATATAAAAACACACCCATAGGATAAAAAAAAAACAAACAACAATCACCTTGCACCCATCAATCCCAAACTGAAACAGCCTAATCCCATTTGCCCTCAAGAACTCATTATTCGCCTCCGGATACAGCTCCGGGCAAAGGCACCTACAGTAAAAAAACCCACATTAAAAACTCAATCAAAATCTCAACTTTTTTAATCCCACAACAAAAGAAATCACCACAAACACTCACAAAATCGAGCGCAGCCTCAAGCTCCGCAAGAAACTGAAGTTAGCAGTGTCAGGGAACCCCGAGCGAAAAATCCCATTATCAACCATCGCAAAATTCAATGGAGGTACAAAGAGCTCCTCCCCATCTCTAGAGGTGGCGGTAATCTCACCGCCAAGACAAGGGTAACAAGATTTATCAATGACCACATCGTCATCATCATCATCGCTCTCGATCTCGCACCTTTTCTCATTACCCAAGTCGAGTTTCATCGTATATCCTCAAAATTCTGAGGATTTTAGAATCCAGAGAGAGAGAGAGGTAATTAAAGGGAACAGGGGTTAGCTTGAGAGAGAGAGGGGGAGAGCGAATAATGAATCGACATTCTGGGAATATTCGGTTGCCTATTTTTGGAGCTATTTGTTTAGAAAAAGAAAGCGGTTGCGTCTCTCTGTCGTCTTTGGGTTTCTTTTTGGCGTTTAAACAAACAGTTCGTGTGCGTTCTAAAGAACTTAACTCTTCGCTAATTGGGTGACTTAAGTAATGGGATTAGAGTTAATTGTAGTTTAAATAAAGTATCAGAAGAGATGGAGAGATTTGGGTTCTACTTACATTTGAACACGGGTTGATTGGACGTAGACTTCTTTAGCCATGCGCCACCCGTTACCTATTAAGCTATTGTTATTGTTATGTAAGCAAAATTATCTTTTTCGAATTGAATGTAATTCGAGATTTGTGACAGATAGACATCTCTACCCCTTATTTTCTCACCGTCTGCTCCATCTTCAGCACAAACCTCATCGGAAACAACGTAACATTTAATGCAAAGGAGGGGTGGGGGGGCTACGATAATGATCGAGTTAATTTTGTGAGGTGTATGCAGGTCTATATCAAATTTAAGGTTGTGTTTGACAACCGCTCGTAATGGGGCCAAGATTGATCCTGAGACCATGAACTCGTTCCGGTTAAAGTCGAGCTGCGGGTTATAAGTTATATTACCTCTTTTCTGATTTATTTATAATTCGGTTGGGATAAAACTGGATTAGGATCAATCCTGATCGGATTGTTTGAAGTTCTGATGATTATAGTGCATGGGGTTTGGGTGCAAGTAACCATTTAAACGAATATTTTGCGTGCACCCAAAGTAACTAACTCTTAAGTTATTTTAGGTGAAAAATAATGAGGTTGGAGTTAATGGTACTTTTGTTTAGGATAAAGTATTGGAGAAGAGATGATTGCTGTCGAGTCAAAATTCCGTAGGTTTGAAAGTTGAAGAATCTGATGTTTCTTTCGTGACGAGTGGGGTGATAAACAAAGAAATTCGGTTGTTTCTTGGAAGATGAATTCTCTAGAAAGTGCGGAATGTGGATATGTGAGGTTGAATTTCATTGCTTTTATACTTAGACCAGTACAACTAGACAAGCACAGATTTTTCTTCAATTAAAAAATAGATTATATTAATTTTAAATTATTTTGGTTAAATAGTAATTTATAAAAGTCATCAAATTGGAGAGTGTATACTTTTTTTTTTATTAATAACGCAGCCAGGATTTGAATCCAATACTGTAGGAGCCATATTGGAACATCTCTACCGTTTAAATTACCCACAAAAGGTGAAAGGGTATATAGTTAAATGCTAAGTTTTGAACTTAAATTAGAGATTACTGATTAATATAAATCAGAGATTACTAAACTGGAAGAGGTAAATAATTGACTTAATATGTGCTATAAAAATAATAATTAAAAAACCTTCTTTCAATATACTAAGCACAGCTCTGTTTGTACTTTCTAAGTACATTGATAACTGACCAGTAAATATCATGAACTCTATGAGACTATTATAACTTTAGTCATATTTTCAAGGGTGAGGAAATCGCAGAAGAAAACTTGGAGAGGAATCTCAAAATTATTGGGTCTAATACGGAGAAACAAACCTATATCTCGTCACTTATCAGGATAATGTTTGCACAATGCTATGACATTAACAAGATATGTCTATATTATCTATATCTTATCATTATCTATGTCACATAATAAGTGGTCTATCGGTCTGAAGGTTCTTTCTCTTTTTAGTGGGACATTTTCTTTCTCACTCCATTAGAATTTATTTATGGGATTTCTTTTTCTTTCAACATTTCATATTCAAGATTTTGATTGCTTGATGAGTTGAAGCTTTGAAGGCCCACAAATAATAGGCCTAATATCCAACTTAGTAGGCCCACAAATTTACAAGTATCACTATCGCATATGGTCCAAGCCTTTATTAGTTTCAACATCAGCTGTTTTTGAGTTTTGAGGCAATCTCTCACTCAAGTTGACAGCCACACCAAATCCTTCAAAAGTTGGGATATCTCCTACAGCCACGACTGGGGTTCACTCACGCTGTGGCTGGCACACCTGTCCCTCTAGGGACGGGACACGTGTCCTAGCCACAATATGCGTGAGCCCCCTGCACGACTATGGCTAGCGCTTCTCCTCATACATAGGAGGCAAATCCTTGCCTTTTCTTTCTTCACTCCTCAAGTTTGTGCTATCTCCAACTATAGCAAAGCACTCTAACCAACATAGTACCAACTTGATTATAGGGTTCTTTGGTTTTTTACAGTGCAGAGTTTGCAATAATAAATGAAAACCTTGTTTATTATAACCATTGTTTTAAATATCCCGGACATGACCCAATATATCACCCGGTATATCCTTTTACAGAGCTTATCACAATCAGTATGGTCTCTAAATATCATTTACTGTTTTTCGGCTATTCTGGGTGATATATATATTCTCTATATGGTTGATATATCAGCCAATATGTTGGTCGATATATCCTTGTTGCAAAATAATATACCGTGTTTCATTATTTTTGGGCAAGTTATCATGATTTTTTCATTATATCAAATGACATTTTGGCCTAAAAAATCAAACGAAATGTTGCAATGTTTATTTGTACTGTTGTTTATTTTACAAGGTTGATTAGTGATCCTTAACATATATAATTTACATTTTATATGTTTAAATTTCATTAAGCATGTTGAGATTACATTAAACATCCATTATGACATTCTGATATTTACCACATATCCCCGATATCCGCAATCCAATATGAATTTTGGCCATCCGATATTTTTTCGATATCCGCAATCTAATATGAATTTTGGCCATCCGATATTTCCCTGATATTCAATATTTAAAACCTTGCATTTTAGTGCTTATACTATATATGCAAACATTAGCTATGACATTCCGATATTTTCCACATATCCCTGATATTTTTCCACTATCCGTAATCTGATATGAATTTTAGCCATTCAATATTTTCCCAATATCCAATATTTAAAACCTTAATTATAACTAGTAAATTTAGTTGCGAGTGCAGTTATAGAATAGTGCGTGTCAATCGCAACAGAAGAAATATATGAAATGATAGTCGCAACAATCGTGCAATTGATACTTACATTGCAATTACATTGGGCAAGCAACGATGAGGAAATTAAAGTTTGGACTTTAGAAATGGGTATACTTTGGTACCCTTTCTATAACGAAGAGGCCAACTCTTTCAACTTAGAAGAGACACATTTTGTTGCATTTGAGTATAATTATATAAACTTATTTCAAAAGTCACATCATCGTATGAGTAAAGACTTACTTATTTCAAAAGTCACATCATCATATGAGAGTACAGACTCACAATCTTAATAAATAAAACATTGCAAAAAGACCATATATATCCTCATACGTCTTTAAGACTAAGGCAATGAATGTGTCACTCGGAGTAAGGCATCTTATCGTGCATTTGTAAATTTGGCTTATAATCTCTTTTAGGTAGCTCTATGGTACTTTAGAATCAATTCCTTTTGAAACATTGGTAACTCTTGAGTCAAGGATCTGGTTATTTAAATATCCACGTGTCTCTATTTGAGGTTTATTTCATATAAAATACGCTAATTGTTTAGTTGATGGATGCTCACATCGGTTATCCTAACACATATAGGCTTATTACACTAAGTATAAAATAAGAAATTTTTAAATATAAACCTCTTTCCTGTCTCTCTTGGCATCAAGTTACCATATACTATTATCTTCTTTATTTTTTCTTTTTTTAATGATACTATGAACTAAGATCTTTTTCGCTTAAAGAAAAACAAGTATTTTGACTTGCTCGCACGGGTGAGTCCCGCATGATGAACGTCTCAAACCCCCTCCTCCGCAACCAACTATTTTAATTTGAGAAAATTCCCCTTAATTTTAGGCATATTATAGATTACCCGACTTTGCTTTGAAGTTTAGAGAAACTCCCCTCAGCCATGGAGTATTTCACAAAAACCACTCTAATCTTTCACACTTTTCTCAACAAATTTCTCAGACGCCATTTCAAAATGTAAAATAACTGAAATACTTTCTTGAAAATCAACACATTCAGTTACAAATAAACCCCCAACTAGTAAAAAAAGATCTTGATTACTGTACAATGTTTTTTCCTACTTTCTACTCTCATTCTCTTATCCTAAAAAAATTAGAGTATTTTTTTTATGATTGAGGTGTATTTTCATCTTTTTTAGTCACCTATTTGTCATATGACATGTTAGACCTAATGGCGTTAGTTTTCAGGGTGTAAAATGAAAAGAGTTCATGGTGATTTCTTGAATTTTCAAACTTGAGGGGGTTTATCTACAATATGCTCAAACCTGAGGTGGGTTTCTCAAATTAATATAGTTGATGGGGGTTTTCTCAGACACACCTCATATTTACGGGGGGTTAAGTGAGAAAAGTTCAGGGTGTTATCCCAAATTTTCATAGTTGAGGGGGTTATTTAAAATATATATTAAACTTGAGGTGGGTTTCTCAAATTAAAATAGTTGAGAGGTTTTTCAAAAATTGACATGAGATTTGTTTTAAAATATGGATAGTTATAATCCAATAAGGATTACAAAATATTTAATTATTAGAATTTTCTAATTATGGATAGTTTTAATTTGATGAGAATTTCTAAGTGAATACAGTTATATATTTAAAATATATGATTATGAGAATTTTTTAAAACATGGATAGTTATAATCTAATAAGAATTATAAAAATATTTTATTAATAGAATTGTTTAATTATGAAAAAGTTTTAGTTTGATGAGGATTCTTAGATGGATATAAGATTATCCGTTCAATTGTCATATTCGATAAGATAGAGGGACACATATGTACTTATAATATGGCATATGTTAACTTTTGAACGTTTATAATATGACACATGTTAATTTTTTATGTATTTAGAAGTTCCACAAATTTCTCTTTATAAAAGAAGGGATATTTTGCATCGATTAATAAGCAATCTGAGTCCGTTGAGGTAAATGGGCTTAAAGTGGTTGTAAGTTGGTCCAATATAACAAAAAGCCCATATAGCATAATAATAATAATAATAATAAATGAAAGAAAAAACTTTATGGTATCAATTTTCATAAATTAAGTTAGGAACCTAGGCCTGTGAATATTATCAGGATAACCATTAAGCGCATTACTCTGTGAAGTTGTGCTGGGTTACACTTGAATAAAATTCAACCACTTTCTGAAGCAAAAAGCTCGTTAAATCCAGTAGATTTTAATTATTTGTTGTTTTGTTTTGTTTTTATTCTTGAAGGTTTGATTTTTGTTCAATTTCAAATATTCTGGGCTTGATATTGCTGCTAGTCCAAATGTGGCCTGGTTGTTTTTTATGTCGAAGTCCAAAGCCTTGGTGGCAAGGCCTGGTGAGGATCAAATATACCGGCCGGCCCGATAGCCTGGATAAAAGATACGTTCTGTTACACTTATTATTACTTTAGTTTGATTACCCACCGCGGGTGATCGTACGGTTAAGATGTTCTAATATTACTCCGGTCTTATATACAATTCTGAGCTGGGTTATTAAATAAATAAATACATTAATTAACTAATAAACCCTTACTTTCATTGTTGTAGATAGATCCTCCGGTTTAATTTCTTAACTCGTTGCCCCTTGGTGAAAATTTGACAGACACAGTGCAAAATTAATGAGTCTACGAAGGTTATGAAAGGTAAAAATATTTTAACCTAGGAGTCTATCTGTAACAACTAAACTACATGACTAAATAGCAAAAAATGCCCAAAAATTCTCGGGGGCTTAGTGAAATTTTCCCAAAAAGTTTATGTAGCTCCATACCTTTACAAAGTGGAGGGCCCTAGATGGCAAAAGATGATGAGGACCCTGCATGCTTCATTATCTTAACGATAATGTTGAGGCATTTGCCTTTGTAACCAGCCAAGTTAATTTTTGGCACTCATTATTGATGGAGCATGGGCCTCATGATTTTTTCCCATGGGGTTTTTGTCTTTTAACCAAAAGTTTTACCACCACTTATTTCAAAACCACCTACTTCCATAAACACTCATATACTCAATGTTCCCATATAACACTCATATACTCAATGTTCCCATATGACTTGTTTAAGAGAGGAAAATGGCTATTTTCGATTTTTCTTTTGGAAGATATAATAAAAAGTTTGAGGGTATTACTATAGATTAGGTTTAAAAATAAATTATATGGGTGTAGATGGGTTTTAAATAAGTGGATGTAAAACTTTGGGTTAAAAGGAAAAAAACTCATTTTACCATTATAGACCCTCTACAGAATTCATAAGTAATTGATGTGCCATGTAATTTCACATCATGCACGTGTTGAACTCAGACCAGACTTGACCCAAATCGCAATAAACAGGCCAAAAGCAAGATTTGGGTTCATGGTCTTTTGATATTGCCCTGGATAATTGGACACAAGGAAAGAATCAAACAAGTTGGGCCAATCTCAACAGGTTGCTGACTTGACACCACACTGGACAAATTCTTCACTCTTGGGCTCAATCAATCCCATCATGACCCACTATGCACAATATTATTGCTAAGGCTGTGTCACTCGCTATAATTCATTTTTAGGAAATTTGCCTTCTTGCTTTTGCCCTCTCCTCCTCTTGCTTCGTCTGTTGCTTGCGTTGGAAGTAGTTCACGTGTTCAATCCAAATGTTCAATCCAAATGCGATGCTAGAGTTTGATACACTCCAATATGATACATTGATTTGGGGGTAATTTTATAAGTATGCGTGATGTGGAGTGTGATCATAATTCAGATAATTTATTAACTAGAAAAACTAATACAAATATATATGATGAGGAAGGGGGAAAAATGGAAAATAAGTAAGAAGTAGACGAGAACGGAGATTAGAAAAAAATATATTAACACTGCATTCTAAATCAAGATGTCACACTGCTCTGAATGATTCCCTATTGGAGAAAATTTTAAAAGAGCCCTTTTTTGCTAAATAATTAGCAAAACCGACCGTTTTGCTAATTATTTAGCAAAATCGACCTCTTTTTGGCCAACAAGCCAAAAAGAGGTCGATTTTGCAAAAAACTGCGCTCGAAACGTACGGGACTAGCAGTCCCGTAGGTTTAGTGGCCGCTAATCGGCCACTAATTAAAGATTATGAAACGTACGGGACTACTAGTCTCGTACATTAAACAGACACTCCTAGGCGCGCCCAGCAAATCCACGGGACTAGTAGTCCCGTGGATTTGCTGGAAAAGCCCATACGTGCACAAAAACATGCACATGCTTGCTAAGTTCGGATACATAGTTTCGTTTGACCAAAACTTGCAGAAAAATGACCCAAACACTTTATATACATTGATATACAGTACAACATTTGTATAAGTTATAAACTTTAAGAAATTAACACAGGATTAAAACACATTTCGTCAATTCACATGCAAATATAAGAAATTCACAACATCACAACATAATAGATACGTCATAAACATATCAACACGATAAACTCCAAATGTATCAAGTCTATCCATACGACAAATATAGTCCAAGCAAAAAAAATAATAAACTACATGCAACCTAAAAGTCCGCCCCTCCCCCGTTGTCTCCCTCTTCGCATTCGCCGGATCGCCGACGCCCTCCTTCGACTTGAGCTTGTACGTGCTCGCTTTCTGGTTGTGTGTGGGGCTGTGACGGACCAGCTTCATTGTCGTGCGAGCAAGATCCACCTCGTCTTCGTCGACGTGCATATACCCTCTCCTCATGCACCATCTGCTCGCGACCTTCATGCCGATCTTCATGAGTTCGATGAAGAGCTTTACGAACCCTCCCTACTATCCGCCGCAATATCGATACATGTACGCGATCTCCTGTGGCGGTAGATATGCCCTCATTTGCAATCCCCTCTATCTCATCCATAGCATCTATCTGAAATTACGTAAAAAAGATACAATTATATATATAAGCTACCAAAAGCTAATGGATTAAAAATACTATTTAATTTTTCGCAAATTTCTTTACCCATTCTCTGTCATCTACACCCCTTGGTACATATCTTGCTTGTTGGGAACGTATCTCGATTTCGTCTACTGGAGGCGAGGTTTGAGTGAGTATCCATCTTCTGGTTATCCCCCAATACCATCTTATATAATCGACTTCCTCCATCGGAGGATAAAGCTGCTCGACGATGCTGTTATGCCGCTCAGTCCATCTAGCAATGTATTGATTATGTACAAGTGGCAATTCAATCTGATGGCCACCCTTGAACGCCATTCTCTCTATTCTTTCTACAAATTGTGGAGCGTGCTGTGCGAAACCAAACTGCCTAAGCACGCGATCGGGCAAGTGCATCTCCACAATTTCAAAGCAAACGAGGGGAACTCTGGCTCTCCATATAGCGTGTCCCTCCATGCAAATCAATGGTAGATGAGGTAGGAAGGATCCGTAAGGCTGCCACTCGAACTACAAAATATTCCATATATTAGTAACTCTTTCAAAATTAAAACACTTTTAAAATGACTTAAATTAAAATTCGAATTAAAATTCGATGCACGAAAATTTTTGTCGGTCGAGCTCTCCTCTGTAAAAATCTAATTGTCTTGCCAGGGCCTCATCATATGCTTTAGTGACGTTCCATCTGCGTGTAGGATAGAAGGTTAGATTCTATAAAATAAATTTAAAACTTAAAATTATATTTTCTTTACTTAGAATCCGAAATCATATACCTGCTGCCCAGTGGAATCTCTCCATCTAAAGTCCGTATCTCGCATAATCTTGGTTTCAAAACCAATCTCTCCCATGCCCAAACTTGTAACAATGTCAAGCACCCCTTTAGCTCTTTATTTTGCATTAAAGCAACTTTAGACATTTCTCTATATAGATATGCTAAAATAGCACTATCCCATGATAATGTCCCACATCTGTCGAAGTCCTCAAGAAGCGGTAACCACCTAACACATGGCAAATTCATTTGGTCATATTTTATGAATAATGAGTAAAAATCTAACATAATGATAACCAATATAGTTGTCTTACCTCAAATGAACTTTATGTTTACTTGAATCGGGGAAAAGAAGTGTCCCGATCATGTGCAAAATATATGCACGAGTATGTTGCTGAATCATGACTTGAGATGCATCTTCTGGCAAGGGGTTTGCGAAATTTTCCTTTAGCCACTTCAATCTAATATATCCCCCGGGCAAGGACTCCGGAGATAGTCCTAAGTTGTCATCACAAACTCGACGCCACACATGCCTATCAGTCTCCGTAACACAAGGGCCATCAATGCGGAGACCGGGATCACACTTCGTCTTGGAGTGTAATAGTAGCCTCACGACACGTAGATGAAACGTGTTAGTTTCTGGCCTCCATCTATCCATCAATGCATTAAGTAATGCCCAATCAAGCTTCATCCACCGTAACTTTGAGCATGTGAGAAAACCAGCTTGGGCTACTAAAGCAATCATACGCGGATCTTCAAGTGGCCAACGCGTATGTCCGAGGCTATGATCAATCATGACTAGCTCCGGTCCTCTCTGCACAACAATGGAAAAAATAGAATCAATAAGACTAAAAACATAACAATACATTAAGTAATATTTGACTAAAAATATAAGACTCATTACCGATGTAAATGTTATACTCTCTGAACGGTGTCGGGGCTGATCGTAGAGGATATCCTCACTAACCGGCCCGGGAAGCATAATGTATATACCTGCACATATACAAGTTAACTTATTAGTTTTCGCAGAATCAATAACCGGCCCGATTCTTGATTGACCATTCACGTATAGCGAAAACCAAAGCTTCCTTATTCTCGAAAAGATCTCCTTTTTTGAAAGTGAAGTCCTCGGCTCGTTCGAAATTGGTGTCAAGCTCAACGAACTCAGCTTGTGAGGCATTTATCCACTCCTCATTTTGAAACTCTCCTTTTTTTGAAAGTGAAGTCCTCGGCCCGGTTCTTCAGACTCAACATAATCGTTGTTTACACAATATTCATCCATCCAATTGGTGTCCTCCTCGGTTCCTCCAATTGCACATTGCATACTATCAAGACGTTCCTCCTCATGGGCATCTTCATTATCATCATCTGCATATACATCTGCATCCTCATCTTCTTGTACAATAGAACCAACCGGTAAATTAACTGAACCATGACCCGAAGTATTGTGGAACACGTCACTTGACATTGCACCCGAATCATTTTCTAAGTGTAAGACACTTGGAGATGAAATGAATTCGCTCGAGTTATTTTCTAAGTCAAGCATTCGAGTGAACTCTCCAGGAGCATATGAAACTTGGGCAACACCAGATATTGGAATATTTTCAATGAACAACTCGATTGAGATTTGGTTTTCCACAAGTTGTATCATGTCACTCAGTTCTTGATCATTGGTGATCTCTACAAAGAATTGTTCTTTTTCATTTATCGGACAATTATAAAAGACCTTGACGGCATACTCCCCATGATTAAATTTAGTAACTCAGATATTTGCTCCATCATTCCATCGAAGTTGCAATTTCTAAATAACATGAACATTTTTTTAGATCCTCCCTCATATATAGGCATATTATTCATTCCAACACTCAGTTTTCCATTGAATAAGCAAATAACCGGTATTCCATTCGCCATTCGAACTGAAATATTAACATTTATCATATGCAAGTTATTCAAGTTATTTATCAAATTTTAATCCCACAAATTTTAATCTATTAAAATTTAACCAAATCTAATTGTTTATCATAATTAAAAATTTATTCTAAATATACAGTTATTTCTAAACTACAATTTTAACTAATTAATAAAGAAAAAATTATCAATGTTAGGAAATTTATACCTTGATGAAGATCTGAAATTCGTCGGCGTCGGAGAGGATGGACGGCGTTGAACTTTGGGGAAGATAGTAGTGGAGAGAACTAGTTTGGAGAGAATGAGTTTGTTGAGAATTAGAGAGAGAAATTTGAGGGAGAAATAAGTGATTTTGGAGAGAATAGAGGGAATGGGGTTAGGGTTATTGAGGGAGAGAGATTGGGAGAGAGAGATTGGGAGAGAGTGGAGTAAAATGGGTTTGGGGGAGGTAGATTTTCGGAAGAGGGAAGTGAGAGAGGGAGAGGAGGTTGTGCCCTAATTTTGGGCAATGTACCGTTTTATAGCCGACAAATCTACGGGACTAGTAGTCCCGTAGATTTGCTGGGCCGGAAATGTGCCACTGAAATCTACGGGACTATTAGTCCCGTCGATTTGCTGGGCGCCTCCTTTCAAGTGGGTGGAGTTTCTGTTTAATGTACGGGACTAGTAGTCCCGTACGTTTCATAGCCTTTAATTAGTGGTCGACATGTTACTAAACGTGACGGACTACTAGTCCCGTACGTTTCGAGTGCAGTATTTTGCAAAACCGACCTCTTTTTGGCCTGTTGGCCAAAAAGAGGTCGATTTTGCTAAATAATTAGCAAAACGGTCGGTTTTGCTAATTATTTAGCAAAAAAGGGCTCTTTTAAAATTTTCTCCTTCCCTATTCCAATGTAAGTCAATGTTATCATATTAGGAATATAATTCGGAGTGTACTATATTGGCCATTTTTCTCGTGTTCAGGTACAAATTCTACATTCAAAATCTAAGGTCTTACTATGGCCCCGCTAGTTCCAATTGCCTATGTTTTCTACTCAAAACACTGTAGATATCTAATTCTAAGTACGCACACATGGTTCTTCATTAAGTTCATTTGGTCAAAGAAGTACGATTAAGTCTAGATAGATTCAAACAAGTCAATAACATTTTTTTCAGTCCATTTCATTCTGCAGTGTCTGTTATAGCATTATATTGTTAATTTTACATGAAAACTTGCAGGTTAATTATGTCGAGAAATAAACGAGTTCCACAATAAAATGAATCTAACATATTGGAGTTTCATTCTTATCCAATTCAATGTCATTAAGTCCGAGATTTATGTGTTAATCTTGACTCTTTATGTTCATAAAGTAGCATGTTTAAAATGCAAAGTTGTAAATGTACACGAAACTAGAGTTTTCTGGAACAAAGCAAAAAGATTGGAAAATAATGTAATTCCACGTCAAGAAATAAATAAAATGCGTCCAACCTTGAATATTGACTGGTTCTTGGTCTTAGTCAATGAACCAATAATGTAATTTCTTCAAAACATTCAATTTGTTATGCCGTGGTTAAGTTCTAAGGCTAATGGGGCCACAAACCTGCCATAAATTTCAATATAAAAATCATTGCTAGGCTAGCCACTGTTTACGTAGTAGGGGACCATTTTCTAAATCATGTATATAATTTATTTTTAATACAGTATAGATACCATATTCTATTTACGGAGTTATCCTCCAAATCTAACTTTTGTTAGTTTACCCCAGATCAAAGACATTGAGTTGAAATACTGCATATATTAAACAAAATACAAAAGAGTATACTGGGTATATTCCCTAACAAAAATACGAGTGTTATTTTAACACAATGTAGAAAGAATCTGGGGCAAATTAGTTAATATTCATATTTGAAGGTTAAATATGCTACTAGGATATATTTAAGAGGTATCTAGCTAAATTTCAAAAGAGGTATCTAGCTAGAAGAAACCCATGTTCCACTCTAGTTAAACCATAATATAGTAGTTTATAAACAAGATAAAACTTTAAAATTGAAAAAGTACTTTCAAACTGAGGTTAAATAACATAAAGGACGCAAATCCTTTCCTAATTGAGGTTGATTAAAGCGAAACCGACAAATAAAACAACTTGTTTGCAGTGTCCGCCACTAATAAAACCAATTAGCGGTGTTATTTTCTATAAGCTAGCTAACTAGCTAAGTTGCATAGCATGTGATACGTCATGATCAAATGTGTTTTTATTAAAGCTAAGATGTTAATTTAGGATTAAAGTTTTGGCCTTGTCGATCTCAGGCCCCTAAGTGTGAACAACCGCAAAAAATTAGGTAAAAAAGGTGAAACGCTCTGATGAATGATGAAAGATGACTCACTAACAATCTATTTTTTCCTCAATCATCATATATAAATTTGAAAACAAGTTGTGTACATCTCCTTTATGAAGTTGGAAATTAATTTTAGGCTCTTTGATGTGAGAATGAATTTGAAAAAGAAACGAAAAGGGGAAGAGCGATCGTACCGAGACAAATAATTTTGGCACATGAGCTACAGAGAAAAATGGCAAGAAATTTCACATCACATGGAAAAATTACATTTCTATATAAAGGAAATACTGTTCGTTTTGGAAAAGCTCAGTCCAAACGTACTTAGGATTAATCTTTCAACGATAAATTTCACTGATTTTGAGATGGGCTCCCTCTAAACTTAAAAATGTCATTCTAAACCCCCCTTAAGTTTGGGTGTTTCAGAAAACTCCAAATATTTCAATTTTTTCAACTACCTCCAACAGTGATCTTAGATGACTTGGTAAAAAAAACCAAATCGTCCTTTTATTTAATTAATCACTAATTAAATTAGTTAATTATTAATAAATGAACAAACATACAGGGTTTATGAAAGATACCTTTAAAAATTATTAAGAAGGACACACAGAATTTTCACATTTTGATCATTTAGATGCAAGGGATTTTCATCAGGGCCCTCTGTATGATTTTATTTCATAATCTTGAAGCATGATGTAAGCCTTGACTCACAACCTACGATCTCTATCTAATAAATATTCTACTTATATCATTCCAGAATAATTAATGTTATGAAACCTTCGAGGAAATGGGAAGAGATCAAGGCGCCGACCGAAGACGTTGAAGGTTTTCTACATAAATATGTGCTATAAATTATTTGTATATAAGTTATAATTTTCCAACCTTGGCTAGATAGGATTTAGGTGTCGACCAATGAAATGAAATGCACATGTGAAGAATCCAGGAATAGAAATGTTTTGAGTTAATTCCGATGACCTTGGGTGACTCATTAATGACCGTATTAAACTAAAGATTAGGTTTTGATCTGATCATGTGCGAAAATGTAACCTTTGAATGAATATAGAGATAGTTTTGGCTATTTCTGCCATTTAATTAATAGTAATTAGAGGTCCTGGGACCTGCCAGAAGTTTCCAGAGCAAGAACAAGTTAAAACTTGATTTTCAATTCTTAATTGGTGAATTTTTTATTATGAGAGAAAATTGAATCTTGTCTCAAAGAAATATATCTTATTTATTCAAGAGGTCCAATATTCCTAGGATTACTAAAGAAAAAAGAAAAAGGAAGAATCTACGGAGGACGTGGAGTATAAGTTATAGGATAATTACATTTCGATACTGAGAGTTAGGATGTAATTATATGGCGATTTTGGAGTCTGCGTATCTGTAGAGATGATCCTATAATTGTTAATTATTATCACACATGTAAACCTTGTTGAGGATATTAATATATGAGTATAGTCCCACATTGTATAGGATAACAAAGAGTAAATTAGTTAAAATAGGAGTTGAGGTAATAACTAGTAGGTATGATTTTTGGGTTAAAATAAGTTTCTAGCCTTGTTTAAGGCCCAAATCAATATCAGTGAAGTTCAAGAAGTATAGTTGAAGATAGAACTATACTCACAAATTAATGGGGGGTTGTTAAGATTATTAATATGTGAGTATAGTCTCACATTGGATTTGATAAGAAAGAGTGATGAGTTAAACTAAGAGTTGGAACCAATACTAGTGGTTCATTTAGGACAATGAGACATCAACTCAAATTCATGTTACTTTTTATGTTTGTGAATCCCAAGTGCTATGCCATGATTTATGAAATCACATTTGGATTTTTTGTTTCCTCTTGCCATCTCAAACCCGCTTTTCTTTTTTTGATTTGTGAATGCGAAGTGTTATATCACGAATCAAATTTGGATTTTAGTTTCCTCTTGCTAACACAAAAACCCATTTTTCCTTTTTTAATTTGTAAACACTTGCTAATAATTGTACCATCAATCAAAATTGCATCTTTTGTTTCCTATTAAGCTTGTGGGGCTCTTGGCCGTGATGGCATCCACGAGAGCTCTTCTCCAATTGTCGACAACAAAGACTCCTTTCAAACTTTACTTCTTCCTTTTTTTTTCTAGCTTTCTTACTCTTCTATAAATACCCCCCACATCCTCAAACAAAAACACAACAAACACTCAAAAAACAAACTAAGCAATCTAGAGAGAAAATTAAGAGCTAAATCTAAGTTTTAGAGAGAGAAAGAGATGGCTTCATTCCCAATTATCAACATGGTCAAGCTCAATGGAGAGGAGAGACAAGCAACCATGAGCAAACTTCATGATGCTTGTGAGAACTGGGGATTCTTTGAGGTATATATCATCACTACAAATGCTCTTATGCAAATTCTCACCATGTTGGTTTATTTTCTAACAATTTTTTTTCATTATAATTTTGTGAATTTAGCTCTTGAATCATGGAATCTCCATTGAGTTGTTGGACAAAGTGGAGAGCATGACCAAAGGACACTATAAGAAGTGTATGGAGCAAAAGTTTAAGGAATTTGCAAAGCAAGCACTTGAGAGAGGGGAGGAATTGGATACAAGCAATATGGATTGGGAGAGTACTTTCTTCTTGAAACACCTCCCTGAGTCTAACATCGCCGAAATCCCTGACCTTGAAGATGAATACAGGTAATTCAAGTTCGTTTCTTCAATCATAATCATCTATTATTTAAAAGTCTGTTTGTTTTTCCTAAACTTCATAAAAACTCGTAAAAAAAAATTGGCCGGGTGTCAAGATTTTTATCGTAACTAAAAGTTTGTGTTTATTTCGGTGCAAAATTTATCTAGGAAAGTGAATGAAATTTGTTGTCAGCAAATTTTTGCATCAGTTACAAGAAAGAGAAAAATGAGGTCCCACATTAAACTTTTATTTAACTTTTTTCACTCGAAATTCGAAGAATTATGAATTTGCCGATCATAATCCCTAGACACCATATGCAAAATTATCTTCAAAATTAACCATAACTATCAACATATAAATGATGCTAATAGTTTGTCAATACTATAGGAAAGTGATGAAGGAATTTGCGTTGGAGCTAGAGAAACTAGCCGAGAGACTCCTGGACCTACTATGTGAAAACTTAGGCCTGGAAAAAGGCTACTTGAAAAAGGCCTTCGGTGGATCGAAAGGCCCAACTTTCGGCACGAAGGTCAGCAACTACCCTCCGTGCCCGCGGCCGGAGCTTTTCAAGGGCCTGAGGGCCCACACCGACGCCGGCGGCGTCATCCTCCTCTTTCAAGACGATAAAGTCAGCGGACTTCAGCTACTTAAGGACGGGGAATGGGTCGATGTGCCGCCGATGAGGCATTCGATTGTCGTCAACCTTGGTGATCAACTTGAGGTTAGTACCAACTTAATGCAAAATTTTCCCTCAAAACCTTGATATCAAATTCTACTCAATTAAATATCTTATTTTTCTTACAATTTTCAATTCATAACTAGAAGTGACAGTATATACCAAATATAAATAATGAAACTTTTTCGAACTAATCAATATCAACCTTCTATGTCAGTTGGTGTTAGAATATAAAATTATAACTCTCAACTTTCGCAGCAATGTCGGAATATCAAAGTTAACATAGTATCAAGGCAATTCAAATCTCACCGGACACTCATTAAAATCAAATTTAAGGAAAAGATATTGTCACGTCAAATAGTTTCAATGTTTTGAATACCTAATAGTTTTCCTAATTTATGCTTCAATTAAACTATAGCTCAATCATCATTAACAAAAAATAACATTTTAAAAAAATATTTTTTTTGATGATCAGGTGATTACTAATGGCAAGTACAAGAGCGTGATGCACCGTGTAGTCGCCCAGACCGACGGAAACAGGATGTCGATCGCCTCGTTCTACAATCCCGGCAGCGACGCCGTGATTTATCCGGCGCCGGCGCTGATAAAGGAAGAAGAAGAGAAGAAAAATGAAGTAACGACGTATCCAAAGTTTGTGTTCGAGGATTATATGAAGCTTTACGTTGCTCAAAAGTTTCAGGCCAAGGAGCCCAGATTCGAGACCATGAAGGCTCTGGAATCGGTCACTGCTTAAACTAATTAATTACCACTGAATAAGGAAAGGCTCAAGCCTCAAGTGTTACTGTGGTTTACTAAAAAAAATATTAGTTAAGTTAATAATTGTTGTAATTAGTGTCCGTGTTAGCGGGCTTTGTGCTTGTTTGTGAGCGGTTTGCCACTAGAAAGTGACTAATCTGATGTATTAGTCGACTAATCGTATTGTAGTCGACTAATCGTATTGTAGTCGACTAATCTGATGTATTAGTCGACTAATCGTATTGTAGTCGACTAATCGTATTGTAGTCGACTAATCGTATTGTAGTCGACTAATCTGATGTATTAGTCGACTAATCGTATTGTAGTCGACTAATCTGATGTATTAGTCGACTAATCTGATGTATTAGTCGACTAATCTGATGTATTAGTCGACTAATCTGATGTATTAGTCGACTAATCTGATGTATTAGTCGACTAATCTGATGTATTAGTCGACTAATCTGATGTATTAGTCGACTAATCGTATTGTAGTCGACTAATCTGATGTATTAGTCGACTAATCTGATGTATTAGTCGACTAATCTGATGTATTAGTCGACTAATCTGATGTATTAGTCGACTAATCGTATTGTAGTCGACTAATCGTATTGTAGTCGACTAATCGTATTGTAGTCGACTAATCGTATTGTAGTCGACTAATCTGATGTATTAGTCGACTAATCGTATTGTAGTCGACTAATCTGATGTATTAGTCGACTAATCGTATTGTAGTCGACTAATCGTATTGTAGTCGACTAATCGTATTGTAGTCGACTAATCTGATGTATTAGTCGACTAATCGTATTGTAGTCGACTAATCGTATTGTAGTCGACTAATCTGATGTATTAGTCGACTAATCGTATTGTAGTCGACTAATCTGATGTATTAGTCGACTAATCGTATTGTAGTCGACTAATCGTATTGTAGTCGACTAATCGTATTGTAGTCGACTAATCGTATTGTAGTCGACTAATCTGATGTATTAGTCGACTAATCTGATGTATTAGTCGACTAATCTGATGTATTAGTCGACTAATCGTATTGTAGTCGACTAATCGTATTGTAGTCGACTAATCTGATGTATTAGTCGACTAATCTGATGTATTAGTCGACTAATCTGATGTATTAGTCGACTAATCGTATTGTAGTCGACTAATCTGATGTATTAGTCGACTAATCTGATGTATTAGTCGACTAATCTGATGTATTAGTCGACTAATCTGATGTATTAGTCGACTAATCTGATGTATTAGTCGACTAATCTGATGTATTAGTCGACTAATCTGATGTATTAGTCGACTAATCGTATTGTAGTCGACTAATCTGATGTATTAGTCGACTAATCGTATTGTAGTCGACTAATCTGATGTATTAGTCGACTAATCTGATGTATTAGTCGACTAATCGTATTGTAGTCGACTAATCGTATTGTAGTCGACTAATCGTATTGTAGTCGACTAATCTGATGTATTAGTCGACTAATCTGATGTATTAGTCGACTAATCTGATGTATTAGTCGACTAATCTGATGTATTAGTCGACTAATCGTATTGTAGTCGACTAATCGTATTGTAGTCGACTAATCTGATGTATTAGTCGACTAATCTGATGTATTAGTCGACTAATCTGATGTATTAGTCGACTAATCTGATGTATTAGTCGACTAATCTGATGTATTAGTCGACTAATCTGATGTATTAGTCGACTAATCTGATGTATTAGTCGACTAATCTGATGTATTAGTCGACTAATCTGATGTATTAGTCGACTAATCTGATGTATTAGTCGACTAATCGTATTGTAGTCGACTAATCTGATGTATTAGTCGACTAATCGTATTGTAGTCGACTAATCTGATGTATTAGTCGACTAATCTGATGTATTAGTCGACTAATCGTATTGTAGTCGACTACTAGGCATTGTAGTCGACTAATCTGCCGTGAATGCGAGTTTTGGTGAAACGAGTAGTCGACTACTAGGCATTGTAGTCGACTAATCTGATGTATTAGTCGACTAATCGTATTGTAGTCGACTAATCGTATTGTAGTCGACTAATCGTATTGTAGTCGACTAATCGTATTGTAGTCGACTAATCGTATTGTAGTCGACTAATCGTATTGTAGTCGACTAATCGTATTGTAGTCGACTAATCGTATTGTAGTCGACTAATCTGATGTATTAGTCGACTAATCGTATTGTAGTCGACTAATCGTATTGTAGTCGACTAATCTGGCGATTCGAATACGGGTTTGGTTTTAAACCGGTTCGTTTAGAGTTTATATATAACCCTAAACCCGATTATTTGGTAGTTTTAAAGCACGTTTTGGGCGACTTTTGAGAGGGTTTTGTGCATCTTTGGAGAGGAGATCTTTTGAGAGATTGAGAGGTTTGTTTTAGGGTTTCTTTGTGAGAACTTGTAATCCTAATTTGTATTCTCTCTTTCTATTAGTGAAAATCCCCTCCTTACCCGTGGGCGTAGGCAACTTGCCGAACCACGTAAATCTCGTGTCTTTACTCTTTTATTGTGTTTTGGATTTCGTTTGTGGTGGTTTCTCTCGGCGGTTCAGCGGTCCGCTACCAACAATTGGTATCGAGCTATTGTTCGATTGGAAGTGGTGTAATTTCTAATTTGAGGGTGTTGGTGATTCACGAGAGAAGCGGATTCACGAAGACAAACAGAGGATGGCGCCAACCAAGAATCACCAAAGTGGGAAAATTCGAGATTGAAAAGTTCAATGGGAAGAAAGACTTTTCCTATTGGAGGATGCGATGAAAAACTTTCTAATTTCGCAAAAATTGCACAAGGCTTTGGATGGAAAGGAGAAGAAGAACAAGGATATGTCCGGTGAGGATTGGGAGGAGTTAGATCTGGAAGCACGGCGTCGATTATCCTATGCCTTGAGAGGGATGTAGCTTTCTTGGTAGATAAAGAGAAGCGGTAGCGTGTGGAAGAAGTTAGAGGGTACCTTCATGACGAAGAGTCTAACTAACGGATCTACTTAAAATCCAAATTGTATACTTGCAAGATGGAGGAGGGCTCATCAATCAGGGAACACATCAACAAGTTTGATAGGATCATATCAGTTGAAAGACATAGATGTTAAAGTAGGAGACGAGGATCAGCGCTTCTACTACTGTCTCTGCCAAGTCTTATGAGAACACAGTGCAAACACCGATGCTTGTGGGAGAAAATTTGAAGATGGATGAGACTAGAACGGCACTTCTAGCGGACGATCTTCTAAGATTGCAACTAGTGACATGGCCACCGGTGGTAACAAGGAACAAGCGAGGATTGTTTGCAAGAGGAAGGAGCAATGAGCGAGGAAAAGGCAAGGGAGGAAAGTCTAGATCTAAATCAAGACCTCTTGCGGGAAAAGGATGTTTCAAGTCGCGGTGAAATTTGGGCATTTCAAAGTCGACCGTCCAAATAAGAGAGTAGGTGGAAAGAAGAACAACAACAAGACTGAGAGGAGAGGGCAAGGAAGAAGCGAGCTACGTTTGAGGAAGGGAGCGATAAGGAATGCTATGTCGCCACGGGTGGCGAGGAGATCTCCGGAAGTGGATACTTGATTCGGTTGCTCTTACCATATGTGTCCAAATAGGAAGTGGTTTACTACCTACGAGGTATTGATGGTGGAAGCTGTATTGATGGGGAATAACCATGCTTGTAAAGCAGTGGGGCTAGGTAATATCAAAATCAAGATGCATGATGGAGTGGTTCGAACCTTGGCGGATGTGAGGCATGTTCCCGACTTGCGGAAGAATCTTATCTCAGTTGGTGCTTTGGACTCGGTGGTTGCGGGATTGTGACGGAAAACGGAGTGAAGAAGGTTGTTCGTGGTTCCTTAGTAGTGATGAAGGGTGTTCGTCACGGTAATCTATATACTCTCGGGTATGGCGGTGGCAGGAGATCGTGGTTGGGCGAAGGAAGTGGTGGAGACCCATGTGAGCACACGGTTATGGCATAGGCGGCTTGGGCATATGTCGAGAAGGGTCAAGTTCGCTTGGAAAAGAGGGTCTGTGAAGAATCTGAAGGAACCTAGCATGAATTTTTGCGAGGATTGTGTGTATGGAAAGTCACACGAGGTCAAGTTCGAGCAACAAGTCTAAGAGCGAGGGATACTAGATTATGTGCACACGGATGTTTGGGGTCGGCTCGGACAACTTCAAGGGTGGTTCCGTGTATTATGTCTCGTTTATAGATGATTATTCTAGGTATGCTTGGATTTACTTTCAAGCACAAGAATGAGGTGTTCGAGACATTCAAGAAGTGGAGAACAATGGTTGAGAACAGACAGAAAGAAATTGAAAGGCGAGATCGATAGCAGTCTGAGTATCTGAGATGGTGCTTTCAAGGAGTTACGTGATCGAGGGAATTGTTCGACAGACGGTCGAGTCTACACCAGCGAGAATGGGGTCGCGGAGAGATCGAACCAACACCGCGGAGAAAGCGGTGAGTATCGCGATCTTATGCGAGTTGGGCAGCGAATGGTGGGCGGCGGTGGCTCTGACTTGTTACATTGTGAACCGTTCACCACATTCGACATTGGATGGTGATACACCCTATAGGGTGTGGTCGAGAACATCACGATTATGATAGGCTCGAATTTTCGGATGTACCGCCTACTATCACGCCAACGAGGGAAAGCTTGACGCGAGGGCCAAGAAGGCAATATTCTTGGGATATGCAAAGGCGTAAAGGCTATCGCCTTTGGTGTACGGAAGATTCAAAGTTAAGTGGTCGGCGAGGATGTTACCTTTGATGAGAAATCCATGATTGCTAGGGCGTCCAAGGATGATGGTGTTATGGTGGTGAGACTTCTAAGTCTCGGGTTATTGAAATAGAACCTAAAGACCAACTAGGTTCTAGTGGGTGCTCAAGTGGGAAGTCGGGTAGATGATGAGCTTGGCGGGGAGGAGGTTCAGCGAGGAAAATACAGGCACTACAACAACGGCTCGAGGATAATTTGGCTTCCACTAGGCCAAAGCGAGCATACAAGCGGGTTAAGGCGGGGGCTGATCAACCTGAAGCACTATGGGCGGCTAATATGGTTGAATACGACTCTCGGTGGAGGAGGACGAGCCGGTCTCCTTCAAGGAAGCTATTCGGGACAAGGATAGTGAGAGTTGGTTGGCTGCGATGGAGGAAGAGATGGAATCTCTTGGAAGAACAAACATGGGAGGTGGTCCCATTGCCCATAGGAAGAAAAGCTATTGGTTGTAAGTGGGTGTATAAAAGAAAGGAAGATCTTTGAGCTTCGGTGGTGTAAGATACAAGGCGAGGCTAGTGGCTAAGGGTTTTGCAATGTAAAGAGGGTGTGGATTACAATGAGATATTTTCTCCGGTGGTGAAACACACATGTATTCGGTGCTATTGAGTATTGTTGCTTATGGTGATTTTGAGTCGGATCAACTCGATGTTAAAAGCGACCTTCTTGCACGGAGACTTGGATGAAGAGATCTACATGCATCAACCCGAGGGCTACAAGGTTGAGGATAAGGAGAATCATGTGTGTCATTTGAGGAAGTCACCGTATGGATTAAAGCAATCTCCCGGCAGTGGTACAAGCGATTTGACTCCTTCATCTTTGAAGCATGGGTTTTCCGGCGATCATGATTGTTGTGTTTACATTGAGCTTAGCGGAGGTAATTTTATCTATCTTCTTTTATATGTGGATGACATGCTTATTGCTTCTAAGAGCGGGATGGAGATAGATAGGTTGAAATCTCAACTTGGTGAAGAGTTGAGATGAA
Source organism: Asparagus setaceus (assembly GCA_012295165.1). Lineage (NCBI taxonomy): Eukaryota > Viridiplantae > Streptophyta > Magnoliopsida > Asparagales > Asparagaceae > Asparagus > Asparagus setaceus. The sequence continues at coordinate 74,711,811 of CM022705.1, read as the reverse complement.
GGATATAGGTCTTTGCTAGGAAAATCTGGGTATGGAGATTAGAAGAGAGCGAATCGGCGATTGTTCTTAGTCGAGAAGGGCTACATAGAGCGGGTGATCGCGAGGTTCGGGATGCAAAGTGCTAAATCGGTGGTGACTCCATTGGCTCCACACTTTAGGCTTTCGGTAATCAATCTCCCACTCTGTGGAAGCACATGGGCGTGTTCCCTATGCTAGTGCGGTTGGCGGTTTAATGTATGCAATGGTGTGTACACGCCGGATATTTCCTGGCGGTTAGTGTGGTCGATAGATTCATGGCGAATCCGGAAAGCGCCGGGAAGCGGTGAAGTGGGTCCTCGTGTACTTAAAGGGTACCGCTGATACGGTCTGTGTTTTGGTGGAGAAACATGTCGATTGACGGGTTTGTGGACTCGATTATGCGGGCGATCTAGATAGACGGCGATCTACTCTTGGTTATGTATTTAAGATACATGGAGCTCCGGTTAGTTGGCGTCGATGTTACGAGCTCTGATGACACTTTCTACTCTGAGAGTGAGTACATGGCCATGGCGAGGGAGTGAAGGAAGCATTGTGGTTGTGGGGTCTTCTAGATGATTTGGGGATTGAGCAGGAAAACGTGAACTTGTGGTGTGACAGTCAGAGTGCAATTCACTTGGCGAAGAATCAGGTTCATCATGCTCGTACCAAGCATATCGATGTCAGGTATCATTTTGTGCGGGATGTCATAGAGGAAGGTGATATTTCTCTCATGAAGGTGCACACGAATGAGAATCCCGCGGACATGTTAACCAAGGTGGTCACAGGTAGTAAGTTTAAGCATTGCTTAGACTTGCTTCATATCAACCCGTGTTGATCTGCCCAAGAGGGCATGGCCCTTCGGGGCGGTAATGGGTAAGGTGGAGATGATTTGAGGTGAACTACGATGAGCTTGATCGGTGGAGAATGCGTGGCGACAGCGGTGTAGTGGCCTGTTGGATTGGCCTGGATTGGCTGATGGAGATCTCTCTAGATGTTCTTGGTGTTCTTCTGGTGTTCGTCCAAAATTTGAGGTAAATCAAATGATGTACGAGGTGGAGAATTGTAGAACATGCACAAAAACATGCACAAGACAGTTTTCAGGTTCAGTTAGTCGACTACTAGGCATTGTAGTCGACTAATCTGTGACGAGTTTTGGTAGGAAGCTGTAAGCGTTGAAAAATACTTACAAGATCCCGAAACCAACTTCGTGGCGGGAGTCGTGAATGACAACCCATCGAATGATGCGACGTCGAATCGTTAAGACGAACTCGACGGCGAACCCATTACAAGCACGGGTTTAAACCGGACTTGAATGGACGATCGGTTGAGACCGTTGAACCGAACGAACCAAGAATTAGTCCCAAATCAAATACGACGGAATCTAAGTCCGGAGAAAGCCAAGAGTCAGGAAAACGACGAAACGGCGGAAAAAGAAGCGAAGCGGCGCGCCTCGGCCAACTTGGCCGAGTTACCTCGGCCAAGTGGCCGAAGTGGCTCGGCCACAATGGCCGAGCCACCTCGGCCAACTTGGCCGAAGTTACCTCGACAAGTGGCGAGGTGGCTCGGCCACCACCTCGGCCACCATGGCCGAGCCACCTCGGCCAACTTGGCGGGGTGGCTCGACAATGTGAAACAACCTATGCTATAAATAGGGGGTTCTCCTCACTTCAAGGTGGTGGTGGAGTGGGTGGATTTTGGTGATCGAGAGGATTTTTGGAATTTGGAAGAGTTCGACTTCAAGAATTCTTGCAAGATCTCACGGTATCGTACATTTGCGAGCAGCAGCAGTACAAGTCCAAATGACATCGGATCTACAAGCAAAGGTAACCGAATTGGTCGAACTCTGAGATACCCTCTAGGTTAAGCCGTCTTAACCTCGGGGATATGTGATTTCTCCTAGTAGATCTCACCGCTCGGCGATCCTCTCCTTCGTGAGTGTGATCCCCGCAGCGATCCTCTCCTTCGTGAGTGTGATCCCTCGGTAACCGTTTCCTTCGTGAAGCGAGCCTTTATCTGTAGTTCGAACCAGGGTTTACACGAGTTGGAATTGCGCGGTGGTCCATGGACACAAAAGTCCGACACGGGCAAAGAACCCGCATGGCGAGGATCCGATATAGCGAGAGATCCTCGTGTTTGTTCACTAAGGATAAAAGTTGTAATCTTTTTGATTTTCATTATGCGCCTTAAAATAAAGGCATTTCTTTTGAATTTCGTTGTAGGCCAAAGAAGCCGTAAGCAAAATTCAAATCAATGACAATCATCCCGACTTTTACTGCGAACAAGGCGACCGGTGAGGGAGCCACCGGCCTCAGTCGAGGAGGTGGAGTCGCTGCGGCGGATCCCTATCGGTGGAAGAAGAGGTCGAGTTCGAGTTCGACCGGGAGAAGTTCAAGGAGTACCTATCTTCACCCTCCTCGAGATCCAGTTCCCCGCCGCTCCAAGAAGGTCTCGGCTGCAAGGAGAACCCGATGGGCCTCGATGTAGAGCCCGGGGCCGAGTCAACCCGCTGCCCGGTGGCGAAAATCCCCCGGCCCGAAGTCGGATGGTGCCGAGATGAGCGCCGATGATCGCGGCTCTCCAGCGAGCCGCCAAAGCGGCGACAAAGCATGGCGCGCAAACTTGCCAAGGCCATGCAATCCATGGATGGGGTCCTTCTGGCGGATCTAAGATCGAACTTCAGAGGCTTCAAGTGATCGACGGTCTATCCAAGCCGCCAACCGACGAGTGGGTCCGTGTCAAGCGGAACCGCTCCACACCGAGGCGCATCCGGGCGCCGCGCACTCCTTGCGCAAGCACGAGCTTTGGTGCAACAGGCTCGTGAGTTAAAGAAGGAAGTGGCAAAGAAGCCACCAACGTACCGCCAGGTTTGGAGGCCCAAGTCTAATGGTGCCCCAACCTCAGTCGCCCACACTCCCGTCTCGGCGCTTAAGCCGAAGGATACAGGCGTTGCAAATCCAACGCCAAAGTCCAAGGCGGCGGCGCCTCAAAGACAAAGCGTGCGCATCGAATCGATGGTGAAGCCAACTCCGTCACCACCCCCAAACCGACTATCAAGGATCGTCTCGGTCCTCGAAGAGAATCACGGGTCACTCCTCATGCAGGAGGTCGCACCCGTTCTAACAAGGACAAGAAGATTCCTGCAGCCTCTCCTATCGGATTGAAAATCGAGGTCCGAGAGTCCGCCGAGACTTCGCGCCCACATCGGCGAAAGTCTAGGCGAGTCACTTTCGGAAGTTTGATGGATTGACCGTCCTCGGAAGGAGGCGTTTTCATCGGCGATGAGGGCGTTATACGAAAGATCACGCCGACATACGGCAGTTGCTCCGGTACACACCGATGGTACGTACTACCGTGCAAAGTGCGAGAAAATCTCGAAGGATTCCCCAAATTGACGCAGCCATGCTTGTGCTCAAGCTCATTAAGGCGATGCTCTCGAGTGCAATTGCCATCAAGCTCGAAGGGTGTCGGTCTTCGAGAGACTCACCACGGAGATGCCGAGACCTAGGTCAAGGCGATTCATAAAGGATGATCTCCGAGAGGGTGAGTTGCCGAGGTCACTAATAATATGACCAGCAAAGAACCATCGTCACGGGCTATTCAGCGCATCATAGCGGCTAACTTCGTTTGCGGTCGGGACTATCCGGCGGTCGAATCGATAAACTTCGAAGGGATACCGCGGAGGATGATCGTCGGATATTGGCTCCTGTCGCATCGATCATCTTGTATCTAGCGAAGGAGCCCCAAGAAACACTCATGATCGCATGCATCAAGTGGCCAAAATGCTAGGCGAAGCGTTGAATAAACAACGGAAAACTTCAAGTTAGAAATGGAGTTGGCCATGCACGATGAGAGAAATGCACGACCAATGCATCCAAGCCCCGACAAAACATCAAGGTGAATCGAGTCGGTAGCGTCAGCGTCGATGAAGATGATGGCGATTCGGATCGAGGAAGCACAAGAAGATGATAACCCTCACGAACCCGCAGCTGGGCAAAACATAGATGTTGTTGCTCAGAAAGCGAAGATCAAAGACTTGGAGAGCAAAATCAACTCATTGATTTCCGCTCAAGAAGTAAAAAGCGGTATTCCTTGCCCATACCCGAGGGAGTGGGAATCAATCCGTACCGTCGAAGTTTAACTTAATAAACTTCACACCATTTGACGGAAAGGTTCCCCGACGCAAAGACTTGATTTATTTCAAGTCACACCTCGAAGTTATTTACGGCAGCGAACCCACGATGGTTCGGTCATTCGTCGGCACCGCCGTGGGGCTGCCGAATGGTACCGCCGTCTCAAGCGGGGAGCATTCACAATTGGGGCGACATGGAGTCTAACTTCCTTACCAATTTCTTTGATGGCGATCTTGAGGTATCGATCGACATTGCTCGACGAAGCGTAAAGACGGAGAAACCGTGGATATCTTTGTCAAGCGATTCGGAACAAGGCAATGAAGCTGTCGGGATCAATAGCGGAGGAGTTCATCCTCCAAACCTGCCACGGCAACTTATCGATAGATGTGCTTGAAGCAATGGGTACAGCACCATCGATAGCGTGGAAGGACTGAAGGTTCGTGGAGAGCAAGCCGAGAGGTTCCTCAAAAGGAAAAAGCGAGAGGGGTCACCGACAACGGAAGCTCCGGCGTAACTTTGTCCCGCGGCAAAGGAAAAGAGCAAGCCAAGATGGCGGTTCGCGAACAAGCGTTCAACTCAACCCGGCGGCCGGCTGCTTGAAGCGCCATGCGAGGCACAATCAGCGTGGCAACTGGGCCACAAAAGCGAAGGCCTTAGAGCCGAGATTCCCAAGTCCTATTCCTTTAGGGACGGCGAGATTCTTGGTCTTTTCAAATATCTTGTGGAAAATAACAAGATCAAGCTCCCTCCGATTCGTAATCAAGAGGAGGCGATGAAGACGAATGACCCAAGATCTTGTGCGTACCATAGGCGGTTCATCACCCACTAAATCTGTTTGGCCTTAAGGACAAAATCTAGGCTTTAATTGATGTAGGGGTCATTACTATGAAGCCGCCCAAAGAAAAGAAGGTCGGGCGAATCACGGTATCCATAAGTTTGGTCGGTGCGTTGACATGGTTTGAACTGAACCGGTGGTCAAAGTTGCGGTGAAGGCGATAAATGGCGACCCACACAAGCAACGCCGTAAAGGACTTGTATCATTATCTGACCCGAATGGCGAAGTCTTGTGGGTCCACCGAACTCTTGGAAGATGAGCAATGGGTAGCCTCTTCTTGAAGAAAAGCGAAGCGAAGGAAAGGCATGCCATGCTACTTCCGCAAGTCCGGAGGGAGGCGATGAGCAGTGGTAACATTCCACCGTCCGGGGAACTCAAGCCCACGCCACCGTGAGTGGACACGAGTACAAGTACAAGTACCGGAAGTCCCGACCCTAATGCCAAGACGCCTCGAGCTGGGGTACCAACAAATCCCCTCACCGCCTGAGAAAGCAATGCGGTGGTGCGCCAAAAACGACACGCGCAAGAAGAATTCCGGCAGTCTGATTGATCGCCCGTCGGAAGAGATAAGCAGAACCGAACTCTCCATACAGCCGGCGTCATGGCCCAATTAGCCAATATCCCGCAAGGATCACTCTCTATGAGTTCTTTGCGCTTATCAAAAGAGACGAGAAGCTCCTCAAGAAGCCCTCGCCGATTGAAGTCTTCCTCACCCAGATTAGGCCGAGTCCGTAAGAGTCGGCCCAAGAATGCAACCTTGCGACTAAACACTTCCCGCATCACGCTTACAAAGGAGGATATGCGGGCGAGGAATTCCAAGCACGATAGGCCGCTATACTTCACCGTATATTAGCTCTAGTGAAGTTAGCAGGATCCAAGTCGATCCGGGTTCGGCTGTGAGCATCATGCCCTGCGCCTCATGTATCATCTTGGAATTCACGCGATGGCGTCGGCGAGGCACAATGATTTATGGATTTAACACCGGTCTCGGCGCTTGGTAAGATCGGATAAAGTGCCAAATGGGGACTTAAAGTCCAAGTCACCGCTATGTGATTGACGAGACTTCCTATAACTTATTGTTGGGTGACCTTGGATCCACAATAGCGTTATAGTCCGTCTACTCTTCATCGGTGTCTCAAATATGTAGACACGAATAATGAGTCAAGGCGGTGGTCGCGGACAAACAACCGTTTAAGGGGATGGAGAATTATTTCAGCGATTCTCTCCTCTACGGTAATGAGTCGGCGAACCATCGGCCCAAATGCGGACGGTGAAGAAGCCGACACCAAACCGGCTTGGTTATAGTGTAGGTTTTGTTTTAAATGACATTGTACCCCTTGTAATCAATCTTGGCGATGAAGAATCGCCGATGAACATTGTAATTGGCAAATTGCCGATGAATCAATAAATGGCGATTTAGAGTATCCTCTCGCTTTTGAATGATGTGATGGCGAGGTTTATACAGCGATCGAGTTGCACACCTTGACTTCGGTCATATTGCTTTACGCAAAAGCGGTTCGAGACTCCTTTGGGGCGGCACTCGTCATCCCACCTAAGATCAAATAGTGAAAAAGACTTGGTTTACGGAAAAGGAGATCACGGTTCCAGCGAATCATTTCTTTGAAGAAGATGAAGATGACAATGGGCCTATCCTCCACACATTCAGATATAGTCCGTAAACACCGGGTATCATGAAGAGATGGGGTATGACTTGACACGAGGGAAGGTCTATGTTTTGGGCGAGGTCCTCGAGTCCCTCGAGCGGCATATGTCCCAAAAGGAAGCCGGATAATTACTATGCATTTAGAAGGGAATTGGGATCTGAATCCTCCTCGGAAGATGAATGCTGCGTGGTGATTGATAATAATCCACCGGTGAGAGCGGACATTCGTCGACTCTTGACTTGGGATTACGACACGACCTCGGAGAAGCTTTCAAGGCTTTAATGACAAATATGGCTACGATCGATCACACTCTTGTTGAGAGTGATGAAGACATGCCAACATGGGAAGACCCATGGATCCATCAACTCAAGAGCGGTTTGGGGATAGGTTCGAACAAAGAGAACCCCCACTAAGGGCGAGTAGTCAGTTAATATGGGTGATGAAGAGCATCCTAAACTCATAAACATCAGCGATACTCTCCCTTGGAAGAAAAGAAAGAGTTGATTGCCCTAATCGGGGAGTATATCGATGTATTAGCACGGAGTTACGAGGACATGCGGGACTCGACCCTAATGTGGCAACACATCGCCTCAACATCAAGGCGGATGTCAAACTGTCAAGCAACGGCAAAGGCGGTTTAGATCCACAAATATTGGAGGCAATTGTTGTGAAGTGAAGAAACTCATAGAATCGGATTCATCAAGGAAATTCAACATCCGGATTGGGTGGCGAATATAGTCGGTCATGAAGAAAAATGGGTCGATTAGGATGCGTATGGAGCTCTGAGACCTCAGCGGCTTGCGAAAGATGACTTTCCTCTTCCAATCACCGATGTCATAGTTGACAACACGTGTGGATTTGAAAGAATGTCCTTTATGGATGGCTTTTCGGTATAATCAAATCAAGATGTACCCGATGGCCTAAACACCGGCGTTGAGCAGCCCATCGGCATATATTGCTACGGTCATGCCGTTCGGCCTCAAAATGCGGCAACATACCGAGAGCAATGGCGGAGATTTTCGGGATCATCTTGGAAAAGGTCGAATGCTACGTCGGCGATTTGGTCGTGAAAAGCGTGACAAAGGAGATCACATCAAAGATCTTAGAGCGGTATTGAACTCATGCGGACTCATCGGCTAAAGATGAACCCCGCCAAATCCTTCCTTGGGATGTCGGTGGCAAGTTCCTCGGCCGTCGTCACCGACAAAGGAATCCCGTCGATCGACAAAGTGAAGGCAATTCAAGAGTTGCAACCTCAGAAATCGAGAGAACTTCGGGGGTTACAAGGGCGATTGGCGTACATCCGGCGGTTCATATCGAACCTATCAGGAAGTGCCAACCGTTCTCCAAGTTGAACAAGAAGGGTGTGTCGTTTATTTGGGGCGACACTGTCGGCGTTTGAAGAGATCAAATCGTATCTCGCTAAACCTCTGTTCTTGTTGCACCGCTGTCGAAAACCGCTTTTGATCTACGTCAAGTCAGCGGATCACTCGTTAAAGCGCTTTACTCGCGCAAGGCGGCGGCGGTCCGCGAGCGGCGATGTATTACAGGCGAACATTAGTGGTCTTTGAGTCTCGATATCAATGGTGAAGCGGTGCCTTGCATTAGTGTTAGCGATTGAAAAATCGCGGCACTATTTAGTCGGACGGACAATTTATGTTATTTCCAACGTGAATCCGGTCCGGATATTCATGACCCAGCCGGCCTCGATGAGTTGGCGTTTGGTGAAATGGGCCTTGCTCTTGTCCCAATATGACTTGTATTTCAAACAACGAAGTCGGTCAAAGGACAAGCGATTTGTGATCTCTTGGTACCCGGCGAGCAGCGGATGCGGTTGAGCTATATGATGATCTTCGGATGAAGTTCAGAAGTCAACACTACATCGCACCAACAAATATGGCGATTGTATTTTGATGGAGCTTCTCGGGCCACCAATGTGGCAAGTGCCCGGATGTTCTAAGATTTCCGGAGTCGGAGTTGTCTTGATTTCCCAGGAATCATGTCATGCCCGTGCTTATTCACTCACCAACCTTGTTCCAATAGCGTAGCGAATACAACGCGTTACTTATCGGACTTAGCTTCGCCAAGTGGGGGTAGAATATCTCGAAGCGTCTGGCGATTCGCAATTGATAGTCAAAGCAGTCCGTGGTGACTATGAAGTTAGGAATCGGATCTAATCCCTATCATCGGATAGGCTGTTGAAATAGCGGACTCATTGAAGAGTTTTTCATCGAATATATCCGGGCCTCCAAAGCGCTTATGCGGATGCTGGCGGCGTTAGGCGTGTCGTTAGCACAACCTTAGAGACCGAGCAACTAGTCACGGTCGGGACTCACCAACTCTTCGTACCATTATACGATGAGGCACAAGGAGATAAAGGGCTAGTTACCAAAGAAGTACATGCAACCCAAACCAAGTTGGAGCCGAGATTGGCTTTCCTATCATCGACTATGTCTTACATGGTATTCTACGGAAGGCGTGAAGGAGAGAGTCAATCCGGCGAAGAGCTCCAAGATTCTTTATGACACTCAAACCCGTGACGCTATATCGCCGAGGGTACGATGGTCTTTGCTCGATGCCTCTCAAACAAAGAGGCAGGAGAGGTCCTTCGAAGCACACGAAGGTGAATGTGGTGCACACCGGCTGGTCCCAAGCTCTGATCGAATCGGGAGAATGGGCTGCCGGCCAACAATGATTAATGGCGGTCGATGCGCTCGGAAATGCCAGCGTGTCAAATTCCGCGAATTATATGCATCGGCCTCTGGCGGTTGCATCCCGGCCACATCACGGCCATTGAGACATGGGGAATGGGCGTTGTAGGTCCCATTTTCCTCCGTCGGTTAAAGGAGATCGGTTTATTCTAGCGATCACCGACTACTTCTCCAAGTGGTGAAGCAATCCCGCTAAAAGAGGTCAAAGCGAGTACCGTCATCAAGTTTATCAAACACCATGTCATCTATCGACACGGTGTCCCAAGACGGATCGTGCATGACAACGGTCCCCAATTCATCAGTAATTCCTTCATCGGGTTTTGCGAAAAGTTCAAAATACAAGATGTCGTCGGCGACCTATAATCCGGCTGACAAATGGATTAGCGAGGCATTCAACAAGGCGATTATCAAAATGCAGCCGAAGCTTGTGAAGAGTAACAAGCGAGGCTGGGATGATAAACTTCGGGCTTACTCACGGGTATCGCCGCATTGCGCATACGCCAGCTGGAGAGACCCGTACTCCACGGTTTCTGGTCTGAAGCGATTCTCCGTTGGAGATCGAGATCCGTCGCCGTATCGCCCTTTCAGCGAGATGGCGACGAAGAACAACATCAAAAGCGTCTCGAAGAGCTTGAGATGTTAGATGAGAAGCGCTGGAGGCTCAACAATGCATTGAGTTCTACCAAGCTAGGATGTCGAGGGCTTTCAACAAGAAAGTTCGACAGAGAACCTTTAGAAGGAGATTTGGTCCTCACCGCCGACGATCGATAATCCTCACTTCCAAGAAGAAAGGTAAATTGAACCTAAATGGGAGGGTCCGTTTGTAATAGAAGCGGTCTACTCTAATGATGCATACCGCCTAATTACCCAAAATGGCGGCCAGGCAATTAATCTTAGATAAATGGGAAGTTCTGAAGAAATACTACCCTTAGTATCTTGGGATAACCCATTCAGCGTGAAGGTCACGAGTCTTTTCGGTTCTCGGTGGAGATCCCACTCTTAGGTCCACCTTTCATCTTAGGTAGCGCCGGTGAAGGTATCTTGTAGGGATTTTCGGACCAGGTTGTCCGTGAAGGTCACGAGTCTTTTCGGTTCTCGGTGGAGATCCCACTCTTAGGTCCACCTTTCATCTTAGGTAGCGCCGGTGAAGGTATCGCCGGGATTTTCAGACCAGGTTGTCCGTGAAGGTCACGAGTCTTTTCGGTTCTCGGTGGAGATCCACTCTTAGTTCCATCTTCATCTTAGGTAGCGCCGGTGAAGGTATCGCCGGGATTTTCAGACCAGGTTGTCCGTGAAGGTCACGAGTCTTTTCGGTTCTCGGTGGAGATCCACTCTTAGTTCCATCTTCATCTTAGGTAGCGCCGGTGAAGGTATCTTGTAGGGATTTTCGGACCAGGTTGTCCGTGAAGGTCACGAGTCTTTTCGGTTCTCGGTGGAGATCCCACTCTTAGGTCCACCTTTCATCTTAGGTAGCGCCGGTGAAGGTATCGCCGGGATTTTCAGACCAGGTTGTCCGTGAAGGTCACGAGTCTTTTCGGTTCTCGGTGGAGATCCCACTCTTAGGTCCACCTTTCATCTTAGGTAGCGCCGGTGAAGGTATCGCCGGGATTTTCAGACCAGGTTGTCCGTGAAGGTCACGAGTCTTTTCGGTTCTCGGTGGAGATCCACTCTTAGTTCCATCTTCATCTTAGGTAGCGCCGGTGAAGGTATCGCCGGGATTTTCAGACCAGGTTGTCCGTGAAGGTCACTGAGTCTTTTCGGTTCTCGGTGGAGATCCCACTCTTAGGTCCACCTTTCATCTTAGGTAGCGCCGGTGAAGGTATCGCCGGGATTTTCAGACCAGGTTGTCCGTGAAGGTCACGAGTCTTTTCGGTTCTCGGTGGAGATCCACTCTTAGTTCCATCTTCATCTTAGGTAGCGCCGGTGAAGGTATCGCCGGGATTTTCAGACCAGGTTGTCCGGTGAAGGTCACGAGTCTTTTCGGTTCTCGGTGGAGATCCACTCTTAGTTCCATCTTCATCTTAGGTAGCGCCGGTGAAGGTATCGCCGGGATTTTCAGACCAGGTTGTCCGTGAAGGTCACGAGTCTTTTCGGTTCTCGGTGGAGATCCCACTCTTAGGTCCACCTTTCATCTTAGGTAGCGCCGGTGAAGGTATCTTGTAGGGATTTTCGGACCAGGTTGTCCGTGAAGGTCACTGAGTCTTTTCGGTTCTCGGTGGAGATCCCTCTTAGTTCCATCTTCATCTTAGGTAGCGCCGGTGAAGGTATCTTGTAGGGATTTTCGGACCAGGTTGTCCGTGAAGGTCACGAGTCTTTTCGGTTCTCGGTGGAGATCCACTCTTAGTTCCATCTTCATCTTAGGTAGCGCCGGTGAAGGTATCTTGTAGGGATTTTCAGACCAGGTTGTCCGTGAAGGTCACGAGTCTTTTCGGTTCTCGGTGGAGATCCCACTCTTAGTTCCATCTTCATCTTAGGTAGCGCCGGTGAAGGTATCGCCGGGATTTTCAGACCAGGTTGTCCGTGAAGGTCACTGAGTCTTTTCGGTTCTCGGTGGAGATCCCACTCTTAGTTCCATCTTCATCTTAGGTAGCGCCGGTGAAGGTATCGCCGGGATTTTCAGACCAGGTTGTCCGTGAAGGTCACGAGTCTTTTCGGTTCTCGGTGGAGATCCCTCTTAGTTCCATCTTCATCTTAGGTAGCGCCGGTGAAGGTATCGCCGGGATTTTCAGACCAGGTTGTCCGTGAAGGTCACGAGTCTTTTCGGTTCTCGGTGGAGATCCCACTCTTAGGTCCACCTTTCATCTTAGGTAGCGCCGGTGAAGGTATCTTGCCGGGATTTTCAGACCAGGTTGTCCGTGAAGGTCACGAGTCTTTTCGGTTCTCGGTGGAGATCCCACTCTTAGGTCCACCTTTCATCTTAGGTAGCGCCGGTGAAGGTATCTTGTAGGGATTTTCAGACCAGGTTGTCCGTGAAGGTCACGAGTCTTTTCGGTTCTCGGTGGAGATCCCACTCTTAGGTCCACCTTTCATCTTAGGTAGCGCCGGTGAAGGTATCTTGTAGGGATTTTCGAGACGGGTTGTCCGTGAAGGTCACGAGTCTTTTCGGTTCTCGGTGGAGATCCTCTTAGTTCCATCTTCATCTTAGGTAGCGCCGGTGAAGGTATCTTGTAGGGATTTTCAGACCAGGTTGTCCGGTGAAGGTCACTGAGTCTTTTCGGTTCTCGGTGGAGATCCCTCTTAGTTCCATCTTCATCTTAGGTAGCGCCGGTGAAGGTATCTTGTAGGGATTTTCAGACCAGGTTGTCCGTGAAGGTCACGAGTCTTTTCGGTTCTCGGTGGAGATCCCACTCTTAGTTCCATCTTCATCTTAGGTAGCGCCGGTGAAGGTATCGCCGGGATTTTCAGACCAGGTTGTCCGGTGAAGGTCACTGAGTCTCTTCGGTTCTCGGTGGAGATCCACTCTTAGTTCCATCTTCATCTTAGGTAGCGCCGGTGAAGGTATCTTGTAGGGATTTTCAGACCAGGTTGTCCGTGAAGGTCACGAGTCTTTTCGGTTCTCGGTGGAGATCCCTCTTAGTTCCATCTTCATCTTAGGTAGCGCCGGTGAAGGTATCTTGTAGGGATTTTCGGACCAGGTTGTCCGGTGAAGGTCACGAGTCTTTTCGGTTCTCGGAGTGGAGATCCCACTCTTAGTTCCATCTTCATCTTAGGTAGCGCCGACTGAAGGTATGCGCCGGGATTTTCAGACCAGGTTGTCCGACTGAAGGTCGCCTGAGTCTTTTCGATTCCTACGGTAAGGAATCTGCTGTTAAGCCTCATCCCGGGAAATAGAACACATTCTTCCTTTCCCACCTCAATCAATCTTTATCGGTTCGGTCATTCTCGGTCAAAGAAGGCACCAAGATTCATCTTGGGGCATTTTATCCGAAGCCTAAGAAGGGATAAAGCCAGCGCCTCACCGCAGCGTTGCGGTTTAGTCTTTCTCCGATTGAAGAAGACACGAGTTCGATTACGGGGTATTTTATCCGAAGCCTAAGAAGGGATAAAGCCAGCGCCTCACCGCAGCGTTGCGGTTTAGTCTTTCTCGATTGAAGAAGACACGAGTTGATTACGGGGCATTTTATCCGAAGCCTAAGAAGGGATAAAGCCAGCGCCTCACCGCAGCGTTGCGGTTTAGTCTTTTTCCGATTGAAGAAGACACGAGTTGATTACGGGGCATTTTATCCGAAGCCTAAGAAGGGATAAAGCCAGCGCCTAACAGCGTCGTAGGGTTAGTCTTCGTGAAAAAGATGAAGCCTACGTATTCAACATCGTAGCATTAAGTCTAAGAGAGTCTCATTCTTTTAGCACAGCGTCATGTGCGGAGCGGATCACGATAATCCATACGCTAGCCCAACTCAAGCGGTAGTTGGTAAAGGCTCATCAAACCCGTTGGTGAGGGTTGGCCAATAACCCTAAAGTCAGCGCCTCACCGCAGCGTTGCGGTTTAGTCTTTCTCCGATTGAAGAAGACACGAGTTGATTACGGGGTATTTTATCCGAAGCCTAAGAAGGGATAAAGCCAGCGCCTCACCGCAGCGTTGCGGTTTAGTCTTTTCGATTGAAGAAGACACGAGTTGATTACGGGGTATTTTATCCGAAGCCTAAGAAGGGATAAAGCCAGCGCCTCACCGCAGCGTTGCGGGTGGTCTCTTGCGTAAAGAGTATGAAGCCTACGTATTCAACATCGTAGCATTAAGTCTAAGAGAGTTTCATTCTTTTAGCACAGCGTCCAGCGGAGCGGATCACGATAATCCATACGCTAGCCCAACTCAAGCGGTGGTTGGTAAAGGCTAATCAAACCCGTTGATGGTGAGGGTTTGCCAAAATCCTATAAGTATTATGGTTAATTATTTACGTGAAGTAAAAGAATCATAATAAATAATGAAAGGAATAAATCTTATTCATTTAAATATAAAAGGAGCTACAAGCTGTTTAAACATCAAGTCTATGACAAAGGATTTGTTGTTGGTGAGACACTTCACCATTGTAAGCTTGGTGGAGTTCTTCACAACTTCGGCTCTGAAGGACTCCTCATCGGTGTTCGCGTCTTCATGGTTGCCTCCTCGAGCTCGGCCGGTTTACGCCCGACGGTCGAGCTCCCTAGACGCAACGGTGAGGGCTTCTTCCTTGTTGGCCTTGGCGGCTCAAACCGCTCATCTTATCTTCCTCGGCATGGAGCTCTCCCACGGCGGTATTATCCTCTCCGCTTTTCGCCCGCGATATCGGTCACGGATGTGGCTTAGGGAAGAATATGTTTCGGCAACAACGCTCCGAGCTGATCGGCGCGGTCTCTCGCATCTGGACCTCGAGCCCGGTAAAACACGAGCATCGCGCCATGCCTCTAAGCGTCGCGTCGGTCGGCGGCTATGTATGAAAGCCCGGCCGCCGCGGCTCTTGCGATCTCGGGCTGTCCCTCGGATGGGCGAGATCATCAACAATGGCTGAGCGGCTCGGGGTAACCCATATCCGTATCAAAGCCATCAGGGGATCAAGCAATGGCACAGGCGATGAAGAAAGCCGCCATGAAGGACCTTTTCGATCCGCGGTGTTCACGAGAGAAAAGAATGGCGTATTTCCAAGCGGATAATAAGATGGGATGGATCTTCATCCAGCATCAACGCTCTCGCCAGATCATGGAGTCGAGATGTAGGCTCTGCACAGAAGAAAAGAGGACTTTAGGATTTTTAGTAAAAAAATGGGCGAAAGCTTATTTAGCTAAGAGACCCTTACCGTCTCCTTGATTGTAGCCGGAGGCTAGCGAGTCTACGAGGCGTATCTATCGTTGGGATCTTTGTCAGCCTTGGTGAGCCCTCGGTGTGCTCATCTATCTCAGCGATTATTTGTGGTAGGCGATTACGGCGGCGGAAGAGGGGTACCACGCACAAATGGAAGGTCTCAGCCTCTTTTAATTATAGTGGTATTGGCCAAACGGCTGGTCCTATAATTAATCGAAGAGAAAGTTCATACCTTCTTCAGGGATAGTAGCTTCGGGTAAATCCTCACCAAGGGTATCCCCATCTTGTGACCAAGCGCGTAGCAAGTCATCCATGGAAGTGTTGCCATATAAACCAGATCCCACGAAATCTTCCATGGAGAATTCTGAAAAAGAAGGCATTAGGAAGGCGAATGCAATTAAGGCAAACAATAGGTAAAGCTACATACCTCCTATAGTGGAGTTAGCTTGCCTAGTCTCGGCTTGTGCATTTGTCTCCTGCAATCTCTCTAAAAGAACAAAAAAGCAAAGAGGCAATTAGTGAGGGTACAAATCCCGAGTCATTCCATTCTCGCATTCGCCACCCAGAAGAAGAATTATTGTTAGATGTACCTGGGTCCGCCGGATCAGGTCCTACATCGGCTTCCTCCGCCATAGCTCCATACATTTGTTGAGTAAAACTAGGCTCAGCATGAGCAGAACTGAGCTCAGCAAGATTGTGGTGAGCAAAATCAAAGCCAGGATCATAATCCCTAGAACCCCCTGCATGCGAACGGAGAAATGTCAGTCTTCAAAGTGAAATTTCAGATTTCATCACGGTGAATTATTACCTCCGTCACCGACTGGAACATTACTGGTCAAGTCTATATCAAAGGACCGAGGATTCACGTGATTCTTGTGGGCTAGCCTCTTTCGTTTAACCCCTTGAGAGGGTCGAAATTCTTCCTCTTCAACAGATTTTCCTGAAAATTCAATTGGATGAGAACTCTAATGGAAAGGATGAGAAAACGAAAGGGAAAAGGAGAAAGTACCGAGGTCCTCCTCATGAGCTGCAGCCTCCGCTTGGTCCTCTCCTAAAGTAACAGCGTCAGAGTTGTGGAACTCCTCCTCAACCTCACCCGGTCGATAAGATTGGCGGCGCTTCCTCTGAGCTTGAGCGGCATCTGTGGGTGTCAGAGTCTTTGGCTGCATAGCGATGCCGGCTACGGATCTGAGATGGCCCTCACGGGGGGACTTCGTTAGCTACTAATAGCCAACTACAATGGAAGAATGTCGACTCCAGTGGCGGTCCTGAACTCGGGAGACTGAATCTAGCATCGGTACATCCCATGACGCTCCACAACCATGCTCGAAGGCCATCCACAAGTCCACCTCAGTGCAGGCTGTCGGTTCGGGTTTCCAACATAAAGTTGGTGCGTAACGGCGAGCAAAGCGGCGAGGAAAATAAGGCTCAAGGAAGCATTCCTCCCTTACTCGGAAGGTGAGATACCCTGGCCTGATATTCACTAGCCAGTTGAAATAGCCAATGTTAAGTGAAGTCTGCTGGGTCTTCGGCATCTCCTCGTCGACCAAGGACTCACCATATTGACCAGAGAATCGAGGAAAACATCTGGAAAAGATCCACCCTTTGTGAATCTGCATCTGTTTCTTGATCTCTGCAAAACCACGCCTTCCATCGCAATCCTCTACCAAGCGTAAGAAAGGAGTAGGCGAATCTGTGGAACGGTGCGACATCATGTCGGACGATGAAGGACCAACCGTGTCATCAAATAGGTATATGGGAGCTCTACCGGACGGAAGGGATGCGTGAGGATGGCTCGTCCTTTCTCACGAGTAGCCTTTCGAACTATATGCGCAATCCACGGTGAATAGTGGCCACCATCAGGAAGGAGAGTTCCTTCTTGTGGGCGAGTTGAGCTGCGGGATAAAGGACCTCCAAAGGTAAAGCATCATCAGTTGATATGGAACCACACACTTCTTGAGCCGATTGCAAGATAGCACGCTAGAAGAGTTGTCGGTGGATAGGCTTCACCGCATGCCACGTAAAGATCGCAAACTTGGTCCACGAAGGAAAGCCTTCTTTGGCGTAGCTGAGTGTATAAGAGTTAGCCTCGGACTTCTCGATCAGTTCATTAACCTTGAAGAGTGGCGGTGATAGTTCACATATTTCCTCGCCATTTGTCCTCCAAATCTTTGGAACAAGTAGTGTGACTGCCCGGACTCACTGCGATTTCCTCTTAGCGCAAGGTTCAGATTGGGCGAGCTATATGGTAATGACAAGTGAGATCCCATAAAGTCTTATAACGATCAGTCGTTCCTTGATCATTTCGGTTCGATTGGAGGAAAGTACTCGATATAGCATCTTCCCATGGGTAGACACGAAATACGGTACATCTCATGCAAAGCCAACCCCAACTCGCCATGTTTAGTGAAAAGCGTATTGAATCACGGATTATAAAGCTCGAATAAGGTAAAGAAATGGTTGGCACTGATTGGAAGGCCATACATGGTGGCACGAATCACGAATACGCACCGCAAGCACGGTTCTCCATCCCATCGGTGAGGGCGTGGCGGTCGGCGACCCACCGGTGCTTACTTGGTAGGCAGTCAAAAATCCTCGGTAGTCGGTAGCACCCTAGTTGTTAAAGCTTCAAGGCGAGGCTCGTGATGGGGCGAGGCCGACCATACAAACTTCAAAGCGAGACTTCGGTCAAAGGCGAGGCTCAACCTCAATCTGAGGTTAGCCTACGGCGGTGAACCTCGCCATTCAACCGAGGTTAGCCTACGGCGGTGAACCTCGCCATTCAACCGAGGTTAGCCTACGGCGGTGAACCTCGCCATTCAACCGAGGTTAGCCTACGGCGGTGAACCTGCGCCATTCAACCGAGGTTAGCCTACGGCGGTGAACCTCGCCATTCAACCGAGGTTAGCCTACAGCGGTGAACCTCGCCATTCAACCGAGGTTAGCCTACGGCGGTGAACCTCGCCATTCAACCGAGGTTAGCCTACAGCGGTGAACCTCGCCATTCAACCGAGGTTAGCCTACAGCGGTGAACCTCGCCATTCAACCGAGGTTAGCCTACAGCGGTGAACCTCGCCATTCAACCGAGGTTAGCCTACGGCGGTGAACCTCGCCATTCAACCGAGGTTAGCCTACAGCGGTGAACCTCGCCATTCAACCGAGGTTAGCCTACAGCGGTGAACCTCGCCATTCAACCGAGGTTAGCCTATAATAGCGGCTTCGCCATCAACAAAATGTATAAACACATCCGGTGAGATTTGCCCGCGTGGCTTCGTTACTAACGAAGCTTGCCCAAGTAGCGAACCGTCATTCGATCAAGGTTGACCCGACCAAGGAAGGCGGCTTCGTCATCTATCGGCTTCGCCCTGCGTAGCGGACCCAAAGGCCACGAAAGCCACAACAATCCGTGGGCTAAGTAGTGGACATCGGTTATACCCGTCCATGCCGGTTAGCCCGTTCCCACAATTCCGGCATGCGGTTACATGCTAAAAGCCCTATAAATGGCGGTGAGTAGCCATTGGTGAGGACTTTGGACGGTTGAGAAAATCTAGCACTAGCGGCGCCAAGAGATCGAGTTCTTCATCAATCATCAACAACTCTGTTCTGATCGTCAACGGAAAGCGAAACTCTACGTGAGCATTGAGTGAAGCCTTCTTTCGCCACCAAGAACCCATACAAAAGAGAAGTCAAATCAATCTTCTCTTCCTCTGTAATCGAGAGGGTGTGATTGTAATTCTTTTTCAAAGTCAATCAAACAAAACTTTTTCGACTCTACAGAAGATGGCGACCACAGTGGGAGCAACCGTTCATTCCGATGAATTGGTGGTGGCGCAATCAGACAAGATTGCAGTTGGAACCGAGGTTCAAACCTTGGTCATCGAATTCGATCAGAGTAAGTACGAGGAGTTTCTCTCCTCTGGGGCATCTAGCCCAGTGAAGACACGCAAGTGTCGTCGAGTCTCGTATGAGACTTCAGCCCCCGTGGCTTCTGCTGAATCCTCTCGAGTGAACCTCGACAATCAGCCTTTGTCTTTCAAAGACGAGGCTCCAAAAGTCAACCAGCGGGCTAAGAAATGGGTTGTTAAGCAATCCAAGTCCACTTCGGATGATGTTAGCCAAGTTTTGGAATGGCGAACCTCGTTTGAATGGCGAACCTCGTTTGAATGGCGAACCTCGTTTGAATGGCGAACCTCGTTTGAATGGCGAACCTCGTTTGAATGGCGAACCTCGTTTGAATGGCGAACCTCGTTTGAATGGCGAACCTCGTTTGAATGGCGAACCTCGTTTGAATGGCGAACCTCGTTTGAATGGCGAACCTCGTTTGAATGGCGAACCTCGTTTGAATGGCGAACCTCGTTTGAATGGCGAACCTCGTTTGAATGGCGAACCTGCGTCTACAAGGCGAGCGTCGCTCTGCTGCGAGCCTAGCCCAAGTGGCGAACCTCGTTTGAATGGCGAACCTCGTTTGAATGGCGAACCTCGTTTGAATGGCGAACCTCGTTTGAATGGCGAACCTCGTTTGAATGGCGAACCTCGTTTGAATGGCGAACCTCGTTTGAATGGCGAACCTCGTTTGAATGGCGAACCTCGTTTGAATGGCGAACCTCGTTTGAATGGCGAACCTCGTTTGAATGGCGAACCTCGTTTGAATGGCGAACCTCGTTTGAATGGCGAACCTCGTTTGAATGGCGAACCTCGTTTGAATGGCGAACCTCGTTTGAATGGCGAACCTCGTTTGAATGGCGAACCTCGTTTGAATGGCGAACCTCGTTTGAATGGCGAACCTCGTTTGAATGGCGAACCTCGTTTGAATGGCGAACCTCGTTTGAATGGCGAACCTCGTTTGAATGGCGAACCTCGTTTGAATGGCGAACCTCGTTTGAATGGCGAACCTCGTTTGAATGGCGAACCTCGTTTGAATGGCGAACCTCGTTTGAATGGCGAACCTCGTTTGAATGGCGAACCTCGTTTGAATGGCGAACCTCGTTTGAATGGCGAACCTCGTTTGAATGGCGAACCTCGTTTGAATGGCGAACCTCGTTTGAATGGCGAACCTCGTTTGAATGGCGAACCTCGTTTGAATGGCGAACCTCGTTTGAATGGCGAACCTCGTTTGAATGGCGAACCTCGTTTGAATGGCGAACCTCGTTTGAATGGCGAACCTCGTTTGAATGGCGAACCTCGTTTGAATGGCGAACCTCGTTTGAATGGCGAACCTCGTTTGAATGGCGAACCTCGTTTGAATGGCGAACCTCGTTTGAATGGCGAACCTCGTTTGAATGGCGAACCTCGTTTGAATGGCGAACCTCGTTTGAATGGCGAACCTCGTTTGAATGGCGAACCTCGTTTGAATGGCGAACCTCGTTTGAATGGCGAACCTCGTTTGAATGGCGAACCTCGTTTGAATGGCGAACCTCGTTTGAATGGCGAACCTCGTTTGAATGGCGAACCTCGTTTGAATGGCGAACCTCGTTTGAATGGCGAACCTCGTTTGAATGGCGAACCTCGTTTGAATGGCGAACCTCGTTTGAATGGCGAACCTCGTTTGAATGGCGAACCTCGTTTGAATGGCGAACCTGCGTCTACAAGGCGAAGCGTCGCTCTGCTGCGAGCCTAGCCCAAGTGGCGAACCTCGTTTGAATGGCGAACCTCGTTTGAATGGCGAACCTCGCCACAACGCGAGGTCCCTTGAATGACTAACCTCGCTTGCCGAGTCCAAGTGGCGAACCTCGTTTGAATGGCGAACCTCGTTTGAATGGCGAACCTGCGCCTACAGCGAGGTCCCCTTGAATGGCGAACCTCGTTTGAGTGGCGAACCTGCGCCTACAGCGAGGTCCCCTTGAATGGCGAACCTCGTTTGAATGGCGAACCTCGCCCGGCAACATGAGTCCCCTTTAAAGGGATGAACCTCGTCCAAACAATGAGCTTAGCCAACATGAGGTCTCCTCTAGGCGGGGCCGAACCTCGTGAGCAGCGAACCTCGCCGTCAAAATCAAAGGAAATGGCAACCTCGCCAGGCTCGCCAAACTCAATCCAGGAAGCCTCTCTCATATGAGGCTCGTCTTCCAGAATCAATTGGGGGTACACCCACTATTGATCTCATGATACCTCACTGCATAAGCGTGATGCTAGTCATATGCAATCTCATTGTTCTTTGTGAGAAGCTTATTTCGGCGTCTGGCCCAATGTTCATCGGCGCATCGGCTTCGGTTTTGGCGGTTGTGCGATTCGTCAACCCGGGCGAAGGCGATTCCACCATAAAAAGCGGGCAGCCCGCGATGGTCATGGAGTGACTATCAACATGGTTGGGAGAGGCGAGCAAGACCAACGGGGAAGTCGGTCGTCGACCCGAATATTCTCGGGGTTACGAGGTGCGTTAATCAATAGCCAAAGCCTATAGAAGCACCGTCTTAAATGCGGGCGTCAATCCCGTTTGACTATAGCCAATTGGTAGGGGTACCGAAGAACATGAGAACTCGGCATTGCTCGTCTCAACCGAACGATTTGGTGACCGGGCCGATGTCCTCATGGCGAGCGAGAGGAAGAGATGACACTAAGAATAGAAGAGCAACAAGCTACTATTCTTGCACAACAAGAATCTATCGGCGTTTAGAGATGATGATGGAGAAACTTGTGGGCAAGAAAAAGATGGGCGAAGGAGGATCAAATCGAAGCAAGAAGACTACGAGAGGAATCCACGATGTCCATTCGATGTCATCTGGCGGAATCGAACCAGCGTACAAAGAGCAAGATCATGTGTTGCGGGATTTCCAAAAGCATTTGGATGCTCACGAAACTCCAAGGGCAATCAAAGGAGTCGGGGTGGCGAGGCCATATCCTATAGAATGGGGCGATGTCCCATATCCTCGAAATTCAAGCCACTTAACTTAGTGCGGTTTGTGGAAAAAGTTCTCCGTCACAACACATCTACTACTTCAAGCACAAACCGGGCATATAGCGGGTAATGATCCTATTATGACCCGATTATTCATTAGCACTCTTAAAGAATTAAGCCTTGAGTGGTTCGAAGGTTAGAGCACAGTTCTATCAACTCTTGGAAAGATCTCGCAAAGGCTCTTTATGGCCCGATTTTTTGATGATGACACCGAGGTGTCTATGGCCACTTTGCCGGGTCGAAAAGCAAAAGAAGGCAGTCTGTCGGCCACGTTGTCAAGCGATTCGAATCTGTCTTTGCACTCCGGGACCAGGCCTCGAAGCAACATTCATCGGGATGTGCGAGCCAACCTCTCGATCAACATACTTTCTAAGATGGAGTGCGGTTGAGGCATACTCTTGGAAAGAATTGGTGAGCAAAGGCGAACAAGTTGAAAACATGATTAAGAGGATCGAGGCGGAGGAACCTCGGGACTCGTCCTAAAAGGGGGTAACGAGAATAATTTTACTCCTCAAAAGCAATCGAAGGGGAAGGAGACTTTAGTCATGGAAGCCCAACCTACTTCAAGATCCTTCAAGCGTAAATCAAACGCTTCGACAAACCGCCCTCGAAGAAGTATGATTTTAAGGATGACCGTGTTATCCCAATCCTCAAAACTTTACTTAAAATGAACAAGATCAGCTTAG
Organism: Asparagus setaceus; assembly: GCA_012295165.1. NCBI lineage: Eukaryota > Viridiplantae > Streptophyta > Magnoliopsida > Asparagales > Asparagaceae > Asparagus > Asparagus setaceus. Next base: position 74,689,096 of record CM022705.1, on the reverse strand, counting down.
GAAATAAAGCGGAGGAAGCTTCAAGGACGGATGATCCAAAATATCAGATGTACCATCGAATGGTACACCATCCGACGGGGTCATATTACATATTGAAGGACAAGATCCAGGTCTTGCTAGAAGCAGGTGTTATGACTCTGCGGGAGGATCAAAAGAAGGTGTCTGCAAACATGTTTGCCCTCCAATTTGGCGATTTTGCAGAATTCCAAGTGCAGGATGGTGTAAAACCGATCCATCAAGCAGAAGCCAAAGTTGTGAACTTTGATCTCCAGCGGCGGGAAGCACAAGGTATGATCCCTTACACTACGCCGAAAGGCGAAATTATGTGGGTTCATCCTGACTTGTTATCAGATGAACAATGGACTTCTTCAAAGTCAAAAGGGAAGTCTTGTAACGCCACCTCTGCTGCGCCGGGAAAGGAGCAAGTCAATGACTCTACCGAGCAACAAACCGCCCCGGTCGCACATCCTGTACCAGCGTTGGCCACCCGAGGCGGAAAAGAGTTCCTAAGGGAGTACCCCGAGTAGCGCTGATGTAGCGACAAAGGAGCTAATTGGTGGGTCCAAGACAAGGGAGATCCGCTACAACAAAGCACTTTCGGGAAGGACATGCGAAACGAAGGCTCCTTTCGGTTCGGCGTGTTGGCCCAACTCTCCAACATCCCTACAGAATTACTTTATTTGAGCTCTTGCGTCTCTCTCAATCTACGAGCTCTGCGAGAAGCTTGGCGGATAATGAAGCGTTCCTCGCTCATTTCCCGAAAGGACAACGAAGTTTGTGCCCAATGTTATCGAGGTCTTCAAAGGGCCAATACTTTGCATTACTTTTCATCGAGGACATGCAAGTGAAGAACCCAAAGCACGATAGGCCGTTGTACTTCAGCGGCTATATCGGATCTGTCGAATCAGCAGAGCTCAAGTTGACGGGATGCATTGAGTATCATCCCATTGAGAATTATACAACATCTTGGGATACCACGCACCGTTAGCAACAACCGACTACCATCTACGGCTTCAATGCTACAAATTCGTCCCTTGGGCAAGATCAAACTCAAATGCCAAATAGGAGATTTGAAGGCGGATGTTACTGCTATGTCATCGGCGGATACATCTTACAATTTGCTCTTGGAGTGGACCACGGATCCATGAAAATTTGATCGTCCCATCTACGTTGCATCAATGCATAAAGTATGTAGATGAAGAAGGGATGGTTAAAACATTGGTCGCGAAAGGCAACCATTCAAAGGTGTGGAGAATTATTTTACTGATTCTCGCCCACTACCTTGAGGAAGGCCAAACCGATGAACCACGGTCGAGGACTATGGCGGAAATGAAGGCGACATAGAGTCGAACAAGGTGTTGTTTTCAATGATGTAAAACCCTTTGTAATCGATCTGAATGATCACGATGGCGACATAGTCGATTTTAATGAAAATTATGATTTAGCTTACGACCGGTGTTAAAAGTCATCTTGACGATGTCGAAATTCTTCCACGGTTGTATCTTTGAACACGCATTACACATGCCCATTCGGTCGTCATTTATGACAACTCAAAGGCACTTTAATTCTTCTGGCGGTTTTGTGATACCGCCCCTAATAATGGTCGAAGACATTATCTTTGGGCAGGTCAACAAACCATTGCAAGCTGAGGTGGAACAACCCCAAGCAAAAGAAAAAGAACCCCAATTTTCATATTTCTCGCCGACGGCGCAACATCTGATGAAGAAAATGGGATATGACTTCCTTCACAAAGAAGGGTTAAATTACGGAAAAGGTATCAAAACGCCGATCCGATCTGCTTATGTACCGGAAGGCCAGCCTGATGATTACTATCATAAAACTCGTAAAGGGTTGGGATATGAGTCGCCGCCGTACTCATGGCATGTTATGACTGAGGATGAGTCAGATCACTCATCTTCTGAAGCAACTTCCTGGGATTCTGACGTCAGTATAGGACATGAATTTAAGTCCTTGATGGTCAATATGACCTCAGCTGATCCAATAGAGATCCAAGAAGATGATCTCTTACGCTATTGGAAGATCAATGAGTCATTTGGGAATGCAATGGGAACATCGCTTTGAACAACGGAACCACCCATCGATGACAAAATAATCCAAATAAATATGGGGGCGAATCTAATCCAAAACCCATATTCATAGCGATAGTTTGTGGTGAAGAAAGGAGAGCCTTATCGCTTTGGTACAGAATATATCGATGTCTTAGCATGGAGTTATGAAGATATGCCGGTTTAGACCCTCAAGTGGCCATGCATCGCCTTAACATTAAGCCGAGCTAAACTGTTAAACAACAACAACGGCGATTTTCCCCTCAGGTCATGAAAGCCATCGAAAGAAATCGAGAAGGCGATCAAGGCGGGGTTCATCAGGAAGTGCAACATCCCGACCGGGTAGCAAATATAGTACCCGTGGTAAAGAAAACGGACAGATCCGGCCGTGCGTTGATTCTGAGGCGTAAATACGGCATGTCCAGAAAAGCGATTTCCCTCTACCAATTACGGACATTATCATCGACAACACATGTGGATTCGAGAGGATGTCTTTATGGATGGCTTTTCGTGGTACAATCAAATCAAAATGCACCCCGATGATGAAAAGCACCTTTCGAACACCGTCGGGGAATATCTTGTTATCTGATTATGCCTTCGGCTTGAAAACGCAGGGCTACATACCGGTAGCGCCATGACCACTATCTTCGAAAACATTCACGGAAGGCGGTAGAATGCTACGTAGACGATTTAGTGGTCAAGAGTCGTCACAAAAGTGATCATTTACGACTTGAGGGCGACATTTGAGATATCTTGGGCTCATCGGTGAAGATGAACCCAACTAAGTCTTTTAAGGGATGTCTAGTGGCAAATTTCTAGGGTTTGTGGTCACGGCCGGATGGTATCGTCTCGACCGGACAAGATCAAAGCTATCCGGGAACTTCCACCTCCTAGGAGCCTTAGGGAGCTTCGTGGACTCCAAGAGGCGTTTGGCTTACATTAGCGATTCATTTCCAATTTATCGGAAATGTCAACCATTCTCAAGCTCATGAAGAAAGGTGTATCGTTAGTTTGGGATGAAGATTGCCTAAGGCATTCAAGAGATCAAAACGTATCTTTCTAATCCCCGTGTTAGTTGCACCTAAGTCGGAAAACCCTTTCGATTTACATCCGCTCTGAGTATCGTTGGCGAGTCTTTGCTACGGGGCGATGACAATGGCTATGAGCAGGCGATCTATTACCTCGGTAGGACAGCTGGGGGCGAATATCGATATCCTCCCATTCGAAGGAATGTTTGGCTTTGGCCTTCGCTATCCAAAAGATGCGGCACTATCTAGTGGGGCCGGACCATACCGTCATCTCCAAAATTGACCCTATCACGGGTCTTCATGACCGGCACGTTGAATAGTCGGATGGCTAGATGGGCATTGTTATTATCTCGATCGACATTCACTTCAAACCTCGGCGTGAAGGGTCAAGGCGTGTGTGATCTTTTGGCTAACCATCCATTGAAAGGGAAAGTCGAATTGTATCAAGACATGCCCGATGAACCTTACAAAGCTAATCGGTCTCTAAGGAGCAGGTATGGCGGTTGTTCTTTGGCCAGACGCGAGAGCGACCCATGACGCCCCGCTGTAGCCGAGTGGGGGTAGTATTGATATCTCCATAAAACCACGCGGATACCACGAAATGCGGTCGTTATCGAACCATGCACCAATAGCGTAGCGGTATAATCGTTATTGATTGGTCTCGACATAGCCAAGCATTTAGGCGTGAAACACCTTGAAGCATTTGGGGATTCACAGCTAATCGTAAAACAATTGAGAGGAGAATATGAAGTCAGGCACGAGGACCTTATCCCTCATCATGCAGCCGCCATAGCTTTAGCTGACTCCTTTGAAAGCTTTTACATCGATCATGTACCCGTTTGCGAGAACACTTATGCGGATCTTGTGGCGTCTCTTACGACCTGGCCTACGAGAATGCTACTCGGCGGGTTAGTGTGTCTAGTCGGCAACTATTTCGACCGAAATATGCGTTCTGAATCAAGCGATCGAAGGCGAACCTAAGTCACTTGAAGCCGCGGTGGCGGTTCCCAATCATCGATTATGTCTTGCATGGGATATCACCCGAAGACATAAAAGAAAGAGAGTCAATTCATCGACGAGCATCAAGATTTTACTATGATTCCCAATTACAGACTTTATATAGAAGGTCGTATGATGGATTCTTGCTTGATGTCGTCAACTAAGGAAGCGAGCAAGTCTTGAAAGAAGCTCATAACGGTGTTTGTGGAGCACACCAACTGGACCCAAGTTATGGGACGGTGCGTGAACTTCGGTTATTATTGGCCGACAATGGTAAGGGATCTTTGTGGCTTCGCTAAGCGATGCCATGCATGCGGATACATGCTAACTACCTTCATCAACCGCCGAACACTTGCATCCTACATAGCGTCGGCCATTTGAAACATGGGGAATGGATATCGTTGGTCCAATTTCCCCACCTTCTTCAAAAGGACATCGCTTCATATTGGCGATAGCGACTATTTCTCAAAATGGGCGGAGGCTATTCCATTGAGAATGGTCAAGGCTAGTGATGTGATCAAATTTGTCAAACATCACGCCATATACCGATATGGTGTGCCAAGGCAGTTGTCCACGACAATGGTCCACAATTTGTCGATCATGCTTTCCGCGATTAGCGATAAATTCGAATCGAATCGGCATCAACGACTTACTATCTGCGGCGAATGGACAAGCTGAAGCTTTTAATAAGACGATCATCAAAATCCTCACCAAGATGGTCTCTTCAAATAAGAAGGATTGGGATGATAAGTTGGGACAAAGTTTGTGGGCTTATCGTACGACGGTTCGCACACCGACGGGTACCACCCCATATTCTCTGGTTTATGGTTGTGAGGCTATTCTACCGTTGGAGATTCAAATCCCATCGCTACGAATAGCATTAACCACTGGAATGACGACTGAAGAAAATCATCGTCGACGCCTTGAAGAACTTGAAATGCTGGATGAAAAACGACTACAGGCTCAACAGCATATCGAGTTGTACCAGGCCCGGATTTCTAAAGCATTTGACAAGAAGGTCCGATGTCGTATTTTCAAGGAAGGCGACCTCGTGCTCGCTGTCCGACGCCCAATGATTTTGAATTCCAAAAAGAAAGGGAAATTCGAACCAAAATGGGAAGGACCATTCGTAGTGGAGTCGGTTTACTCGAATGGAGCGTACCGCCTAACCAATCAAGAAGGCGACAAAATCATGATGCCTATCAATGGTAAGTTTCTGAAGAAATATTACCCCTAGTCAATTATCTTATCGTTTCTAAGTATTGACTTACCAAGTCAATATTTTATCTTTACGATATCCACCTTTGGCCTACCAAGTGATGCCAATATTCTAATTCTCAGGCGTTTGTTATTCATACCGAATGATGTTCGTCATCCCTTATGGGCTTACTCAACGATGAGCCAATGTTTCAATTCCCCTTGAACAACGGCTGTCACCTAATTTTGATTTATCGAATGATGTGTCTTCATGTTGATCACAGTGGTCATACTTTCACACCATTGAACAATGTGATTGTTTTCGATCACAGTTGTTATACTTCTACGTCAGCGAGCGACCTGATCATTTCCATATCGTCTCTTGTCTGAGTGACTTTATGTTAGATAGTGGTTAACCAAGTGATACACCCCTATCAACTCCCTCACGAATAGTGGCCTACTATACGATGTGCTCCTATTCCAATTATAGTCGTTATACTCTTATGTCACTGAACGACTCAGTTAACCCCACAGAGTCATTTCCTTGAATGACTTTGTTCATAATCATTGTTGTTATACTTTCATGTCACTGAACAACTTGATTACTTTCTGATCACGATCGTTATACTTTTATGTCACTGAACGATTCGATCACAACTTTCACGCTATCTTATTCACGGTAGTAGCCTACCATGCAATTTACCTTTATTCCAATCATAGTCGTTATACTCTCATGTCAATGAGCGACTTGACTACTTTCACATGATCATTCCTTTAAATGATTACGTTTGTAATCCTGTTGTTATACTTTCATGTCCTTTGAACAACTTCGGTTACTCTTTGATCACAATCGTTATACTTTTATGTCAGCTGAGCGATTCGATCACAACTTTCACGCTATCTTATTCACGGTAGTAGCCTACCATGCAATTTACCTTTATTCCAATCATAGTCGTTATACTCTCATGTCAATGAGCGACTTGACTACTTTCACATGATCATTCCTTTAAATGATTACGTTTGTAATCCTGTTGTTATACTTTCATGTCCTTTGAACAACTTCGGTTACTCTTTGATCACAATCGTTATACTTTTATGTCAGCTGAGCGATTCGATCATCCTCATATGATTTTATTCCTATTAATGACCTCTTGGGCAATTTGCCTTTATCTTTTAATCCAACGCCTTGAACGGCTAAGGATAGAGGGAGATTTTAGCATTAAGCCTAAAAGAACCTCCTCGAAAACTCATCATCTTGAGGGAAAAGTATGGCTAGTCGGTTCAAGCGGCAGCTGGTAAAGACATATCAAGTCCGTTGATAGGCTGGGAGTTTGCTAAAAATTCAGTTACAAATGCAAAGTCGCAACAAAATTTTGAGTGAACACAAAAGTGGAATTTTATTCATCATGTAGTTAAAGATATACATGAATTACAAGTTCCCAAGAGTTTGGCGGATCTCGAAGCAATCTTGACCATAGTTTCCTTGTGGCGACTTTGATCTCCTCCGTCGCTTTGTTTATGAAGATGTTGTCGAGAAATACGGGCATTTGGCTCCTGGCGGCTTAGCCCTTCCAGATCATTAGATTCGGCTTCCACCGCGGCCTCGTGTGCGCACATTGGGCTATCGAGTTTGATGTTTCTCAAGAGTACCGCTAGCCCACTTCGCCTCGCCAATTTTGCACGAATGTCAATGAGTGCAGCCAGAGGAGTCAACCAGAGTTATTGATTACGCTTCGGTGCTAGCAACCCTTTTCTTTTCAAAGATACGAGTCGCGGCCGTCTCAAAAAGCTGATCAATACTCTGCTTCTTTTCGAGTACTTGACGTTGGAGCTCAAATTGAGTATCATCTCTTATTCTTCTAAGCTGCATGGCACGATCCTCAATCATAGAATGAAGAGGCTGGTCCTTATTTGTCTTTGCCATTTGTTGAAAAGGGTCTGCACATACGGATAGGTTTGGTAAAGCGTAGGCTACGGCGTTAGTCGAGCTTTGCATCACATCCGTGAGAGGTTCCACACGCCTTGATCCCAAAGAAAATCCCCACCACGCTCCAACACTTGAGTAGGAGATTCTTTCAGGATGGTGAGGAAATTATGGCGAATCATAGATACCCCGTAGTCCTTCGACAAGTCAAAAGAAGAGGGGTACCGCCAGAAGTTTTGGGCCCGACGGACAAGGCGAGGGCGGGATTGGCGGGACATCAATTGAAGGAGTGGTGGCGGCAGTCAAAGCGGTGGGGTCTCGAGCAGCATGGCGAGGGATTCTTTGTATCGTCTTGGGTCACGATTTCGACTTCGAAGCAGGCGGCGACCGCAGGAGACTCTTGGCATCATCAAGTATACTCTTGGCAGCATCAGGAGGGCCTTCAGTAATGGGGCTCAGGCTGGCGGCAACTTCAATCAAGGCTTCTCTCCTCACCCGCTTGACTACACGCTTGGACCGAGGGGGCCCTGGTCTTTTAGATCCTTGATCTGTTGGCACCAAAGCTTGGCTTCCTCCAGGCTCTGAAGTGTGGGTGGCTTCTTGAGGCACAGCTCCAACAAACTGGCTGGGCGAGGTAGAGCTTTCAAGAGGATCTTCTGGAATATATTCCGATGGTTCTCCAAAAGGAGCGAACTCTCTAGGTGCCTCTGATACAGGTTCAACCCCGGGAGTTGCTTCAACACCAGCAGAAGAAGGCATGTTGCTACCGTACTCATCTAGAGCCTCATCTATATCCTTTGGGTCTCATGTGGGCTGGGTTGACGTGATGGCTCCTGGGTCCCATGAGGGCTGGATTGGCGTGAGGGCTCCACACCGGCTTGGGGTTTAGCAGTTCCAGCATCCGTCTCGGCGTGCAAATACTCCTTTAGTCCCGGAATGCGGCTCCTCGTTGAAGTCTGGCCTTCCCTATAACGGCCCCGAATCAATCGTAGCCGAGAAGAGTTGATGTTGAAGCACGGAATTTGGCGTTTGCCATGCAATGCCACTTGCAATCTGTGAGCGTCGTCCGGGATTGAGGGTCGTTGCGGAAGAAAGCGAGCACTGTGCCGCCAAAGAACGGTCCAAGCATCAAGCCCCGCTCCCACGACTAAGCCACAACCGTCGGTTATGGCGAAGCTGGGATTACCAGCGTCTGATTGATCATACCCGAATTGACGGGCTAAGCGACAGGCGATAAGGCTCCACACGCATATAGGACCGAAACGGCAAATGAAATACCGGCGGATGCTCATGAGCCATAAGAAGCGCCAAGCGATAAAGTGGTATAACCACGAGCATTGGGTTCATCCACTAGAGCTTGTCCATAGTGACCCGGAAAATGAGGAGGCACCGATTAAAGAATAACTCTTATAGTCCCGAGAGCGCCGCGACCAAGCCATGTAATGTTTGGTCAATCGGCGTTCTCTAGCCTCGGATGAAAGGAGTAATTTGTCCCTCTATATGTGCGTAAGATGTACCCATGAGAGTAGGGCAATGCATGACTAACCACGCCATAAGATAGGCGTATGGTAATTCCACCCTCGGGTTCTCAACACCATGGCAGAAGGCATAGCAAAGACGCCGCAAGCCGCAATGAATACGGGCAATCATGGCAGGAAGAAGTGCATATTGACGCCCGTGTGCTAAGCAGACAGCAGGGAAAATCACCTCAGGTGCCGATGGAGTCAAAGGCTGCCGGCGAGCGGCGATATGTTTAAGCCACAACATGAGGTAGCCTGCTAGCACCGCCTTGGAAGAAATCGGCTCCCCGCTCTGATAAATATAAGTGTCAAACGTCGTCCCTGCCGGGAAGCCATGCTCATCCGTGGAAGTCACATAAGAAAGTGGAAGGTTGTCAAGCACAAGCCGTGACAATTTACCCGCCTCAAGAGGACCCAGGGGCACCACAATACCTTCCTTATCATCCAGTCCTTCAAAGAGGTAGTGGGCCCAAATATTATGGTGATGAACTTTTCCCCTTCTTATCAAGACGACTGCCTACATGTGCAAATATAATAGTGGCACATCACTTCCCAATAGGTCTCCACTACTTGGGGTGATCTTTTCCAAATCCGTCGACTCTTTATACCGGGATGTACTCTTCAGACGGATACCGCCATGAGGTAGCCGAAACCTCGGCCATCTCGTGCAAGGCAATCCCCAATTAGCCGTGCGGGTGAAGAAGGTATGAGTATCGGATTATACAATTCCAAAATCCCAAAGAACTGTTGAGAATTGTTCCTCAAGCGAGGCTCATCCAACAAGAAAGCGAGCCTCGCCAAACGAGGCTCATCCAACAAGAAAGCGAGCCTCGCCAAGCGAGGCTCATCCAACAAGAAAGCGAGCCTCGCCAAACGACTCATCTCGCCAGACAAACGAACCTCGCCAAACGAGGCTCATCCAACAAGAAAGCGAGCCTCGCCAAACGACTCATCTCGCCAGACAAACGAACCTCGCCAAGCGAGACTCATCTCGCCAGACAAACGAACCTCGCCAAGCGAGACTCATCTTTCGAGCGAGCCTCGCCAAGCGAGACTCATCTCGCCAGACAAACGAACCTCGCCAAACGAGACTCATCTTTCGAGCGAGCCTCGCCAAGCGAGGCTCATCCAACAAGAAAGCGAGCCTCGCCAAACGACTCATCTCGCCAGACAAACGAACCTCGCCAAACGAGACTCGTCTCGCCAGACAAACGAACCTCGCCAAACGAGGCTCATCCAACAAGAAAGCGAGCCTCGCCAAACGAGGCTCATCCAACAAGAAAGCGAGCCTCGCCAAGCGAGGCTCATCCAACAAGCGAGCCTGCGCCAAGCGAGACTCATCTCGCCAGACAAACGAACCTCGCCAAGCGAGACTCATCTTTCGAGCGAGCCTCGCCAAGCGAGGCTCATCCAACAAGCGAGCCTGCGCCAAGCGAGACTCATCTCGCCAGACAAACGAACCTCGCCAAGCGAGGCTCATCCAACAAGCGAGCCTGCGCCAAGCGAGACTCATCTTTCGAGCGAGCCTCGCCAAGCGAGGCTCATCCAACAAGAAAGCGAGCCTCGCCAAACGAGGCTCATCCAACAAGAAAGCGAGCCTCGCCAAGCGAGGCTCATCCAACAAGAAAGCGAGCCTCGCCAAGCGAGGCTCATCCAACAAGAAAGCGAGCCTCGCCAAGCGAGGCTCATCCAACAAGAAAGCGAGCCTCGCCAAGCGAGGCTCATCCAACAAGAAAGCGAGCCTCGCCAAGCGAGGCTCATCCAACAAGAAAGCGAGCCTCGCCAAACGACTCATCTCGCCAGACAAACGAACCTCGCCAAGCGAGGCTCATCCAACAAGAAAGCGAGCCTCGCCAAACGACTCATCTCGCCAGACAAACGAACCTCGCCAAACGAGGCTCATCCAACAAGAAAGCGAGCCTCGCCAAACGACTCATCTCGCCAGACAAACGAACCTCGCCAAGCGAGACTCATCTTTCGAGCGAGCCTCGCCAAGCGAGACTCATCTCGCCAGACAAACGAACCTCGCCAAACGAGGCTCATCCAACAAGAAAGCGAGCCTCGCCAAACGAGGCTCATCCAACAAGCGAGCCTGCGCCAAGCGAGACTCATCTCGCCAGACAAACGAACCTCGCCAAACGAGACTCATCTTTCGAGCGAGCCTCGCCAAGCGAGGCTCATCCAACAAGCGAGCCTGCGCCAAGCGAGACTCATCTTTCGAGCGAGCCTCGCCAAACGACTCATCTCGCCAGACAAACGAACCTCGCCAAGCGAGGCTCATCCAACAAGAAAGCGAGCCTCGCCAAGCGAGGCTCATCCAACAAGAAAGCGAGCCTCGCCAAGCGAGGCTCATCCAACAAGAAAGCGAGCCTCGCCAAACGAGACTCATCTCGCCAGACAAACGAACCTCGCCAAGCGAGGCTCATCCAACAAGAAAGCGAGCCTCGCCAAGCGAGACTCATCTCGCCAGACAAACGAACCTCGCCAAACGACTCATCTCGCCAGACAAACGAACCTCGCCAAGCGAGACTCATCTTTCGAGCGAGCCTCGCCAAACGAGGCTCATCCAACAAGCGAGCCTGCGCCAAGCGAGACTCATCTCGCCAGACAAACGAACCTCGCCAAGCGAGGCTCATCCAACAAGAAAGCGAGCCTCGCCAAGCGAGACTCATCTCGCCAGACAAACGAACCTCGCCAAGCGAGGCTCATCCAACAAGAAAGCGAGCCTCGCCAAACGAGACTCATCTTTCGAGCGAGCCTCGCCAAGCGAGGCTCATCCAACAAGAAAGCGAGCCTCGCCAAACGAGACTCATCTCGCCAGACAAACGAACCTCGCCAAACGAGACTCATCTTTCGAGCGAGCCTCGCCAAACGAGGCTCATCCAACAAGAAAGCGAGCCTCGCCAAGCGAGGCTCATCCAACAAGAAAGCGAGCCTCGCCAAACGAGACTCATCTTTCGAGCGAGCCTCGCCAAACGACTCATCTCGCCAGACAAACGAACCTCGCCAAGCGAGGCTCATCCAACAAGAAAGCGAGCCTCGCCAAGCGAGACTCATCTCGCCAGACAAACGAACCTCGCCAAGCGAGACTCATCTCGCCAGACAAACGAACCTCGCCAAACGACTCATCTCGCCAGACAAACGAACCTCGCCAAGCGAGGCTCATCCAACAAGAAAGCGAGCCTCGCCAAACGAGGCTCATCCAACAAGAAAGCGAGCCTCGCCAAGCGAGGCTCATCCAACAAGAAAGCGAGCCTCGCCAAACGAGGCTCATCCAACAAGAAAGCGAGCCTCGCCAAGCGAGACTCATCTTTCGAGCGAGCCTCGCCAAGCGAGACTCATCTCGCCAGACAAACGAACCTCGCCAAACGACTCATCTCGCCAGACAAACGAACCTCGCCAAGCGAGGCTCATCCAACAAGAAAGCGAGCCTCGCCAAACGAGACTCATCTCGCCAGACAAACGAACCTCGCCAAGCGAGACTCATCTCGCCAGACAAACGAACCTCGCCAAACGAGGCTCATCCAACAAGAAAGCGAGCCTCGCCAAGCGAGACTCATCTCGCCAGACAAACGAACCTCGCCAAGCGAGACTCATCTCGCCAGACAAACGAACCTCGCCAAGCGAGGCTCATCCAACAAGCGAGCCTGCGCCAAGCGAGACTCATCTCGCCAGACAAACGAACCTCGCCAAGCGAGGCTCATCCAACAAGAAAGCGAGCCTCGCCAAACGAGGCTCATCCAACAAGCGAGCCTGCGCCAAGCGAGACTCATCTCGCCAGACAAACGAACCTCGCCAAGCGAGGCTCATCCAACAAGAAAGCGAGCCTCGCCAAGCGAGACTCATCTTTCGAGCGAACCTCGCCAAGCGAGGCTCATCCAACAAGCGAGCCTGCGCCAAGCGAGACTCATCTCGCCAGACAAACGAACCTCGCCAAACGAGACTCATCTTTCGAGCGAGCCTCGCCAAACGAGACTCATCTTTCGAGCGAGCCTCGCCAAACGAGGCTCATCCAACAAGAAAGCGAGCCTCGCCAAACGAGGCTCATCCAACAAGAAAGCGAGCCTCGCCAAGCGAGACTCATCTTTCGAGCGAGCCTCGCCAAACGAGGCTCATCCAACAAGCGAGCCTGCGCCAAGCGAGACTCATCTCGCCAGACAAACGAACCTCGCCAAGCGAGACTCATCTTTCGAGCGAGCCTCGCCAAACGACTCATCTCGCCAGACAAACGAACCTCGCCAAGCGAGGCTCATCCAACAAGAAAGCGAGCCTCGCCAAGCGAGACTCATCTCGCCAGACAAACGAACCTCGCCAAGCGAGACTCATCTCGCCAGACAAACGAACCTCGCCAAGCGAGGCTCATCCAACAAGCGAGCCTGCGCCAAGCGAGACTCATCTCGCCAGACAAACGAACCTCGCCAAGCGAGACTCATCTCGCCAGACAAACGAACCTCGCCAAGCGAGGCTCATCCAACAAGCGAGCCTGCGCCAAGCGAGACTCATCTCGCCAGACAAACGAACCTCGCCAAGCGAGGCTCATCCAACAAGAAAGCGAGCCTCGCCAAGCGAGACTCATCTTTCGAGCGAGCCTCGCCAAGCGAGACTCATCTCGCCAGACAAACGAACCTCGCCAAGCGAGGCTCATCCAACAAGAAAGCGAGCCTCGCCAAGCGAGGCTCATCCAACAAGAAAGCGAGCCTCGCCAAGCGAGGCTCATCCAACAAGAAAGCGAGCCTCGCCAAGCGAGGCTCATCCAACAAGAAAGCGAGCCTCGCCAAACGAGGCTCATCCAACAAGAAAGCGAGCCTCGCCAAACGAGCTTCATCTAAAATAATCAAACCTCGCCAAACAAAGCGAAGTTTCAAAACAGACCCTATGGGGATCACGGGAGATCAGAACCTCGATGAGGTTTATCAAGCCAAATGAGGCAAGCCTCGGCAAAACGGCTGGCCTTGATTAGAAAGATATGATCTTGGAGAGCAATATCATCTCGAGTGAAAATCACGTCGTAAAATTAACTCTGGCGGACCTTAAAGTCATGTTTTGGCGGCGATGCTCTTCGCCTTTACGTGGCGGATGGCGGTGGAAGCGAGCGAAGTCCCAATAGGCTTTTGCCTTTGCGATGCGGTTTTGGGGCCATTGCTTGGCGTCAAGGGAATTCAGCGATTTAGATTGACGGCTTGGAGAAGATGAGCAGTGAAAGGTTTTCTGCGACCTTTCGCTGTCATATATAGGGTCTCGAAGAACCCAACTGACGGCCGAGATATACGGCCCAGATCTCTCACGTGATCATCGATCACGAGATCTGCGGACAAGATCTGAGGATGTGACAAGTCACTCGAAAGGGTCTAATCCCTAATTTGCCACGCGGATGCGGATTTAAAGAGAAATCGAAACGAAACGCCAAGGGTCGGTGAGTCGCGAGGTTCGTGGCCTTGCCTTCATATCGAACTCTGGCGAGGTTGGCGTCGCGAGTTCGCCGATAAGCTGATAGAAAAATTCAAAGTATTCCAGACCCCACACAACCTGATTCAAGTCTGAAAACTTTGAAGGGGGTCTTGTAGACACCAAAAAATCCTTCAACGAGGTTAGCCTACGGCGGTGAACCTGCGCCATTCAACGAGGTTAGCCTACGGCGGTGAACCTGCGCCATTCAACGAGGTTAGCCTACGGCGGTGAACCTGCGCCATTCAACGAGGTTAGCCTACAGCGATGAACCTGCGCCATTCAACGAGGTTAGCCTACGGCGGTGAACCTGCGCCATTCAACGAGGTTAGCCTACGGCGGTGAACCTGCGCCATTCAACGAGGTTAGCCTACGGCGGTGAACCTGCGCCATTCAACGAGGTTAGCCTACGGCGGTGAACCTGCGCCATTCAACGAGGTTAGCCTACAGCGATGAACCTGCGCCATTCAACGAGGTTAGCCTACGGCGGTGAACCTGCGCCATTCAACGAGGTTAGCCTACGGCGGTGAACCTGCGCCATTCAACGAGGTTAGCCTACGGCGGTGAACCTGCGCCATTCAACGAGGTTAGCCTACGGCGGTGAACCTGCGCCATTCAACGAGGTTAGCCTACGGCGGTGAACCTGCGCCATTCAACGAGGTTAGCCTACGGCGGTGAACCTGCGCCATTCAACGAGGTTAGCCTACGGCGGTGAACCTGCGCCATTCAACGAGGTTAGCCTACGGCGGTGAACCTGCGCCATTCAACGAGGTTAGCCTACGGCGGTGAACCTCGCCATTCAACCGAGGTTAGCCTACAGCGATGAACCTGCGCCATTCAACGAGGTTAGCCTACGGCGGTGAACCTGCGCCATTCAACGAGGTTAGCCTACGGCGGTGAACCTCGCCATTCAACCGAGGTTAGCCTACGGCGGTGAACCTGCGCCATTCAACGAGGTTAGCCTACGGCGGTGAACCTGCGCCATTCAACGAGGTTAGCCTACAGCGATGAACCTGCGCCATTCAACGAGGTTAGCCTACGGCGGTGAACCTCGCCATTCAACCGAGGTTAGCCTACGGCGGTGAACCTGCGCCATTCAACGAGGTTAGCCTACGGCGGTGAACCTGCGCCATTCAACGAGGTTAGCCTACGGCGGTGAACCTCGCCATTCAACCGAGGTTAGCCTACAGCGATGAACCTGCGCCATTCAACGAGGTTAGCCTACGGCGGTGAACCTCGCCATTCAACCGAGGTTAGCCTACGGCGGTGAACCTGCGCCATTCAACGAGGTTAGCCTACGGCGGTGAACCTGCGCCATTCAACGAGGTTAGCCTACAGCGATGAACCTGCGCCATTCAACGAGGTTAGCCTACGGCGGTGAACCTGCGCCATTCAACGAGGTTAGCCTACGGCGGTGAACCTGCGCCATTCAACGAGGTTAGCCTACGGCGGTGAACCTCGCCATTCAACCGAGGTTAGCCTACAGCGATGAACCTGCGCCATTCAACGAGGTTAGCCTACGGCGGTGAACCTGCGCCATTCAACGAGGTTAGCCTACGGCGGTGAACCTGCGCCATTCAACGAGGTTAGCCTACAGCGATGAACCTGCGCCATTCAACGAGGTTAGCCTACGGCGGTGAACCTGCGCCATTCAACGAGGTTAGCCTACGGCGGTGAACCTGCGCCATTCAACGAGGTTAGCCTACGGCGGTGAACCTGCGCCATTCAACGAGGTTAGCCTACGGCGGTGAACCTGCGCCATTCAACGAGGTTAGCCTACGGCGGTGAACCTGCGCCATTCAACGAGGTTAGCCTACGGCGGTGAACCTCGCCATTCAACCGAGGTTCGCCAGCGGCAAAGCTCTTTATTCAGCGGGGTTCACCCAAGTAGTGAAGCTCTCCTTTGAGCGAGGTTAGCCTACGGCGGTGAACCTGCGCCATTCAACGAGGTTAGCCTACAGCGATGAACCTCGCCATTCAACCGAGGTTAGCCTACGGCGGTGAACCTGCGCCATTCAACGAGGTTAGCCTACGGCGGTGAACCTGCGCCATTCAACGAGGTTAGCCTACAGCGATGAACCTGCGCCATTCAACCGAGGTTAGCCTACAGCGATGAACCTGCGCCATTCAACGAGGTTAGCCTACAGCGATGAACCTCGCCATTCAACCGAGGTTAGCCTACGGCGGTGAACCTCGCCATTCAACCGAGGTTCGCTTATAATAGCGGCTTCGCCATCCAACCAAAATGTATAAACACATCCGGTGAGATTTGCCCGCCTTGTGGCTTCGTTACTAACCGAAGCTTGCCCAAGTAGCGAACCGTCATTCGATCAAGGTTCACCCGACCAAGGAAGGCGGCTTCGTCATCTATCGGCTTCGCCCTCGTGGCGGACCCAAAGGCCACGAAAGCCACAACAATCCGTGGGCTAAGTAGTGGACATCGGTTATACCCGTCCATGCCGGTTAGCCCACGTTCCCACAATTCCGGCATGCGGTTACATGCTAAAAGCCCTATAAATGGCGGTGAGTAGCCATTGGTGAGGACTTTGGACGGTTGAGAAAATCTAGCACTTGCGCCGCAAGAGAGACCGAAGTTCTTCATCAATCATCAACAACTCGTTACGATCGTCAGCGAGCGAAACTCTACGTGAGCATTGAGTGAAGCCTTCTTTCGCCACCAAGAACCCATACAAAAGAGAAGACAAATCAATCTTCTCTTCCTCTGTAATCGAGAGGGTGTGATTGTAATTCTTTTTCAAAGTCAATCAAACAAAACTTTTTCGACTCTACAGATTGACGAGTGTACCTAGCCGAAGAATCTATGACTGGACGACGGCATCTCTCGCCCCAACTTTGCAAGGCGATTCTTCAAAGTCGAGGCAGGAACAAAAAGCTCATCACGGGGCGGTGTGTCCAGCCCTACAACCCCAGGGTGAAGGCCGATGACGCGATTCCTGTTGGAACCCGGAACCGGCTGCTGGGTAATAAACCCACAATGAATATGATCATGCTCCTCGGTCAGACGCCATGACATACGGCGTGTCACAGCATGGTGTCTAAGGTCGGTCAATGAGAGTTGACGAGG
Organism: Asparagus setaceus; assembly: GCA_012295165.1. Taxonomy (NCBI): domain Eukaryota; kingdom Viridiplantae; phylum Streptophyta; class Magnoliopsida; order Asparagales; family Asparagaceae; genus Asparagus; species Asparagus setaceus. Next base: position 74,671,832 of record CM022705.1, on the reverse strand, counting down.
TATCCGGGGAATATACAAGGGGCCTCCGTCGTCTTTGTTCAACCACCTCTCACTCTCGATAAGAGCTGTATCCGGATCCTTAACCGAAGCCAATAGATAATCTGTCTTTCGCAAAGGTTCAGTAGAGCTGGTGTCCCTTACGAGCGGTGCATCGGTGACCAATCGTCGGAGAACGCGGGAACTCCCCTCAAATACAGCCTGGATCGTCTCCGCTGATGTGCCGGGCGTAAATCGAGGCGAGATAAAAATCGCGGGATCATCACACATGGAATAATAGTCACTATGGCGTCCATCGACCGCGTAGGCTGGAAAAGCTCCCGAGGAATAATCAACTGAAATCAGAAAATACTCAGTTAGTAAATGGCGTTGAATTCATCTTACATAGATTGAGTCACGACCTTATAACGGGTATGACGATTTCATCCGTATTAAATACCCGGAGAACGATAAATATAGCCGCGTAATCCAAACGGCAATATATTCCGTTCTACAGGGTGAGAGTACGGTGTGAAATCGCTCCCGTTAAAAACATCGAGACGGGTGATCTTTGAAGCCTCAATCCTCACGAAGGAGAATCTCGGCTCTTCCCAATCGCCTCACAAAGGAGAACGAAGCGGGGTTATGACGAGAGTACACAATTTGAAGCGTCGATCCTCACGAAGGAGAATCTCGGCTCTTCCCAATCGCCTCACAAAGGAGAACGAAGCGGGGATACAACGCATATATGTACGAGAATATGATGACGTTGGCGCACCACCGAAAGAAGGCGTGCATTCCGCAGCGTCGTCGAGAAGTTCCGGAAGAATATTTTCACAAAAATATTCTTAGGATAACTTCGATCATGCGAATTGCATCGGCGCCGATCAGCGTCGCCTAATCCTACTCAACTAGGATTACGGTATAAAGCTGTTTCCTAATTTATCGAGAAGTTCAGGAAGAATATTTTCACAAAAATATTCTTAGGATAACTCGATCATGCGAATTGCATCGGCGCCGATCAGCGTCGCCTAATCCTACTCCAACCGATTACGAGTATAAACCGCTTCCTAATTTGTCGAGAAGTTCCGGAAGAATATTTTCACAAAAATATTCTTAGGATAACTTCGATCATGCGAATTGCATCGGCGCCGATCAGCGTCGCCTAATCCTACTCAACTAGGATTACGGTATAAGCTGTTTCCTAATTTATCGAGAAGTTCAGGAAGAATATTTTCACAAAAATATTCTTAGGGATAACTTCGATCATGCGAATTGCATCGGCGCCGATCAGCGTCGCCTAATCCTACTCAACTAGGATTACGAGTATAAATCGTTTCCTAATTTATCGAGAAGTTCAGGAAGAATATTTTCACAAAAATATTCTTAGGATAACTTCGATCATGCGAATTGCATCGGCGCCGATCAGCGTCGCCTAATCCTACTCAACTAGGATTACGGTATAAAGCTGTTTCCTAATTTGTCGAGAAGTTCCGGAAGAATATTTTCACAAAAATATTCTTAGGGATAACTCGATCATGCGAATTGCATCGGCGCCGATCAGCGTCGCCTAATCCTACTCAACTAGGATTACGAGTATAAATCGTTTCCTAATTTATCGAGAAGTTCAGGAAGAATATTTTCACAAAAATATTCTTAGGATAACTCGATCATGCGAATTGCATCGGCGCCGATCAGCGTCGCCTAATCCTACTCCAACTAGGGTTACGAGTATAAATCGTTTCCTAATTTATCGAGAAGTTCAGGAAGAATATTTTCACAAAAATATTCTTAGGGATAACTCGATCATGCGAATTGCATCGGCGCCGATCAGCGTCGCCTAATCCTACTCCAACCGATTACGAGTATAAACCGCTTCCTAATTTGTCGAGAAGTTCCGGAAGAATATTTTCACAAAAATATTCTTAGGGATAACTCGATCATGCGAATTGCATCGGCGCCGATCAGCGTCGCCTAATCCTACTCAACTAGGATTACGAGTATAAATCGTTTCCTAATTTATCGAGAAGTTCCTAAGAATATTTTCACAAAAATATTCTTAGGATAACTCGATCATGCGAATTGCATCGGCGCCGATCAGCGTCGCCCAATCCTACTCCAACTAGGGTTACGAGTATAAATCGTTTCCTAATTTATCGAGAAGTTCAGGAAGAATATTTTCACAAAAATATTCTTAGGATAACTTCGATCATGCGAATTGCATCGGCGCCGATCAGCGTCGCCCAATCCTACTCCAACTAGGATTACGAGTATAAACCGCTTCCTAATTTATCGAGAAGTTCAGGAAGAATATTTTCACAAAAATATTCTTAGGATAACTCGATCATGCGAATTGCATCGGCGCCGATCAGCGTCGCCTAATCCTACTCCAACCGATTACGAGTATAAATCGTTTCCTAATTTATCGAGAAGTTCAGGAAGAATATTTTCACAAAAATATTCTTAGGATAACTCGATCATGCGAATTGCATCGGCGCCGATCAGCGTCGCCTAATCCTACTCCAACCGATTACGAGTATAAATCGTTTCCTAATTTATCGAGAAGTTCAGGAAGAATATTTTCACAAAAATATTCTTAGGATAACTCGATCATGCGAATTGCATCGGCGCCGATCAGCGTCGCCTAATCCTACTCAACTAGGATTACGGTATAAAGCTGTTTCCTAATTTATCGAGAAGTTCAGGAAGAATATTTTCACAAAAATATTCTTAGGGATAACTCGATCATGCGAATTGCATCGGCGCCGATCAGCGTCGCCCAATCCTACTCCAACTAGGGTTACGAGTATAAACCGCTTCCTAATTTGTCGAGAAGTTCCGGAAGAATATTTTCACAAAAATATTCTTAGGATAACTTCGATCGTCGCGGATTGCATCGGCGCCGATCAGCGTCGCCCAATCCTACTCCAACTAGGGTTACGAGTATAAACCGCTTCCTAATTTATCGAGAAGTTCAGGAAGAATATTTTCACAAAAATATTCTTAGGATAACTTCGATCGTGCGGATTGCATCGGCGCCGATCAGCGTCGCCCAATCCTACTCAACTAGGATTACGGTATAAGCTGTTTCCTAATTTATCGAGAAGTTCGGAAGAATATTTTCACAAAAATATTCTTAGGATAACTTCGATCATGCGAATTGCATCGGCGCCGATCAGCGTCGCCCAATCCTACTCCAACCGATTACGAGTATAAACCGCTTCCTAATTTGTCGAGAAGTTCGGAAGAATATTTTCACAAAAATATTCTTAGGATAACTCGATCATGCGAATTGCATCGGCGCCGATCAGCGTCGCCCAATCCTACTCCAACTAGGGTTACGAGTATAAACCGCTTCCAAAATTTCAACGAGGAGTTCCCGGAGAATAAATCCATATTCTTAAGGATAACTTCGATCGTGCGGATTGCATCGGCGCCGATCAGCGTCGCCCAATCCTACTCAACTAGGATTACAGTATAAAGCTGTTTCCTAATTTATCGAGAAGTTCAGGAAGAATATTTTCACAAAAATATTCTTAGGATAACTTCGATCGTGCGGATTGCATCGGCGCCGATCAGCGTCGCCCAATCCTACTCAACTAGGATTACGAGTATAAACCGCTTCCTAATTTATCGAGAAGTTCAGGAAGAATATTTTCACAAAAATATTCTTAGGGATAACTTCGATCGTGCGGATTGCATCGGCCGATCAGCGTCGCCCAATCCTACTCAACTAGGATTACGGTATAAGCTGTTTCCTAATTTGTCGAGAAGTTCGGAAGAATATTTTCACAAAAATATTCTTAGGATAACTCGATCATGCGAATTGCATCGGCGCCGATCAGCGTCGCCCAATCCTACTCCAACTAGGGTTACGAGTATAAACTGTTTCCTAATTTGTCGAGAAGTTCGGAAGAATATTTTCACAAAAATATTCTTAGGATAACTTCGATCGTGCGGATTGCATCGGCGCCGATCAGCGTCGCCCAATCCTACTCAACTAGGATTACGAGTATAAACCGCTTCCTAATTTATCGAGAAGTTCCTAAGAATATTTTCACAAAAATATTCTTAGGATAACTTCGATCGTGCGGATTGCATCGGCGCCGATCAGCGTCGCCCAATCCTACTCCAACTAGGGTTACGAGTATAAACCGCTTCCTAATTTATCGAGAAGTTCGGAAGAATATTTTCACAAAAATATTCTTAGGGATAACTCGATCATGCGAATTGCATCGGCGCCGATCAGCGTCGCCTAATCCTACTCAACTAGGATTACGAGTATAAACCGCTTCCTAATTTATCGAGAAGTTCGGAAGAATATTTTCACAAAAATATTCTTAGGGATAACTTCGATCATGCGAATTGCATCGGCGCCGATCAGCGTCGCCCAATCCTACTCCAACTAGGATTACGGTATAAAGCTGTTTCCTAATTTGTCGAGAAGTTCCGGAAGAATATTTTCACAAAAATATTCTTAGGATAACTTCGATCGTGCGGATTGCATCGACGCCGATCAACGCGTCGCCCAATCCTACTCCAACTAGGATTACGGTATAAATTGTTTCCTAATTTATCGAGAAGTTCCCGGAAGAATATTTTCACAAAAATATTCTTAGGATAACTTCGATCGTGCGGATTGCATCGGCCGATCAGCGTCGCCCAATCCTACTCAACTAGGATTACGGTATAAACTGTTTCCTAATTTATCGAGAAGTTCAGGAAGAATATTTTCACAAAAATATTCTTAGGGATAACTTCGATCATGCGAATTGCATCGGCGCCGATCAGCGTCGCCCAATCCTACTCAACTAGGATTACGAGTATAAACTGTTTCCAAAATTTCAACGAGGAGTTCCTGGAGAATAAATCCATATTCTTAAGGATAACTCGGTAACCCTTAATTTCCTCCCACCATAATCTCCAAGAGAGGGATAATCTGATGAGGAGTGAAAGTCATGTTGACATCGGATAATCATATCCTCCCGCTGTAGTTAAACCAACAACACACGTGATGATGAAGGAATTAGCCGAGTAAGGGTTATGAAGTTCCATGTATTCGACACAGCCAACGTGGCGCCAACAAGGAGTTCGCCGACATACGGAGAAGTCCAAAAATCTGATGGTTAGTCAAACAACGACCAACCGACACGAGTTACAAACAAAACTCACCCACCAGCTTCGAGTCAAGATAACAAGCGGTCAGACAATAAATGCAAAGACCGTGATCTTATCGAAATCCTACAAAGAACTGGATGGTCTGAAAGAATCGAAGACTTGAAGCTATCTTTTGGGACCCTCAGCCGACTGAAGGCCGGGAACCATCATGTCCAAAGCATCCCAGACTCATTAAGAATTGAGACTGAGACGCTTTGGAGGGGGTATCTGTAGGCGTTGAAAAATACTTACAAGATCCCCGAAACCAACTCGTGACGGGGAGTCGGCGAATGACAACCCATCGAATGATGCAGACGTCGAATCGTTAAGACGCGAACTCGACGGCGAACCCACAGCGTCACAAGCACGGTTTAAACCGGACTTGAATGGACGATCGGTTTTCGAGACCGTTGAACCGGAACGAACCAAGAATTAGTCCCGGAATCAAATACAGACGGAATCTAAGTCCGGAGAAAGCCAAGAGTCAGGAAAACGACGAAACGGCGGAAAAAGAAGCGAAGCGGCGCGCCTCGGCCAACTTGGCCGAGTTACCTCGGCCAAGTGGCCGAAGTGGCTCGGCCACAATGGCCGAGCCACCTCGGCCAACTTGGCCGAGGTGCCTCGGCCAAGTGGCCGAGGTAGCTCGGCCACCATGGCCGAGCCACCTCGGCCAAGTGGCCGAGCCGGCCGCGCAACCCCCCCCTATGCTATAAATAGGGGGGGTTCTCCTCACTTCAAGGTGGTGGGCTGGAGTGGAGCTGGATTTTGGCTGATCAGAGAGGATTTTTTGGGATTTGGAAGAGTTCGGACTTCTGAAGAATTCTTGCAAGATCTACGAGTAATCGGCGACGGCCCCGAAAGCAACAGTACAAGTCCAAATGACATCGGATCTACAAGCAAAGGTAACCGAATTGGTCGAACTACAGATACCCTCTAGGTTAAGCTTCGTCTTAACCTCGGGGATATATTGTGATTTCTCCTAGTAGATCTCACCGCTCGGCGATCCTCTCCTTCGTGAGTGTGATCCCCGCAGCGCATCCTCTCCTTCGTGAGTGTGATCCCCGCAGCGCATCCTCTCCTTCGTGAGTGTGATCCTCAGCGCTTCGCTTCCTTCGCGGAAACGAGCCCCTTTACATCTATAGTTCGAACAGGGTTTACACGGGATTGGAATTGCGGTGGTCCACGGACACAAAAGTCCCGACACGGGCAAAGAACCCATAGCGAGGATCCGATATAACAGAGATCCTCGTGTTTGTTCACTAAGGATAAAAGTTGTAATCTTTTTGATTTTCATTGTACTTTAAAATAAAAGGCATTTCTTTTGAATTTCGTTGTAGGCCAAAGAAGCCGTAGCAAAATTCAAATCAATGACAATCATCCCGACTTTACCATGACGAGGAGCAGTAGTCGACTACTAGGCATTGTAGTCGACTAATCTACTGTGAATGGCGGAGTTTTGGTTTGGGAGCGAGTAGTCGACTAATCTGTATTGTAGTCGACTAATCTACAGTGTATTAGTCGACTAATCTGAAGCAGTAGTCGACTAATCTGGGCAGATTCCGAATACGGGTTTGGTTTTAAACCCGGTTCGTTTAGAGTTTATATATAACCCTAAACCTGATTATTTGGTAGTTTTAAAGCACGTTTTGAAGCAGCTTTTCAGAGGGTTTTGTGCATCTTTGGAGAGGAGATCTTTTGAGAGATTGAGAAGTTTATTTTTAGGGTTTCTTTGTGAGAACTTGTAATCCTAATTTGTATTCTCTCTTTCTATTAGTGAAAATCCCCCCTTCTTACCCCGTGGACGTAGGCAACTTGCCGAACCACGTAAATCTCGTGTCTTTACTCTTTTATTGTGTTTTTGGCTTTCCGTTTGTGGTGGTTTCTCTCGACGGTTCCGCGGTCCGCGCGCCCAACATAAAATAAGTTGAGCTAGTGATGATAAATGCTATTAAAAAAAAAAGTATATACGCGAAGAGTTGTCTGCAATTTACCATTGTTTAAAATCATCCTCTTAGAATCCACATATGTATTTCCCACGTTACTTTATTTTATACGACTATTATAATAAAATTGAACTAGATTACTTATTCTTTCTAAAAATAATTTGGACGCACTAGCCTCCACTTTACCTTTCGGAGGGCATGTGAGAACAATTATATATTGGGGGCTAAAAGACAAACTATAGGCAAACATATTATAGATTAAAATATAAGTTTTTAAAATTATAAACACCATCAACTTAGATTCTCAAACGACAAAGGAACAATCAAAACTCAAAGATCTTTTGAAGAGATAGAAAGTGAGTTCCTGTGACTTAAGGAAGCTGCAGGGTAAAGTGGGAATCAAGAAAGTTAGAGGAATCAATACTTAAACATTTGGATATGTTCCATGGAATAAGGATAAGAATATATACGCATAAACTAATTCTTAGTGAAGTAATGTCATTGTTAAGTTAGCTGTGTTTAGGTGTAACGCATATTAAGATGCTTCAGTGCATGACATCTATCATTAGTTCTTACATGTTGGGTGGACCCTAATGCATTTCCTAATTAGGGAAGGGTGCATTTGGACACGGGAAAGGAAATGACACAACATATTAATAAGGGTAAATTCTTGCATATGTTTATGACAGTTTTTCGCAAAACCTCTCAACATTTATGATAATTTGTGAAAGTGCGGATCGCACGTGTGGATGATATGTTCTCTTGAGTATTGCTAAGCCGATTCGTTAACATTTTAATTTTGGTCATAAAATTGCAACATCTTGGAAACTTCTCAAGGAATGAATTCCTAGTTTATATGTCCTTTTTATCTCTTCTTCAGTGTTTTTGACGTTATATATTCTTGCATATGTTCAATATTCAATTTTTCTGTATGATTTGATGTTGTATAAGAGCTCCAAATATATTTTCTCATGTGCATGCAAGATATTGATATTATAAAAGAAGGCTTCATGGGGTTACAAGTGTAGTCAAATTCCACAAGATAAAGGAAAGATATCAAGTCAATACTATGAGAGCAAACGAGGAATTCAAAGAAACAAAGATTGTTTTAATTTGATGACCATAGGAAACAATCACTGCCACGTATTAGGCAGATTGATTAGAGTGGTCAATAAAAATATATCACTATCTTAATAATAGTAAAATTGTTTATTATTTTTTTGGAAAGAAAATTTGAATTAATTGTTTAAATTGATGGCACAAAAAACCCTAGCATAGCACTTTTCTCTTGTAATCTCCTGTTTTTTTTTTCCTTCTCCAAAATTTCAAATTCCTAGCTCTCCCATACTAGGCTACACTATCCAGTATCCACTTACCCAACACATACAATTTATTATGCATATATCCAAACCCGTCATATAGCAATGTCTTATCTCATATCCGTATATAATTTATGATTAAATTCAATCTTCATATACTTTTTAATAATAATATCAGAGTTAAGGTTATGATCTAAAGACACATCTCATGTCAAATTCATGAATAATTGATTTCAAGACATAGCCCATGATTGAAATGACCGTGAGTTAAGGTGCATATGATGCAATGCCCATAGTTTCCTTTGTTGATTGTTAACATGCTTGCACTTGTACATGAAAAATGACATTGAGCCCACGCCCATGCTCATGCCCATGCCTCCATGCTAGCTTTACCTGTCATCATCCTTGGAAGAAACATTGAATCCCCAAATTCATGCTCCCCCCACAACAACAACCACCACCACAATCGTGCATGCATGTTAGTAAGATAAGTATGGAGGTTGTGTTTTCTAAGGGCCTTGTTTCCCAATTAGTATCATAGCAACATGCAATGAATACAGGAGCATGTTTTAGTACATGACGCAATTAATGATGCATATACCATTCTCAGGGCTACATGTTTTAGTACATGACGCAATTAATGAGCATTGTTAACTGCTTTTTTTTTAATGAGTTTTCTTTTGTTTTTTTTATGACGCCTTTGACGCAGACGGGAATCGAACTCAGGCCCTCCACGAGGAAGCGACACGGCTTTGCCATGTGAACATATTCCATTTTGGACTACTAATTGGTCTCCTGATCATATGTGAAGCTTCCAAGCAATTTATTTAACCCACTGGAATATGCAAACGCTTACATATTCTTCATTTTGTAGAGCTTTGTTCTCAGAATGTTTTTTAAACAAGAAAATTGTTATTTATAGATATGGTGTAATAGTAGATGTTCAATCTCATAGTACTATACAATATATTTTGCGTCAAAGTTTGGAAGGCTACAAGTAGGTCTAGTTTATTCACACCGGACCTCTATTTATTCCGATTTAAAAATGTAGACCCATGAATTGTATAAAAACTTTAAAACTCAAGACAATCTAAATGGATAAGATTTCAAGCTAACAAACTCATAACAAATAAAATCAATAGGGTTCCAACTTCCAACTGTATATATTTATCATCCACCATCATCATCCATGATCAATGGTCCCAGGTTCAAATACTCTTGTCAGCTTTCTTGCAATTGGGATAGATATATGAGGCGTGTTCCAATTCCGGGGGATTTTCTTGGAAAGGTTGAGTCCTTCTAATGCTTCTAATGGTGTGAGTGCTCTAACTCCGGCCCTCCGTCGAGTGCGGAAGTCCCCTAACAAAGTTTTCCTTGTTGTTGGATTTAAAAAAAAAATCTCTTCGTTGCCAAAAAAAGGGGCATCATTCATGGTAAGTTGATAACTCGACCAGAATTTGCCCCAAGAAAACGTAGTTTTCAATTCAAACAGCTGACCGTAGAGAAAATTTTGTTTAGGGTCCAGCACCGGTCAAGCCAAATAAATAAATTTGAATTTAAATTTAGAAGAAAAAAAATCGAGGGTCCAACACCAGTCAAACCGGACCCCACCGAATCCGATCCAGTTGTAGTCCTCGCCACCTTGATCATATTTGAAGTTTCGAAGAAATTTATTGGACGACTTCTCTAAATTAACACCAAAAAAAAAACGTCACTCATTCTGGCTCATGAAGGTTCGTCTCTCAAGTGGGTCCACAATTCCCTGCATGCAAACCAATTAAACTACAAAATGTTAATGTTTGATTAATCAAAGAAATAACAAACGAACAAAAATATAATCAAATTGAAGAAAGTAATAAAAACATTATACATTGGCCGCCCCAAGGAGACCAGCTAAGCATGGGATCATATGCGCCTCCCACGAGCATGGCTTTTATTTTTATTTTTTTTAAAGATACAAAGACTTTGTCAAACTTCACTTCTTGCTGCTCTAACATCTATAAATACCAACCTCATCAACTTAAACTTCCATCAACAAAACACACAAATTTGAGCAAGAGAGTATATACAAAGAGAGAACTAAGTTTTTGAGAGCCATGGATTCCTTCCCAATTATCAACATGGAAGAGCTTAATGGAAAAAAGCGAGGATTAGCCATGGGAATAATTCATGATGCCTGCGAAAACTGGGGCTTTTTCGAGGTACCACAAACAATATTTATCTGTTTTTGGATAGATTTGACATATATTGTAAGCTAACTCTCATATTTACATGCATATATGGATGCATTTGTCCTAAAAATTTGGTTGCTTGTGTGATTTTAGGTTATGAACCATGGGATCTCGCACGAGTTCATGGACAAAGTGGAGAGGCTCACCAAGGATCACTACAACAACTGCATGGAGCAAAGGTTCAAGGAATTTGCTAGCCAAGCTCTTGAGAAGGGTGAAGAGCTCGATGCGAGCAATATGGACTGGGAGAGCACCTTCTTCTTGCGTCATCTCCCTGAATCCAACATTCACGAAATACCCGATCTCAACGATGAGTACAGGTATATGTTCTCTCTATTAGAAACAATAATAGACACAAATAGAAAGATCAGTGTGAAATTTAGACTGAATAATTGGTGAACCAAGAGAAAAAGAACCCTTGAACCAATGCATAATAATCCTCAAATCCTCTTGTCTTGCATTGATCCAAGGTTGAAAAGTTCTTGGTGTACGAATTATCCAAGAATCAGATAGTTTCTCAAATTTCAAACTTTTGGATTAATAATTTGATTCCAACCTCAGTTTAAGACCCATGCATCTAACTCTCATTGACATCTGCTTACTAAACGATGTGTATGATCTAATGACAGGAAGGTGATGAAAGAATTTGCTTCGGAGATTGAAAACCTATCAGAAAGACTACTAGACTTACTGTGTGAGAACCTAGGACTAGAGAAAGGATATTTGAAGAATGCATTTCAAGGAACAAAAGGACCAAATTTCGGCACAAAGGTCAGCAACTATCCGCCATGCCCACGACCAGAGCTGTTCAAGGGACTGAGAGCCCACACTGATGCCGGTGGCATCATCCTGCTTTTTCAAGACGAAAAGGTTAGCGGCCTCCAGCTCCTCAAGGACGGGGAATGGGTTGATGTGCCACCGATGAGGCATTCTATTGTTGTCAACCTTGGCGATCAGATTGAGGTTAGTTACTGAAGGTTTTCACTATCACTATTTTCAGTTCAAAATTGGGGACACGGGATATGAGGTGTCTGCTCATTTAGTGACATAAGTTGTCAACAGACGGAGAGTTGAAGTCCACGTGCTGTAATTTGACTAGCATGATGGGCCTCACACCTCCTCTATTTCCGTATGGCTCATTTTAACAAAATGAACCAACACCTCATATCTATTTTTTCAAGAAAAAAAAAATCCTATATAGAGAAAAAATAGATGTTGATACCTGACTCACCATGCTTCTGGTGTTGCAAGGAGAGAGAGAAAGAGAGAGGAAAAAAAACTTTAAAGTGCCCTCTACGAAAAAGATGCAACACCAACCACATAATGAGCCACATACATGTCAATATATGCTTTTTCGCTATATGCTATTCTATAGAGGCCCTCCATAGGAATTTTCTTCTCATCTTGCCCTTCCAAATTCTATCAAGAAAGCGATAAAAATTGAAATTTAATTTTGTTTTTCGAAATGTAGGTTATTACTAATGGGAGGTACAAGAGCATTATGCACCGAGTTGTCACACAAACAGAAGGGAACAGAATGTCAATAGCTTCGTTCTACAATCCAGGGAATGATGCAGTAATTTATCCAGCTCTGGCTTTGGTGAAAGAAACGGAGAAGAAGAACACTGTCTATCCGAAGTTTGCCTTTGATGATTACATGAAGCTCTATGTTGGGAAGAAGTTTGAGGCTAAGGAGCCAAGGTTTGAGGCAATGAAAGCTATGGAAACAGCTACTATTTAAATAATTCTATTGTATTTGCCTTATCTCACAAAAGATCCTGAGACTTAACAAATTTATATTGTTAGTGTATTTGCCATAGGGTAACAAATTCTTGTAGTACTTAGCCTTGTGGGCTGTGTCTGAGGTGTAAAGCATAATGCCTTTGTTATTAATTCACAGTAAGATTAATATATGGTAATGCTCCTTTGTTTAATTAGTTTGTTGCCTTGTTGAAGTCAAAAGGGTAATGTGAGAAATGTTTTGTTAGAGAATATTGTTCTGCAGGTGCACGCAAAATTTTCTATGATTGCACCTGAAGAGCACAATTGAAAAAGAAAAGTCAGGACACCAAAGCTACCATAAATTAATGGTAAGCTTCACAAAACTAACACGAACTATTAGAAAATTTGCACAAAACTACCATAAATTAATATTGTAAGAATAAATTACCATAAATTTTCAATATTCACAAGAAAAATACAACATACTATCACCAATTAAACTTTCCTACATGAAAATAGCAGAAGTTTTATTGTGTTTTACTAAATACAGCATACTGTGAAGTTTATGCTATTGCCACATAAAAATTATTATGATCTACTATTTACCGTTGTACTAGTATTTGACAGTTTTTTAACGATTAAAAATTTAAGAAAGCTTCATTTAACTAAAATAGCTTATGATAATTTTACAAAATCTCTAATAATTCATATTATATTTTGTGAAAATTTCCCTCAATTTATTTATTGTTTTCTCTGTTTAAGTACCAACTCTAATAGAAAAATGCTACCAAAAACAACGAAGACTGAAAAGTTGGGTACGATTAAAAACAAACTATTGGTCAAGTTGCAGAGTCGCACTAATTAGTTCTTTTAGTAAATATATATGTAATCTTAATTTAAATGTCACAAAAGGAAATAGAAAAGCGTACCCGTAGCAATTGCACATGCATTTCATGAGTAGTTCAAGACACCTACAATACATACGACACATACATCACTTATCATGAAAGAAACTAAAATAAACTACGCTTGCATCATCTTTGTCGTACTAAATGGGAAAAGATAAAAAATAGACGCGTGTGATCATTGCACGTGATTTACGTTCCATTTTGTAAAATGGGTCACAAATTTATAACATGTGAGCCCCCAACCGAAGTGACTAGCAGGGGCTCATATCATCGAATGATGTTCCATTTTACAAAATGGGTCACCATATACATTTTTCAAGATATATATATATATATATATATATATATATATATATATATATATATATATATATATATATATATATATATATATATATATGGTGAATATGGAGCCTCATAAATTAAAGCGTAGTCACATTGTATCTGGGTAAAATGTACTGACATCATATATATACATCATTAGTATAAAAAGAATTATTAGCTAATAGCTTATGCCTTTCTTAATAACGTAATGATATGACGATATGAAGAAATGGATAAACCAATTCAACAATCTACTATTGAATTCAACAAGTTTGGCGTACTGAATCGAAATTGATCTGAACTGTGTACATTAATCAATATTAATAGGACAAAGTATCTTTGTTAAGACTACAACAATGACACGTAAAGAGATTAGAGATGCATCATTTTCACGTTTTTCTAATGCTGGTCATTGTCAAACAAAGTTTACACAACAATGAGAAAGATTGAATTTCTTGTTCATATTCAGATATGTACTTATGCATAACAGGATGTCTTCGAACAATACATGATCGTAACAAGTGTTTGGTTCAAATTTATTTCTATTATCTATAATCAGATCCATGCCTGATTTAAATCAGTAGTAGAGTTTAGATTGCGGTTTCATTGCATGTATTTCGTTGACTAAGAAGACAGATGTCAGGTCAAACTCATGATATAATGATTTCAGAACAGGCCCATTGTTGAAATGACCATGAGATTAGGTGCATGCATGTGATGTGGTACCCATACTCATACGGTCATACACATACCCCCATGCCATCTTCATCTTGTTAAGGTTCATATGTGACTGTAGGGTCCTACATCGGATAAGATAAGAAAGAGTGATGAATTTAAATAGAAGTTGGAACCAATATCAAGTAACTACAACTTTTAGGTTAAAATTGATTTCTAGCCTAGGGTCATTAACTCATCTCTCATGATTCTAAGAAAAACACAGGAACCCACAGTTCTTAATCTTTAAATGTAGTATTTTTTTTCTGTACACCATCATGCATGCATGTAACTATGTGAGTATGATAAGCATGGAGATGGTCTTCTCTATGGGCCTTCTTTGTCTCCCTCTTAACGATCACAACAGCATACAATGAATACATTGCATTTCAATAGATGGTGCATGTATATGTCTCAAGACTATGTCAGATAATATCAATAATAGAAGATATATGCTCTTCATTTGTGGCACTCTTTTTAGTATGACCATAGCTAGTACATTTGGAATATTATTTGACCTTTTGATCATAAGTGAAGCTGCCAAGCAATTTAATTGGCCGTCTAGAATATGTAAATGTTCGCATATCCTGGCCCCGAAGTGATGGTATAGTATTCCCATGTTTTAAGTATATGCTTTAAGCATATATCCTCCTATAGTTATTTTAACACTCCTCCGATATTAGATGACAACTGTTGATATAGTTATTTTAATCACGATTTAATTGCCTATAGTTTTCCAAATTCGAAATCGGATGTATGGACATGTATATAGACCTAAAACCTAGACATGCATATTGGTAATATTTGAATCTGATAAATTTAGATTCAGCCATTTAAATCCGGAAATTTTAGTTCAAATTTCAAAAGTGATATATATTCAGTGTCCGATAACATCATTCACCATGAATCCGACTGCATCTGAACTAGAAAACACCGACCAATTCAACTAGCTATGACCTAAGAATTTTTTATAACCTAGGTCCAGCTTTAGTCAAGCTGGACCCACAGAACCGGATCCATTTTCAGACTTTGCCTTCTGATCATTATGTGAAGTTTCCAGGCAATTTATATTGGCTGAAGGCTAGAATGTTAACGCGTATAATTAATTGTCAATTATTCTTGCTCATCAAGGTTAGTTTTCTAAGTGGGGCCAGCATTTCCTTCATAAGGCTCTGTAACCTAGTTAACTAATCAAAAGACCCATGCTCACGTTTAATTAATTTGAAAAGAACAAAAACTTGATATATACAAACAAATTGAAGAAATTAATAAAAACATTATACATTGGCCGCCCTAGAGACCAGATGAGCATGGGATCATATGCGCCTCCCACGAGCATGTTTTTTTTTTTAAAGGTACAAAGGCTTTGTCCAACTTTACTTCTTGATGCTCTAACGTCTATAAATACCAACCTCATCAACTTAAATTTCCATCAACAACACATACAGATATTTGAGCAAGAGAGTATACAAGGAGAGACAGCAAAGTTTTTGAGAGCCATGGATTCCTTCCCAATCATCAACATGGAAGAGCTCAATGGAGAAAACAGAGGATTAGCCATGGGAATACTTCGTGATGCCTGCGAAAACTGGGGCTTTTTCGAGGTATATACTACAAAAAATATTGACATGTTTTTTTTTGGAATATATGTCAACCTAACAACTCTAATTTTTTACATATCTTGTCACCTCGTGCACGCCAAACTCAAAATTATATACATGCATGCAATTTCCTAGGACTATGGTTGCTTAACTATGTGTTATAGGTTATGAACCACGGGATCTCGCATGAGTTTATGGACAAAGTGGAGAAACTCACCAAGGACCACTATAAGAAATGCATGGAGCAAAGGTTCAAGGAATTCGCTAGCCGAACTCTTGAGAAGGGTGAAGAGGTCGACACAAGCAATATGGATTGGGAGAGCACCTTCTTCTTGCGCCATCTCCCTGAACCCAATGTTCACGAAATACCCGATCTCAATGATGAGTACAGGTATATATTCTCTCTATTAGAAACAATAATAATAGACTTAAATACAAAGACGAGATTAATATAGACTATCAACTATCCAACGGTCTTTTAGACATGATAATTGGTGAATCCTCAAATCTTATTATTTTGCACTGATCTAAGCTTGGACAGCTCTTGATACACGAAGAATCAGATAGTTGCTCAAATTTCAAACTTTTTGGAGTGATTCCAAACTCTGTTTAAGACCCATCTAACTCAAGCTAATCAACGTGAATGAATGAACAGGAAGGTGATGAAAGAATTTGCTTTGGAGATTGAGAAACTATCAGAGAGGCTACTGAACTTATTGTGCGAGAACCTTGGACTAGAGAAAGGATACTTGAAGAATGCATTTCAAGGATCAAAAGGTCCTAACTATGGCACAAAGGTCAGCAACTATCCGCCGTGCCCACGGCCTGAGTTGTTCAAGGGCCTTAGGGCCCATACTGACGCAGGTGGCATAATCTTACTCTTTCAAGATGATAAGATCAGTGGACTTCAGCTACTCAAGGATGGAGAATGGGTCGATGTGCCGCCAATGAGACATTCCATAGTCGTCAACCTTGGTGACCAGATTGAGGTATGTCATTTAAGCTTTTTTTAAAATTATTCACCGTTTCAGCTCAAAACTACTAGATATGAGCTGACAATTCATTTAGCAAAATAAACTATCAAGAGATAGAAATTCTAGTGCGCATCCAACGTGGGACTCACCAACTCTTCCACCTCTTGACTGTTTATTTTAAGAAATAAGCTACCACATCATATCATTATTCTGATCAGGAAAAAAACCATATAAAGGGTCCTCTATAGAATACCATATAGATGTTGACATGAAACTCACCATGTGGCTGGTGTTGCAAGAGGAAAAAAAAATCTTATAGAAGATTCTCTACAAAAATGTGCAACACCAGCAGCATGATGAGCCATATATCAACATCAACTTCTTCCCCATAGAGGAATTTATTTTCACTTTCCAATTGTAGGTTATAACCAATGGGAAATACAAGAGCATTATGCATCGGGTTGTCACACAAACAGAAGGGAATAGAATGTCGATAGCTTCTTTCTACAATCCAGGGAACGATGCAGTAATCTATCCTGCTCCAGCTTTGGTGAAAGAATCAGAGAAGGAGAACGTGTATCCAAAGTTTGGGTTTGCTGATTACATGAATCTCTATGTTGGGAAGAAGTTTGAGGCTAAGGAGCCAAGGTTTGAAGCTATGAAGGCTATGGAAACAGCTACTGCTTAAAGAAATCTATTGTATTCAGTTGACTTATATGGTATTGATACTAAGAAAATTTATTATCTTGTTATTGTGTTTACCATAGGATAACCAAGGCTTTGTACTCAGTATTATGGGTTTGTGTGAGGTGTAAACCATTGTGCTTGTGCTAATTAAGAGTAACATTATATATTTTCATTAGCCAAATTCGTATTTTTCGTGAGTCTTCCTGAATACCTTTGAAAGCAGTTCCACATGATGAATACTTATGACACAAACATCACTTAATGAAGAAAGAAACTATAAATACCACAACTGCAATTATATCAGTTTTGTGCTATTAAAGGGGAAACAAATGAAGAAATCCCCTCAATGCAACCGTTTTCATGACACCGAATCAGAACTCCCCTCAATGCAACCGTTTTCATGACACCGAATCAGAACTCCCCTCAATGCAACCGTTTTCATGACACCGAATCAGGAATTGTTGCTTGGTATGACATAATATACATAATAGTATAAAAAGCATGATTAGCAACTAGCTTATGTCGCTATTAATAACGTAAGGTTATGACGACATCAAGAAATAGAATAAACCAACTTAATAATCGACAACCACAACTATAAGTGGAACTCAATATATGATCATATTTCAAGATTTCAAAGTTTTTCCCAAGCAATTGACTCTTTTTAGCATCAGGAATTGGTCTAATCTATACAATTTGTAATCAATATTAGTAGGATGAGTATCTTTATTAAGTATACATTATACAATGATGACACGTAAAGAGATAAGGCACACATCATTTTCACTTTTTTTTTCTATTGCTAGTCATTGTCATACAAGGTTTGCATAAATAAGGGAATACTAGAATCTTTAAACTTTGATAAATTAAAAAAACAGAGAACTGCCCAAAAATAGGTAGCAAAAAATAATGCTCAGACTTAAGGATCAAACCAAACCTGACCCAGTGCCCTCAGCGTATGAGAACAACATCTTTGGATTTCAGCCCTCTGTGTCCTGTGAAAGAGCTGGATAGGCAAAACAAATTGTATTTAGAGGCTCCAGCTGTTTCATGATTAGACAAGAAACAAGATAATATAGTTTGCAGAACGAAATAGGAAAAGGGAGAAAAAAAAAACATAGTAATATGTTGATCCGAGCTGACACAGTTTTATTCGAAGCTGAAAATACCAAAATCATGCTTATTTTGTAGTCCTCACCGTGTTTGAACACATTAAGATATAGTGTCTACTTGCATGCACTAGAAAGACACATAACAGAGAGAAACAAAATGCTAATTGTATTTAACTGGAAGAAGACCATTGAAGTGATTAAACAGTTCAATATACTGAGACATCAGAGAAGATTTGTGTTCATCTGTTAAAACAAAATTACACTTCACGTTCCTCATTTAACATCAGAGCTAACAACACCAAGAAACGAATAAATTATCTTAGTAAAGACAATGCAAACAAATATATACAGCAAAGAAGGCAAAAAAAAAGAAAAGAAAAGTAAATTTAGCATAACGAATGGAGAAGGGAAAAAATCATTTCCTTTTGTTTCACATAAATAAAACCAGGTAAATCAAGGAATAAAATCTATACCAAACAGTCGACTTGGTACATTTTCATGGAGTTCTTTCTGGATTCTTATCAAGAAGCAGTATGATTATGTTACATATATGATAACAAATATCCTTTCTCATAAAAGAAACTAAAGTAAATGCTCAAGCAGACGACTAAAAGTACGTTACTACTATCTTACTAAAGGAAGTTAAAGAAGTTTCTACATCTATGCGTGTGCGTGTGTGTAAGTATTATACTATAAATACACGCCAAATATCATGACCCACTAGCAACTTAACTGACAGCACAAGTTTAATTATTTATTGTAATGATAGGGACAAGAAAGTGCATGTGCAAAACACGAAGTACAGTTCAAAATGACTCGATCCTCATTTGCATAATAAAGTTTTAAGCTTTTGATTCATTTAGTTAGCATGGAATTTGTCCCCCAGTTGAATTAAATAATGACAGGTATTTCAATCTTCTCTGAATTCAAATATGGCTTACCAATGTTATAAGGTCAAACACCTTTCAAAGTTAACAATGTCAAGCAAACAAATATCTTATGCATAAAATCACATTCAAGGGAAGGGATTTGGGAGATGCAGCATTTTCATATTTTTCTATGTTTATCATCGACAAGCAACCATTTGCATAAATAAAGAAAAGATGAGAACCTTTAAACTTAATCTTTATTACGTAAATACAGAACAGACAACTTCCCAAAACAACATCTATGTCTTCTTACTCTTTTATTAAGATTCATAAAAGACTTGGGGGGGGGGCAAGAAAAAGACAATTGTGCATTATTGTCACATACTTAACTGATAATGCACAGAGTTAACCATCAAACAAAATCTGATCTGGATGCACAAACTGGGTCCAGAAATGGAAATGCAAAGCCAATTTGACTTTATATGGTTTTGTATTAAATGACAAGTCCATCTCTCCATAAACTAGATGCGAGTAACCCCAAAATAGCTGGAGATGTGCTTGAATCCACTCTAAAGAACTAGTGAAGTGCCATAGTTATTAAATGTCAATCTGCATCATGACCATATACATTTTTTGTTTCTATAAGAGTCTCCAGCTGTTTGAGGTTTAGACAAGAAACAAGATAAGATAGTTTGTAAAAGGAGACAGAAATTGGGAAAAGAAAACAATAAGGCCAAATTGAAACAAAGATATGGTTCCATAAAAGCTAATAATATTTTTTTTAAAAATTAACTTTTGTACCCCAAAATTTCTCCCGTTCGCGTATTTACCCAATAAATCTGAATATTTACTAATTTATTGCTTCATTCTTTGAGATTTAGTCAAACAACCTTCTCAAATAACGCCATTAAATTCCAACCTGAGAAGGGATAAAATGACAAAATACTCTCCTCAGAAAAATAAGGTTTTCCCTGTATACCCTAAAATCTACCCTATTGCAGATTACCCCTCAAATTTACGTATTTGGTAATTTATTATCCCAATGAATTTTAATGGTGTTAAATGAGAGGGTTTAATAATCTTTGTGTGTGAGAATCTAGAGTTAAATGGTGTATAGTATAGGCTTTACTTCATAGTGCCTTTGTGTGAACACAAATTAGAAATTACCTTAAGAAATTAGGTGAAGAACTACAAGATATCCTGTTCCCAAAAAAAAAAACATTTATCATGTTTCTAATATAAGACTAATTATTAAATAATTAACCTTGCGTGTAGGACGCGTCAACTGCAATTTTGATACCTTTTAGGAAGAATAGTATACCCACATTAATAAAAATCCCATACAAACCGGTCAACTGAGAACCAAACTACCTTGATAACACCTTAAACACATTTCAAATTATTGAGAAAGAAAATATATTTAGAAAGAATAAGATGTGAATTGCTTTGACATGAACCTGTGTATTTAATTTCCCACTTGAATACTCTCACCATTTAAAATCTGACAGAACTATGTATGATATGACTAACAGGGATAGTAACTGTGTAAGAAAAGCACACAACGAAAAGTTCAAGTGATCATAGACAAGAAAATATTAATATACATATCACAAATTTCTGGAGGTGGATGATTAAACACAAAAAAGTATAGGATAAGCAAACTGAAACGTAAACGCACACGAACAAAGGAAAGAATAACACACGAACAAAGGACAGAATAACATGAGTTTGAAAATAGTTTTGTAATGTATAACAATGCTTCCAATAAAGTTATCCAGGGCATGCTCTATAGAGATGAATTTATACAAACCTTGATTAAAGTATCCCGTATAATTTGGTAATACAAAGATCGGGTTTTGCTTGAGAGTCAATTAATCAAAAGTGACTGTCATAGGGCACAAGCTTGCAGCTTGCTGGTTCTAAGCATACACATGACACTTGACAATTATACAAATAAGCAAAAAAAAATTTAAGCTTCACAGAGAAGCAGGCAGACAAAGATCAAATTCTATTACAAGAGCACACATTCTCAGACAACCAAGAAGAAGATAGTCACCTCTGGGACATGCCGATCATCCATCACCCAGGATCTCCAAGTTTATCTTCAAGAGACGTGTAGCTCCAAGTTCTCGCATAATGAACGAGCACTGTCCTAGTTTACAGCAAAGTAACAAAGAAAGTTAGCGAATGTCATATGCATGTTATCAATACAAGTGCAGATAACATCGTAGCGGTAAAGGTAAAACAAACAACTTAGTGCAGTTGGTGTTCCCATTTATATCATTCAAATGATTAACATGAAATAGTACTGCATTATGTTATGTAATTTAGCATCACATTCTTAGTTGCTATTGCGCGCATTTAACCAGGAAAAAAGCAATCATACGTGCAAACGTCATCATCTGATGCACGCGCATAATTATGGCACAAACGCAGGACACATGATCAATTGGATAATGGTTGAGGAAAATATAGAAAAGGGTTTCAAGTCTCAACCGAAGTATGACATGGCTTATGGATATGAAGACAAAAGTTAAATCAGGTTTAATGTCTACACAGAATTCAACAGTATCAAATAGATTAACCATCATCACTTCCCAAAATATATCATAATATCAGTGGGATTTCACATATCATGTAGAAAACACAAAGAATGAAGCTAATCACGTACTTAGAAGTTGATCACATTCCATTGTAGCATTCTTCTCTTTTAGTTTTGATGAAGAATTATACTCAATCCTTTTCCCCTTTAACCAAACCCTAACATTCTTCACTGGCTTCTCGCAATCTCAACATCGCAAGCATCTTGGAATTTGGGTGGAACTGTTCTTTTCGTCCATTATTGGGATTGGGATTTGGATTTTAGAGGGTTTTTTTTTTTTTTTTTTTACCGCGCGAGGGGAAATTGGGGGTTTAGTTATTAGAAAGGGAAACGTTAGGAAATTGGGAAAACATCCCATTTTTGACGGAAAAATAAAGCTGTGAAGTCTGAAGATCGTGTGTCTGCATGGTCTTTTGCCCGTATCGCCTATTAGGCGCCGCATTTGACGAACAATTATTAGACAATCTGTATATTAATTGATGGGTTTTTTTCCTCTAGAAACCACCTTGAAAATAGGATAACTATATGAAAATCAAATCTTATTTTTAATTTATATATAAATTAATTTTAAAGTAATTTTTGTTGCAATCAACCACCTCCTACTCAAAATTTTCATTAAAAACCCAAAATTATCCTTGTAAAACTGACATGCATGGCATATGACTCATTTTTTTAGTATTTAGGTCTTGTTAGGATATAACTCGCGCACCCTGAACTTGAATTTTTTTTAACTTAGTTTTGATTTTTTTAGTGAAAGTTTGACTAGGGATGATTGATTGCAATAAAAACCCGCTTTAAATGTGGTTTATGTATAAATTGAAAATAAAAAGTGGGTTCCAGATAGTTATCATATTTTAAAGGTGGTTTCTAAAAGGAAAAAATCTTAATTAATAGTACTGTTTAAGTTTAAATCCAATGAATAATCTTCAATATTATATATTTGCAATTTTTAAGATGAAAATCAGTAGAAAAGTTAAAAATTGTTTTGAAAGTATTAGATGACAATGATTATACTCCATAAAACTTTGTTGTTGTGAAGTGTAAGAATTTTCTCTTCGTAAAGAACCGTCCAATAAAAATATTGTAGCAATTTAAAGAAAATCATGTAGAAATTTAAATATTTATGTCTGTTTTTCTTCCATCTATTCGATATATGCTATGAGAATTCTTTTAAATAGGCTTACTTTCACTTTGGTTCCCACAAAATTTATCCATTTTTCCACTTTGATAACCCGAAGTGGTTGCTTAACAATTTGATACCCCAAAGTTTCAATTCGATTTCATTTTGATATTACATTGTGTTTTTAGCTTGTAATACCCCATTTCATGTTGGGATATGCGTTGTATCTATTTAGTATCTAATGGGCTTTAAGCCTAGTGGGCCTTTGAGCCAAATTAGTGCAAGGGTTTAGCACTAAATAAATATCTCTTGTGCGTGAAAGATGATGTGACATTGGGGTGCTTTGGAGAGAACAAGAGTGGAGACTATGTGTGCATGTGAGATTGAGAGTGGCCGAGAGATGAAAGATTCCCTTGTATTATTTTCCCTCTTACATAGTAGATATCTCGTGTTGTTTGCCTCGTGGATGTAGGTCGAACTTGGTCGACCGAACCACGTTAAATCTCGATGTTTTTCTCATTGTTTGTATTGTTTTCTATCTTGTGAACTTGTGAATTAATCTCTCGGAATCCGGGATCGTTGAATCCCCAACATTCCCTACTACTAGGAACATTTGGTTCTTTACATATCTAACAACCAGATAAAATAGACCTAAATGTAATATAAATTTAACAAAAATCTAACAAAATGAGATTCAAACTTACGGGGGTTAAGCGTTAAATAATGCTTATCAAAGTGAATAAGCCTTTCAGAATGATATCCCTTTATTTTATGATCTAAAGTACGAAAGCATAACTCTTTTAGTAATCTTTTACTAGGGTATACATTAAAGCAAAATCAAAAAGTTTATAAACTCACCAGAGGATGCCACATCAGCTTCCTCCTTCTCAAATTTTTTTGACACGTGTCTTCCCCTCTAAACCGTCCATTTTAATTGCTAAAATATCTCAACCTTTAATTTAAATAAATTTTTATTAGTGTATACTCTAAAGTAGAACTAAAAGATCTTGAATTCCCCCACAGCTTGACACATCAGTTTTTCCTTTGCAAATTTATTTTTGCCACATGTACATCCTTTCGCACCGTTGATCTACTTCTAATCCAAATTTTAAAAATAACTTTAAATCTAAACCATCCATTTCAAACAACCTGGCCAAATCTCTCTCCTATCATCTTTTACTAGGGTATACATTAAAGCAAAATCAAAAAGTTTATAAACTCACCAGAGGATGCCACATCAGCTTCCTCCTTCTCAAATTTTTTTGACACGTGTCTTCCCCTCTAAACCGTCCATTTTAATTGCTAAAATATCTCAACCTTTAATTTAAATAAATTTTTATTAGTGTATACTCTAAAGTAGAACTAAAAGATCTTGAATTCCCCCACAGCTTGACACATCAGCTTTTCCTTTGCAAATTTATTTTTGCCACATGTACATCCTTTCGCACCGTTGATCTACTTCTAATCCAAATTTTAAAAATAACTTTAAATCTAAACCATCCATTTCAAACAACCTGGCCAAATCTCTCTCCTATCATCATCAATTACGTTACCAATAAATCTCGGTTAAAAAATTTTTCGAAAATTACGTTACCAAAAAAAATCGGTGAGATCAATTTCCAAAAATTACCAAATATACAAAGAAAAAATCACTCAAAGAAATTTCAATCAAGATTACACCACTCATCTACACCATTCTAATTAGGTAGTTACTACAAATTAGGTAAAAGATTTCTATTATCAAATTATCATATCCGTAATTGAAAATTCAAAAACAAAATTGTAACTACCCCCTTAATCACCGCCCTCTTAATCATTATTCCCCACTAATCTCTCACTCTATAACCCTCTAAATAAGAAAGAACAGCGAGTTTATCTTCTTCAAATCCGACTAATGAAAAGCCGATACCGTCGCCGGCGTTGCATCGGGGCAATGTAGATGAAGAATAAGACAACGTGAAGCAACTCAATGAGTGCTCCACTCTCTGTTTATCTCTTCATGCACTTTTCAATCTCTCTCTCTCTCTCTCTCTCTCTCTCTCTATAAAGTTGTAAGTTTTCAAATTTTATTTCATGTGATTTAATTTTTCCTTTGATTTTTTTAGATGCCTTGGTTGAATGGAACCCAATCAAGACACTCCCTTGGGAATTCCCTCGGTGGAATAGAAGTTATGTAAGCCTTCTCTCTCTTTCTAACCAATCTCGTAAGTGTTAGATCCAATCATAATTTTAAACCTTGGATCTTAAAAATATGCCTTTTAGATGATGTTATATATTAATCACATTCTAATTTGTTTGATTTTGGATGATAATCATATGAAAGAAGGCTCGCAGACAAGTTTCAAAAGCGATCATCTTGGTAACTTTCCTTTGATCTATTAAGATAATTTTTGCATACATTTGATAAAGGATTGTGGTGAATATAGTGTCATGAAATCAAGTATATTGATATGTGTTGTATGCCATACTTTATTTAAATTTAGTCATTATCTTCTAAATTTCTTGCAAAATCTTTGAATTTCCTTGATTTGGGTCTGAATATCACAGAGGTAAGTTTGAAATCTCAAACTTAAACTATTATTATAGTTAATTTATGATTTATTTAGGAATTATAGGGTTGATATTTTTATTTCTTTGAACGTACTCTTGCATAATCTGAATGTCTTATTGATTTGGTTCTCGATATCATAGAAATTTGAAATCTTAAGTTTTTGTATTATTCAAGTTGATTTATAATTTCCAAGGAAAATCTAAAGTTGCGATTTGTCCCTTCTTTGTACGCATGAAAAATTTTAGGTTAAAGAGAGATTGACTCTTTTCGCATTTAATTTGGAAATGTTAGGTTGATAATATTGTTGTTTTATCTAATAGAATCTGAAATACATAATAGATTGACGAATTGATTATTTCTACATACATGAATAGCAAGGTTACTGACATCGAGACTATTTATCATAGATTATTTTTCTCTCTAAAAACCACTCTCATTGTAGGCCCAATTAGTACTCTCCTAAAAGCTTTGAAATTTTCAGCTTTAAGGTAATCGATTCTTGACCCGCATCCATGAATTCATATAGAGTTTCATGGTTAAATCTTTCTTATTGCAGACCCAAGTCATGAGATTTACTATTATTTTTGGTTAATATGTGCCTTGGTTGTATTATTATTATTAGGATTTGTAATTTATTGGAGATTCTATAGAATAGAGATAATTTGAAATTTCTTTCTAAACTTATATTTTGATTTTGGTTTTATTCTTATTTTTGTAGGAACTATGGAAAGGTTTTTTAAGGTAAAACGTAAGCAAATTCTTTTTAATTGTCAGACGAAGTTTCTTTTTAGGTAATGAATTTTGTATTTTATTTAGTTAAGGAAATTTACATTTTCTTTGTTAAATACTAAGAATGCAATTCTGATGGGAAGTCCAAGTTTTCAATAGGTATTTGATTGTCTGGGGCTATAACTAGAGTCAGCAAGCAAATCTGATGCATATATCGGAGCTTGAATGTATCGGAGCTTGAATGTGGCGTTACAACATCACAGGTAGAAATACACTTTCTATTCGTAAAAAATGCACCATACAAGCCTCTGTGATTATTTTCATTTCTTGGCTAAAGGAAAGCTCTTCTTTTACGAATATCTATATTGATTAGCCTCAAAGCAATGGGGACACTAAGATTAATGCTTCCCCTACAGAACTTATCGGTAATCTTTTAATGATTTATTTATTTATTTGATTGCATGCTTTTAATCTATCTTTGAAACAAAATTGGTAGTTATAAAAATGTAACAATGTGGTTTGTGTTCTTAAATTATATTATAAAGCAAAAACAGAGAGGATTTCATGTTGGAGGGAGAGAGAAATTTCATTGTACTTTTAAAAGATTTGATTCCTTTAAACTAAATGCTCTCTAAATTGTTTCCCCTTTTAAAATCTTCCAAATTCTCGAATTAACCACTTGATCAATTTCTCCATATTTGAATTGATTCAGGGATGCAACATCCCCATGCCTCGGACCGCCATCAATCTCGCACCAAGTCGCTGTAAACAAAACTTAACCTAGAATTCTCAGGATTTGATTTGCTTTAGGGATATAATAAGGACGGTTTTCTGATTTGAATTATTATGCTATTTTAGTTGAAATTATTTTGGGATATAATTGCATAAGAATACCAATTGATAATTTTATTTGAACTATTATATAATTTTCATGTAAAATATTACTATTCGTTGCTATATGATAAATCTATATTGCTCAAAATAATTCAATAGTAGCTTAGTAATATTTCATATTTGAAATTAGTCCCTCTATATCCATATATGTTTTGAAATTAGTCACCTAAATCTCTTTTAAGTGTTAATAAAAATAGTCCCCTATATTTCACATTTTCAAATTAGGCCCCAGTGTTGATGAGATTGCACACGTTAATAAACTTTTGGCATTTTCTTAGATAAATGTATTGATAAACTAAGAATATATGGTTATATATAAACGCAATTTAAATTATATCCAACACTACCCACACTTAATTGTGAATGTTTGTTAGTTCACTTTAGTAATTTTTCTATCTATTCTCTAATCTTTAAATTTTGGTTTATTTATTAAATAAATAGTTTATGTATTATATTTTCTTCTTTCTTCAATATGATTCTTTTATATTACAATGATAAAATTGACCTGTTCGATGCCTAAAACTTTGGATTTGTAGGGAAGAATACCTTTGGAAGTGGCAGAGTATAAAACAAATACATTAAAAATTTGGGTTTATAGGTGAAAGATCACAATTAGCTATGTCAAGTCATATTGTGAAAAGAAAATAAATTCATGATTTAAGTATTCAGTTAAAAATACACCATGTACATAATCACTTAAAATTAAATTTAGCAAGCTATAAGAAAATATTTTAACTTACACTATAAATTTTGCTAGAATAAAAGCGGTTTAAAAATAATTTGGTGAAACATTTTTATTCTAAGACTGATTTTAATATATGTAAGTTCTAAAGTAAATAAGTGTAAAACTTTGTCGAATATTCAAAATATGTTTTAGAAGTTGGCGGTTTAAAAATAAATAGATGTAACTCTTTGGGTAAAGTATGTTTGGATATGAGACTGTTTTGAAGTGGTTGAAATTAAAGAAATGAGAGAAAAATATTAGATATATAGGGAAAAAAACTCATTTTGAAAGTTGGTAGGTTTTAAAATAAATGGCAATAAAACTTTGGGTTTTAATAAAAAGTCCATTTAATATTTGAGATTATGCAATATTAGTGTGTAAAAAGCCAAACATATAGCAAGAATATAATAACTTAGAAAAAAAAAAAATTTCCTTTTTCATTTATAAGTATTTACTATTTAAAAATGGAAGAGTTTTTTTTATCATGCCTTTAGTGCACACAAGAATCGAACCTAGGCCCTCTAGGGTGAGCGACTTGGCTTTACCATGTGACCTACTAGGTTGCCCTTAAAAATAAAAGATTTATATAACATTTTTTGTAGCTTCCTCTATATTAATGATAAAGATTAAAAGTGGATTAAATTAAAACCATAAAATTCATAGTTAGAGAAGAGAATAAAATTAATAAAGAATGAGATAAGTGAAGCTGACAAGGTATGCACCAGTATTAATAGTAATAGTATAAGAGTTAATTTGAGATGACCTTACAAAACACACCCAATAGAAGTGTGATTAGGTGATGATCTATTGTTCTTATAATATATTTATAATCTAGCTACAATTATATTGTAATATTTTTAATTTATACATTTTTAATAATTTTTTCGTATTGTTATGTTTAGGGATAGGGTTTGCATTTGGGTTGGGTTGGGCTTGGATTGGGTTTGGGTTTAGGTGGGTTTATTAATTTATGTCCCTGCTTAAATCTTTCTACTTAAATGTGAATTTTCTTATAATCTAATGTTGTTATAATATAGTTTTAATTCATGAACTATACAATTGTAATGCTCTTAAAGTTTCACTTTTTAATAAATTTTTCATTATTATTTTTGTTAGGGTTTGGGTTTGCATCTGGATTGGGTTGGGTTTGAATTTGGGGCTTTACTTATTTATACCCTTGATTAAATCTCTCTAATTAAATTATAATGCTCTTATAGTATAATATTGTTATAATATATATCTAATCCATGAATGATTAAATTGTAATGTTCTTAATTTATATTTTAACAAATCAAACTAGAACTGTAATGTTATTTTATTTTGCACTCAAATAATTCGGATCAAGAGCTTCAAGTTAATCATATGTTATCCTAATAAATATGCATAATAATTAATAAAAGAAAATGGTTATCTTTGACTGCTTGAACATGCTAATATGTATTATTAGAATAGATTATGAATGTTATTCATAAATTATATATTAAATTTTATCAAAAATAAATAAATTATATATTAAATTAAACTATTTACATTATATATAAATCTAAGTGCAAACAAATTTAATAACATTTGAAGAAGACATTAATTTTATAGTAAAATTGTAATAAATTACATTATGTTCAAAATTATACTAAATATTTTTATAATAAAAATAAAGTTTAACAATTTAGAGGAGTAACAATAAGAAAAATTTTGATCAATTTGAATTTATAGTAATCTGTCATAAATTATATAATGTTGGTAATCACACTAATTATATTTAAAATAAAAATAAAGTTTATAAAATTAAAGGATTAATTATAAGTAACATTTTGATCTATTATAAGTTATTTTCACATCATGCTTTTGATAAATATGAAATTTTGGAATAATAATAAATAAATAAAATAATTGGAAGGTGTGGATTGGTCTTCATACTCATTTGAACATGATAATACTAATAAGATGGATTTGAAGAGGTATATGAGTCTTTGAGATTATTTACAAAATAGATATCGAATTATTGAAGTAAGATCGTCTTTAAGATTATTTATAATATAATGAAAGTAAGACCGTGCTTAGCACGGGCTACAATACTAGTAAGAGTAAAGAGCATGGTTCCTACTCAACGCTCTCCTATTGAACTTATGATACCATTACGCATCCAATAAATCAGGGTTTTGGTTAGCAGAGACATAAATGCAGTGCCAAATTTGGCAAATCATAACTCTGATATTATGAACACTTATTACCAAATAGGGATGAAAGTAGAAGTAATGAAGGCTAAGGTTCAGTCTTTTGTCCATTGAATTTTCAATTGCCCTCTACATTTCAAAGTTCAAACCCCATCAAGAGAAAGAAAATAGAGAACTGAGAGAGAGAGAGAGAGAGAGAGAGAGAGAGAGGATGAGCACTCCAAGCTCCAGTGAACTCAGCAAGAACACGGGAAGAACACACCAGTTCAACAAAAGAATAAAGCCTGATGCTGAATTCATCAAAATCTTAGTTTGGGGCCAGGTTCTACTCTAACCCATTTCTTTTTTCTTAGTTTTGAGTTGGATTCAGGCTCAAATAACCCTTTAACACAGTGTGATCATGCTGTGAGCACACTGCAAAGCCAAAACTTTACACAAAGTTGACATTTTGCAAAAAAAAAAAAATTTACATGTCCTTTGTTCTTTCTGTTTAGGTGATGGATAAGAAAGGAATTTGTGATGTCTGAGAGATTTAAGTTGAAATTTTGCTTGAGATCTAGTTGTTTGGGAGTTCTCTTTTTGTAGGTTTTTTTCCCCCCTCTCTGAGGGGTTATTTCACTAGTAGCTGAAATTGTTATATATTTTGTCTACCAATTTATTTGACATATCATCAAGAGCATTACAGGCACCCAATTAGGGGCTTCTCCAATATTTGACCCTTAAATCTTTCATATTTTGAATGAGTCTCTCAGATCATTGAAACTGCTCTCAGGTCCCCCAATTTTATATGTTGTTTCAAAATTAGTCCCTCAAATCGTTGAAATTGTTATTAGGTTCCCCAATTTTCATAAGTTGCTTCAAATTGAATGAGTCTCTCAAAATATCTTAAGAACAGGGGGACCTAATGGCAATTTTAATGAGTGAGGGACTAATTATTAAAAAAAATAAAGAATTGGGGGACTGAATAGCAATTTCAATGATTAAAGAGCTAAGGACTAGTATTAAAAAAAACCCTAGATTTTATAGCATTAGCCATGTCCTGGCCAAATTTTTTTTGACAGATAAACACAATTCCTTGACCAGCTATCTGTAAGAAAGAGTTCATTTACTTCTAAGAGGATAGCTTGCTTTATACAAGTAAACAAACTCAAAGGATGTATATTAATAGAAGAACCATGTCGAGCCGAAAAATTTTCAAAAGGTAAAACATTTAGCTTTCACTACTTCTTTCTGATGCAGGAGCATGCGAAATTAGTCAATAACCCAATTTCATGAGAATATATCTATGGATAGTCTCCATGTATCAGATACACAAGACACAAACCGCTAATTTTGAAAATGCTAGTTTAGACTTTTAAATGTCATTTATGAGAATTCCGACAGTTCAGAGGGTTTAATATAATTTTGAAAGTTCAGATACCTATAAATTCTGCGAGGTTTTGTGAATTTTAACGTTCATTTACTAGATTTTGAAAGTTAGCATTTTATATATGTTCTCATTTGCCAGGATGGTTCCGAGGTCCCTTTCAGAATTAGGAAATCTACGAAACTCCACAAACTCATGGCTGTCTACTGTCAGGAGAAGGAAATCCACATCAATACGCTCAGGTTTCTTCATGAAGGCCGACTCGTTAGAGGCTGGGATACTGTTGCTAAGGTATAATATGCAACTCTATAGTTTATACTATACCAATGCATGATTTTTGTATGTAAACATTCCGATCTTAATTTATAAATATTGAATTTTGCAGGCAGGATTGGAAGATGGTGATAGGCTCGATGCCATGTCGAATATGGATGGTGGTGGTTCAATTTCAAAGACATGCAAATGATTTTCTAACAGAATGCTAGTACTACAAATGTTTTAGTTTGTTGTTAAATCATAGTTTCTTGAAGGTTTAAGTATTTGCGGGTTAATTGGAGTTGGTCAATACTAACAATTATATGATGATGCATATGATTATGTATTTTGGAAAGTATTATGTCTGGGAGTATCTTCTTCTGTTTTTACTTATTTGTGTATATGAGAAGTTAATATCTTGTCATCTTGTAAATTTGTGTGGGTGATTGGTTTCGGGAGTGTTGCTCATTTGATTCGATTACAAATGCTCTACATAGTTAATTTCATTATTTTCTATGAATAATTAAAGAGCACATGTACGTAGACAGAAGAAAATGGATTAAAAAAAATCAAATGAAACAATTTGCTTTTTTCTCTCTTTCTTTTACTGTTTCATCTGAGGGAAGCCTTCTTCTTTTTTTTTCCCCCTAACTTGTGTAAAAATAGCATGTATAGAAGTATAATCTCACCATCAATCGTGAGAACCGAGAGCAAAGCACCCAAATGAAGTTAAAACAGACAAGCACGCATCTCAAAACAAACAAACTCGTCCACATAAAATCTGCACCTCCTTAGGAAGATTACATCGAAGGGTTAATTGTAGGTAGACCCTCAGATAGATCCCCTGTAGTTCTATTGTTGCAGATAGACCCCCTCGGTGGTACTTTTTTAACTCCTCAGGAGCTCTATTTGAAGAAAAAGAAAGAAAAAAACATTTTTCTCTTTTCCCAAGGGTAAAAGAGTCAAAAAATTCACTCAGGGGTTACTCGCAATAACTGAGCTGCGTGGTATCCATAATTGTGCAATAGTACAGCGGTCTATCTCCAAATTAACCCTAAATCAAATTCCCCTGATCATACGGTTCCTCACTCATGAGACATTTGACAAAGCCAAAGAAAAGAAATCATGCTTAATTTCAAAATGCAATAATAGCATAAATAGAAAGATAAATTAAGATCAAATTGCTTGTCCTTCCATAAATACAAGGAAATGCCAGAATTACAAGAGAAGGCTCTGGCATAAGCAGCTTTAAGTCATCTAAATTATATCAGCTTCTTCCTACCAATTACATTACAAAATGGAGGAGCTCAAGTTCATTAGAGAGAGCTTCCACTCATATACTACGTAGGTGGAAAGAATCTGTTGAGATTAAACGGAAGTGTATAGAACTCCTCGTTCCTGTTGTCTCCTCTGAACGTTCGGAATTTTACCCACCAAGGCATGCCCCTGTCCTTTTTCGACTTCTCCACATCCAAAGTGTTGTCCAAAAATACACCAACGATTAGTCCAACAGTTGGCGGCGACATAAATATGGTATTTAGAAATGCGTTGAACTGCAAGAAACAAAAACATTGTTATGTAAGTTTCAACTTCCAACATTGTTACAGGAGACTACAAACTTTGGCAGTGAAAAAATATCTTCCTATTATTCTTTAATACCAATATATGCAACAACTAAGATAAAGCTTCACGTCTTGATCATGGACCTGAGCCATGAAACCACCGACCATCAAACAGAATTTTATTGCAGAATTAACTTGGATGGGCAACAAAATTTTAGTTTGCTCGAGGTTCTACCTAATCAATTTAAATAGTTGGTTAAGCTTACTGAAGGACCATCCCTCTTTTGCTATAAATAAATTAGCTAATAAAAAAAATCCAAGCAGTATGAGAATGTTTTAAAAAAATATGATGCAAGTGACTAACCCATCCTGCGCGTGTATTTACGGGGCCATGACCAGAAGTACTGAAAGTGTCACTGAAATATTGAGGAATAGATATCCCAAGGAACAGCGAGAGTCCAGTGATCATGAGGTTTCTCATCGAGTTCATATTTGTAAACTGAAGAAACGAGATCCCAACAGATGCTACCAAAAAAATAATAGCAAAAGATAAAATCATAAGAACAACATTACATATGAGCTATTTGTGAACTGAAGAAATGAGATCGCGACAGATGCTGCAAAAAGAAAACATAACAAAGGAAAAGACGGTGAATTGCACAAACCCCCTCCATCTATACCTTCAGGTGCACTAAACACCCTCAAGCCATTTATTAGTACTTAGGCCGCGTAAATTCATAAGGAAGAGAGGCGTTGAAATTATCTTTCTAAAAATGTCATTTCATGGATGTTAAGGGCTAGTAAATGAGTTGTTTTTTTTTTGGGGGGTGGGGGGGGGGGGGGGGGTGTTAGTGTTAATCAAGGTAGAGATGATGGGGTTATGTGCAATTTACCAAAGAAAAAATTATAACAAAATTACACATGAATATTGAAATAATGACACCCCTTACCAACAAGACCGAAAAGCACACAGTACAATGCAGCAAATATCGGGAAAGGAATCGATGCAAACAAAGCTCCAAATTTCCCTGTAATAACAGAGAAAATCATATCAAATAGCTAACAAAGTAAAATATGCAATGTGTAGAGAAAAAGAAGGGGAGAAACCTAGAATAGAAAAGAATATCATGAACCCTGCTGATATCTGAACAACTCTACGGCTGCCAACTCGAGTTAGACCAAGAAGCCCCACGTTCTCCCTTAAATTTTATAGCACCCACTGTCATGGTCAATTCCACTGTCATCTAGAAAAAAGATATCATCTTTACAAAATGAGAGGAAAGTCTAGGAATGCCTTTATAACTTACACGGACACAGTTGAGCCTGTTCCCGTTCCAAATAGTCCATCCAATAACACTCCTATCCCCTGCATCAATTAAGTAAATGAACAATAAAAAACTCTATAAAAAGTGGCAAAGCTTCAGTGGAGGTTTCTCATGTATTACTCAAATATCATTTGAGTCCTCAATAGTTTGAAGTCATCAGTTGAGGTCCCCAACATTACCTCTGTCTGTCATCATCATAGGTCTTTTTTACAAATTTTCGTTAAATTTTGTTAACGTGTATGTGACATGGAAGGACAAACTTATAATCCCACTAATTTTTTTGCTGACTAGATGCTCTCCACATCACCGACACGACAACAAGTTTCAACGGAAGTTTGTAAAAAAGACCTAGGCTTCGGAGATAACATTAGGGACTCCCACTGATAAATTCCAAAAAAATAAAGGACCTTGATGATATCTTGCGAATACATCAATTAAAAGCAACGTACCTAAAATGTTAAAAGATAACCTATTTTCAATGTTGGTGATGTAAAGATTCCCACAACATATAGTTGAACTAAACTTGCTATATTTTAGAATGAGATAGAAAAAGAGAGTCACTTAAAGGAACATGTAAACAAACTGACCTGCCAGCCAATACCACGGCTCAAAACATAAGCAGGAGGAGGAGTGGCAATTGCTAGGCGTGATGCCGCCTTGTATGCGGCAGTTGACTGCAAAATAAAAAAAGAAAAGTGAGTAAAATAAATTTTCTGGGAGAGAAGAAAACCATGATATTAGAAGTTACCTCAGTTAAAGACACAAGCACGGCAGCCATCATTGCAAATGAATGGCCAGCATCAAATGTTGGTGCACCCCATTGCAATGGATAAGGAAACTTGAACCTGTGAAAAGCATGATTGGATTGTAAGAAGACCCATATAACTAAGTACCATATAGATTAATAAGCATGTGCTCTAGATACTTAACCAAGGAGCTGAGGATATAAGGTTTGCTCGATCAGTTCTGCAATTATTTTGTGTTCTCATGGGTCTGTGTCTATATGCACCCCCAGCCGTTAGGATTACAGAATATAGCCAAACAATAGTAATACATATGAGCAGGGGAAAACGTTCGAAAATGGGAATGTCCCTTGACGGTCGGTAATGCTTCAAGTACTGCATATAAGGAAAAAAAATCTTTCTGTTAAAGAAAATAATTTATTAAACATAGAACTAGTTCCCAAAAAAAAAAAGTACCTGTGATAGACCAATGACCAACAAAAGCATTGGTATGCCAATTTCCACGCAATTTCCAACCTAAGGAGTAAAGATCAGTGTGCATATCTATATCTTTTTAAAAAAGCGACAATAGATAAATTTGAGCAAGCTAAACAAGAATGGCTATTATACCACAGGAAAACCTCGTTGAAATAGCCCCAGACCAACCAATCCTATGACAGGAGCCATACCAAGAGGACTGAAAAACCTGAGAAGATCTTGCGAAACTAAGAAAGATGATATACGGAAAAATGGTCAACCTCTGGAATCAACCAGGATACCACTCATTAAAAGTTTACCTCGAAAAAATTCCCCATAGTTGACTATAACCAAGTATAATTTGTAAACTCGATGCTATAATTAGTGCTCCTTGAATAGCTCGCATGGTGTGTATAAATCTCTGCACGTCAGAGATAAATAGATGGCTCATGTTATCTTGGGATTCTTATAATTAACTAGAAAGCTAAAACACATAATACTAAAAGAATGAGGTAGCCATTTGCATTGAGCTGATGTTTAAGTATAACAACAACAACAACAACAACAACAACAAAAGGAAAAGGAAAAGATAATGTGAACTTACTTCATGTGGATCAGGAATCCGTTGCAATGATGAGTCACGTATGATGTAAAGGATTGGTATAATATAAGCAAAAGAACCACCAACAATGGTAGGCAAGCGAGTTCCAAATAGTGCTTGTAAAAGCGTATTGATGCCAGACACGAATAATAAAGTTTGTATGACCCGAACCTTATCGCCCTGAGAAAAATATGTATGAGAAGCTAGATGAGAAATAAATTATATTAATGAAATGAAATGGAGAATCAAAAGGACCTTGCACTCACATCATTTCCACCCATCAAAGGGACAAGAATAGAAGGAACCATGACAGTTGTGCCTAGCATCAAGATGTAGTTTTGGAAAGCCAATAGAACAGTTTCAGCTGCAGGAAAATAAGAAAGATGATATACGTGTAGGTTTCAATGGATTACATGTTGCATCTTAAGTTTGATATTATTGTCATCTAGATATAAAGAAACTTCTACAAGCAGCTAAATGATAATGTTTTTGCACAATTTTTCACGCATGCATGTCTGACATCAAGGTTTTCAATGTTGGTATGCTTTGAAGTTTTGATAGCCTTTTGTTGGTAGATATCGGGAGTTTTGGCGATTTCAATGGTTTAAAATTGGAATTATCAGTACATGAATAAGTCAATGTTTAATCACAATATTTTTATTTGTTGATTATCTTTTTCTCAATAAAAAACTACAGAATCAACTTTTTAGACTTGAAACCTTATATTTCTCCTATATTTGGTCATGGTTAGCTAACATTGACCTACATCAATTGTTATTAGCCAATAACAACAGTATCGGTTGGTTTATGTTGTATCGGATTGGCAATGCTTAAAATCCAATAGCACATAGACGACAGATATTGGTAGCAGCCTATACTTCAAAGCTTATCTCGCATACTACCATATCCACAAGCTAAGGACTGGAAGCAACATATCTACCAAGTAGCTAATGAGTACCATATCCACCAAGCTGAAGAGTGGAAGAAACATATCTACCAAGTAGTTAGTGAGTACTTGTGATGGTATTGCAGTGTGTAGATTCTTTGCATTGTCATATTCAGGCAAACTAGGTCATTGTTCGCACACTTAGTATAGTATCAATCAAATACCGCATAAGGCTTCCCATATGTTTCACCTTAGTGAGAATAAGAGTTACTCCACCTACAACAAATGTGCATGAATTTCTTTAGGAGTGAAAGTGAACTTATAAAAAGTTGCTCTCAGCTCTCTTATATTTCTCTAGCATGAAGAGGCAAAATTCGGTCTTCTTTCCTCGAAAGGCCACAAATTAATTGGAAAAGAAATGACTCCTCTTTATCATATATCCTTCAACTATCATCAATTCCTTAGGTATAATGAATGACGGAAAAAAACCTCTTTATTTCCTTATTTTGATTTTTACGTCATCCAGATCTAATTAAATCTCCAGAACCTATGGAGAACTGTCATTATTTGGACACTGAAGGACAGTGAGGGTTACCTACCTACCCACATTGCAGCATCTAAGAGGAACTCTCTCTGATCCAAAACAATAAGAAAAATCTCCATTCAAGATATTTGATAAATTTTGTGCTAAAAGAGGTTGTTTTCAATTGTACAATCTTTTATGGGTTTACTGTTGAGCGAGGTGGATAGTTTATTTTGGTATCTGACACTCTAGAGAACACTTTAATACATTCCTCCTGTTAGAGCATATTGTTGCCTTGCGTAGCTTATTAAATGCTTTGCATAGAGTAAGCACGCGTTAATTGTATTAAATATATGGCATTCTCCTTATTGGAAGCTTATGTAATGTGCATATGCAATTTGTACATAAAAGAACCAATGTAATGTGCATATGCAATTTGTACATAAAAGAACAAAATCAAACTCCCCACCCCGCCCTCCACCCAAAAAAAAAACCCAAAACCCCAAAATCAGATTTACAATTGTTTCACCTCCATTTCCTAGCACCAAATGATAGGGCACAAGGGAAAAGTCGGTCTTTGTGGCAACATCTTGAATCAAATATACCAAAATCCATCTTCATATCAGCTACCATTTATGCATTGAGGCCTTGTATATGAATCACAAAGTTGATGCACAAACTTTTTGAATATTCATCAATGGACATGCTGGCTTGTTGGCATGAAAAAATTTGATGCACATGTCAGGGTGCGAATAGAGCAGATATGGGCGATACTAAAGTATAAAAATAGGGGGTGCCAAAGCAGATATGCATGGATAATAATATATTTCTACTCATATTTTCTGCAATCCAAATCGGAAATGGATCAAAAATTTTCTTGGTCATGAAAAATTATTACCGTAATTGGCTGAACAGGAGACAAATAAAATATGAATATTTATGAAAATGGATGTAGCTAGAAGTCAAAAGAATTGTGTTACAAATATAGCTATTTGGGAATTGATTGTGGGAATGTGATGTTAATATTTTATGGTTCAGTTGTGGAAGAAAATAATGTCATGAAGGTATCTTCAACAAATTCTATGACTATGTAATAAATATGGTCTGCACCAGCTAATTAAGAGATCCTAACTTAGATTATTAACATGAGAAACTTTCCTATTTACATCTGATCTGAATTCACATTAATATTCAGATTCAAACACATCAGACAAAATTTTAGGAAGGTAAAACCTCATTCATTTTATAGTTAAATTTAATAGCAAAAATATTTATCATATGTGGAAATTTCCAATCAAAAATCGAATGTAGTCAAGTTAAAATCATGTTCATATGGATCCCTATGTACAAGGCATATTCATTTATCAATGGAGAACATGTATCAGGATGTGGCTCATTGCTGCAGTGCAATTCTACCTGTATTAAGTGTGATGCAAGCTTTACTAATTTTTAAAAACAAACTAAAAATCAAGAAAGCGACTCATGATCTAGGTAGCAT
Organism: Asparagus setaceus; assembly: GCA_012295165.1. Taxonomy (NCBI): domain Eukaryota; kingdom Viridiplantae; phylum Streptophyta; class Magnoliopsida; order Asparagales; family Asparagaceae; genus Asparagus; species Asparagus setaceus. Next base: position 74,632,286 of record CM022705.1, on the reverse strand, counting down.
AGCCTCGAAACCAAATTATTCCTGTTAGAATATATTAAATAGATTTTTCACAATAAAGTAAGGCAATGGAAGGAAAATCTCGAGAATAAAAGAAAAACACTCAATCTCACCTTGCTAAAAGAATTACGACAAACATAAAAAAGGAGAAGAACTCCAAAAACAGAAACATTAATAAGCTTTGAGGCATAAAGATCCTTCTCAAATTTGACAGACTTCAGTGAATGGACTATGCTTATTTCCAGTTAGACTTACCATAGTAGCATAATGAAAAAGTGCACTGGCTCATACAAAAGGCAATGAAACTGTGATCACATTGTCTGTCAATGTGCAAATGCTGGTATAGCCAACATGAGTAAGCTTGAAACCTCAATATGGAGAAAACCGAGGATGCAGTTCGTTCTCAGAATTGATAATGTATATTCCAACTATTGTTATGAGCTGGTTTACGATGTGTAATTCTCGCATAAGTTCAGGACCTGGATTTCTTTGATACATGCTTTCTCTTGAAGAAAAACCTTCTAAATAGATCGAGGGCTAAGCAGAGAGAAACATGATTGAGCTATCAAGCATCAGTATCACCAAACACAGAGAAATGAGGACCTAGCATACTGAACCGATATAATTTTAAAAGAATGAACCAGATGCAAGTAGAACCACACACATTAATATAATAAATCATAGCTTCTATAATATATTTGAATCCAAATATCTTGGATCTCCAATCCTCTGCTCCTCTTCAAACAATATCATAAGTTCGTGACCGTAATAGCAATAACTCTATCCACAAAAAAAAACAATTTTCATATTTAATGTAAACAATTGAAAATCGCAGAAGCTTTGATTTATGTATTGCATAACCATAACAAAGATAAACCTAGAGAAAGGCAAAGATACTCTTTCCTCTACTTTTCATTTGCTCAAGAACACTCTCTACTTCTCTACTATTTCATTCACCCTCCTCTCTTTTCTCGGCATCTTAAGCTCATGATCCCCCTTGGAGATCATGTCAGTCAATATATTTTCTCTTTTTACTCTATCAGAGCTAGTTTACTTTTAGAACAAGTTTCCAAAAACAACAAATATTTTGATTTAAGGACAATCTACCTTGCGACTAGCAAAGGGACTTACAAAGAGGATAAATCATGCAGAAGACCCAAAATCCTTACCAAGAAGAAGAAATCAATAAACCTAAATAGTCATCTTTGGATAAATTAAAACCATGAAACTACTCACATTGTTCTCTCCGTATCAAAATTCTTAAGAGGCAATACATATATCCAAAAAGCGATAATTTTCTTCATCAACAGGATATCATCAATCAATTTGGCACCCAAACCTTATCTTCTTCTAAACCCACAAAAATTCAAAATTTCCAACATTCCAATCAATAAAACCCTAATTCATTGACATCAACAAAATTCCTACAACTTTACAGGAAAAAAAAAAACTGGGTATTTTTACTCCCGTAATGAAAAGGTAAAAACCCATTAAATTGGAAGCCAAAAATGCACCAAACATCTATCAGATTCCAACTTTAAGTACATAACATTAACAACAGCAACAAATAAAAAGAAAATTCATATTACATTGAAAAAAATACAAAAATAAAATAAATTAGAAAAAGGGTCTTACGCCATGGCGGGTTTGAGTCTATGCAGTACTCGAGGTCCTGGAGCTGCTCCATGGGAGGGTGGCTTATGTCCGCCATTAACGAAGACGAGAGAGAAAGAGTGGAGAGAGAGAGAGAGAGAGAGAGAGAGAGAGAGAGAGAGAGCGAGAGCGAGAGAGGTGTGAAGTAGAGAAGAACAGAGGAGAGAGGAGAATTTTTAGAGAGAGAGAGAGAACTGAACCCTTTTCAAATTATGCTCTCGCCGGGGTTGTGAGAATACCGAAAATGCCCCCGGACCTACCGCCTCTATATTCGCTCCTTGCTTTTTGCAGATTAAACCCTCTATGTACTTTTTGTTTCATAGTCAATAAACAATGAATCCCCCCATGTACATTTTACTTTGATATTTGTTCATGACTTTTTTTAATTAAATGATAGCATGTAGGGGTGGGTGTGGGCCGGGCCGGTTCAGGCTCGTGACCCGGCCCGCTGGGTTCAAGGCCGGGCTGGGCCTGACCCGGGCCCGGCCTGGCCTACTTCTCGATTCAGTGCAGGGTGAACCCGACCACCCAGCCGCTTAGATCTTGGGCGGGGTCTAACCCGGCCCATGGGTTTTTCGTCCAATTTTTTCTTTTTTTTTTACTTTTTTAACTATATTAAACTTGTATTTATAATTATAAAATTATTTCTAATTAATTTTTTTAGTAATTTAAACTTGTATTAAACTTTTTAATCATTTTAAGTAAACAGCAGCGAACTTAAAGATCGCTACTTTTATTTCTCAATTGGGTAAAAGCCCCACGAGCCAAAGACCTATGACTTTTTAGTTTTATTGGCAGCTAGCTGCAAATCTAAAGGGCTAAAGGAACAGCTAGCCTAACCAAAAATTATATAATGGGCCGGGGCGGGGCCGAACGGGTCGGACGTGGGTCAGGCCAGGTCGGGTGTGGGTCGGGCCTACTTCTCTGACCTTGGGTCTGAGGTTGGACCCAGCCCGGCCCGTGACCTGCGTATATCATGGGTCGGATTGGGCCTAGCCCACTATGGGCCGGGCCGGGTCGTCACCCATGGCGGGCTGGGCAAGGTCAACCCGGGGGGTCGACCTGGCCCACGCCCAACACTAATAGCACGGGAAAGATATTATATGAAATAGGAAAGTATACTGCACGGTATCTAAAAGATTTTGCTTTGATAAAGATGAAATCGGGCGTGAGATAAAGAATATTTTTGTTACTTAGACATTGTTACTTGCTAGTAATAGTTAAAATTATAAAGTTGCTTTTCTTGTTAGTATGATGTGCATGACACAAGTCAAATTCTTGAAATGTAAAAGTTGGATATCGCTACGATATCTACTAAGCTCATGAGTTGGACTCAACTGATCTTTTATAAATGAAGTAAATAAAGTCTAAATTGTTATCTCGATTTCAGTTTTTTATATGTACTTTACTAGAGATTTAAAATTTAATAAAACATGTGAACTGGTGTCACGTTTCATTTCATTGATCATAACATGAATAATTAAACCATCGAACTTGTGTACTCGATACGTTTAAATTGAATCAATTTGTAACAAATTTTCAATTTCAAATGTGTTTGAACTATGTACTATCAAAGATGCACTAGTAATATGTTCATGTATGTAGCATTTACACATAATATGGCGAAAAATAATTTCCAAATAATACCTAATACCATGACATTTCATTCCTTAAAAATGTATGATAAACTCAACCACCTTTTGCTTTGAATATAACAATCACATAATTAAAAAAACAAAAAAAAATATGTAAGTACTAAATACAATCGCAAAAGGACCAACATGGCTTTACTCCACCAATCCAAGGGTGTGTAGACAATAACATAATAACAAATTTGTACAGGACAAACTTGCTTAAAAAGTTCACCACTTGCCAACATCTTTGTACTTTCTTCCCTGAAGCAGCATAAAAGTACAAAAAAGGGTCTTAAAGAGCAATTAATGCCTACAGTGGGCTCTCATTGGCCAATGGCCAGTTACCCTTTCTGAGATTTGACTGCAGTAACTCTGTTGTAACGTTAGAGGGCATTTTGGTCATTTTCATCCTCTCTCTTCTCATCCGTTACAGACAAGTCCAGCGCTCACGGAAAGAACAAATTGGGTGGGGGCATCTAATTCTCTCTCACTTTTTTGTTTGCTTTTTCTGCCTAATAAAAATTATTTATTGGAGTTTTCTGATTTATTTTGTTCTAATTGATCATTTAGATAGCTTTTGGACTTATGAGGAATCTATGTGTCGATGTGTAAGTAGTTTTATGTTTGTTTGAGTTGAGAGGAGAAGGTTACTTTTTGTTTTAAAATGAGCTATAGATGTTAGATTTTGTTGATTTGCAAACATGATAGGTCCATCTTTAAGGTAGCACCAAAACTTCTTAATTATTAAATTTTTTGCTAAAATGGTGGATTATGAGTTACTTTTCTTAGATGTGGATCGCAATGATGGAAATTGGCACGTAGGGTGGCTTATAGATGAAGAGGGTGTTTGGGAGGGCTTAATTTTTTAAGCTTATAAGTTATGTTAGCTTTTAGTGGCTTTTAGCTTTTATGATAAAAATGTTATAAAAATTATTTGGATAGAATAGTAATCTTTTTGGTCAAACCTAGCTTATTTAGGTGAGCTTATAAGCTAGTTTTTGAAAAGCTGGGGTATACCAGCTTTTCAAAATGAGACTTATAAGTTAACTTATTTGATACTTTACCAAACAGATAGATATGAAAAAGCTAGCTTAAAAGCTAGTTTGACCACAAACAAAGCTCTCCCAAACACCCTCGAAGTCCATTGTAATAATCTTCTCTCTCTCTCTCTCTTTATTTTATTATTATTATTATTTTTTTGGCCTTTCTTCCACAAAGCAACTGTGGAACAACCTTTGTCAGTATTAGTTTGTAGAGTGCAATGCATGTATTTTTACATGGATTGAATCACATTCATTAAGGAATTGTAATGACCGAGGCATGTGAGTTATCCCTCAAAAGGGAAAATTGCTTCTAGCCCCCAAAATCTCAAGGCGTTTGCTACCCACACCCAAGACTTTTTCAATGTTCTCCAAACCCCCAAAAGTAAATCTTATGTGCTCTGAGTCCCCAAAAGTCAAATCCCAACACTTTAATATATGTGAAAACCATAATACCATTTTCTCTCTCTCTATCTTTTGTCATATTCTCACAGTGAGCTTTTGAAATGGGTTTTGGGGGGAAAATTTTCAGTTCCCTCCAAATTTTTGTATATTGTTGTAATTTTTATTATTTTATATATTATTGTAATTTTTAAATCGATGACTTATTGCAATTTTTAAATCAATGACGTGATATTTTATATAATGCTATATTTTTATTATTTTATATATTATAGTAATCCATAATTTTTTATTTTATATATTGTTATTTTATATATTATTGTAATTTTTATTATTTTATATATTATAGTAAATCCATAATGCTATATTTTTATTATTCTATATATTGTTGTAATTTTTTTAAATCGATGACTTAGCAACCAACTCGTAACCTTGACAACCAACTCGTAATCTTAACAACCAACCCGTAACCTTGACAACCAACTCGTAACCTTAACAACTAACCGGTAACTTTGACAACCAACATGTAACTTTGACAACCAACCCGTAATCTTAACAACCAACCAGTAACCTTGACACCCAACCCGTAATCTTAACAACCAACCCGTAACCTTGACAACCAACTCGTAACCTTAATAACCAACCTATAACCTTAACAACTAACTCATAACCTTGACAACCAACGTAACCTTAACAATCAACTCGTAACCTCAACAACCAACTCGTAACCTTAACAACTAACTCATAACCTTGACAACCAACATGTAACTTTGACAACCAACATGTAACTTTGACAACCAACCCGTAACCTTGACAACCAACATGTAACCTTGACAACCAACTCGTAATCTTAACAACCAACCCGTAACCTTGACAACCAACTCGTAACCTTAACAACTAACCGGTAACTTTGACAACCAACATGTAACTTTGACAACCAACCCGTAATCTTAACAACCAACCAGTAACCTTGACACCCAACCCGTAATCTTAACAACCAACCCGTAACCTTGACAACCAACTCGTAACCTTAATAACCAACCTATAACCTTAACAACTAACTCATAACCTTGACAACCAACGCGTAACCTTAACAATCAACTCGTAACCTCAACAACCAACCCGTAACCTCAACAACCAACTCGTAAACTTTTGTATATTGTTGTAATTTTTTGTTATTTTATATATTATTGTAATTTTTTTAAATCGATGACTTGAAATTTTATATAATGCTATATTTTTGTTATTTTATATATTATAGTAAATCCATAATTTTTATTATTTTATATATTGTTATAATTTTTATTATTTTATATATTGTAGTAAATCCATAATGCTATATTTTTTATTATTCTATATATTGTTGTAATTTTTAAAATCGATGACTTATTGTAATTTTTAAATCGATGACGTGATATTTTATATAATGCTACATTTTTATTATTTTATATATTATAGTAAATCCATAATTTTGTTATTTTATATATTATTATAATTTTTATTATTTTATATATTGTAGTAAATTCATAATGCTATATTTTTTATTATTCTATATATTATTGTAATTTTTAAATCGATGACTTAGCAACTAACTTCGTAACCTTAACAACCAACCCGTAACATTGACAACCAACCCGTAACATTAACAACCAACCCGTAACATTAACAACCAACATGTAACCTTGACAACCAACATGTAACCTTAACAACCAACCCGTAACATTGACAACCAACTCATTAAGATTACGGGTTGGTTGTCAAGATTACGGGTTGGTTGTTAAGACTAAGAGTTGGTTGTCAAGGTTACGAGTTGGTTGCTAAGTCATCAATTTTAAAACAATTACAACAATATATAGAATAATAAAAATATAGCATTATGGATTTACTACAATATATAAAATAATAAATAAAATTAAAATAATATATAAAATAAAATATATAAAATAATAAAAATTATGAATTTACTATAATATATAAAATAATAAAAATATAGCATTATATAAAATATCACGTCATCGATTTAAAATTATGATAAGTTATCGATTTTAAAAAATTACAACAATATATAGAATAATAAAAATATAGCATTACAGTTTACTACAATATATAAAATAATAAAAATTATAACAATATATAAAATAACAAAACTTATGGATTTACTATAATATATAAAATAACAAAAAAATAGCATTATATAAAATATCAACTCATCGATTTTAAAAAATTACAATAATATATAAAATAACAAAAATTACAACAATATACAAAATTTTGGAGGGAACTAAAAATTTTCTCCCCAAAACCCATTTCAAAAGCTTACTGTGTGAACATGACAAAAAAAGAGAGGGAGAGAAGGATATTATGGTCTTCACATATATTAAAGTGCTGGGATATGACTTTTGGGGGCTTAGAGCACGTGAGATTTACTTTTGAGGGTTTGGAAAATGTTGAAAAAGTCTTGGGTGGGGGGAGCACACTCCTTGGGATTTTGGGGGCTAGAAACAATTTTCCCTTATCAAAATGCTAATAACATAGGGTGAAATTGAATATGATGCTTAATCGTATCAATATCTGTTTACTAACAAATATAGATAGGATTCGGTGAACAAAATCTTAGTTTATATCCACCAAAATCAGTTGTGGATAATCAAATTGCAGCAAAACATATCTATTACTTCTAACTTAAAAGCAAAACCTCAAAATTACTATTCATGCTACAATCAAGTACTATTCTTGCTATGTGCTTGAATATTAAAAACTATTCATTCTCTGATGATATTTTCAATCTTAGCCATCTTTGCGATACTATTTTTAACTTTAATCACTGCTCAAACTGAAGAAATATTTTTAACATTGAAAACACTGTTCATATATTCTTTTTTTGTAAATGATGAATTTAATCTTTATCGATATTTCACAAATATAAATTTTTACGGCTCTATTATAGAAAATTGATAAAACTTGCTAATTGGTGTATTTTTTTGTTAATTGATTTGGAAATTCACTTCGTAAATCGTAATAAAAAAAATTATCGCTGAAGTTTTTTTCTAAATAGTTATATATAAAAAATCATTTTTTCAATCTGGCAACAGATATAACTCGGTAAATAATACCCGCAGTAATGCGCGGGCTTAATACTAGTCTAACTTAAAAGCAAAACCTAAAAATACTATTCATGCTACAGTATGATTAAGAATATTAAAATTATTGTTCATACTAAGATTTCAACCTTAGCCAAACAGTTCGAGTTGTGATGATTTTTTTTCCACAAACACTGTTTATGTACAGTATATTTTTTGAATCTTAAACATACTCTATATGCTACAGTGATTTTTGCCACTTTAACCGCTGTTCAAGCTGAAGTAACATTTTTTAACCTTGAAAACAGTGTTCATAATACCCGCAGCAACGCGTAGGCTTAATAGTAGTATGGATATAAAAGGGATGCAAGAAAGTGAATAAGATTGAAAAATATACAAGCGATGTAATAGAAAAATTATTTAAATATAATAAATTTTAAATGATATTCCATCAAAAAATTGGCATATCTGATAAGTTCAGATTGAAATATAAATCATCAAAAATTTTCATTAATTTAAGGGTCAAGTTAATTTCAATTGTCTGATCAATACATATATTAGGATAATCGGATACATACCCAAATATTACTTGTATATATCCGTATTTGTATCTATATGCTACCGTATATGGATATTTAGTATCTCTATAAATTTGTCATATCCCAACAAATATGGACGGCAAATACACGCGGACGTCCATATTCATTTCACATAACTTTATTTTTTACAAATAAAATATATTTCACTTGTATGCTGACGCGAAAATTTTTCACACCAGTAAAAAAGTAACTTCAACGCTTTCAATTCTCTTTCAGTTTACCAAACACCCCCCTCATTCCCTTCAAGAATCTGAGTGGCTAATCAATACAGTAGCCATTTTTCTCAATTCAATCTGCATGTCTCAATGAACCACACGATTCATGTCGGATAGGGATAAAGTTTTCTCTGCTGCCAATATAGAAATACTCTGAGCTGGCCTCATTACAGAAGGCAAGACAGACTTTTGCTAATTTAAAATGAAGAAATGATATATTTGAGAGGTTTCACAACTCACATGCTAATAACTGACTAGCACTAAATATCAAAATATGTACACTGTGACAGTACATTCATCATTATCCCTGCTTTGGCGGGTAAATTCCCTTTTTGACTCAATTCAACCTCTACGGCCATTAAGTCCACCATTACGGCAACTAGGCGGCTCAACTTTATCACATAATAATCTAATCAAACACCTTTTTGTGCTTCATTATCTAACCTATATCCAAAAACTTTACTTTTAATTGTATATATCTGATCACAAGACAATGGATTATGGAATGAATAATAGGATTCATGTAGTCGCTCCTAAAAATTTCGGAACAAATGCTTTTTGTTATTGTTATATCCGATCACAAAAAAAAAGACAAAGTTGTGAATTCCACTCCGTAATGTGGGTGAGTACCCCGATTTTTATGAGTAAGAATTTGCTCATAACCATCCACACGCAAGCAGGCTGATCTCCTCCATACAAGTAAATAGTATGAGGGCAATTTTAGAATTTCATCATGTTTTTTGAATGGAGCAGAACAATGGTACATACTACTTTAGGAATACCTGTATTTGAGTTTCGCTATATATTTTTCTTTTCGTCCAAATTTAGTCACAATACCTAGAACAATGAATAATTTCTTCAATTTTCAGAACTCTAACTTAGAATTTCCTCTCATTATATGTTCAATTATGGAGAGTCTCGTACACCATGATCTTTTTCTTTAATAAATAAAATTGTAAAATTATTATTATTATTATTAACCTAGCTTGAAATTGAACCTGAGATCTCGGGAGCCGTATTGAAACTTCCCAACTGTCCAAGTCGTCCATGGTGGTTAATTGTAAAATTCTAACTTAACCTACTTATTTGTTGCAGAGCTTTTTTGTTAGATTTGGGTTGAAAAACAATGAAACACGTACGTTTGGAAAACCAACTCCTGGTATTAAAGCTGCTTTATTAGCTGGATAGGGAATCATTTCACAGGGAGAATGTGAGTGACAATATTTACCAATGTTTTCGCAAAAAATGATGGGCCATGACCTGCTTGTGATTGGGCGGACCACCCAAGTACCAACTTAGTACCTCATTTTATGATGATTATTTCAAAATATAACCATCATGAATTGTGCTCGCTTCCTCATTTCACTCAAGATACGTTTATAAACTTCTACTAAATGATAAATTATTTTGACCGAGAAAGTATATCATTAATGCATACTCACATCGAGAGAAATCCTAAGCTCAACAGAGACTATAGCTTTTGTACAAAACTAGAGAAGTCGAAGAGGGTCGATCGATATACAATAGGGCGCGGTCCTTACGTATTTGGTTTTTAAAATACATTGTATGCCACTTACAAAAAGTCTAGCAAGTACTAACAAAATATCACAACTGACACTATAAACAAAATATTGAAATATAATGTGAGTTTAAAAATAATCTGATTGAGTATTTTGTATCTAAAGATGTTTTTAGAAGTGGGTGGGTCTAAAAATAAATGGGTGTTAAACTTTTGGTTGAGAGGGAAAACCCTTTTTGGAGATGGGTACGTTTAAAAATAGAAATAAAACTTTAGTTTTATATACTAAAGAAAAAGGAATGATTGAAGTATTTGGTTTTAAAATACTTCATATACATAATGGCTTAAAAATTTTGAAAAGTTACAATAAAAAATAACAACTTATATTGTATAGTAAATTGATAGAAAACAAAGTGGGCTTAAAAATAATTTGGTGGGGCATTTTGGGTCTAGGATGAATTTGAAAATGGGTAGGTTCAAATATAAATGGAGTAAAATTTTGATTTATAGGAAAAAGAACCTTTTCAGTAAATTTTGGTTTATAGGAAAAAGAACCATTTCAGTATTAGAGTGGCTTCAAAATTAAATGGGAGTACAACTTTGGATAGATAATAATAAAAGGAACCTTTTGGGTCTAAAATTGAGTTTGAAAGTCAGAATAAATGGGGATGAACTTTAGATTTATAGGAGCGTAACAACTTTCAAAAAGATGGGTTTAAAATAAACGAGAGTAAAACGTTGAGATAGTGAAAAGTCTGTCTACACCTTAAGATGTAATGACATAAATCTGAAAAGCCAACAAAGTACTGATTTAATCATTTAGTTTAAAAACACAACATATTAACTTGTTGACAAGTTATGTTTGCCTTTTCTAATAATTTCATGCCATTTTTCTATATCCTAAGTATGATGCACGTGCGTTGTACGTGGTCAAATATCACGGGTCTTAATTTTTTATAGATATATTTATGTTGTTAAAGATATATATAACGTGGAATTGTAGCATAATAACCAATAGTTTTTATAGATAAAAATATTATTTCTTGCCTAGGTAAATACTTGTCCACTATGCATAGCAAAAGAAAAGACTCTGAACCCACTATGATAGTTTAATGCATCGAGCAGGATGCTTTATAGGTTTTATCGATGCAAATTCACTGCTTTTAATAGATAATAACCAATATAATTCTCAAAGCTAAATAAGATTCAATGTTATTGACTTGATTCATCGTGACTTCATTGCCAGTGAGTTGGATTCATGACTGTGAGATATTGTGAAAATTTGGCGAGAAGGAAAAAAGAGAAAGCACATTGCAGACTTTGTCATCATCTAGTTCGTGGGTTGTTGGGCGGAAAAATATATGAATGGATATTAATCTTTGATTGAAATTATTAAGTTAATTTCTGAGGATAGATTAGTTATTTTAAGAAGTCTTCATTACTTTAGGGAGGGATTTGAAATTACGATGATTTGAAATTACAGAAGAACCTTAAAAAATCTAAAAGCTACAAACAAACCTCTAGAAAATATGAAAATTACAACAACCCCTGAAAAATCTAAAAGTACAAAAAGCCCTCTGCAAAATCTAAAAATTTTAAGCAGACCATAAAATTTTGAAAACTACAAACAATGGTCTGAAAAATTTGAATATTATAAGTAGCTCCATGCAAAAATAAAAAATTACAAACAGCCACTTTAAAATTTTGAAAATTAAAACAACCACCTCCAAAGTCTAAGAATTACATACAAAATACTGAAAATTGTAAACAACCGCGTGCGAGCATGAGCATAACGCTTGTATAATTGATACAATTTGAGTTTGATAACCGTAGGCATTAAAAGAGATATTTATAAAGACTCATAATTCCAGGTAGGCCTAAATGTAATTCACTATTGGCCCACGATGGAGATTTCGTTCAATTTAAAGTTTGGTCTATGCACATCCATAACGAAGTTTTTTTCCAATTAAAAGATGTTGGTATAAATAAAAAAATAAAGTTGCAGTTTTTGCATACATACCCGTCAAATCTTTTATATTTGTAAATTTTTGCCTCACCACTAATCATTACAAACAACAAAATTTAATGATAACAACAAGTCCTAATTATTAATTCCTTATCTTTTATCAATCTAATTTCGTGTGAAATGAAACACATCTATATACATCCATGATATCGTGATTTAAATGTATTAGTATAAGATAACAACTTTTCACCTCTTTACTAATTACTATAGATAATTAAATTCAAAGATAAAAATAACTTTAATTATCTCCTAAATTAAAGATATTAGGATAGAATAACAACTTTTATCTCTTTGCTAATTAGCATAGATAATAGATAATTAAATTTAAAATAAAAATCAACTCCTAATTATCATTTCTTAATATTTATAAATTTAATTTTTTCACATGCAATGGAATTTCTCATTTAATTAGTTAATTATATTAATTAGGATAGGATAATAATGTGATATCTAAAAGGATCAATGGTATGTTTGTCTATGAAAAGTTTTTCAAACTCACACTTTTAAGGGATATAAACAAACAAGTATATATATATATATGTGTGTGTGGGGATATATATATATATATATATATATATATATATATATATATATATATATATATATATATATATATATATATATATATATATATATATATATATATATATATATATATATATATGTGTGTGTGGGGAGATATTGGGGGGGATAATGTATATGAGGTGGCAGCTTATTTTGTTAAATAAGCTACAAAGAGATAGCCATGTGGTGAGGCCCAGGTTGATAGCCACATCAAAAGATGTGGATCTCACCACTCTATCTCTTAGTAGCTCATTTAGCAAAATGAGCCGCCACTTCATATCCATCATTTCCTATATACACACACCATTAGGAAATCAAACAATTAATAATGGTATTTATTAATATTTGTGCAGGCATGAGGAGAAAATTGATGCAGATTGAGGGCCCAATGAAGTTAATAGCATACATAATTGTAACGGAGAAAGCAATGGTAACCGTGATCGTCTACCCAAATTAAAAGTATAGTTAATATTTATAATTATTCCCTCTCATTTATGTTTTACCATGAATTTATAACGCAAATCCAAAAGTTTGGCTAGCCACAATTACAAATTAGTCTTTCTTATAACAGATCTATACACGTAGGCCCAGTGCCATACCATTAGCCCAACTATAAAAGCCCAAGCACTATAAGTGGGCCTCCAAAGTCGGGGAGACAAGTCAACATTAAAACCTCAATTTAATACTCTTTTTGAATCCATTTAATTGCCGTCTTTTCTCAAATCAATATCAAGCTGCTGTCGTCATCGAAGGAGACCGAGCTCCTAAAATTCGTCGTCAATGGCCTCCACCGACGCCGGCGACGGCACAAGCGGAGTCGCAACGGTGATCGAGGTGGTCGAGTCGCCGGCTGTGGCGGAGGACGCCGACGAGATCTCGCCTCTCCTCGGCGATGCCGCCGCCGCCATCGTCAACATTGACCGGCCAAACCCTAAAATGAGCATATTCTCTGTTTCTTACTCTCGAAAGAGATCATCGCCTAAGGTAAGTGATCTCTTGTACTCTAGTTTGCTTCTCTTGTTTTATTATTGTTATTATTATTTTGAGAGTTTGGTGGGGTTTTAGGATAATTTGGTGGAGTCTTTGACTGGATCGAGGGAGGCGGAGGTTGATGTGATGACTCAGATCGTTTCTTGGATTTGGAATGGATCCAGATACTCTGGATTGTTATGCGTGGCTTCGTCTTCTGTTATCTACTTTGTGATGGAAATTTTGATTTTTCTATTTCCAGGTTAAAGATTATTGTGCCATATAATAACTTTCATATATATACACACACAGTTCGCACGCATATATATACACACACATGCACACGGGGTCGGGTCAATCTCTTACAAAACCCAACACCTTTAATACAATTGAACTGTTCAGGTTTGATGAGCTGATCCATATGAGAGTTACTCATCACTTGAGTCAAACATCTACCATATTTCACACATGGGTATATTAAAACTTCATTTCTTCTTATTATCCCTCTCAATTTATGAATAGCTTGACAATTTAGGTTTTCTCTGTGAATACAATGGCATGTACTAATAAAATTCATGGTCATATAGCTTCTCTGCTTTTACTCTTGTATAAACAATATCTATATACAGTATTGAATGATATGTATTTAGGCTTCTCTATTTTAATTGAAATAGCAGCCATAAAAGTGAGAAGTTAGTATTAAGCCCAGCAATGTAAAGCAAATATTTTTCGTTCTATTGTGGTTATAATGCAGATGTCAATAATCAACAGTTAAAATAAATTAAAGTGTTGAATTAGATTTCCAATATTGTTATTTGCCATATTTATACATAACGTTGTGTTCACTTGGGATCAACAATAATTAGCAGTATCCTTTTTTTTCAATAATGTCATGGTTTTCCAGTGCTTTCATTTTCACCTACACATTGTATTTGATAAATTTAGAATATTATCAATAGTTTTGGATACACATGCTACTATTTTAGAGGCATATTCAGTAGAACGCATACCTTGCACAACATTCACATTATTTCACTGACTGCCTTCCTTTTTTTTCTTGTGGGCAGTCCGATCAATTCCCTTGTTCCAAACATTATTTACAAGATCTACAATAATCTTGCTACTCTCATTTCTTTGGTTGAGAAGGACCGGGCAACCTCTATTTGTACCAAGACATGTAAGAAATCTTCTAATATTCAGGTCCCTAACTGGGCTTATCTCAGTGCTGAGTTTCATTTATAGGTCAGTGGTGCTTCTGCTACTTTTTGGTTTCAACTTCTCTAGAAAAATTACTTGTGCTGTGGTGTTTTAGTTATGCTGCATTTGTTGTCCCATTCCTTTTATCCACTTATCAAATGCTCCAAGGTTCCACTTACTAATCCTTCATGCTTGACATGGTGTGCATTAACGGTTATTTGATTTGTAACTTGTGATTAATGCAATGAATGCATATATTTAACCTTTGTTTAGCTTTTGATATATAATGGCATCCAAGAGTAGTATTGGTGACATGCTTTGTCTATGTAATCTGGAATGAACTACAGAATTCATTGGGACATGTAAAGCCAAAAATAGAGGATATAATTCTAAATCAATATAGCTTTGGTCATCTAGAATATAATCCTCAGATGACCTTGCGTCATCAATTAAATAGAAGCATCATAGTGTGGTTTCTTATTTTAGTGATCATATGCTTGTGCTTTTTTCTTGGGTAGGGGGTGGGGCCGGGGGACCGGGTGGAGGGGACATGTTCTCTTTGTGTGTCTGTGCATTCGCTGTTTATCAGCACATACATCTCCCTCTTCAAATTCAATCAAAGAATTAGCAGTTACTTTTGTAACATACATAGACCAAAGAAGAACATCAACCATATAGACATTATGAACTAGAAAGCTGACAAAATATATTAAGCACTTCAAATAGACACCTGACTAAGCTTCAATTACTACTCTAACTATATTGCAAACTAAAAGTTCACAAATAAAATGTTCCTGCCTTATTGATTTACTCCTTGGTTGGATAAAAAGTCGAAATAATCCATTTATGATTGAGTCTCAACGAGGAGAAATATATGTTGCAGTGAGAACCGGTGTTATCAATGCGCAAGGCGCAATGCGGGGTGCAAAGTCAATTTACGCGCACATGCGCAATGCGCAATGCGATGCGCGCGCCCGAGTGAAGCGAGGCGCACTACACACATAAAATTTTTCAGGATATACAAACATGCATAAAAAACATGTGGTTATGAAACTTCACATAAAAAAGATGTCAATGACTCAAAATAAATAATATAAACTATCAAAGTCATAAATAGTCTTAGTCATAATACTAACACACCTAAGCAGTTCACTAATATCGATGAAAATTAAGTCGTCCACTAAAACAAAGCAAATAAGTAGCAAGATAATAGTCTAATGGTTCTAATCATCCTCCTCAACATCATCATCATCCACTTCAAGGAGAATATCCTCCTCCTCAGTTTCCTCTTCTTCGTTAAACTCTTCTTCCGACTCTGAAACTAGTTCCCTCCTCCTCGATGATGAACCACCACCACTCGAAGATCCCTGACCCCTACTTGTCGACCTTAAATATCTAGCATCATCCTCTTCAGCTCCATTGCATCTCCTACAACACCATATGTAAGGTCATCCTCGCCCTCGACCAAATCATTTTCTGCATTGTCACCTTCACCAAATTTCCTCAGCAACCACTCGTTGTTTTCATCTATATCAGGCAACCTGATCGGATCAATGACATCTCTACAATCAAATCTCTCTTTCAAAGCTTGGTTGTACTTGCAGTATACAAGATCTTGCAACCTTTTATGATCCAATCTATTCCTCTTCTTGCTGTGTATCTGTAATTCATACAAAGTAGTTAATTTAATTAACTATATTTTTAAAAGAAATGAATCAATTTTGTTGTATTAAAAGAAACTAAACATACTTGCTCAAAAGTACTCCAATTTTTTCACAACCCGAGGAGCTACAAGTAAGACTAAGGACTCTTACAGCAAGCTTTTGCAACTCTGGAGCTGATGCACCGTAAGACTCCCACCAATCAGCTGTTAATATAGATTAGTAGATAATGTCAGCAATGTATTTTTATTTTCTATAGGACACGTAGTGAATTGAGGGATAGATTATTGATATTTACCTGGAGACTTTTTTTTCGGTTTCTCTTGGCTATATCCATACCAAAAAGACCCCCGGCATTTCTGTATATATCTAGCTGTTTGTCAACCGTGTCTTGCTCATTGATAGGCACCATCTTCTCAATGACTTGATAAAGGCCTTTCATAACCTCATCATCCCCTTGTATATTAGGGTGATCATAGAAAAATGCAGGATTAAGGTAATATCCTGCGGCGTGCAAAGGCTGATGAAGCTGATCTTGGCACCTCTTATCAATGATCTCAAAAACAAGCGCATAATTTATTGCATCATTATTAAAGGCTTTTGCAATAGTCTCCTTCGATCTATCCATCGCCTCATAAATGTAACCCATAGCAGGCCTCTTCTCACTGTCAACAAGCTTCAAAACACGGACTAGAGGAGCTGTGAGCTTAATAATACGAACAATATTGTTCCAGAAAGAAGGCATGTGAACTAACTTCTCAACTGATTTGCCCTTTGGATCTCTTGCCCACTTACTTTGTTTTCATTTCTCCAAGTTGAACATCTTTCTAAGATTGTTTTTTTGCTTGTGGATGCTGGACAGAGTCATAAAGAAAGTGGCAAATCATGTCACTGCTGGTCGGAGGAGCTCCCTGTAGTTAGTCTGACCTCTCATCAATTTCAGAACCCACCCATGTGAATAGATGAATCCCGTCAACTCCATAGCTCGACTCAAGGTCGACTTCACAGATGGTAATTTATCAATATCCTTCAACATAAGATTGATACAATGAGCAGCACACGGGGTCCAATACAAATGAGGATATTTAGCCTCCAACAATTTTCCTATATCAAAATTAAAATCATGATCAGATTTGAATAACAAGCATAAATTACTCATAATGACAATGAACTCAATATCTAGATTTGTACCTGCTAGCTTGAGGCTAGAATGATTATCTGTAATAACCTGCACAACATTCTGAGGTCCTATCAGCTTAATCTACTCATCAAATATCTGGTACATCCTTTCACCCGCCTCAATCTCAAATAAAAAGAAATAGAAAAGAAGCCGCAGAGTGAATCATAAGTTATCAGAGCATCGTGGTTATCAGAGGACAACCGATCGGACTCAATCTCAAATAAAAGAAGAAAAAGAAAGCAAAAATAAAAATAAAAAGAAATAGAAAAGAAGCCGCAGAGTGAATCATAAGTTATCAGAGCATCGTGGTTATCAGAGGACAACCGATCGGACTCAATCTCAAATAAAAGAAGAAAAAGAAAGCAAAAATAAAAATAAAAAGAAATAGAAAAGAAGCCGCAGAGTGAATCATAAGTTATCAGAGCATCGTGGTTATCAGAGGACAACCGATCGGACTCAATCTCAAATAAAAAGAAATAGAAAAGAAGCCGCAGAGTGAATCATAAGTTATCAGAGCATCGTGGTTATCAGAGGACAACCGATCGGACTCAATCTCAAATAAAAAGAAAAGAGAAAGCAAAAAGAAAAGAGAAAGCAAAAATAAAAATAAAAAGAAATAGAAAAGAAGCCGCAGAGTGAATCATAAGTTATCAGAGCATCGTGGTTATCAGAGGACAACCGATCGGACTCAATCTCAAATAAAAAGAAATAGAAAAGAAGCCGCAGAGTGAATCATAAGTTATCAGAGCATCGTGGTTATCAGAGTGACAACCGGATCGGACTCAATCTCAAATAAAAGAAGAAAAAGAAAGCAAAAATAAAAATAAAAAGAAAAGAGAAAGCAAAAAGAAAACCGAGAAGAAGAAGAAAAAGAAAGCAAAAATAAAAATAAAAAGAAGAAAAAGAAAGCAAAAAGAAAACCGAGAAGAAGAAGAAGAAGAAAAAGAAAGCAAAAATAAAAATAAAAAGAAATAGAAAAGAAGCCGCAGAGTGAATCATAAGTTATCAGAGCATCGTGGTTATCAGAGGACAACCGATCGGACTCAATCTCAAATAAAAAGAAATAGAAAAGAAGCCGCAGAGTGAATCATAAGTTATCAGAGCATCGTGGTTATCAGAGGACAACCGATCGGACTCAATCTCAAATAAAAAGAAATAGAAAAGAAGCCGCAGAGTGAATCATAAGTTATCAGAGCATCGTGGTTCTGTAGTGACAACCGGATCGGACTCAATCTCAAATAAAAGAAGAAAAAGAAAGCAAAAAGAAAACCGAGAAGAAGAAGAAAAAGAAAGCAAAAAGAAAACCGAGAAGAAGAAGAAAAAGAAAGCAAAAAGAAAACCGAGAAGAAGAAGAAGAAGAAGAAGAAAAAGAAAGCAAAAATAAAAATAAAAAGAAATAGAAAAGAAGCCGCAGAGTGAATCATAAGTTATCAGAGCATCGTGGTTATCAGAGTGACAACCGGATCGGACTCAATCTCAAATAAAAAGAAATAGAAAAGAAGCCGCAGAGTGAATCATAAGTTATCAGAGCATCGTGGTTATCAGAGGACAACCGATCGGACTCAATCTCAAATAAAAGAAGAAAAAGAAAGCAAAAATAAAAATAAAAAGAAATAGAAAAGAAGCCGCAGAGTGAATCATAAGTTATCAGAGCATCGTGGTTATCAGAGGACAACCGATCGGACTCAATCTCAAATAAAAAGAAATAGAAAAGAAGCCGCAGAGTGAATCATAAGTTATCAGAGCATCGTGGTTATCAGAGGACAACCGATCGGACTCAATCTCAAATAAAAGAAGAAAAAGAAAACCGAGAAGAAGAAGAAGAAGAAGAAGAAGAAAAAGAAAGCAAAAAGAAAACCGAAGAAGAAGAAGAAGAAGAAAAAGAAAGCAAAAATAAAAATAAAAAGAAATAGAAAAGAAGCCGCAGAGTGAATCATAAGTTATCAGAGCATCGTGGTTCTGTAGTGACAACCGGATCGGACTCAATCTCAAATAAAAAGAAATAGAAAAGAAGCCGCAGAGTGAATCATAAGTTATCAGAGCATCGTGGTTATCAGAGGACAACCGATCGGACTCAATCTCAAATAAAAGAAGAAAAAGAAAGCAAAAATAAAAATAAAAAGAAAAGAGAAAGCAAAAAGAAAAGAGAAAGCAAAAAGAAAAAAGAAAACCGAGAAGAAGAAGAAGAAGAAGAAAAAGAAAGCAAAAAGAAAAAAGAAAGCAAAAATAAAAATAAAAAGAAATAGAAAAGAAGCCGCAGAGTGAATCATAAGTTATCAGAGCATCGTGGTTATCAGAGGACAACCGATCGGACTCAATCTCAAATAAAAAAAGAAAAGAGAAAGCAAAAAAGAAAAAGAGTTATAAAAGAAGCTGCAGTCTCAAATAAAAGAAGAAAAAAGAAAGCAAAAAAAGAAAACTGAGAAGAAGAAGAAGAAGAAGAAAAAGAAAACTGAGAAGAAGAAAAAGACTAAGCTCCTCTTCTTTATTCTTCTTGGTTTGTTATTCTTTATTCTTCTTGGTTTGTTATTCTTTATTCTTCGCGGTTGAAACCGAAAACCCTAGTTCTCAGCGGCTCAGCCTTCACCCGTGAGGAGCAGATGGATGACTGGATGAGGTAAGTTTGCTTTGGTTTTAAGTGGGAATCGGGTCTAGACCCGATAACCGGCTTTTGCTAAATTAAAAGAAGCCTATTTCTCTCCTTTTCTCAGGCGAACGCTAGACGCAAGGCGTGGGCGCTTGGGATGCTCTCAGCGCGCTACCGATGAAGATCGGCCCGAACTTGGTGCTGGTGTCAGGCTGCCAGTCAGCTTTGCGCTTTGCGCGCTACTGAGCGCATTTGATAACACTGGTGAGAACAGGCTCACCTTGTTGCTAAATCACCATTAATGATCTCCTGATTCTCCTTTGTAGTGACTTTCCTCTATTGATGGAGAATGATGAGTTTTAGACTATAAAGGTCTAGGAGCAATAACACCGCACATTAACGATACAAAACATGATGATGAATTAAGGATTTCTAGTCATCTCTCCTTGTTCCAGCAACACTCAATTCCTCTCTCTTGACGAATGTATTATTTCACCCCAAATTTGTAATTCTTGGCCCTAAGAAAGATTTTCTGCACCAGGAAGTTTCTGTCTACTCTCCTTGCAATATTATCAAAGAAATTTATCATATCCAATTGTATATATGAATCAAGATACTATAACACGATTCACTCTAGAAAATCTTAGTTGTGTGCTTAATTCCAAACCAATTCTCCTCCTGAACCAAATAGGAAATCTATCCACAACTCCATGTGTATTTCTCCAGCTTGTGATGCTGTTCCATGACGGCTGCACAGTCAGAGGGGATCAGAAGGTGAGAGGAGGAGAGGGGGGAAGAGCTGGGGAGGTAGCAGAGCTTGCATTGGTGGCTGTGTTTGTCATAGTAGTTCATATTTTCTTTCATGGTGATGGACTTCTGTTATTTACTTTGTACTTGTAGTTTCAAACTAAAATTTCTTCTAGTAGTTCATATGGGTTAGTATAACTATCTCACATATCTGGTTTTAACTTTAAATAGGTATGGGTGCGTATCAATATATGAACTGGCCCCTCTAGAACCTCGAAAGTACCAAACAGTTGGATGTTATAATCTTGACTATTTTTATGAAGTTGAGGTCTGTGTGATCTCATACATCACTTTTTATTTTTTATTTTTTATTGTTTTGATTTTAGACAGTTATGCTTACTCCTTTACATGCATCTTTCCATGTATGGTGGCATTATAACTGTACATATATCAGTCTACTTTACTAAATCCTTGGACTACAGCCTTCTACGTGACCAGTTCCTGTATCAGAAACCTCATTCTTTTCCTTTAATGTACTATTCAGTGTTAAATGACCAATCTTCAATCCTTCCGTTTCAGTGTTCAAAATTTACCTCTATCGCTTGCCATTATATTGAACTTTGCAACCCCTATTATGGCAACTATGGGAGCAACAATCATTTTACAGGAGAAGCTGGCAATTTCATACAGTGGAGGTAAGATTGTAGAGTAATACTGTTAATTTATTCATTGATTTTAATTTTCCGCGTTCATGTTGTATTTGTATTAAAAGATCACATAAATCAGTGGAAACTTACACGGTTTGATTGCCAAGAAGATGGTTTTATGTTATGAAAAGAGATCAGTCTTGAGAATAACTTGAGAACAACTTTCTGAGTGACAGTTGAATTTATACAACTGGCCAAAGCTTTTTTTGGGTCTAAATGACCTTGTTTGATACTCTATTTTCATTAATTAAAATGCATCAACTATGGAGAATTCCTTAGTTCTAGAATTGACCGGTCCAAGACACTTTTGTTGACCTTTGAAGTATATTATAACAAACTCAATAGCAAATTCATATCATCATACTTAGGAAAATCATTACAACCAGAATTACAGTCGTTTAGTCCATCCTTGTATGGTCCTTTCAAATTTATGTAACCAGCCTGATTAATAGCATACGCAGCCTCTTGGACCATGGGATTTCTAACTATGAACACTAATGTAGCTGTTTGCTTAAAAGAGGATTTGAGTTACATGTCTGGGACTCTGGCTAGTATTTTCTGCTATGGAAGGAGTTAACTTAATAGGATCTTATTTTCCTTTTAAACTACAACTTTTAAACATGAATTATATAATTTCTCATACATATGAGATCAGTATTCCCACATGTAATTCTTTTACTTCTTTTATCATGCATTAGATTATGATATTAAAATTTATGATTGCATATTTGTACAATTTCTGTAACTTGCACATGCAAATTATTAACATAATCATAGAGCTTTATGTTTGACTGCATGCAAGTAACTCATTATCATGTATGATGTATCACTTCATCAGGTATAGCTTGTAGTTACGTTGGTCTAGTGCTGACTTGCATGCCTAGTCTTCTAACTCGAGGTATGGAATATTGGGAACAACCCTGCTTTCAGTACATAGAAAATATTGTAATTTCATGATATCTAGCTATCCTGCTTTGTTTTTTTGATCTAATTTACGTATATCCATGTTTATGAATCTTCTAGTTTTCCATTCTATAGCCTGTTTTTTTTTTTTTTTTGGGTGATAATTCATCTATGTTCTTGTGAAATTTTCTGTACTATTTTTTCTGCACATATTGAATATTAACATTTGTCATCTTGACTCTGCACTATAAATTCTTCCCTAGTAGAATTAAAAGGATGGTAAATGTTTTGATATCTTGTCTATTTATTGGCACAGATGTTATTGCTAGAAATTGAAACATTCGATTTAGTGACTTTAATATATGATTGGGTAGATAGAGCTTGAATTATCAGCTTAAGGAGCATGCTTTTTAAGGTGAATGAGAGGTAGACAAAATTTATAGAAGGTGAAAGGTGAATACATGCAAGGCATGTGATGCAGGAAGATCGCGGACCGTCGATCTCATGAAATTAGGATTTATTAGGATCTTTACTTTTGTGGTGTCATTTGATTTTACTCTATGTAATTTTTTATTTAAGTTAGGATTTCTTTAGGATTTAGTTTTGATTATTTCTTCTAGTTTAGTTAGGATTTTATTTGATTGCATCTTTTAATTATGTTAGGATTTGATTATGATTATGATTTACTTCCAAATGTGGTTTGTTAGCTTTCTTTTCTATAAATAAGATGTAATTCTCCCTGAGGAATAAAAATTAATGAATAAAAATTTGAGTTATGAGAATTCTCTTGAGCATGTAAATTGCTAAATGGTGTGAGGTCCCTTCAATTAAGTCCTTTTTAATCTCAGCCTTCAAATCCAACTCCGTTTCAAATCTTTGCCCTCCGATCAATCAAAACCCTAATCCTCAAAAGATCCTAGGGAAAAGGTACTGCCACCGATGAACAGTATCCGGCATACTGTTCATCTACGTGAACAGTATATTCATAACTCCCCATCCGCCTTCTCCTCGATATCTGACCTCTCGTGCCTCTTCGTTGACTAGATCCAACCACGCCCGAGCTTTGACAAGCCCCGATGAGCTCTCTTGATCTGATTGAGTATCGCCATTGCTGGATCTCCTCCGATCGACCCTCAGTGAGTCATGATCTCTTACGCCAAGACCTTGCAACACGGCTTTGGATAGTTATCGAGACTTAAAAATCTACCCGATCCTCATTTCAGATCCCGATTAGATTCAAGTACCCGTCAAATTTCACTATATCGAGAACTTCGTACTGTCCGATCGGATTCAGATTGGCAAAGGCATTATATTCGGGAGCCTTCGACTTTCGGATCGGAGCCCCTGCCCTCGTCTGCATCAGCATGCTTCTTATAAAGTGCATTCTATGTGCCTTAGTAGCAATAGGACCCATAAAGGCCATAACCAAGGTAAACTATTGATTTCTGTTGTGCATGAATTGGAGGCAAAAATCTCATATTTCAGGGAAATTCAACACTAGGCTAATCTGATTGCCTTTTGAAGAGCAAGGTGAAAGGGGAAAAGTGCTATCTAGATTTTTGGTTAGACAATTAGAAATCCTTTATGTGCTGTGATAAGAATGAAAATCTATGATAAATATCTTTACAAAACAATATCAGGAGCTCTAATTATATGTTCGGAAGAAGTTCCTTTTGAATAGCAAAGTGAAAGGGGAAAAGTGTTAACTAGATTTTTATTAGACAGTTAGAAATCCATTCAGTGGTGTAATAAGAATGAAAATCTATGATAAATATCTTTACAAAAAAATATCAGGAGCTCTAATTATATGTTTAAAGAAGTTCCTTTTGAAGAGCAAAGTGAAAGGGGAAAAGGTGTTATCTAGATTTTTTAAGTAGACAGTTGGCAATCCATTCCGTGGTGTAATAAGAATGAAAATCTATGATAAATATTTTTACAAAACAATATTAGGAGCTCCAGTATATGTTTGGAAGAAGTGCTTGTCATTAGGGATTCTATTGCTTTATCTTCATACCATAATATGACTGAACAAATACCATTTTTTCCTGAATGTTTCTAATAATTTGCTTTCCTTGAGGGAATTAGCAACTTAAGGAACTTCCTTCAGTCGTTGTATAAAGTGGGTGCATGCATATATGCATTTCCAACTATGTGCGTACTCAAGCTTGCTTGCAATGCCGGCATGTCCTAAAATTTTACTAAATCTTAGGGACTAAAAAGGAGGCCGGCAACACTTGCCAAGTGTAAGTTAGGTTGTGCCAGTCACTAAGGCTAGAAATGATCGCCACGAAGGGTGCAAGTAAGTTTTATTCAAACCCTACCCAGAGCTGCCCCCATTTTGGTTTGACCCATGTCCAAAGTGTAAATCCGTGAACACTTTTGTAAATGAAACCTAGAGCTGAAACTCCGAAGGGCGAGGGTTGAAAATTTTGAGCTCGACGCCATGAAAATTGAAGAGAGTCAAGAGACCCATAAGTCATAAAAAAATAATAAAAAATGTGGATCCAAACTCCAAAATGGTGAACCTTACTAACCCGATCCAGCCCCTACTCACTCAATGGATACATCTTCTCTTGGTTCTTAGTATTGAGCCGATTCCAGCAGGTCTGAGTTTTGCCAGGCCCGTCATGAACCCAACCGACTTGCACCCGTCATGACCATCACTACCACCAACTAGAAAAACAGAAGCCTCACCAGGAAATTCTGTGTTGATTGCATGATTTTTTAATCTCCGTTAGGCTCTATCTAGGCATCTCTCCTTGCAAGATAGAACAAGAAAAGGAAACAAAGCCGTTATCTTTTTTTTGCTGTACAGTGCTGGGTGTTACTTTTCAGATTTGCTTGTCTGAGGAAACTCTAGAAATACAATTGGTACTGAGAATGTTAAATACTTGTTTTGCGGTGCTTTTCAGGAAAACTCAGTAATGATAACGCCAGTAATAACTGTTCCACCTTCCTACTTTTACTGTACACGTTGCATTGCACCTCAATTTCCTCAATTATGCGCATCCAAGAATGTCATTCAATTATAGTATAATATGCATTCACTGTGTCTTCTATTGATTTGGATGTGTAGAGTACATTTTAAACCATTATTATGTTCTAGAGCATATTGCTTACCTTTTGCTACCTATTTTTAGTTTTTCAATTTCTTATGGAATCTGTGCAGGAGATATAATCGGAGATGGTGAGATCAGTCGTCCTGTTTTTGCAATTTTAATTGGCATATGTTCATCAATATTGGGTGGAATCAGTTACTGTCTCATACAAGCAGGAGCTAAAGCATCTGATCATCCTGCGTACGACTCTTCCTGCTGATGATCCCTTTCGAAGTTATTACTATTCACTTACATGGCAGATTTTGATCCATTGTTCTGTTGCAGAGTTGGTATTTGTTTTGAATATTTGACTATCTGAGCTGATATAAGAAACATAATATATGTCACTATATGTACACACACACTCACGCACATATTATATGTCATTATGTGTGCACGTTTGCGTGCAACTGACTCTATGATGCTGCTTTTTTTTATAGACTTGATCCATTTTCATACTACACTCAAATATTAGTCTTTACTGCATTTGCAGGAATTTGCACAATCCTTTTATGGAGCCTTCACGATTTAGTGGAGATGTAGCCAAGGCCTTTTTTATAGGAGCTTTACAGATGGTTACAGTTTGTGTTTATAGAGTATAGACACTGCTAGTGTAGTTACATGCCTTTGCGACTTCTTCCCCCTCTTCTTCCATGCTTGGTTTTGCTCCCACTTCAACTTACGGGAGAAACACGCCTTTGGCTGACTATATCTAGTTTCGAATAAAACTGAGGATGAATCTAGAAAGTCTAGTCCCATCATTATATGGCCTATCTTTACTCTGCATATGGTTAGCTCGAAAAAGGAGCCCCTTGTTGTATAGCCTTGGAGGGAGAGATGATTTCATCAGAAGTGTGGCACATAACTAAACTCCTCAGTGTTCATGATTGTGTTGAAATCTTCATCATTTGTTAGGATAATCTACTTCATCATGCTGGTTGTCTTATTGAACTATCATGTAGAATTATTCAACTCCATGCTTGTTGTTGGCTGATACTAACAATTGGCACTTAACAATGGCTAATGGAGATAAATGGTTTAATCTCTTTTTATGGCCGTCCTTTTCCTTTTTTGCATGCAATAGAAAAAAGATTTGGTTTTTATCTTGTGAATTTTCCGTGGAGAACCTTGGTTGTGCATTCTTGTCGGAGAGTAAACCTTGTAAAGGCTGAAAATGTGTTGTGTATGCAAATGCTTATATACTACATTGTTCACAGAAGGAGATCCCTGTAGATAAACTTAGTATTTGTCGAGATAATGTATTAATGGTGGTATAATCTAGTCAGCAAACTGCAATGTGGAGGACTAAAGACTCTTTAAGAATAACATTTTCATGCAATTCTGTATACTCCGCTTCTTCTTGAGTATCTAATAGAAGGAGAAGTTTAACAGAATCATGTACCAAGAGTGCAATCTGTCTTACATGATCAAAATGATCTATTAGCTCATCAATGAAATTGTATATTAGTTGTTCTCATTGATATATTATCAGTTTTCAGCCAAACAAACGTATAATCTTGATCTGTTATCATTGCAGGTATACAGTTCTTTCATTTGGGCTACTAGCGAGTCCTGTTTCGGCAATCTGTATGTTTGCATTGCAGGTACCAGTACAATAATCACTGCATCCATGACTGCATTCTTTTTACATATTGAATGATACAATGAATATATATGTTTCGGTCGCCAAGCTAAGTCTTCATGGTTCAGCTCGAAGAAGTCTTACCAGTTAAATCAATCTTGAGTTTGCACTTAATTTCTTGGTAATGTTCAATCACGGTCTTCTACTTTTTAAATTTAGTACTTTTCTTTCTTTCTTTCTTTCTTTCATTTTTAATTCTCAATTCTTTTTATGGATAATCTATCACATCCCGTACTTGCAATAGTATCTTTTAGTAATTTTAAGATTTAATGCCTTATCCTCTGTTTTTGAATTCTGGAACTAGTTATCACCCAGCATTCCCTTTAACACTGTACCTCCTGTTTCTTGCAGTATCACCAAGTTTAACCTACACCTGCAGTCATGAGATGGATTTGTTCTGTTAAGTTGTCATATATGATTGTAATCTTCCCTGCCATGTCATTGATGTCTGGAGAATTCAGTGGGTATGATTAATATATATGCATAAATTTGTCATGCTGATGTTGACCAGTAGTTCTAGAAACACTGCTTTAAGTGACTTGTCCTAGGATATTGCAGTAAGATGATAAATTTTATTATATACCACAAAGATAGCTTCTTACTAATTTGTAAATTGAGGGAGGGAGGGAGGGAGCACTTCAAGGGCGTAGCGGGATATAAGACAGATGTTATGATTTGTAATTCACAAGCCTTACAGAGATCAAACAAGTATTCACTTATAACCGAATCTATATAGATTAATGTGCATCATGCACTCATGAAGAGGAGCGTGCTCATTGGAGGAGAAACATGTGTGTTCGAATAGCTGATAATTTGAAGTAGCTCTTGATTAAAGTGGTAAAGAGGATACAACATAATCCGATTATTGACATTTCAAAGTGAAAACTTTAAAATTAGGGGGAAGCTCTAATTTCGGAAACAGTGGCATCAGATTAGTGGTGATGCTTTTGTTTCACAAATTCTTTTTTTTTTTCTTTAGAAAAAGTGAATACTTGAGGCGTGATGCATAGTAAATGACTAGGAAATCACATCCATCATCAAAATTGAAAACCTTGATGACATCTATCAAAAAGCATATGGATTACTAAGTAAAATTAAGATATGATGACTAGATTTAATCATCAAACCTCAGCTATGGTGTGCCAGAACTTTGGTTACTTCTTCGCTAATCGCTAGTTTAAGGACAGAATCCGTGATTGCATCCTTTCTCAGATCTCACTTTCTCCCACTTATGTCTTGTCAGAGAGGGAAGATTGTTTGATGGAAGTCGCCAAAATTGCCATTGGTACTTTGGTTGTTATTGGAAGAGTATTACTGTCATTTTTCAACGGTCAACTAGTGCTATCTGAGTGAGGATATAACAGATATTTGAGTTTTTGTTCTTTTTCTTAACACTTTTCTGCTTTTCTTGTTCCATGCATATCAATGGTCTTAGCTCTTCATGACTGGTCATCTTTGATTGTATCAGCATAGTTGTTTGTAATAATGAGAAAATTAACCCAGCCAAAAATAATAAAGGTTTGTAAATTGCATAGTTAATATTGTGTGGTTGACATAGAAATTAACCCAACCAAAACCTATATTAAGTGGTTGACATAGAAAGTTAACAAATGCATTATTTCTATGGCAACGAGCATCTAGTGTTTGCCTTTTTGACAACTGAATAAGTCTAGCAATGTTGGCATTTCCAGGACTAATATTTCTTCCTAATGAACATTTTTGCTTGCAGAAGTTTGTACTACCTAGTGTATTCGCGTTGTTTTTAACGGTCATTCTAGGTGTACTGGCGTTCTTTGCTGAGGTATCTCCAAACATTTTCAATTCTAAATTTCCACATTATGTCAGCTAATTTTTTATGCCTGCAATCGTTCTTTTCAATATATTATGTCTTCATTTTCTCATATTAATAAAGCTTATGATAACTTTAATCTATTCAAATTTGATCTTTCTTCAGATCTGTTTAGCTCGTGGTCTTCAGATTGAGAAGGTCAGCAAAGTCACGAACATTCTATACATGAAGGTCAGTTTCTTTTGACATTCAAAGGACATGCTTTCTCACGATTTGTTCCTTTATTCTGTTAGAAATCTGCATGATCATGATGCTTTGAATACAGAGCTTTTGGATGTAGCTAAATTACGATTACGGTTGTAACAAGTGTGTCAAAGTGATAGTTGTGGAGCACATATCAACTTGAAGACATAGATTATTGATTGTTGATGACATAGATCCTATTGTACAGCTACTGATTTGCTGAGTAGAATCCAGTTCATTGGATAGCATTCTTAGAGCTAGCTGTTTGTTACTTTTAAAAATGTGCAGGCTGTTGATTAGAAAGTTGTTTTTTTAATAGTCCAAATGGTCGATGATGATGACTTATCCAAAAACGTAGGTCTTTGGAGAATATCTGAAAATCTCTGGTTTAGCTCTTCGATATTTGTTAAGACATGCAGGCTATCGATTAGAAAGTTCGAAAGTTCATTTTTTAACTGCCCAAATGGTTGATAAAGATGATTTCTCTCACACTAGCGGGTAATGTCTGAAATTTTCTGGTTTAGCTGCTTCACTAGTCACTACTCACCAGCAGTATTTACTTTTCTCATTCATTTCATTACTTTTGGGGTTTTTCCTAGAAACCACCTTAAAAATAGGGTAATTATATGGAAATTTTAATTTATATATAAACCACCTTTAAGGTGGGTTTTTGTTGCCATCAACCACCTCCCGGTCAAAATTTTCACTAAAAACCCAAAAATACCCTTTAAAAATTCACATTCAAGGCACGTGACTCATTTTCTTAATGTTTAGGTCTTGTTAGGATACACCTCACGTACCTTGAACTTGAATTTTTTAAGCATATTTTTTGTTTTTTTAGTGAATACTTGACTGGAATGTGGTTGATTGCAACAAAAACCCACTTTAAAGGTGGTTTATGTGTAAATTGAAATTGAAAGGCGGTCTCCGTATATTTACTCTATTTTTAATTTGGTTTCTAGGAAAAAAAAACTCTTTGCTTTTTTGCCCCTTCTTCTCTTTCCTTCATACAGAACCGAAGAGAATAAATTTGTAACCATATGCATTATATTTTGATTATTAAGAACCACCCAAGGAGCATTGTTGTTTAGAGCGGATATCATGAGGGGAGCATAAACGGACAGGTCACATGTTCAGGGCATGGGATACAGTCATAAGAGGAATTTTCCTCTGAAAATGGGAGGTTAGAATTTCCACTTGCACTAGCATTATCAACAATAGAGTTATGAGCCAAATCATATCACGAAAAAACCTAGACTAGCTAGAATGATCAAGAGTGATGTTTTCACCAAATCCAATGCCTCTTGGCTACAGGTGCAGCTCGAGCTATTTTTATCAGGTTGAAGGCCCTGTGGCCCTAACTCGACCTGTGGCTAAAATCATCCCTACTCAAAGCCACCTAAACTTCATTTGGAGTCTTAGTAACCTCATTCCAACCTGGCGTCATGCAGGACTAAGATTTTAAGACGGGCTCAAGTTTTGTTGAGTCAGGTTAGCTGGGTATATGTTGGATCGCACTAATTTATTAGTTTCTAGATTTATTTTGAAATTACGCATAGTCGACAGGTAGAACACAGCGTCAGTTTCTATCAAGACGAGAACTGATTGTTCGTATGTATGTATGCAAAATACAATGGCTGCTTACATTTAGAAAGATGACTTTGTACGGGTCTAAGTTGGCTCGGATGTAGGGTCAAGCCTAATTCGGCTAATTGAAAGGTAACCCAAGTGGGGGCTTCCTACCTGGACCTATTATGACCATAATGATGCAATTTGGACAGATGTTGGTCATTAAAACGTTCTTCTTGTCTACTACTAGTCTACTATACTTGGCAAGAAACCTTGTGCTAAAATTGAGTGTGGACATCAAGCCGGAACGCAATCAAAAGAATTTCAATTCTTTCGTTGAGTCTTATGCCGTCAATACTGACCTCATTTTGATGGAAAGTGTTATAGGCAATGGTGATTTTTGCCTCTGTATCAGACATTTTCTTTCCTTTTACTACATTCCAGTTGTGGGAAAATTTTAAATGAGCAATAGTCAGTCGAAGGAACGCAATTTTTGTAGCATCTTTCTCCTTCCTTGCTTTGTCGCAACTAACAATGAGCAAATGATCCCCACCCATATTTCTTAGACATACTTTATTATTATTTTATTGTGTTTACTTATTATATTTTAGATTCAGTCATTTCAAGCTAATAATTTGAGTATCCTAAGATTTTCGTATTATTGCATGTTTGCCAGAGCAACATCAGTTGATATTATCTGAAGTCCTTTTAAACTTTTTTCTCCAGGGAGGTGGTCATTGGTGCCTTTGTTTTTTCCCTTCTTTTGTTTGCATAAATTCTCTTTCAGTTGGAATTATAACTATCAAATTGTCAGTTTTCTGTATGGCGTGTAGAATAAGTCAGGCAACAGCTTACTTGTCCAAGAATGTTATTTAGCTTCATTGTTTTCCTTTGCAAGCTAGATATTCTACTGACAATATGGAAAGTAGCCGGACTGACATCTTTTTCTACCTATTTCACTAATCAGTGTCTTTTTTCCTTTGACACTGATGTAGAAGTTTTAGCTAATCGGTAGGGTTATGTGTAGAAATCTCGATTTGTGGGGACTAATATCAAATATTTAACTTTATTAGAGACTTGTGTCTTGGTTCTTTAATTTTAGTGTTCTATTACTCTTCTTTGCTAACTAATTGTTCCAGATTCTTTTGCGATCGAAGTGACATTGCCATATCTGTTAAATATATCTTCTTCTTTATCTCAGGTACTCTTTTCGCGAGTGTGGGGCATGATATTCTTGGGAGCGGCTGTTTCATTTAGTAAAATCATTGGATGTTTACTCATTTTAGCGTCGATTTGTAGCACTGTATATCTTGGACCAGAAAAGGAAATTGAATGATTCCACCATAAGAAAACAATTTGATTTTTTATTTTTGATGTACTCTGTTGTTCTTTTCGTGTTTTCATTGGATTCCAAAGAAATAAAAATGTAAATAATATCAAATTACTTCCTCTGAAACAATCTGTTATGGTCGTGCACAACTCAATACTTTCTCTAGGGTGTGTATCTATCTTGGTAAGTTTTTTTTTTTTTTTTCCCTCTCTCTCTAAGGTGTGCCCCCGTGGTAACATAAAAGGTCAAGTAGCAATTTTCTGATACAACAATAATAAAGAAATAACTACTTTTAATGCATAGATGTTCAATGGTACAATTTAGAAGTAAATTTTCCTTCCCCCTTGAGGTAGAGCATGAAATAAAGAGGATAACGTGAACTCAAATATTGAACCCTAATCATCTCTGTTTTCTTCTTGTTCACTCTTTGTGATTCTTCCTAATATTGGCACGAGCCGGTCTTTGCATTGCAAGCATGTATCAGTAGTTTTTACTCCCATCATAGGAGTAGAATAAATAGTGTTCCTCCAATAGAATAAAACTTTTTTAAAATTCCCAAATTAACTTAGTCCTTGAATACTAGTTCATCATAAATTATCCAAAAGTTTGAGAGAATCCAATAACTTACTAAAAATATGATGTAATAGAAAAAATGATTTCGTTCACCATTTGAAGAAAAAAAAAATCAGAAAAAGATCTTTTACACTATCTCCTAAAAAAAAATCAATCTAACTACTGAATTCCTACTTAGAAGAATCTCTGAGCCTCACTCCTCCATTTTCCTCTTCCAACCTAAAAAATTTTGCAAACACGCCAACCATAGGCGCAGTATTATAAGTACAAGCCTCAGTCTGCATAAAATTCCCTCTAACATCTCTGAACTCATCATTCAAATCCGGACCCCCAACAATTGCACCCGTTAACACATTCGGGTTCGGTTTTTGTCGCCCGAACCACAAATCATACCCTTGACTACACCCAATAAACTCATCATTCTCCTTATAAGTCACTGTCGACGCCGCTCTATGATGGACTCTATTTGGATACTTCGACCCGAATCCAATAAGATAACTCAAGTTCATTGGGTTGGAACCTAATATGTAGTCTACTTGAGACTTAGCAAATGAGAGAAGTTCGTGAGGTTGTAGAGAGCCGTCGGGGCATTGGAGGGTTTGGTTTGAATTTTGTAAGTAGTCCGAGTAGACAGTGAGCAGGAAAGTTGCGGAAACGACGTACTGCATGTTGTTCCATTTTCTAATGTAGAGGAGACCACTAGGTGTCCAGTGGACATTACTGTTGTTCATGTTGAGGTTGAGGCAGGAGCATAAGTAGAACTCGGCTTTTGATTTGTATTGGTTTAGTATTTCTTTGTGCATGCTTGCGGATTTGTCTTCCATTAAAAGCTGAAAAAAATGTAGTAAGAGCGTTAGTATAGTACATCTAGATTTGATGCAAGCGATATACAAGAAGGTTAAGCAACATGTCAATAGATAAATTTTGTTTCAATGATGATAAGAATTAGTACAAAAATGAAATATGACCATAATTAATATTGTCTTGGTATAAGTTGTAAAGGGTAAAATTCTAGAGAAATATCATGAGCTTCGGGGTGTTTTGCATAAAAGTGCCATAATTCATGTTAGCATTGTAAATTTACCCTGCTGTTAACTCATAAGATGATTCCTTAAAACTTTTGAAGGCTTTGGATAGCACTCCATATTTAAAGGAGGTACCGGATCCAAATTTCCTTAATATCAAAATTTTTTTAAAAATATTTATTACCCACATGTTGTGTGTTTCCAAGAGAAATTCAAATCTGGAGGCTTTTCCACATGTCATAATCCCACAAGTTGAACCTTTGTGTAAAGTGATTCTTGACAAAGAAATATCAGCAAATAAGTTGCACCTTTATATTTCAGTAATAATTAGCTTAATCCAGACGCTAACCCTCTACATAATGATTTGTTTGTGTGAAGGTAGAGCCCACAAGAGCCACCTCTGATGTTGTCCATGCACTGGCCCCAAATATTTTCTCAAGAGTCAGCAGCAATTTGGTAGCAAGCATTTTCCTCTAATTGACATTTCAACTAGTACTGAACCTACTCCATTGACTGCTTCCTTTTTTTGTTTCCACACAATAGAATCAAACTCTGATCATTTTTCTCTCATATTCTCATGGAGAAAAACAAGGAAGAAAATGAAGTACAGATTCTTGGCATCCTATTTTTAAAGAATTGGGTAAATTTCACAAAAATCCCTTGAAGTTTGGCCTTTTTATGAGATAACCCTCCTAAACTTTATAAATGTTCGTTACCCCTCAAAGTTTTGGGCTTCTTACATAAACCCCAAAATATTTTCAAGTTTTGCAAATAACCCACATAATGGCGTTAACCCCATTTTTTATTAGACAAAAATACCCCCACAACAAAACATTAGCAAAAAAGTAAATAAATAAAGGGGATCGGGTCCTCTAACTTGGAACGAAATAAGAAGGGGAGGGAAAGGGTTTTCATCAGGGGCATTTTAGTCATTTTCTCACATATGATTTTTGCACGATCAGATCTAACGGTCTTAGTTCAGGGTTTATCTGACAAAACTTATGGGGTTACGTGACATTTATAAAGTTTAGGGGGGTTTTCTTGAAAATGGTCAAGCTTAAGGGGTTTTCGTTAAATGTACCCTAAAGAATTAGTCATAGAGTTGAATTCAAGGATTAGTTAGCAAAGAGATTGTTATAATTTTGAACAAGTAAAGTACCTTAGCAGCAAGGACTTGTACGCCAGCATACTTGATATCCCAACTGAACTCTGATATTTTCCATCCTGCTCCACCTAATGTATAAGCATTTTTTATGACATAGTCCAAGTATTTCTCGGCCTGTGTAGCTTTATAGAGCCAAAACCCGGCCCATAATAACTCGTCGCCATACCCGCTAGTCGACGGGTAGTAACCCTTAACAACTCCTATACTCTTGTCATACTTCTCCCTGTATTTATCTCCAAACTCAAACAACTGCAATATACAAAGTATCAGTACACAGAACAAGCGTTCATGGCAATATCATAATTTTTAAAGATATAGATAGTTTCTGAACATAGTTATGTAAAACTTGTGTGTAAATATGAAAATATTACCCAGTTGTGTCAAACCTGTGTGTTGGTATCATACATGTACCTATCTATGCAAAATTTGTGTATCGGTATATATATATACACAGCCATAAGTGGCGCGATTGTAATTTTTGAACATATCCATAGTTTCTGAACATATTTGTGCAGAACTTGTGTGTATGTATCGAGATTGCTTATTTGTGTAAAATACCTGTGTGTCAGTACACATACAGAATATCGCTTACTTGTGTAAAAGTTGTGTATCGGTATACACACACAACGGTTTGTGGCAATATCATAAATTTTGAACATAATGTGTGAGACTTGTGTTCATTTATTGAAATAACACCTATCTGTTCAATACTTATGCGTATACATACACAATCGGTGCCTATTTGTCTAAGAGTTGTGTATCTGTATACACGTAATATTTCAAGACAATATTGTAATTTTGAACATATCTGTAAAGGTTTTGACATATTTGTTGTAAAATTTTGGTGTCAGTATGTACATACGAAAACATACCTATTCGTATAAAAGTTATGTATCAGTATTCAGTATACACACGAAACCTTTGGTGGCAATGACATAATTTTGAACATATCTATTAGGTTTTTGAACATACTTGTACAAAACTTACGTGCATATATTGAAATAGTACCTGTTGGGCATGATGTAGCAGCAAATGAGAGTAATGTGGATTTGATTTCCTGAACAAAATGGAAGCAGCAGCCAATGCTGCCGCAGTCTCAGCAGCAACCTCTGATCCTGGATTCTCTGCATCAATCTTATATGCTCTTCTTGGCGTCGTCATATCTTCTGGCCTCTGCCAACAATAATGATCGCTCGATCCATCTCCAACCTGAAAAAAAAAATTCAGTTTCTTTTTCTCTCATCACATTATTAAGCAAAATGTGCATAAAATGAGAGTACTATCTATACCTGAGCCCAGAAAACATTAGGATGAGTATGAGCTTTGATGAAATAATCAGTCCCCCATTTTATAGCCTCAAGTACATGCTCAAACTCCCCTAATTCTGTTATTTCATCAGCATGCTCAATAGTAGACCAAGCCAACATAGTTACAGTAAATGCCATTGGCAACCCAAATTTTACATGGTCTCCTGCATCATAATATCCTCCCACTAAATCAACCTGAAGCAACATTTTTCATCAACATAAGTTTCAAATTTTGATGAAAACTAGAAAATTATGGTTGTAAAAGAAAACATACTCCTTGATCAAGTCCATCGGTAAGCCCAGAATGCCCACGCCAAGTGACTCGTTGATTATAAGGGAGGTGACCAGAGCGCTGAGCCTCGAAATAGAGTAAGCTCTTGATTACTGCATCTCTATAGTCGAAAACGCCTTGAGTTACAACAGGAAGAAGAAAAATAAACAATAATGAGAATGGCTCATTTGTGAAGGTAAAGGGTCTTCCCATTACCTTCAACAAATGCAAGAAGAGGAGTTTGTTGATAGAAATGAGAAGGAAAGAAAGTTGTATTTCACTGTTTTTGGTTTCTTTATTAGTACATTAAGAGTTTGGTTGTCAAGAATGTTTTTTTTTCACCAACTCTGATATACTTTGTATAGATTCAAGCTACCTTCTTTTTACCATATCTAAGTGTGTTTGAAGAATTGAATTGGATTGTTTGGTGAGCTTGCTGAGGAGAAAAGGTAAAAAGGGATCTTTCCTTATCATGGAAAGAATATATATGTAGAGCAATCAATGAAACAAAATTCAATGAATTTGTGAGAAATAAAACATATTGTGTATATTAGGAAGGTACTTTTGCAAATTAATCTCTCTTCCTTTTATAACTGGGTGAAGTTTCAATGTATTTGTGTGTGAGTGAGATAGAGATAAGGGGAATCCTTTTCATACATTTAGAACATGATAGTATTTCCTGAACAACCTATCATAAATAAGGAGATTATTAATATTTATTGGTAATTAAATGTTGATCAAGTTAGCAATCCTATACTTTGCAGTAATTTCACAAATTCCCTTATACTATATTTTTACATGTTGCACCTAGAACAGTAATGACATGACTTTTCTGTCTAAAAGAATTATGTGATGATCACTATCTCCAAAATTCTTCCTAGATAACACAATTCCTTAACTTTTAGATGATTTTTGGAGTAAGCAGACTACTAAAAAATTGTAGATGAACATTGAAGAAAACATGTTTAGGGGTTACCTGCATTATTAATCCAAACTGAATTAAGAAACTCAGTTATGTTATCAGTTGACTCAATAGAACTAAGAGTCATCATCCAAAGAATGTAGTTTTGTTAAACCATGGTAATATATAATTTTATTTACAATTTCAAGTGATGAGAGTAGTTGGAAGTCAAATGAGAGGAGGTGAGTCTTAGTAAACAAGCAACATGCTGCTTTAAAAATAAATAAATTGATGATAAAGGCACTGTTGTTGTTCCATCCAACTGCCATAGAGTTTGTTGTTCTGTCCTAATTGGGCAACATTCTGAGCAAACAAAAACGTGGTTTTCAGAGAGAAATTTGTATTAGACAGTTTCTCTCATTAACAAGACTTTACCAAACTCATTGCTGATGTAACAGTCTTAATAGATTCTTGAGTTAATTGCAAACGGACCCCATGTAGTATCACCTAATTGCAAAGAATAAAAAAATTTCACTCACGGGTCTATTCGCAACAAGTAGAACTACAGGAGGTCTATTTGCAATAAATAGAACTACATAGGTCTCTATGCAATTGGATGATACTACAGGGGATCTGTTCTCAATTAACCCTAGATTCTAAATAGAGTTTTTGGTACATAAGCAGTTGTTTTGGCGTCATGCTCCGATTAAATAGAACTAGAAGTCCAGTATCCATCTATGTTTGGTTTCTGAGTACTGTTTCTTAATCATTTATCACATCAATTCTCAACTTGAAATGTTTTATAAAATTTTCAAAATTGATTCTAGTTTTAAATTCAGGATTTCTAAATATGTGATTTACTACAGGGTCTCAATTATAATTTTTCCTACTAAATAGGACAATGCTTGAAAATAGTGTATGATTCTGATATGGAGGAAGTCCAAAATGATTAGACCATGTATAAATAAATTATCACTGCAAATAATCTATATTCACTTCAGTTTACATCATTTGAGACAGCAAATTCTAATTTAATTTCCGAGATATAAAGCAAACAAAATTCTGTCATACGACCAACTACTCTCTTATCAACTTTTTATTAGCAGACTGAATTTCAATAAATCAAATACAAGGCAAGAAAAAAAAATCAAAAAACTTTGCTGGATGTTACTTCCTTTCGATTGCCAGTTCGACTTATTTATTTTTTCTACAACATATACAAATAAATGCACTGACTCCTCAGTTGGATTCTGTATGGAAACTAGGGTATCTATTGCTTCATGATTATATAGTTTTGACCCTACAAAGCAGGTGATGAGGAGTTAAAGCTCTTTAAAAGGACAAATCTGTATTTACTTCATGCTCTGATATCCTATAAGAAATTCCCAAATCCTCTGCAGATCGCCTTCGGACTACACTTGCTCTCTGCATTAAACGAACTAACGATTGTACTACTTCAGACATTGGTGGACGGAACTCTGGCTCCGGCTGCACCAAAATCATCAACAACTTGATAGTTAACACAAGAAAGGCAAAGCAAATATATGAAAAATAAAGTTCGGTTAATATGTAACTAATAAGACGTGTGCCTATCCTCATGGACCCCTATTCAGACTTGAGGTGAGGCAACAAAGCATAAGATTATGTTCTGTTGAGTGATGCATTTTCTCTTATTTTTCCCCCCTCATCTTGTACATATTTTGGATCCTAACATATTTTGAGTATGAAACTCTAGTAACGAGAGTTAGGTGGAAAAAAACATGATTGATGAAGTATAAACATATGACCAACTTGAGAGTATACTGAAGAGCTTTCTTCTTTTCTAGTGATAGGATGAGCAGTTCAAACTATATGTTTCTTTAGTCAAAAAATCAGGATCCCTTAGCTGATTCCATGACCAGTTATAAGATTGGATTTCTCTTAATGATACAGACGCCTAGAAAGCACTTGCTAAAGCATAAATGTGACAAAATTCAATTGCTAAATAATTTTGTCCATTGGGTATCTCATATATTTCTAACTGCACGCATGCGCGTACATATACACCAACGCAGTTCAAGCTGGTCCACTTCGTATGAAGTGGCTGAAATCAAAATCAAGTTTTAAAGTTTTTTATCTATGAATCAAATGAATCAGTGGTTTGATTACGAGTTGCTCAGTCAACAATATGCCATTTTCAAGACCTAAAGAAAAATGGTGCATAAGAGTCCTTGAATGTTTAAATCATGATCAAATGGATGGATAGAGGACTTGGCCCTCCACTAATATTGAATTTGAATGAAATGATCTTGCTCTGTGTGTGTCCTATATCGCGTTCTCTCTTTGAAGAATCAAATATTGAATAAAAAAAGGGAGAAATCTGTCCAAAAATAAGTACCTGAATACATAGGGCAATGATGTCAGCAAATCGTGACAGTGATTTTGCAGGATACATTCCATTCAATGCAGAATCAACCATTTTTGCCAATGCGTCGATGTCATGTAGTTGGGGAGTAGCCCATATGACAAGTGAGAGTTCTGATCTTGGCCTAGAACTGATACATCCATCGGGAAAAGAAGAAGAAGAACAGGAAATAAGCAACAAATCAAGTACAGAGAGAGATGTCTGGAGATATCATGCATAAAAGGGTAAATTTCAACCCCCAAAAAAACTTTACAGGCCGCTGGGGCAGCAGTTGCACATAACCCCCCCTGCACTTGTCTCACTTAAAACCCCCTCCCCCAAAAACATTATGGAACTTTGACAAGTCATGTGCCAAGCACGTGACATCGAGAGGGGGGGGGGGCAGTTGCACATAACCCCCCCTGCACTTGTCTCACTTAAAACCCCCTCCCCCAAAAACATTATGGAACTTTGACAAGTCATGTGCCAAGCACGTGACATCGAAGGACAAAAATACCCCCTCAATTTATTAAAAAATACCCTTTTATCCTTTTTTTCCATTTTCTGGGGTTATATTTTGAAAAGGGCGTTTTGGTCATTTAACCATTAATGGGTAAAGATTTCAGGGGCTGGGAGAAAATTTTCGCGGGAAAAGAAGGGGTCTAAGTGAGACACCCCAATGTTCAGAGGGGTTATGTGCAAATTGCAAAATCACCCTAAAGTTCAAGGGGGATTAAGTGAAATTACCCAACAAAATATGAGAATATTCAAGGAGGAAAATTTATAGAGAATAAACCTGTCAAGTGGTTTTCGACCAGTTAATAGCTCTAACATCACTACTCCAAAGCTGTACACATCACTCTTCACAGTGTAAGCACCGGACATGGCAAATTCAGGAGCACTATAACCAAACGAGCCAACCATCTCGGTTGAGATCTATCACGTGCAAATAAACATTAATGATTTTTATTGCATCATTTGGTTTTAATATAATACAAATTAGTATGATAATATACTTGCCTGTCTTTCAGTATTGGGTGCCAATGCTGCAAGTCCACAGTCTGATAAGTGAGGATTAAACTCTTCATCGAGTAGAATATTTGCAGATTTGAAATTTCTATGTACAACAGAAGGCAAACAAACTTCATGAAGATACCTGAACAAAGAAAAAAGAAATGAATGTCCTTCTAATATATGCATGTATAACGAAAGAAATAGGGTTAATCGGTTTAGACCTCCTGTAGTATCACTACTGTCTTGAACTTACTGCCACTCTAGTTTTACTGTTGCAGATAGACCCCCAGAGCCCTCATGGGTCTATATGTAAAAAAACAATTTTCTTTCTCTGAGGGCAAAAGAGTAAAAAATTTGCACTCAGGGGGTTTATTAAACTAGAGGGGTAGTATGTTCAAAACAGCGATAGTAGGCGGGTCTATCCTCAAGTAACCCAAGAAAATACAAATTCTAGATACAAACAACAACTTACTCTAAAGCCCGGGCAGTGCCAAGTGCTACTCTCACACGTGCATTCCAACTTAGAGCACTGCTATTACCAGAATAGTGCAAAATGTCATGCAATGTTCCATTTCCAATGTATTCATAAACTAAAAGGCGCTGTCCATGCTCCACACAATAGCCTGCCAGAGTTGTGATATTTGGGTGCCTGAGTCGAGACATATTTGAGACAGTCTCGAGAAAATTATCTTCCTCTTGTAGAGATAAGGCTGCACTATCTACCTTTTTCACAGCCAAAACCTGCACGGTAACATACTGATCAATTAATGGTTTTTAAAAGCATACAGCATTTATCTGGAAGTAAGTAGTTCAAGTAAGATTGAAACGTTGGGGGTTCTCTGACAAAACTTATTGGGGGTTAAGTGATAATTTCAAACTTACTGGGGTTATCTGAAAAATGCCCAAACTTATTGGGGGTTTTGTGAAATTTAACCAGATATTTTCAACTAAATCTGGACTATAATGAACTTCAACGATCTCGTTGCTGATTAAAAGTTGAATGAAGAATTATTTTCTTTGTTATTCTTTTTCTTCAGTTACTATAAAAAGATATATTCTGTTCAGACATTACAGTGACTATTGTCAACGTAAGGAAAATTTTTCAAAGAATGGAACTACAACAGTTTTCTCTCCACTATTTTCCTTACTATGAATTAAGATACCAATGAAGAAGACAAAGATAACTTTGAAATCTATAGTAGATTCATTCACTACCTTCCCATTTGAAAACTCCGCTCTATATACCCGGCCAAGTGAACCTTCACCAACAAGGGATTCTTGACTAAAGCTGTTTGTAGCAGTTTGAAGAGCTGCAACAGTGTAAGAAGTTGCAGTAGTTGGAAGCTTCAGCATTTTTAAAGACCCATTTTTTCCAGGTGCCTTCTCTATGGTCGTTTTCTCTACAGGTGGAGGCTTCAGATTTGTCACCGGAGCACTACTAAGATATTGCTCTTGCACCTCTTTAGTTGTAACTACAAAAGTGAAAAACCAAATTTAGATCATAAGTGTCAAGTCAAAATTATCTTGGATACTTGTGTCAAGGACATCATTGTGCTGTGCACTACATATTAACTTTAGTAACAGCTACATATTATTTCATTGCCAGATGGGTATGTGGTATGAAAATGACCGAATCATCCTAGTCAAAACATGCCAATATACTAGTTGATGATGGACTGAGGTGCACCATGTTGACTAATTTCACTTGTTTTTTTACCTCTATTTGAGCAGAATGTTAGATTCCTAACATGAGAAGAACTTTAGCTTCCTAAAACATGCACACTTTCAAGACTCTTCACTATCGCCTTACCTCACATCCATTCTAATCCTTTGTATTAAATGAATTCTCAGACTTTTGTTTAGTTTTAAAAGAAATTCCATTACCAGTGGAGTAAGCATACTCAGTTCAAATAAGAAACTAAATCCAACAAATAATTTGCAAAATTAGATGAATACATGAAATCCAGACTCCATTACTCCATTAAAGAGATTCAACTTTCTAGTGTAAAAGTATATTATCCAAGGTAAAATATCCATATCTTCAGTTGAACAGCGATAAGACAAATTTAAGACCACAAAGTGTTGGGAGCCAATATCACTTGACAAACTGACAATTTATTAATATCAAGAGTGAATTTCATATAAACGCCTAAAGTTTGGCCCATTTTGATATAACCCTCCTAAACTTTATAAATGTCACTTAACCCTATAACCTTAGGGGATTGTCATAAAAACCTAAATGTCTGCTATTTTTTCAACACCCCTAGTGCATAATGGGGGTGTCTGAAACTCTATCAACAGTTCATGGGCATTTTGAAAATAATGTTGAAAGTTTGGGTTTTCGGAAAATAATGTTGAAAGTTTGGGGGATTCTCTAAAAATAATGATGAAAGTTGGGGGAGTATGTTGAAAAAAAAAATTGGGGTTGCGCAGTTAGCATGGTATGTTGAAAAAATTTAAGAACATTCAGGGAGTTTCGTGGAAAGCCCCAAAGGATAGAGGGGTTAAGTGACATTTATAAATCTTAGGGGGTTACTTTAAAATGGGCCAAACTTTAAGTGTGGTTCTGTGAAATTATAAGGCAGAAAAACTAGAAACAAGGGTACCTGAATTGGCAACGATAGGAGACATCATGATGTCTCCAGATCTATGTTTGGTTATCCTTGTACCTCTGCCAAGTTTCCGAAGACAAAATACAACAGCAAGAGCCACACATAAACCACCACCAATAATTGAGCCTATAACTATACCTGCAATCTGGCCACCTGTCAAGCCTTTCTTATTTTTTCCATGATTCTGATTTAAGTCCTGTCCTTTAGAACCTTCCGGAGTTTCCAGAGGCAGATTACTATGATTATGATTATTATGTGGCCTTCTAGGAGGAGGAGGGGCATAAGGAGGCGGGGGTGGACCAGGACCATTTGCAAATGAATTACCTCCAACTCTGTGCAAATGAAGGGAGAAACGATACATTAGGAACAGAGGAGACTAAAAGTAATCTAAAAAGACAAGAGTTTTTTCGACATCGGACTGAAATTAGTCCCCCAAATCTTCATATTTTGAAATTAGTCCCTCAGTTGGGTTAGTGGTTAACCAGGGAAGAACAATTACTGACTTACGAAAATCAACCAAAATCAACATCAAAATCCACCAAAGGTTCAAAATCATTGGATTTAAGTCTAATACTGAAGAATCTTTCCCAAATTTGCTCCAGTGAAGTTTTTTACGGTCTGAGCATGTAGGGGGATAACTGGTATTGCATCCAAAATTGTTAAAGATGATGGAATATTCCCTCAATTTCAACCAGTCTCTAACT
This sequence comes from Asparagus setaceus, assembly GCA_012295165.1. Classification (NCBI taxonomy): domain Eukaryota; kingdom Viridiplantae; phylum Streptophyta; class Magnoliopsida; order Asparagales; family Asparagaceae; genus Asparagus; species Asparagus setaceus. The sequence continues at coordinate 74,587,980 of CM022705.1, read as the reverse complement.
AGAGGGACTAATTTCAAATCACTTAAAAAGATTTGAGCGCTAATTACAAAAGATGAAAACCTGGGTGACTAATTTCAAAATATGAAAGATTTGGGGCACTAATATCGAAAACCCAAAAGAAAAATTAGCATATAAGCAGATGCATCGAGCAATTGAACTACTCACGAAAGGTCTGGAATAGCTCTGAGCTCCTGAGGGATCCAGCCACTAAAATGGTTATTTGCAATATTTCTGTTGGAAAGAAAAGGTATTACAAGAAAATTGTTGTGAAGAAAAGTATCTTGACGTGATAACAAAACCAACTTACAAATTGGTTAAATCAAGGCTGGTGAGAATATCTACTTGGCCGGTTAATCGATTGTCTTGTAAATAACTGCAGTGTAAGATATTAATCCTGACATTAGGTAACTTAAATATGAAGATAGAAATAATTAACTGTATTTGTTGTAGATAAACCAGTTAGAGATGCCTACAGGCTTGAAAGGTTTGCCAAGGAGCCAATTGAATTAGGAAGATCCCCAGTAAGGTTGTTGAAAGACAAATCTCTGCAATAAAGTGAAATTGAAAGAATGTGATAATTTCAAACAAGCATAGTGCTTAGGCTCAACACTAAACATGCAAGAATGAACTTTTGTATGGACTTGGTTGAGCACTGAAAATTCCAACATGTTGCCATCAGAAAAATTAAACATCTGAAAAAATGTAACTGTGAAAGATCTACCTACATAAACACTTAACTGATTTACTACATGGCAACAAGACAAGCTAAAACTCACACAAACTCAAAGACATAGCAAACAGGGTGAGAAATACTGAAGACCTGAAACAATGAATAATTATGCTCTTTTTAACTTATTAAATGTCTCATGTCTTTCAAGAGTACACTTTCTAAGATGGTAAGTCACGATAGCGAGAGCATCTAAAAAGAATTAAATGAACCAGTGAAGAATATCTTACAAATCTGACAAACTCTGCAGATTTCCAAAATGATCTCCAATTTCTTCAGACAATTGGTTGTGGCTGGCATTGCTACAAACAAAAAGTTATATATTCATAAGGCTTAATCAGATTGCCTACATATTAAATCTCTCATGGCAGTTACAGTGTATGAGAACCTTACAGATAAACAAGGGAAATCATCGAAGATATAGAAAAAGGAAGATTCCCCGTGAGGTTATTGTTAGCAAGATTCCTGCACCATGAAATGTAGCCTAGCACTTCAAACCAAAAGTAAATATAATTGCAATAAAAGAGGGGAAACCATCTATTAGAGAGCAACACATACAAGTAGGTAAGATTCGGCGGCAGCTGATACGGAATGGTTTCGTGTATGTTATTATTGCTCAAATCCCTAATAATAAAATATCAACAAAAGATAAAATTATCATGCCAATGCACATTGTTATCCTTCATCAATTAAAGATAAGTGATGGACTTTACTCACAATGTTCTCAAGGACAACAAATCTGAGAGAGTGTAGCCAAGAGTACCATTAAGCCCAAGTCCGGGAAGTTGTCTATAACAACATGATCAAGTAAATAAATGACACGAAAACATACAACTCTACCAAACAAAATATTGCATTGAGATTGAAATTTCATTACATTGAAGTCACAGCTGAACCAGAACAAGTAATTCCCTTCCAAGATTCTCCGCAAGGATCGCCGCCGTCCGAGGTCCATCGAGAAAGCTGAGTTGGGCTATTCAAAGAGCTATAGAAAACCCCAAGAGCTTGAACTGCAGGTTAGAGGATCAAATTTCAGTTTAACAATAACCAATAGCGAAATATATGAAACGGGCATTAAGATTTCAATACAAAAATAAGGTGAGCACGATCTAGGATGAAAATTATCAAATGGGTATCAATAATTCAACAAAAAAATGAGATGGGCAACAAAATTTCAAAAAACCCAGATAGAAAGTTCGATCCTTTTGCCAAAATCTCGAACTCTGGCATTGATTAGAGAAAAATGCATGATAAGTCTCAACTCTTTGTTCAACAACTTACCATCTTTAGGATCGGTGGCGGACTGAACGATCACAGAGGCACAGAGCAGAAGAAGAAGAAGAAGAAGAAGAAGAAGAAGAAAGAGAGGAAGAAGCGAACGCATTCTCTCTCTCCTCTCTCTCTCTGTCTCTCTCGCTGTCACTTTCTCTCTCTTGATTTGACGCTGACTCTTGTTCTAATAGTGACAGCACCGAAGGCAAAAAGGTGAATGAGGAAAATGAGATGCTTTGCTTAAGCTTGTCGGTGATTGTTTTTTAAATGTTGGATTAAAGTAATTAAAAGGTTTTAAAAAAATATCTAGAAACAAAAGCACTGAAGAAGAAGACGAACTCGTAAGAGAAAAAGAAACAGAGTATAAGATTAGGGCTTAATTGCACTTAAATACCCTATAGTTTCTCCTACTTTGCATTTATACACCCTCACTTGTTTTTTACAGTACCTGTATGCTGTAAAATTTACATCAAAATAACCACATTTATGCAAACGCGAGCATTTTTCTCCAAAAGTTTTCATTCAATGCCCACGTGCTAATTTTAGAAAATTTTAACTCTTAATTTTTATTAAATTTTCCGTTAAAAGTACTGTAATTTTCTTTTAATCTATCATAATTCTTATTTTTAACCTGTCATAATCAATATAAATGTCTTCACGCCTGAAAATCTAAAAGAAAAAGCAAATTGTATGTTCCCTTAACAATTCAACAACAATGCTCACTAAAACCCTGTTTTTCGTTGATCTAAGATTCTCATTTCTTGAAACACTATATGTCCAATGAATCCGATCCACTCAATACTTTAAAATAGATTTGTTCTTTATTATTTCATGGTTTATTTATTTTAAGATTTCATGTTAATTTATTCAAATTCTCAATTTGTATATTAAATTATGCGAAATTTGCACTTTGTATACGAGTGTTCCGTAAATTAGAAATCAGTACAAAAGATAAACAAGATTACCAGTGATTTTATTTTATTTTATTTTATTATTATTATTATTATTATTATTTTTTATTTTTGCCCCGACTATGTGAATCCTTTAACATGTCAATTGCTTAGAAGTTTTGAACAAAGATTAAACGAAATGCTATAGAAGAATATATATGCAAGTAATAATACAAGATCAATAGAACTCATGACATGTGAAATGACAAATGTAACATATAAGGCCGCTTTGATTTCCTTTTTTTCTTCTTCTTGCATTGTGATTGCTTTGGTCGAATCTGTCATGATCCTTTCAGATATTATGACATTTGGATAGATCATGATTTTATAAATCCATGGCCTTTCAAATTGATTTTCTATATTTAAATTAGAATGTCTAAAAGTGTCAAGATATTTTATGATCTTCATTGTTATCCACACCAAACTTTAATCTTTCCCTAGCAAACACGAATGGGAAACTCTGTGCATCATGCTCATGCTTGAAGTGTATGAGGAGTAAAGGCAAAAAGACTCTCAAAATCGATTTTTTTTTCTTAAATTAAATGACACAATTATTACACCAAAACTCTGAAGTATGCGATTAGAATTAAGGATTATACTTTTATATTCTAACATGCCCCCTAGGTTAAGCGTTCCTTTTATGGGCCGAAACATGGGCTCACATAGCAGTGTCTTTTTTTTTATTATAGAAAATCTGTTTAAATTCATGGTCAATGAAATTTGAACCTGGATGGTTCTGATATCATCTTAAATTAAATGGCCTAACCATTACACTAAAATTCCGAAATTATGGTGAGGATTAAGTATTATATTTTTTATGTTGTAACCTTTTTGTTAGTGAAAGAGAAAAATAAAATAATTGATGTACCCCATTTCATGCCTTGTTTCCGGTAGATAGCAAGATGAACGTGAAGAACCGTTTCTTTAACTATACAATAACACTTACTTTTTATTTTAATAGTTTAATAAAGTAAATAAAATTAATAAAAAATTTTTAAAAAATATTGGGTAATTTATAAGGACACTATGGCATGTGAATCCTTCTCTGGCATTATTAAGAGTGTGAGTGGAGTTTGGTATGGTTTTGTCGACGGCAATAAAGAGGCTAATTATGAACTATGTCTAGTTGGTCCCTCTACTTTCCAATAATGGCTTAACTGACCCCACACTTTTTTGATAATTTAAGGTATTCTCTCCGATTAGACCATAAATCTTACCCTATTTTTATATTAGACCCTTAAATCTTTGTAGTTGTAATTTACACCACACATCCATCAAATAACACCCTCATATTTCACATTTGCACCCACAAATTCATTAAGCAATTTTAAATGACACGCTCATTTTGAGCAAATATGGAGATTTAGGGTGTAATTTAGAAATATGAAGATTAGAGGACTAGTACAAAATAGAGAAGATTTTATATGGCAATATCAGAAAGCTCCTAATTTTTCAATGAAAATATAAATTAGAAATATTACTGCGGTTTATAATTAGGAAACTATTCACCAACCAAAACCTATATAATCGTTTTAATATCCTACGTTATCCTTCACTCCTAAACCGGCACTAGTTGCTTCTTGTTAATGGCTAGTATTCATACTAGTGATAGGAAAGGAAACAAACTATGATATAATTAATAATTTTAGGACTCAAAGTGTAAGTTCATTTCAAATTCTAGCGAGAATTCTCGGAGAAAATTTAATATTTCCTCGTTCAGGTAACAAAATTTCCTCCTCTCTTACATCATTGGTAATTGTGAAATTTAGTACATCTTTCTTGTTTGCATGATTGTTAATTTGTTGTCTTTGTCTATCTATCCTTTCCTAATTTTTATGTTATTAATTTTGAGAAAATAACCAAGCAATAATCCAATATATATATGCCACGTAACATATGTAGTAGCTAAAGAACAATAAGTTACAGAATACACGGGTAACATACGAACAAACTTTTATGTAGAAAATTACCTCTCCATGCATTAACTAAGCTATGTCGTTTGTACGTAAGATTCCTAAAATTAATGTACATGTATGTGTCATTATTTGCCACATGCACATAACTATAACCTAGGAGCTAATATTAAAGAGAGAACACGCAAATAGACTTTGTCTTCCTCTTTGTTGTGAAATTATATAACTTGTTCAGATCTAGTTGCAGGCTCGGACCGCCACTCATGGGTCAATTTTGGTTCCTAGCATGCATTAATCAAAGTCCATTGCGGTTCACAAGAGCCAGTAGCCTTCCACTGTCTTATCTTCTCTTTATTTTTCCATTTTGAAAAGGTCTTGACAAGCTTACTAATCTTGGATTTACGGGTAAAACAAAGATTAAGACTGTGATTTGGCAACCACTCAAAATCAGACTGAGTTAGGTTTTATCACTTTCGGTCCGGGATTATTGATTCATTGAAGCACACAAAATATGGATTTGGATCCTCTCCACCACACAAAAAACAGCGGAGAGGCCACTACTTAATTATAACCATTGATTATCTAGTGCATGGTTATGATATTTTTTTCGAGTGCAAATTAAAAAAGAGCGCAATACATAGAGGTACAATGAGTGTTAGATTTAGAATATATCACAATCACCCATTAGATAATCAATGGTTGAGATTAAAAATAGTAGTCTCCCCACTAATTTTTTTTATAGCGGAGAGGATCCAAGCACCGCACACAAGAAGAGAATAAGCAACAACGCAATACAAAGAGTTTTCACATGGCTTTTTAACCACGCTCATATCCACGTGTCAACGAAGAAATTCACTATTTTCACAAAACCAGCACAAGTAATACAATTGACACAAGTTTTGCATGAAAAAACATGAAAACCATCCCACATCACTCAAGGAATTCATTAACACCAATCATTTAAGAGCTCCAAAAACTCCAAGAGGCTATCATCATCTCACATCACTCAAGGGACATGAGGTTACCGATCACCCAAGAGTTATAAGACTAAGAGGATCTTCCCTCACCACAAGAGGATGACTTTCTCAACATTAACACACCTCTTTTTATAGCCTCTAAGTTAAAAGTTATAGAAACTAATAATTAATGCATTATTTTATCTTTTTATGCATTAGCCCTTCAAACTTCAATCCCTTGCATTCTTTAATATTGACCAGCCTCTAAGTAGGTACTTACATTCTTCCTTATTTATGAGATTTGGGGAGAAACTCAATAGTTTGCTATTGAGGCTCTATTTCCTCTAGTTTTAAGATTGCACTTGAGTCACGTGTCACGATCTTCTACGTTCATATGTAAGATTTTTTTCCATTAAGGCTCTCGGCTTAGGGCATTGTTTGGCTACCACTTATTTTATGATTCCTTATAAGTTACTTATTAATTATCTTTATTTATTTTGTTAGAGGGCAAGATGGACTTTTAACGTTAATAAGTAAATCTACTTGTAAGTGACCCAAAAATAAGTTGAAGAATTCCTACTTATTTTTGCCTACTTATAAATTAAAAATAATTAATAACTAAACTCTTACCAAACATGATCTTGACACATACTTATAAGTGAATATAAATAGGGTTATTTGCATTATACCCTTAAACCATGGGTATTTGCAAAATATCCTTCAAATCTCAACATTTGCATAACTACCCCCTCAAATCATCAATTTTGGTAATTTTGAAAAAAAAATTACCCTAAAAGCAATTAATCATCAACTTTCATAAGCTAATTTTTAATCGCGATGTAAAAAATTATCAACAAAATAGTTAAATTTTTAGCACCAAGTTGATGTTTTATTGATTTTAGGGGTATTTTTTTCACAAAGTTGATGATTTGGGGGGTAGCTATGCAAATTATAAGATATTGGGGGTATTTTTGTAAATACTCATGATGTAAGGGGTGTATATGCAAATAACCCAAATAAATATGTTGCCAAACATGCTGTTTAAGACAGCCCAAGTTTAAGGCCCAAAAGTAAGAGGTATACTGTATACAAAGAATACATTGGTCCGGGTCGAATCGGGTACAGACCCACTAGTCCCTTCCATCCAATAACAATTGATTGATATTTATCCAAAATCCAGAGCATCATAAATTGAGGAAACAAATCTAGTGGGGTCCACAAGTCAGCGACCTTTTTCTCCGGTTCAGGCCACCTGGCCCGATAACGACACGCTGCTACGACTCAGCCGAGGCGTTAGTCGCGATATTTGTCTCAATAGAAACAGAAATCTGAGAATCCCTCATTTCTCTCTCTCTAGGGTTTTGCTCTCCTCTGTAAGTTTTTTTCTCTAGTTTTTTTAATAATTTTATGTAAGAGATTAAATGATTTATGTACTTTTTTTTAAAGTTTTTTGTCCAGATCTGAATCGATTAGTTATCTTTTCTGAAGAAAATTTACTTCTGTACCCGTGGAATTTGTTGTTTGATCTATTTTTATTTGGTGAAAGAAAAGTTTCTATCGATGAAAACTGAAGTTTGATCGGTAAATTGATTGCTGAGTATGAGCTCGATTTCCGTACAATTGGTAACATGATGATATTGAAAATGGACAAAGATTGCTGACTGTTAACCTAAGAATCTGTTCATAATTTATGAATAATATGCGCCGATTATTAACGAGAATCTTTCTCTCCCATGGTCATTTGCATCATCTGCAGCCTTGAATTGGTGGATTTCAAATGATAGAGTTCATATGTATCATTTATGTTATGTGTCATCATAATCTCAAGTCTTAAGTCGGCTGTAGATATAGTTTTAGCAAGCGCTGCTATCGGATCAGGTCGGGTCCAGTTACGATTGTGCTTGGACTTGGATCCTTCACGAGGATTACGTATGTATGTACACGTGTGTAGATGTAGTATGTAGTCAGATTCACATCAACATAACAGTTGGACAATAAGTATCTGCCCTTGTCGCTCTAGTTAGTTTGCTACATGTGCCTTGGGTAGTGTCTGGTTATAGATAGTTCCCTTTCAATTTAAAGCATTACGATGACCTTGGAACAATACATAAGAGTATGTAGACTGTAGCATGCATATCATAAGTAGAACTGTCATAGGATTTGGTCCTCATATCGAAAGTAGGTCTCCTATTTATTTGCAACATTGGGTAATTTTTATACTGTATAATAGCAGAATCAGCCCAGGGGATAGCTTCCATGTGCAAAATGGTCTCCGATTTCTTTGGTATAGTGGGAAGCTGTTATTCTATAGTGTAGAAGAGCATAACCCCAAGCTAGAATATGGCTTTTCTGGATGAAATTTATCTTTCATTTCATCATTTTAAATTTTTTTTTTCCACATCTTGCAGTATATGTCTACTGCACCTGTTATCCTTTATGAACAGATTTAGGAACAACCAGTCATCTTCATTGTTAAATAATTTTGGTTTTCAATGTGGAGTATTTTGTTTCTGTTACAGTTAAATGGCTGGGGGATTCAGAGTTCTTCATCTTGTCAGGCCGTTTCTGGCATTCTTGCCTGAAGTTCAAAGTGCTGATAGGAAAATCCCATTCAGAGAGAAGGTGATCTATACTGTAATCTCTCTGTTCATCTTCCTTGTTTGCAGTCAGCTTCCCCTATATGGCATACATTCGACAACTGGAGCAGATCCTTTTTATTGGATGCGTGTTATTCTTGCATCCAATCGTGGAACTGTTATGGAACTCGGAATCACTCCAATAGTAACTTCAGGACTAGTGATGCAACTCCTAGCCGGGTCCAAGATCATTGAAGTTGACAATAGTGTACGTGAAGATCGTGCTCTTCTGTAAGTATACCCAGACATGCAATAACAGTTAAAATATTTGTTCAGTTTCGTATTCACATCAAATACTTTTGACTGATAAGTTGTAAACTAGTTGTTGCATATACTTATCCTTCATTACAGAAATAGCTCATGTGAATAGCTTTTCTAATCCTGCTCTCTCCTAACAGAAATGGTGCGCAGAAGTTACTTGGTATACTCATCGCAATTGGAGAGGCAGTAGCTTATGTTTTATCTGGGATGTATGGTAGTGTCAGCCAGCTTGGAACTGGGAATGCTATCCTTATAATTCTTCAACTTTTCTTTGCTGGTATCATTGTCATTTGTTTGGACGAGCTTCTCCAGAAAGGATATGGTCTAGGTTCCGGTATCTCGTTGTTCATTGCCACCAACATCTGGTAGGTTGTTTTTAGTATCTTCTTTGTTCATGTTTCGGCAAGTACCTGCAATTATAGCTACTGAATTTTTAAACTTATGTTGTACCTTTCCAGTGAAAATATTATCTGGAAGGCATTTAGCCCCACAACCATAAACAGTGGACGGGGTGCTGAATTTGAAGGTGCTGTTATTGCCTTGTTCCATTTGCTAATAACTCGAACAGATAAAGTCCGTGCTCTTCGCGAGGCTTTCTATCGTCAAAATCTTCCAAATGTGACAAACTTACTAGCGACTGTATTGGTGTTCCTCATTGTTATCTACTTCCAAGGTTTTCGTGTTGTTCTTCCTGTGAGATCAAAGAATGCCCGGGGACAACAAGGATCTTATCCAATCAAGTTGTTTTACACCTCCAACATGCCCATAATTTTACAGTCCGCACTTGTTTCTAATCTGTACTTCATTTCACAGGTAAGAGATTGCTATGTTTATGCTACCATATGCAAGTGTCAACTCATCTTATACCTAATACAATGTATACATTTTTCGCTTTTGGTGCAGCTACTCTACAGGAGGTTCAGCGGAAATTTCTTCGTAAACCTTCTGGGCAAGTGGAAGGAATCTGAGTATTCTGGTGGTCAGTTCATTCCTGTAGGGGGTCTTGCTTACTACATTACCGCACCATCAAGGTGATTGCCTTTTTTCCCGAACTTAGTTCATTACTCACATGCTTAGTTTCAACATTCTTTTTTTTCCTTCCTTAGTTCATTACTCACATGCTTAGTTTCAACATTCTTTTTTTGTCAATGGGTTGATCATGATATTTGTTTTTTTAACCTGTCACGTAGCTAACTCTTAATGTGTCTTTTTTTCTTTCTTGTTTGGCTATGTTAAATGTCCAGCTTGGCAGATATGGCTGCAAATCCATTCCATGCACTTTTCTATGTTGTCTTTATGCTTACTGCTTGTGCTCTTTTCTCCAAAACGTGGATAGAGGTGTCTGGTTCATCAGCAAGAGATGTTGCCAAGCAACTTAAGGTACATTTTTCTCTTTTACATTTCAGTATTAGCATTGTATATGAGGTACTAAGATTATACACTAGTCATTGGAACAATTCTCTATTTGCCTGGTGTGGAAAGACTGTGTACAGGCCTATGCAATCATAGGGGCCATCTTGCTTGCCTAGATAGATTCTCTAGACATATAGCCAGTGTCGGATCCACCCTTAGACACCACTTCCCTCAGGGTTCCCATACGAACGCACTTAAAAACTAGTGGCTAATACTTGTAATAAGTAGTTATGCAAAATAGTGGTACGTGACACCACTTCCCTCAGGGACCCCATATAAACCCGCTTAAAAACTAATGGCTAATAGTTGTAATAATTAGTTACACAAAATAGTGGTAATAATTGATAACAAATGTTAAACCAAATTATAAAACATATATTAGTGTTACACCAGATTCATTATTTAGATTTGCAATTAGAAACTATTAAAATGTAGGTAGTTAAAACTGGTTTTCCGTTAAAAATCAATAAATCGTTAAATTAAAGCAACAATTGGTGAGAAAGACTACGAGAGTTAGAATGAAGCATTGAACCAAAGTAGAAGAGAGAGAGAGAGAGAGAGAGAGAGAGAGAGAGAGAGAGAGAGAGAGAGCACAATCAAATTCAGAAAGTGGTATCGTGGCTATGACAACTATGGAAAGAGATTTTTTCTAAACAGTTGTTGATAAAGCAAGTCGCAAAATAAAGTGAATGATGATTGACTTACTGATTTCTTAGTTACACATATCGAGAAAGATGTATTTGATAGTGTTACTAATAATGGATTATGTACTTTTTTGTAAATATGAAAACTCATTTGTGATAATTGTATTAATTATTAATTATATAGTGAAACCACCTTCCAGAAATCTTGGATCCCTACCGCATATAGCGATCAACATAAATTTCTACTGTAGTTTTTTTTAAACCGACTATAGAGGCATCATATTCAATTTCCATTATCTATTTCCTAATAACAGCTAACTGTATACATATGCACACGTGTGTAGACTGATCATAAAGTATAAATATGACACCAACCATTTCATGGATTCAGAAAATTTTGAAATTTTCCTTTCATAATTCTCCGTGAAATAGTATCAAGACCTTAACATCTTCAACAACATAGCATTTATCATCTGTGCGTGAAAAAACACAGAAAAGAATCTAGGTACATTCATATTCTAGGTTAACGTGGGAATGTCCATGGAATTATTGGGTTTGAGTGGGTGCTACTTTTGACCAAGGACATATGGGTTTTTTTTTTAATTATACCTGGCCAATCCACCAGCGTCCCACTTGAGTGCTTATAGTGGGGACCTCTCAGAGAGACTATTGATGTTATATTTGTTTTGCAAGCTTTAGTTGGACTTTCACCTGTAATAACAAGTAGCAATGACCAAAAGGAACATTTATAGGCCCTATATGGCAATAAGATGAGTAGGCTTAAGAAAGTGAAACCAAATTATGTTGTGGATCAGTTTCTTGGTAAGGGCTAAAAAAGGGACTGCCAAATAGGTTTTAGCGAAGTAGCATTGTCAAAGTGTATGTTTTCTGGCACTTAAAAGTCACTGTGTCAGATACTTGATTAAGGTGTCTGCTATTTTTCAAAATTGTACATATGATGGCAGCGCTTCCATACCACTTGAAAAATGATTTGGCCGAGCCACTGTTTTTTTGATTGCACCATAGAGATGCTGATGGAAGAATGACATTTGTTTTCAGCTTTATTTTCTGATTGAAGTTATTTACTGCAGTTATCTAACAACTTTTTTTATTTTTATAGGAGCAACAAATGGTAATGCCTGGTCATCGCGAGTCAAATCTACAGAAGGAATTGAACAGATACATTCCTACTGCTGCAGCTTTTGGTGGTATGTGCATTGGCGCGTTGACAGTCCTAGCAGATTTCATGGGTGCAATTGGTTCAGGAACGGGTATTCTGCTTGCTGTGACAATTATATACCAGTATTTTGAAACATTTGAGAAGGAGAGAGCTACTGAGCTCGGTTTCTTTGGTCTGTGATATGTTTGCGCTCTCATGGAACAAGATAGTGATTCCCACTGACAGTTTTGGTTAGGGGAGACAAAGGTTCCAGTTAATCCTTAATGTCAAGCTAGCTGGACAAGTTGAGAAGAGTTGTAGAATATGTTAACCCGTTTAAGGAGAGAGAATATGTTTGGTTCTGGTTAATGATGCAAAAACTGATACTTTTTGGTTCCATCAGGATATGTTATTAATTGACGTTTCTATGCTCTTATGCCATTTATGGTGTAGGTATATACTAGTTCATGTTTTAGTCTCTGCTTGGTTGTATGTTTTTCACAACCCACAAACTATGTGAGATGTTTGATTGCGTTCTAATCGGTGGTTGAATCTCATGTACTTCAAATGGGGTTTGAACGGTAGGTAAATGTCACTGATGCTTCTGAGACATTAAATGCATGCAGAAGGGAGCAAAGTCTTTCATGTCTCAACTTGTCAGTAATAAAAAGATAAAAAGTGTCCCCCTCTTTTTTTCTGAGAAATAGGTTCATGAAGCAAGAGATAAATGAGGAAAGTGACGATGAATGATTCCTCGCAGATTCAAAGTAGATGTCAGATACAGTCTTTACCTAAATTCATGAGAGAGATTCAGGATATCTGCAACAAGAATTGTGTGTCTTCTCGTGCCCTTGCATGATCTACTACTCATAATTCACAAAGCACAAGCTCTACTGACCACCAGACAGTATAACAGCCTTATAATCATATCAGGATGCCGAGATTAGCAACATGAAAACTTGTGAGAAAATAGGATTTGTCTAAGTGGCCCTCTTTTTCCGAGTGCTGTGGAAACTTAGGGTTCACAGGCCATCCCGTGATCTAAGATACTCAACAATAAAGGGGCTAAATAGCCAACAAAAAGAAATAAATTTGCAGATAATCCACCCTTTTGTGCGCCACTATTTTGCCTTGGTTGCAGATAATCAACAGAAGGTCCTGATCAAAACTAGCTAGATATCTCAAGTCATAATCCCAGACTAAAAACCTACATTTCTCATGCACAGATGAAATCTCAAATCTCAAAACGGAAAAAAAAAAAGTATGCGGTTACAGAAATCATATTACAAGTAAAAGGCCACAAATTTCACGCTTTGGTGTTCCTACAAGTAGAAGACCATTCAAATCCACTTCTTAGGGGCACACAGAAGCAAATTAAATCATATATTATAAGTTAAAGAAACCGAGTCCTAGTTTGTGCAAGAACAGTCTCTTCTCTGCACTGTACATTTCCATATTAGCTAAGGACAACAATGGAAGAGCTGCTGCTAATTTAGCCATCCAACTAAAACATCTCCTCATGAGCCAGCTCGCCGCCCCCCAAACGCTGCTAATTTAGCCATACAATCAAATTATCCCTCATGAGCCAGCTCACCGCCCCAAACGCGACTACCTCTTTCTCCTTTTTGTTTCAACCTGCAATAGAACAGTATTAACAAAACAACCCATTTAGATGAGGTAGCTCTCACTAGGATTACAAATTCCAATGCTTAGACGGAGTTGCACTCAGAATTATATGCCACCAAGTAATGTCTACATAAAGTGAAGTGCAAAGGTTCACCTCTTAATCGAGCAATTAATAAAGTGAGTACAGAAAGGAAAAGTAGGGGGAGCAATCTTCGTCACCTTCGACTCAGGTGAAGAAGGAAATCCATTCCCAGATCTCTTTGCATCATCTTCGGAGGAACAATCTGAACACAGGAAGTGATCTAATTTCTTTGCTTGTTCAATAGTCATACCCATACAAGATGGATGAAACCTGCTCCAGATTTTACGTGCATAAGATAAAATCAGGCATCAAAATAACAAAAATAACCAAATGAGGAGAAGACCATATAACTGAAAGAGCAAAAGAAATAGAAGTCCACATTGTCCATATTCAATCTTTGAAGATAGTAGCAAGCAGAAAATTCAGTGAGCAGTTGAACAATTAAAAGAAGGAACTACCAAAAGAGCAACGCAAATGTTCATACATAAGTAATAAATCAATTCTCTAGAACAACTTCAACTCCTCTTCTCATCAAAGAAATGTCAGCTATTAAATAGAGGGCTACATCAGAGACTTGACAAGTTTATGACCAGCTTCAACCTGACAGATATCCTCTCTTAACTTGTCCCAGACCCTAAGTTCCTACCAAGAAAACTAAGGGGAAGAGAGAGGCTTTACAGCAGTTAGAAAAAACTACATGCTAACTTCAGCATCTTCAATAAAAATAATATCAACTTTTCTTGATTTTAAAATAAGATAAAGAAGACAGAGAAAGAAGAATCTGACAAAAGGAATTAGAATTACCAAAAAAATCTGCGTAAAGCAGAACATGAAAATTATAGCCTAAATGTTTTCTATAGAATATTTAAGAAGTAAGATGATAATAAATAGACAACAAATAGTGTATATAACGATCAATAGTGCATATAATCCAGAACAATCTAAGAGCAAGCATAAATAAGATAATGCTTCTTGCAATGACATTGATAGAGAAATAAACTGCATGGAAACAACTAGAGATGACCAGGAGTCTCTAGAAGGAAACTAAAGTGCAAACACATCCAAAGCTGTACAAAGCCAAAGAAGAAGATGCTCCATGCAACAACATTAAGAAACAGGCAGCATTTGGATGAACCAGATACCAAAAATTTATGCCAGGGGAAAAAAGCAGGAAATGATATAATTCACAACAGGTTGGCTATTCCCGCGTACTGTCGGTATAAAAAGAATTCTGAGCAGCAGGTGCTTAATAATTGGCTATACTTCTAGAAGCTGGAAAAGGTAACTTAGCAACCTAGCTGGTTGTTCTTCAATTATCTGATCTTGTACGTCATGCTCTTGTTGACTTTTCATAAATTTTGTACTTTCTGAATTTTACAATGTAATAGCTTAAAAGCATGATAATTTTCCATAGGACAAAATCAAAGGTGATTATTTTATTGCTTCCTCTTGGAAGCTACACATCTCTGCTGGTCTGCTCTGCACATCATCTTCAAGACTTGTGCAAGCTCAATTCTTCACTAACTTCATCAACTCAAGCAATTGTCAACTCTAGGCTCTAGGACAGATAAATATGCATAGCAGATATTAACTAAATTTTCAAAATTTCAAATTTCAATTTCTCCTTTCTCTAAGCTTAGTAGCAGACTTGGGGACAGATGAAAAGGCATATCACAGATAAAGTAGAAGCTCGTCAGCCCCCTTTAAGGCAACCCCTGATTTTTCCTCTTCTCCATTCCATTGTTCATTAATGCTTTTCACATGGGGGTCCAATCCTCAGAGCAAAACCCAAGCTCATTTGGAAAATAAGTCGAAATCATGTTACATTAGTGAACATATACAAACATGGGCCACGGACAAGTAAACATTCTTTTGTTCATTATATCAAAGTACTCCATTACTGTATTCCTCAGGAATCAACCATAGACAATTTGATACATGTTTGCATTTACAAGTTTAACTCTTCAACAAATTAAGTGATACCACGTCAAGACTCTACTGACTTTGAAGGTTTGCCTGATGAGCAATTTATTGAAATGATGAGAGCGAATATAATAAACCATGGCCAGTATACACACAACTTGATGATGCATGCTATGCCATACACTAAAACAATAACGGAAACAAGTAAAGCAGTGTTTAATCTGAAAATGTTTTCCTTATGAAACTATAAGCATGATTTTTATTCCTCGGTGCAACTCCATTACCACTAGAAGGCTAGGTGTTCAAATATCTCCACTTTGGCGAATGTAAGCATGCTCATTTGAAATATAAGCCTAGATCATGTACATTTGTAGGCATAGATATCCACATTTTCCCCTTATTCTATCAGTATACTCCACTATACTATGTCTTAGACTCTTAACATGCTTGGATCTACAAATTTTGGTGCTTAACAAGCTGAAGTGATACTAATAAAACTTTAATAACCTTGTAGCTCACCACAGGACCAGTTTCTTGACTAGATGGGAGCCAATAGAGTAAGCCATGGAGGGTAAAGACACAATTGGATGATGCATGCTCAACATTCCACCATAAAACTAATTGAAACCAATAACTTTGTGCTTTATATGATTTTTCTTTTCCTCCATTATATGACTGTAAGCAGTATTCCACTGCAAAGGTGGGTCTCATGAAGCTAAAAGAGATACATGAAACCAATGTGATGCAGCACAATATTGCCTTTTCAGTTCCTCAGGTTAAAGGTAACAAAGTAAAATACAATGTAATAGTTTAAACCAAATAAACAAAGATAGCAACCATGTTTGCTAAACAACGAGCATTACGACTCCAAACCAGCCAAATGCACTGGGGACCACAAACTTTTTTCACTCTTTTGTTTTCAAATTTTTACGTGATGTCGATAATAGCAACTAACATTTCAACAGGTCTTGAAGAAAGTTACAGGTCAAAGCTCCCGCTCCCGCTCAAGCGAGATAGATGTTGACAAGTCAATATACATGCTGATCAGTTTTCATAATTACCCAATGTGGCTTCTTGCTGTTAGTATATAAAATTATAACTGTCAACCCTCACTAAAACTTTGGAGTTTTGGTGTGGTGGAAGGGTCCTTTGACGTGGTATTGGACCAATCCAGGTTCAATTCCCACCGGCCACACATTTAAAGTGGATTTGAAAAAATATATACCACAGCGTGAGTTCAGGTTCGGCCCATAAAGGCGAAGTGTGGGCATGTTAGAATATAAAATTATATAACCCTCAACTGTCACAACTTCGCAGATTTGGTGTAGTGGAATGGTCCTTTGATACTTGCCATAAGAAGCTAGTGAATAATTTCTTATAAAACAGTGGCTTCTAAGAAATATATTTGGTAGTAGAATCACAGAAGATATTAAAATAAAACAAAGATGTTTGTGTTTCATTGTTTGCCACATGGAAGTCCCATAAAGATCAGAAACATTGGTCTAACTTAGTTTGCAAAAAGTCATTTCTACTTATTAGAAACTATTCCTGGCTTCTTGAAACAATAAGTTACCCAATTGCTTCTTGTAATTTGACAAACATAGAATTGAACATGAATTTTTAAATTATTCTCAATTTATCATACTTGATTTTGTAATCCATTTCATATTTCTCCTTAACAAAACTTTGTTCTTGTCTATCAAACACCCACAACAATGCCACCTTTCTTATGTAAGATCAAGTCTCTCTCAGAATAACTCCTATAGTCAATCTGTCATAAATTGCATTAAAAATCTTCCATTCAATTTGTCGTATACAGCTTGTATAATCCAAAGATGTCATGCTAGCTAAACCATACCTATCTTGATACTACTGCATTATTCTGGTATTGGACAATATATATATATATATATATATATATATATATATATATATATATATATATATATATATATATATATATATATATATATATATATATATATATATATATATATATATACATATATATATGCTTGTTACCTTCAGCTTTCCTTGTTGTTTTTAATTTTCTAGCAACAAATCTGGGAAGTAAAGTTTGTTATCTGGATAGTCTATGTTCTATTGATCTCTTCTTTATCTTTGCTTGCAGGGCCTAATTAGAAGACCCAAAAATTTAGTTTTCTTGATCAAACAGCTTCTAACTTCTTCCCGTATGATATAACCAACAACTACATCAAAAGGGCAACTAGAATGATGTGGTTCAATACAATTAGCTGGCATAATGAAAGAGATAATAGTACCCCAAGTTGAACAAATGAAAACAAGTCAATAGGATGATTTGGACCAACGTCACAAGAATTCTAAAAAAAAATACTATGAACTATGGATATGAACCAATTAAAAAGTGATACTGTCTTTAACTATGACAAAACATCAATGTTATGCTATTCATAACCATCCAAAATTGTTAACACCACTATGGAACTTAGAATGAAAAAGTTTTGAGATGTAAGGCTAAAAAAGGGCCACAAGGTCCACAACATACAAAAAATTCAAGCCTCAAAAATAAGGTCTATAACCGTTCATCTTTTTTGGTTGCTGAAAATAACTTCCAGTACATGATACCTTAAAAGACTTTAATACCTCATCACAGATTATGCATGCAAGTCCATAATGGAGCTTAGAATAAGATAAAACAGGTGGACCAGATCATGGGACTAAAGGGGTTGACTGCTTTACATTCACAAGATTTCTTCACAAAAATAAGGATCAATAAACAACAATGAAGATAGCAATTGCTGAAGACATAGTTACACGGTACGCAGTACGTAGTGGGTCATGGTATGCAATTCGCCACATAGTTATTTTGGATTCGAGAGTACATGGTAGGTTATAAGTTTTTTTTGGGTGCAGGTTGAAAATAGAAACTAGAAATGCTAATTATGCAAACTATTATTATGATAATCATAGTGTTAATACAAAACTGTAGTACGAAACTATGATTCTATTGATAATTTGAGATTATCTGAATTATGCATATCAACGTATATGTGATTGATTAAAACTTTTATGTGTGTTTTGGTAGTTGGCATTATCTATTATATCTGGTGTCATAAGTTAAGTTCATATTCTTGAAATATTTTTACGTGTAAACTCATAAATATATCGATTCATGCGTTTTTGTCTACTATATGCATTGTGTGCGCCTCGCTTCAATCGGGAGCGTGCATCGCATTGCGCCTCGCGCATGTGCATATAAAGGGACTTGCGTGCATGCATGTGCATGTAAAGGGACTTTGTGTCCTGCATATCTGTAAGCGGTACCCCAATTTTGGGGAACCAATTCGTGTATCGGAGGGAATCGGTTCGTAAATGTACCGGGAATCAGTTTGTAGGAACTATACAATAGTTCGATTGGGGGTCTAGGGAATTACGCAACTATACTGAAGAGACAAAACATGTTTACATAGGACAATAGTCAGAAACTAACACGGATGAAATCTAACAATTGAAATGCACATAGATAGCAAAGTAGCTTAGAAGAACAGAACCTACAACCAAATGGATGCCGCTAATACTGACTTCATAACAGAAATAGTATCCTGAACCCTCTCCAAACAATGCCTTGCTAAGATTTTGGGAGTTCACAAGTGAAAGTCCTCTCAAGCATAATAAATTAACTACTACTGCTACTGCTACACCATCTTCTTTAAGGTGTCTAAAACATAAAAATTGGTACTTTGTAGAGCCAGATCCTCAAGAACTAACAGAAGACCGTCTACACTTTACACATAACACAAGGACTTGACTAAATTAAACAACCTACCAATGTTGCCGAATTATTATAATTCAGAGAAATTACTAACAAAATGAAACAGAAAACACAACTAAGAACATATGCATAAGTTAGGAGCTTTATTAGCCAGCAAGATTTATTTCCTAGTAGAAACTTTGATATGTGACAACCAGAGGCAACTTTTATGTCAACTAAGAACATGTCAATCGTCCTTAAGAAACTAAGGTAAGTTGCCTAGTACAATACGCAACAATCCAAGCCCTTCAGATATATTATCAGCATAACTGAAGGATATTGATGTCTTTCCATTCTTAATCAAAGAAACAAGGTCGGCAATAATTAAACACAATTTTTTGTACATTCAGTGGCATATTATATTATTATATATGCCATCATTATAAGCAACCATATAGCGCACCCCTAAAGTCATGCAATGGCGAGAAAAAGATAAAAATACAGATTTCCATGCAACATTGTAAATGCCAAGACAAAAGTAAACGTAAAGAGATGTAATATGGAACGTAGATAAAACGTGTAATTAGCATAAAAGATTCATTGAACCAAAAACAAGAAAGCAGTAACAACTTACCAGTCCTTGCACCCCTCACATTGTACCATGAGATCATCCGGATTATACGGCATCTCGCACTTACAGTACCTACAACAACAAAATCCCATTTTTAGCAACAAACAACTCCCAACAAACCAAACCCAACAACAACAAATTCTGAATTACTCACACAGCAACTCGGTCGGGCGTGAACCCTCCAGTAGCAGCCTTATACTCAAACCTACAGAAGTAATCCTCAGCGCCGACATTCTCCAGCTTCGTATAATTCTTAAAAGAATGCACAATGCATTTCCCCTCAATCGTGTGAGCGCTCTGCACATCATAATGATCAGACAAGAACAGTTCTTTAGCTCCATGGAACTGTCTCCTTCCTCCCATCGACTCCTCCGGCCGATAATACCATCGAACCTTAACCTTCACATTATTGCGGTGATCAGCCTCGATCTTTTCAACCCTAGCGACGTACGGGGGCTTGTCGGAGTCCGACGGCCGCATCAGGACGCAATCGCCGACTGCAAGATCGATTGGAGAATCAAATGAGGGGAAATGAAAGGGACAAAGTGGAGAAATTAGGGTTTTTTGGGGGGGTTTACCTCTGACGACCTTGTTGGTGCCCTTGATGGTGTAGGAATCGAGGTCTTTTTTGCCAGGCTTGGTCTTGGCCATGGATTGACGGAGGGAATTAGGGCTTTTTTTTTTTTGGTGGAAACCCTAGAAATGGAAGTGGTGGAGAGAGTGAAGCTTGAGCCCTAGAAGGTGGTAGTAGCTGCTGCTGCTGCTGGTGCTAATTTTTTGTTTGATTTTCAGACACAGGACAAGAAAGAGGCTGGTTTCTGAATGAGATTCACTGGTCCAAGTATATTATTATTTGTAAAAAAGGCTGTGGTAACTTTCATCTTACTTTTATCCCCATCCATCCATCTATTTTTTATTGGCATTTTTGCATATGTACCTCTCAACCTTTCTATATTTGGAAAACTGTTCTCCAAATCTTGATATTTTCAATAAGGTTGCAACATTTTTTTCATTTTGTTAACTGGGAGGGCCAAAAAAACTCAATGTGAGAGATTTGGGGGTAATTTTACAAATACCAAGATTGATGAGGAAAGTAATTTTACAAATATAGAAAACTTGAAGTATATATATAAAAATAATTCCTTTTTCATTTGGGAGTTTCTATACGAACCCCTATCCTTAGTCCTGAGTTGTCTCAAAATTAGTCTCTCAAGTCATTGAAATTTCTATTGGGGCCCGTTCAAATTAAGCCCTCTATTTTTTTATGTTTTAATTAATCTCTCTAATCAAAAGTAGTATATTAAAATATAAGAGTTGAGGGGTTTAGAAGCAATTTCAATAGTTTGAGAGACTAATCAAATACTAAACAATTAAGGGGCTTATATCAAAAGCATCCTTTTTATTTTTGAAAGAAGACCATGGTGGGTGACTGCAAATCATATCAGAATCTACCGTGATAACAAGCTTGGTTCAAGGCCATACACCGGGGTGAAATAACCGATTGCCCACCCCACCCCCACCCCCAAACCCAAAAAGAAAAACTAAATTCATCACAAGACTCAGACTAACCACTCGCATGCGGTCGGTTCTGATAAAAATGCACACTCATGGTGGGTGGTGTATTTGCAGATAGACCACTTGTATTCTCGGGTAATTATAGATAGATCATCTATAGTTTTATTTGTGCCAATAAACCTCGTGTACTATTTGCTTAAGTCTGATAGACCTTCTTGATGAATGTTTTTACTGTTGAAAGAGTCAAAGAAGTTCGCTCAAGGAGTCTATCAACATAAATAGAATTACATGGAGTCTATCCGCACTTAGGTTGTAGTGCAAGGGGTCTATTAGCAGTTAACCCAATAAAAATTGTCGAGATTTGAAAATATAGTATGTCTGAAATGGTTAAAATGGCATTTTTATCATCATTATCAGAAATTGTGAAGGTTTTGGAAACGGTTAACGGTGTTGATTTATTAAAATAAATGAGAAAACGAGCTAAGGCACTGAAATCTTCGAAAAATAATTCTAACTCTTATTTACTAATGATTTAGAAAAGATTAATATTGTTAATTTTTTGTTATCTAAGAATTAATTGCTGAATTAGAATATGGCGGGAAAAGTAACAGTGAAGTGCGAAAATAACATTTTCTAAGTTGTTCCGTGTGTTTATGCTGACTAAACTAAACATTCAAACTCATGAATTGTTTTTACCATGTAGGAGGAAAAAAATAATTCAAGCATAATTTGAGCTCCTAAAATTGGCAAATTAAGACAAAAGGCATAAAAAGGAAATGTCACTTGTCACTTTATTTTTATTTTTATTTTTTGAGAAAAAGAATGGGGAAAAACCTCAGTATGTTATATTACTATGGGGGCGTTTGGTTGCTTGCAACTATAGTTGCAATGCAAGTGTCACTTACATGCAATTGAGATATTACAACTCTTTTACATGCAATTACAGTTACAATTGTTTGGTTCAAAATTTAAATTTTGCAACTTGTAGTTACAATTGTTTGATTTTGCTTGCAACTTTACATATGCAACTTATGTTTTAACCATTAATAAATTATTAATTATTTTCACACATTTGAAAATTTTATTTTTTAAAATAATGGTCTTTATTATTAAGTAAATTGACTTTTAAATTTTTTAAAAAATTGTAAGATAATATTTTTAAAATAATAATTTATTAAAAGAATTATTTTTAAAATAATATATTTTTGTAAAATAAACCAATTTTGTTAAATAATTTTTTGGTAAAAATATTGTTTTGTAAATGAATTTCATTAAAAATAGTTCTTTTCCATAAATTTTTTGAAATAAAGTATTTTTGAAAATTTTATTATTGAAATTTTTTAAAATAATACTTTAACAAAGTATATTAGTATTCAGGGAAAATTTTATTTTTTAAAATAATACTTTTCAATTTATTTTTTCATATATTTTTAAAATTAGTTTTTCAAGATTTTTCCAAAAAATATTTCTTCAAAATGGTTTTTAATTAAATATTATTTTTAGAGATAATATTTTTCAAAAATAGTATGTTTTAAAAATAATATATTTTAGGAAAATATATTATTTTGAAAAATAATATATTATTTTAAAAAATACTATATTATTTTATGAATTAATATATTATTTTGAAAAATAATATATATTAAAGAAAATAGTATATTATTTTAAAAAATAATATATTTTTAAAAATATTATATTATTTTAGGAAAATAATAATATATTTTTCAAAAAATATTTTTAATAATTTAAAATGTTGAAAAATATTATTTTATGACAAAAGTAATATGCTATGAAAAATAATATTTTTATTTTTCTAGAATAATAATATTTTCTCAAATAATTATATCTCAAAATTTTATTATTTTAAAAATATCTTATAAAAATATTTTTTAAGGTATTACTTTCAGAAAAAGCATTTTAAAGATATATTTTTAAATAAAGTTATTTTTAAATAACTTTTTGAAGAAATTATTATAACAATAAATTTTAAAATATTATTTTAAATCTTTAATGATTTTTTAAAATATTAAGTAATGTTTTGATTTTTAATAAATTTGGGTCAGTTGCAACTGTGATTTGCGGCCATTTTGAAGTAAGTCATATGTTGCAACTAAGGGTTGTTTTGCAACTGTGAGTTGCAATAAAATAAATGCTTGTAACTCGATAAATTTTACCCAGTTGCATGCAACTGGAGTTGCAACCACTCTAGTTGCAAGCTACCAAACCCCCCCTATATGGTTGTTATATAATAAGCCATATTCTCCAACCATAGAGATGTGGTCTAATAAGAGAGTTTACATCATTATCTCACAAACTACATACAACCCACACAGCTCCATATAGACAATAAAAAAGGAAGCCCAAAAAGTACTAAAGGGAAGACATCAAAGTATATAACATAGCCAAAAGGTTAGCATATTTAGCTCTAGTGCACACAGGAGCCATATCAATCCAGAGTGATAGTACATGATTGTTCTCCTCCCTCAGACAACACCATAGAATTATCCAAAGGATTAGCGTGATTATCTCCACGAGCATTAAGCCTCCTCTTTTGTCTCTCCATGTAACGGGCAGCGCGAGTTGAAGAATTAGCACTCAACCAAAAAGATGCAAAGTGCACAATCTTGTTAAACAACATAAGGGATCTTTTACTTTTGCTGGAGAAAATCCTTTCATTTCTCTCATGCCAAATGCACCAAACTGTAGCACAAATATAAATATCTATCTTTATTTTTGCTCCATGATTAGTTTTACAACCCCAGGAAAGCCATAATTATTTCAAAGAATCACCTTGAAAAGAGTCAGAGATGTCTAATTTATATTGAATAGATATCCAGATAGACTTAATGAAACTACAATGTATAAAAACATGATTATGAGTCTCATTCTCTATCCCACACACCCACACAGACAACAAACTGTATTAAGGGTCATACATTTGCTGATAAGAACATCTTTAGTTTTGAGTTTTTCTCTGATAGCTAACCAAAATAAAATTTTAACCTTAAGAGGAACATGTATTTTTCAAATATATGCACAATCAAATCTCAAACCACCATCAATGAGGAAATTATAATAAGAGTGAACCGAAAAGGATGAGTCCCATAACCAGTGTCTAAAATCCTTATCAGTAGCAAACTGAACAGAGTTTATAATAGCAAAGAGATCAAAGTATTGAAAATTTAAAGCTCCAGTTAGATGTCTTGTAAACTGGATATGCCATCTTGCTCTTCCTTCATTTCAATCTCTCAATGAGTAAATAGAAGCATAAGGGTCCAAGGCTATAGAGAATAAAGATAGAAAGTGAGCAGATAAACTATAAGATCCCACCCATTTATCTATCTAGAATGAGGTCAGCTTGCCATCACCAACCTCAACTTGAGTACTACACTTGAAGTTATCAAAAAATTTCACCATTTGTTTCCAAAAGTTAGAAAAGTCAATGTTTGAGTTTGTTAAACAGTGAAAGAAATCTCTTCTATCATAGATTTAGAGATATAAAATATCTTTCCAAAGAATATTATGATTATTGAACTAACTCCAACACCATTTACCAAGTAAGGCCTTATTCATAGTTTGTAAATCTATGATCCCTAGACCCCACCCCGCATTTCTTTGGTTTACAAACCTCCTCCTAAGCCACAAGATTAAATAGACTTTTATTCTCCTCAGATCCAATCCAAAAGAATATTCTTCTCATTTTATCAAGTTTATCACAAACCCACACATGAAATAGAAAAAGGGTCATCAAAAAAATTGTCATAGAGGGCAGGACTGGATTGATAAGAATAAGCCTACCTCCCCTAGACAGGGATTTTCCTTTCCAAATAGTTGATCTATTCTCAAACTTCTCAAACAAAGGGAACCAATCTTCTCTATGAAGCTTTCCTGGTCTAAGAGGTAGCCCAAGATAAGTAATTGGGAAACTACCACTTTTGCAAGTCATTTTGATTGCTAGTTGGTTCTGAAGGCTCTCATTGTTCTCTAAAGCAATGGTCATACTTTTATTGAAATTTCTTTTCAAGCCAGAGGCCAACTAAAAGCTATATATGATCAACTTCAATAGAGTTAACTGCTCTCTCTTAGATTTGCAGAAGATAAGGGTATCATCTGCATATTGCAAGCAGATGACTTTTTTAATTATATGATTAGGACCTAGCCCTTCAATTATTTTAGAATCAACAGCCAAGGAGAGCATTCTAGTAAAAGAGTCAACAGCTAGAACAAATAAGAGAGGAGACAGAGGATCATTTTGTCTCACTCCTCTTTTGGATAAAATCTAATGTCCTGATTTACCATTCAAAACAACAGCTGAAAGGCCACCCTTTAAACAAATAGAAATCCAAATAATCCATCTTGTACCAAAATCTTTAGCTTTGAGGACTTCAATGATGAAGTGCTAATCCAAAAAAATATCATAAGCTTTTGAGAAATCCAACATTGGCAAAACTCCTCCTACTTTCTTATTTTGAAAAGAATTAGATATTATCTTTTGTGCTGCAGTCACCCCCTCAAGCAAATATTTCCCTTTAATGAACCCAGATTGAACTGGATCAATTAACAAATGAAGTTTTACATTAAGCCTAATTATCAAAACTTTTATCACAATTTTATAAACCACATTAAGCAAGCTGATAGTTCTAAAATCATTAACAATCAAAGCCTTAGATTTTTTGGGAATCAGAATAATGTGGGCATAATTCAGCCTATTGATTTCTAAATTTCCTTCAAACAACTCATCAAAAAGTCTTTTGATATCATTTTGCATGAAATCTCAAAAAGGTTTGAAAGAAAAAAAGCAAAAAAACCATCAAGACCAGGAGATTTATCTCCATTCATTGCAAATAGTGACTCTTTTATTTCCTTTAGAGTAAAAGGCTATTCAAGATCACTAGCACCCTAGTCACACTCAGAAAAAAGTCTACTCCAATTCAGAGCTATTCTATTTTCAACAGCATAACCGAACCCTATTTTGTAATGATCAAGAAAAGCTTGAGCAACCTCTTCTTCTGAACTGATTTGAGTATCATTAATCATAAGGGACGAAATCTAATTAGCTCTTTTTCTTCCACTAATATAATGCACGTGCTTTGCACATGGACATACTATTTTTTCTTTAATTAATTTTCTTTGAGTGCAAAATTATGAAGTGACTTTTGTAATAATATAAATTCTTAAATTGAACAATTAATAAATCTTTACATTAATAAATAAAGTTGTGTATAAAGAATTATATAAGTAATTTTTATATTTTGGATAATTATTATAATTTAATCATAATCTATTTAGATACTTATAACAAATTAAATAATTATTTTAATATCATAATATATAATATAATATTTTTATTTGTAATTTAGAATAATTATAATAAATAATATGCTATTTATAACTATTCTTATTTATAATATTTATATATAGTATAATTATAGTGCTATTATTGACTATAATGTATTAAATAATAGTGTAATTATATTATTTTAATATTAAATATTAAAATAATTATATTATTAAGCAATAATATTAAAATAATATTAAAATAATTATATTATTTTAATATTAAATATTTATACAATTTTATTGTATTATTTATTGAATGATAATATACTTTTAAGAATATTTAATAGTGTGTTATTTTATTTATAATAATATTTTTATTTTATTATGATTTATAAATAGGAATTTAACAATTTAATAACATAATTTTAAGTAGTGAATGGCAATATACTTTTAAGAATATTTAACAATGTATTATTTTATTTTGAATATTATTTTATTATAATTTATAAATAGGCATTTAACAATTTAATAATATATTTATTTAATAAATTATGTATAGTTATTTTATGAAATATTTTATTACACTAATAATTTTATACTATTTTATTATAATCAATAATTATCTATAATAAATTATAACATATTTTATAAATTTTCTAATCATTGTAAAGGTATTTATATTAATTACATTTTAGTGAATGCCTAAATATGTGGGAAAGTAAGGAGGTCCTAACTAATAAGATGTTATGGATAATTAGTTAAAGATTAATTAAAGTAATGGTATAATTCCAAATTATCAAATTTTGTGAGGGCAAAAGGAAATCAAAAGTTTTGACATGGATATTCTCTTTTATAATTTCTTCCATTAGCTAATATATGAAAGTAGGAAGTGTTATTATCACCTTCTTTCAACCAGTGGGATTTAGCCCTTTGTTTTTACACAATTTCTTCTTGTGCTAGGATGTCATTCATCTCATTACTCACCTCCTCTCTTTGAATAAACTCGTCATCAGTCAAAGTTCTATTCTCCTCTATCACATTTACTTCCAAGACTTTTTCAAGAAAATCTTTCTTTTTTGTTTTACACTATAAAAATTAGTAGGAATCCAATTTTTATTTTATTTTTCTAACAAACCTCAACTTGTCACAATATTTTTAGCTGCAGGGGACAAGAAGGGATACTTTGCCACCAAATAGAAATAGATTTAACAAAATCTTTTGATTGGAGCCAAATCTTTTCAAATCTGAAATTCCTATGAAATTGTTGGGAAACCCCAAAATTAAAGCAAATAGGAGCGTGATCAGATAAAGTACAGCTTAAATCTTGTTGCCTTTAAAGAGGGAATTTATCCTCCCAAATAGAGTTTAAAAACTCTATCTAGTTTGGCCATAACAGTATCTCTTCTTTTACCAGACTAAGTACATTATCTACTATGAAGAGGACTATCAATAAGCTCTAACTCATTAATAGTTTCATAAAATTCTTCCATATTCTTCACATGGTTAGACTTTTCTTTCCTTTAAGCAATATTTATGGTAATATAGACCCTGCAACAACCCAAGCTCCTAAAATAATAGCATTTAAGTCTTATAACTCTTGCCAAAAATAAGTATCTCATTATTACAATGAGGACCATAATCAGTTGAAACTATCCAAATAAACTCATCATCCTTATTTTGAAGGACAACAGATGAAAGATATTATCCTAAAAATTCATTAATTTTTCTCCATTTATTAGAAAGCCATCCTATCAACATTCCACCAGAGGAACCAATTGCAGGTAAACAAACCCAGTGAAAAGCATTGCTACCTAAATTTTTTAAAATGGCCTCCGTGACACATTCTAATTTGGTTTCTAGAAAGCAGAGAATTTCAAATTTGTTTAACAAATAGAAGTCTTTTAACCCCGAACCTTTTCATACTTTTCCCCAAACCCCTAACATTCCCATAACTAACATAGCAGATATAAACCCCAACAAAAACCCAGAGCCTACTATGAAGTAGCTCTTTCTTTTTAGCATTTTTCTAGCTTGCTCAAGAGGTTTAAAACTCTCAGAATTTTCAAAAATAATATTACATTGATTGGCAAAGCAAGTTAATTGATTATCAGAATAACTGTCAAAAAGAATTGGGACAAAAGTAGAGCCAAGGGTAGAGGATTCACATGATGTTGTAGAGTCAGATGTAACAAGTCTGGAAGATCCACCATTGCCATCCTCGATAGCAACTCTTTTTTTTTTTTGTTTTATCCATAACCGATATCGTCGATGCCGCAGCGAATCAGGAACTTCTCATGACAAGATTCAGCTCCTGAGTTCTACCACCTCCCATCATTTTGTCAAAGTAATGAGGAGGAATCAATTTCAGAGGCTCAACATCAAAACAGTGTCTCTCCATTATCAAACTTTCTAACAGGTTCAAAAGAATCGGACCCCAACTTCATTTATGAAGTAATTATCGCACTCCACATCTAGAAAGTAACATCCACTTGCTCAGTCTTAACACAAGGAGACTTCTTTTTGTCACTAATGTCTTCTTTAGAAGCAGAAAATTCCACTTTACTCTCTTGATTAGAAACAACACCCTCTATGACAGCTTCTTCAGGAATAACAGTCAATTTCTCCTTAAAATCTTGATTCTCACAGTGATATATACGCCGCATCCTCTCAGAATTAGACTCTTCTCTTTGCAAAGCAGCCTTAACAAATATTTTTTGCAGGAGACCAAGCACTGGCTAGGAGAGGGTTAGTTCCGAAATCATTTTTACTCTTCCAAATTTTAGTAGAAGAAGCGTTATCTGAAGAGTTACCGGAATTATTACCCCCATCATCCTTCCTACTTTTAAACCAACCTCCAGATGATTGCTCTTGATGCGAAACCTCCCCACCTGCATTAAACTCTTGTGAAACTTTCTATCGTTTATCCAAAGACACATCACTCACCACTGACATAATTGAGACAATATCACTTATCACATAAGGACTATAATAAAAAAAATTGAAATGATAAAATTTACCAAAATCACTGCACTTATTTATTGTTATCCTATCATTTGCAGTTGTTTGAAGCGGGACAGAACTTGCAAAATGTTTCTTTTTTGGTAGAAATATTATGACAGTTAAATAAGAATTGTTGCTTTCTAACGGAAACCATATAATTTTCTTATTTACGGTTAAGAACTACATTTATACCCTCAAAATAAAAATTTATAGTTTGACTGCGTATTTCTCAAGCGGAGTTTTTGACTGCGTACATCTCAAGCGGGCTAAGGCCCATTTAAGCAGCTAATTTACTTAGTTTTGCAGTTTATTTTCCTTTAGCGGGCCGACAAGAAACGAATTTAAGCTGTATTTAAACCCGTTTAACTCTAACAAACATTCTTATTTCTTCCTCTCTCGAAAATTCTCTCTGTTTAAAAACCCTAATTTGGTCCCATTTAACGAGCACAAACACTCATCCCCTCTTTTGATCTCTCTCTCTCTCTCTCTCTCTCTCTCTCTCTCTCTCTCTTCAAAACCCTAATCCCAAACTCTCCACTGCTACCCCCGACGAGGGGTCATCGCCGGCGATCAGAATCCAAGGTTATTTTTCTTCCCCGACGAGATTTTTTGTTCTTAGGAAAATCAAAGACTAGATTTGGAGACTTATAGTCTTGAATTATTATTATTATAGTTATTATTCGCTTCATATTTCATTTATGAGGAAATTTTGATCATTTATTGAAGAGTTCGTCACATTAGGAGGATGTCTGTGAATCAAAATCACGTGCCTTTCGAAGTCGGGCAAGAGGCTGAATCAAAGAGCTTCATGAATGGCTATCGCAGTGCTTGGTTCCGCTGTAAGGTACATTTTGGGACCATGCTCTTGTTTCCAGTGATTTTTCCATTTCCAAGTATTTTGATATGGAATCTTGCATTATGCTTGTTTATGATAGTTTATAATTTCAATAAATTTTGTTTATTTTTCTGGATTGCTCACTGATATATTTGTTTCATGAATTGGACTGCGCCTTAGGTA
Source organism: Asparagus setaceus (assembly GCA_012295165.1). NCBI lineage: Eukaryota > Viridiplantae > Streptophyta > Magnoliopsida > Asparagales > Asparagaceae > Asparagus > Asparagus setaceus. Next base: position 74,557,241 of record CM022705.1, on the reverse strand, counting down.
GTTAAGTAGGTTGTTCTACAAACATGGGTAAAAACCCATCTTCTCGTTTGTATCAAAACTTCATCTCAGTTATGCATGAAAACGTATGATTGATGTTGAATTAGAAAATTGGAGTTCGTTGCAGTGTGAAAATGCCATAATGTTCTTATAGTGAAGTGTATTTTATGTCTTCTTTCTGTTATACTTTCGTTGTGGCTAATAAACTTAAATGTTTTTTCTGTGGTTTCTCTAACATAAGTCTGCTGTATCATAAATTGTGTTTCGTAACTGGCATAACCTTTCTGACTTTATATAACATATGGAAAGCTAAGATTTAGAGTTGGCAGTTGGAGGTGATGCTTGATAGAAGATGTTGTGTCGATTGTGCAGTTTTAACCCACAGGGAAGTTTTTTTTTTTTTTTTTGGTCTGAAATAATCCATGACAATTAGGTGGGAGAAATTGTAGTAAGCGCAATAAGATATCTATATGTGAAAGCACTCTTATGTCGAGTATGAGATAAATGCATTTTATAATGGGAATTAGAAGCCCCTATATATTAGTTTGTAAGGTCTCTACAATAAAAGCATGTCTTTTTGTTAGGTTGTTATTGCTTGCCTTCCATTGCACGAATGCCTCTTATCTCCCACTCATGATATTGATTATTATTTCAGGCAGTGCTTTCTTATTTGATTTCTGAATACTCATAAAAATACTTTTGCTTAATCTCATTTTTGACGCTTGCTTCCTAATCTATTAATCTTATGATTTCTATCAGATAAAGGAAATACGTGGAAAGAAAGGAAATATTCAATATTTTTAGAGTTCTTTGACTTCCCAGATGAAAGTAAGTAATTCTATAATCTCATTGTTATCTATCGGCATGCAAGTTTATGAAGACAATTGTTTTTAGAAACTATGATGGATGTTCTTCACATATATTGCTTGTCCAGTTCCGCAGATGAGATAGGTAATTGTGAATCATTTAATTGATTACTTAGGAGGAGGTGAGTATCTTGGGGAGGAATTGTATAGTTTATTAACTTTGCTTCTGACTTTTATATATCATTCTTCATTTCAGTATTTTTTTAATTGGAGCCATATTAGCATATACCTGGAACATTGATGACCACCAATTAAAATGGTGGCTACCAATAATCATGTTTGGCTCATTTGTTCATAACTTGATGTTTACAGAGATAACATGGACAAAATTGTATCAAAAGCCCCTACGATATTCTAAATCACACGACGACAATAAACTAGAGCTTATGGTGCGCCCGATATTCCCACCTTACTTTCGTGAAAGCGCACGTCCTGACTCATATCCAGCAGCTGATGTGGTTGCTATTGTTGAGGATGACTGGGAAGTGGGGGATTTGGTGGATTGGTGGTCTGATGGTTGTTTCTGGTCTGGCCGAGTTACCCAGATATTGGGGAATGATAGAGTTGAGGTATTATTTTAGCTGGAATCAGTTGCTACATTTGGTCAGTGTACTCCTATGAGATGTATTATTGTGATTGCATATACGTTTCTATTTGCCTGCATGCCATCTTCAAATGATGCACCAACTGTCATTAAGCAGCGGGACAGATGCCATGCCTTTTTAATTTCCCAGTCTGCGGCATGCAACAAAGGTCTGGATTCTTTTCGCATTGTGTGGAGTAGTCACCATGATGGAGAATTTAAACCTAAAGTTGTCATATATTATTGTTTGAAATAAATGAATATACTTTCATCTACTAACATCGTCTATTTAATTCTTACACGATTGCTATTGGACTTACTTAAAATCTATGACTACTGACTAAATTCTTGAGATTCTATTCCACCTAGAATCGGGTTCACTTCTCTTAATGAGTTAAGAGACTCATATTAGCCAAGTAGCATTTTCGTGGAGACACTTTAGTTAATTTCTTTCAGGTTCTAATCAACTTCTTATATTCATTTTTTTGGTGGGAAATTTTTTTGTTAGTTTTATTTGCAACATTTTAAAGTGATTTTATCTTTGGAATTGTGTCCTACACCCCCTCCTTTACCTTTCCTTTCTCTTGTTAGGTTCTTTTTCATTTCTAAGATCTTAATACTTTTGTAAATTTCTGTATTTATTTGCTAGTGTATCAAGTGCATAAAGACGCCTCCTTTCAAGAAACCTAAGCTTTGTACATCCTAGATCAACTGCACTCTAACTGGAATGTCAACTTAAAAATTTATAGATACCTACTTAGGCCTTTATTTTGGTCCTAATCTAACTTTAATATATATTAGCGGCTTTGCAATATTGGCTTCGTTGCAATAGTTTGTTTTTCCTTCCACGCTGTCAAGGATGCAGAATGACTAGAAATTGAACCATCTCTCAACTTTATCATTACTACAAATCTGAGATACATAACTAGTATAACCATTCAACTGTACAGTTAATTACTTTAACCTCCATCATTCATAAAGTTTGTTTAGTAAATTTGTACCCCTGATGTGACTTATAGATAGTATCTTTTGTGAAAGAGAAACTTATCTTACTCAACAACAACTTCCTATCATCCTTTTACTTGTGAGGACATGTTCACTGGGTGGAAATTTACGATCACTGGTTTCACATGTTTATTAAACATCTTATCAAATATCTTTTACTATAAACCTCTGGACTAATGTGTAGAGGTAAGTGGAGCAGTCTAAATTCTCTGTTTTAATTCAAAGCTGATGGTGGGAAATACTCTATTTCGATTACTCTGTTTCAATTTGAAGTACTTTACCACTTGTGTATACTAGTAGATTTCTGATACTTTCTGATACTTTGCGCGTTGGCCATTCCATCACATTGACTCCATCTACTTTTCTAGACTTAGTTACACATACACATACAGATATAAATCCTTTCTTTTTAAATAGGAATATTCTGTGTATTGGAAGTTTGGAACTTTCTGATCACTGTCATTGCCATATCTCTTGTTTCACTTGCCAGAGGTTGACGATTACATAGATGTCTCAGTAACACATTTTATAAACAAAATCATATTTTTTTACTTCCTCTTTCTCCGTGCTTAAAAATATTATAAATTAGTTCTTGAATTATAGAATTGAAGAAAACACTTAATGCATGACCAAGCTATTTCCTAACCAGTGGATTTCGTCAGTAGGCATTTCAACATATGCGAGTAAAATGAACAATGTAAATTTCCTATTGGGGTGATTTCACATACCTTGTCAAGAGGGAAGGATCAAGAGCTATACTAGTTGGAGTAAACATGGCTTGTGATACTACTAGCTTTGGGCTGTGGTTTATTATCCAGCTGTGTTGGCTGACAAAGGGAATAAGTTCTGGAGAAAAAGAGTTAACAGGTTTTAGGAGTTGCTAAGACATGCATGACAAATATATAGGAGTTTTGAGATTAATTACTGAATAAAGATCTGAAATTATATTCCAACTTTTTACTCGGCTGTTTTTAGATTATGTAGTCTAATTTTCTACTCGGCTATTTTGGATTTTATGATGCCTTAAACTTGAATAAGGGTCCTTATAATCAATCTTATCATCATTTAATCTCTTCCTCTTCTGTACTCTTTGTCTTGGAGAAGGAACAGTTTCGCTTGGGTTCCATGAGAGTGCACTGCATGCCCACTAGCGTTGTTATCAGTAGCCTGTTACACAAACATAACTCTCTTACCCAGTTTCCAGCTAGGAAAAGGTACCAAGTTCACAAGGTTGACTCAAGACTTATTTTGAACTTTCTCTTTATGGATGTATGCTTGGATAGCCCACCCTATTTTGTTTAAAGGATTAAGCGCTTAACTGATGATAAATTGATAATTATGATGCTTGAATTGAATTAAGTAGGCTTAACGTTGACATGGTCAATTGCATACTGTGCGTTTGAACATTTATTCCTTCTTAGTTTATGATCTCATCTCAAGTTATTGTTGATGATTATGGATATCCCAGCTGCCTTAATGAGTTCCATTTTTGTGATAACTGAAAGTGAATTTTCTTTGTTATAATCAGTCATCACTGATAGGGTATCATAAATAAAATAGTTTGAAAATAAGAAATTTTTCTCTGTTTATGTCTACAGATAAAGTTGCCAGATCCTCCAATTGGTGAAGGAAAAGTTTATGAAGCTTTTTGCAAGGACTTGCGACCATCCTTAAATTGGACTCCACAGCATGGATGGACAGTACCCATATCAAGGGTGATTTCTTGTGCTCAAGCTATGCAGTTATTTTCTCCCTCTTTTCATGAGTTCCTAGTATAATTATCTTATTGCATGTTAACTAGGAGAAGCTTGTTTTAGTAATGACGGATCAAATTAAGATACCCGTAGTCAAGTTCTGCTAGGCTTTGGTAAATCTTTGTTTCAGAAGCCTGATGCGTATGCGACAATCTTACAGAATCTCTGAGTATGCCGTATTTTCTACCTATCTTTTTAAACTGTAAAGAAAAGTCTGTGTAATTATTTTTGGTGACAAGTCATTAGATTTGGGTCTTTAGCCTTCTTGCCTGTGAAGTGTTACCACTTACCACTTACCAAATATATCCTAGTGAAAAAATATATACTAGTAAAGGTTTCTTTGGAAATAATTTTATACTTAGAAGGACTGGTGAGGTTTCATTACAATCATGTCTGTCAGTTTGAAGTTAAGCATGGAGTATGAACAAGGACCCTTCGAAACTGAACCATGGAACATGAGAGGCGGGCAAATAGCTATAGTACATGCAACATGGCAATGTCACTGCAAGAAGTGCATGTTACAATTTCTACCCATGTGTGGCATGATGCAGATAGAAGCATGTATTCTTCATAGCTCTCATGCATCATGAATTTCTTTCACTAAAGGATGTAACTCATCTTCTAGATCAACACTTCTGACAAAAATTCCACCATATCTCTTCTTCTCGTTGTAATTTTGAGATGTCAACCTTAGTTAATATGACGTGTGTTTCAAGCACAAACTTCTGAGATGAAAAAACTCTCTTTATGGTTTACTTGACAATTTTATATTTTTTAAACGGTTAAAGGCGTAAAACCATTAGTTAGATTATCAGAGTGTGGTTTCTGGATAGTAAGAAAACAAAATACAACATATATGACCAGAATACAATTCCTTAGTTCTTTTATTGTGTACTTAATCTTCAATTACTTCCTGTAATGCTCTACTAAGTGCTAATCCTTAAACATAGCAAGGCAAATGGTGCTTTATTAGTTCATTCACGCAGCATGTATGGCTTCTGAATAGAGTGGTAACTGGGCCCTGAACCTGACCTCGTCAAATGTGTAGTAGTTAGGAGATCTTCATTTGTGGAGCTGTGTGGTTAAGCATTGCTCACCAACTAGTTTAGTAGGTTAGGTGCGGTAGAGCCCATGTAATAGTGATGGCAGTTTTGCATGGATATTTCTATATATTTCTAATACTTATTAGGTTAATGTCCTAATAAGTATTGGATTGAATTTTACCAGGTTAAATTCTATAACAATTAGAAGACCAGCAATGCTTTATGGATCGGAATGTTGGGAAATTAAAAAACAAGTATGAGTATAGCAGAAATGAGAATGTTATGATGATCTTGTGGGTATACACTAAAAGATGGGACAAGAAATGAGTGCCTCCGTTGTATATGACCAAACCACCTCAGCTAATTCTCTCTCATTTTATCGTCAATAGGAGCATGTCATCCTTAACATCAGAATGAGAAAAATACAATATAAGAAAACAGAAAATTGAAATTTGAGTTTGAATATGTTCTCTTTCATGAAGGATCTTGCTAATAGATAGGGACGGGTCTAGAAAATTTTTCCTCAGGGGACACCTATACAATTTTATTACAGATTAGTGACTTTTAAAATAGAAATTATACCCACAAAAAATATTTACATAATAATAACAAATATCTCACAACATAATAATTTTCATTAAGGTTTTCATATCAACACATGATCATTTTCATTTTCATCACAAAAGTCAACAAAATACTACTAAATTCCAACAACGCCATTCACAATTGTTCTCTTTGTGGGGGACACCAAGTAAAAATCTCGTGGGGGCACCTATTAAAAGTGTAAATAAATCCTAATATATTGGGAAATATTTAAGGGGGCACATGCCCCCACACTCATTCCACCTATATCCGTCCCTGCTAACAGATGTTATACGAGATTTATGTATGTAATATTATCAATCTGCAAATGCATAGTTAAGGTATAGGATATATGTATAGCATTCAATTTTTTCTGTTCTACTTTAATTGTTAGACCCGGATTATTATAGAAAAACAGGCTACCATCCTTTTCTTGCTTGATCATCCGCATTTGATATATGTCTTCTGGCAGAGATTGATACTAACTTACTAAATTTACTTGTTTGTGTGTTATGTTGTTTTATTCCACTTCTTCGAAAAGTTAACAATAACTTCTTTCACTTTGTTCTGGTTGGTGACAGGAGTATGGTAGTTCTCAGTATTGCGCTCGTTTGGTTCAGCCACTTACACAAGGTAGTGTTTCATCTCTGTATGAATCTTTTCCCGAATATTTAAGACTCTAATCATGAAACATTGTATCATAAATATTTATAAGCACGATGCAAACATGAAGCAAAAAATGAGCCTATTATCATTACAGCGGGTCAGCGACTATCCTTATCGTTTTTATTTTCTTATTCGTCTTGTGTTGTTTTGCTTTTATAGAAAAGTGAGATCATTATTTGTTATAGTCTACACTGATATCAACTATCAAGGCGCTAGGCACAATGCGGGGCGCAAGCCCTTTAGCCGCACTATTCGCAAGGCACAATATGGTGCGACTGCCTCAGTTAGGGAGGTGCACAACCCAAAAGTTCATAATTTTCACCTATCAAAACACATAATAAGTCTTAATCTATAATCTTAACACCAAACAGAGTGAATAATTTTCCACAAATCAAAAGTCAAGTCTAATATCCAACAAAATGATAATTCACAATTCACAGAATCACAGACTTCGCAGTTTCACTACAACTTTCATGCAAATACGCATTATACATGTTTTGCAATCTTATTAGACAACTAAATCAAATTCTGTATCGGTTCATGGTAGTATAGCTTATGTTTTTCCATTATAAAATTGCGATTAATTTGACCATAAGTTAAACTTTTGATATTGTAGTAACTCAAACAGAACTCTTACTCAAAACATGATATCCCATTACAGTACAAATCAAATATAAAACCAGGATAATATTAGCACCAAAAACAGTGAGTCAAGCAAAATATAACTAGCATCAAACAAGGAAAAAGAAAAATCTGAAAAAAATAGTAACTTACAACATTATGATATCCCATAATAGCCTTACAATACAAACAAATAGAATGCCAAGATAAGATCAACTACCAAAAAATAGTGACTCAAGCAAACTCTCACATCAAGCAATAAAAAAAAAACTGAATAAACAGTTAACTCAAAGCAAAACAGTAAGTCAAAATATGATATCCCATTACAATAAAAACAAATATTAAAACCAAGATAAGGTCAACTACCAAAACATAATAACTCTACCAAAATAGAATTAGCATCAAGCAGGCTAAAAGTTTTTTTAAAGAAAACTCGTTGGTCCCGTCATTCGCCTGTTTGTCCTTTGCTGCGATAGCTGATCACCGTTGTCTGCCTTTTGGTCATCGTTTTCCATTCACCATTTGTTGTTCGTCATTTGTGGCTTTTGTGAGAGAGTCGTATGACGCGAGAGAGAAGAGACACGGTACAGAGAATCAGGAGCCCCAAATCTGATTTGGGAGGGTATTTCTAATAAACAGGTTTTACTTTAGCGCTTATTGGGTGTGAGACCCGATTCGATAGGTTCCAATTTTAATTAAATGAGGCAACACTTCAATAATGTCTCAGAAGAGGCGATGAGTGCTCGGAAGAATTTGACATCGTACAAACATACTGTCAAGAACATCCTAACTTTGCAGAATGCTGTGTTGTTTATCAGAATCTCTCACTATGTTCGAAGAGCTTTCATTGACTTCTAGGTTCCACTTGACTTCTAAAGGTTAGTAGCTGCAACATGTGTTGACCTTTTCATTCACATGACCTTAGTTGTGTATTTAGAAGATAAAAGGAAATTGTTTGAGATGTTTTAAACATGTGCATCGGTAACCAATAAGTGCATCTATTAAAAGTGACGGCTCATAATTGAGGAAGTGATGCTGACTAGGGGTAGACGTAAACAAACATATCATGGTAGTAAGAGATCTTATATTTTTTAACTTAACAAGTGAAAATTGATTATTTCATGGAGGACAATGAATCATGTAAGTGGAAGGATAGGGTGGGATAATATGCTTTGCCATTGTTGTTTGGTTTATAATCTTTTTGGTACAGGTTCTTTACTAGTTGTCCTTTCTGTTTTATTTTCCAAGTCGATGCTAAAATATTTGATCACTTAGAAATCTATCCATACATTGCAAGAATAGCAACACAGTATTCAAACTTATTCACATTATCTAGCAAAACTCTGGTTTAAATGGTTATATTCAGATTTCTAGCAAAGCCTCTATGCTCCGCTCTCTGTATAGTCTACACTGGTCATCCCCAAAAATAGCAAAACTTAGTACTTTGATGGGAATATCTATTACAGTTAATATGAATTAGCCTCTACATAAAGTCTAAATGATAGACTAATGCTTTGTGGAAGCCATGGCTTTTTTTGCCTAGGAAAAGACCTCCGATTAGGCATGCTTTACAACCTTGTAGATACTCTGATAAAGAAATATTAACTTAAATAACTTAATTTTCATGTAAGCCTTCAGCTCGTGTTGTACATCTTATATCAAGTGGTTTAAGGGAGATTTTACCTTTAAAGCTCTGCTTCCTAATAAAAGTTTCTACTCACGGGATTGCAGATGAAGAAACTGAAGGAGACGCTCTTGTGAGAAATTCTACAGGTTGGTAGTAGTATGGAATATAGAGTTTTTTCCCCAAGCTTACATGTGGTAGTTTCCTCTTCGAGGAAAAACATTTCTTGTTTGTAAGGAAGGCAGTGGTTTCATAGCAGATGCATTCAAAATTTATTTTCCATTTCTTAATTGTCTTCTTTTTTGCTAATGTTGGCGCAGAAGGAAATGATATAGCAGCACACTTGAAGTCAGATGGTGTCGCTGAAGAAAATTACTCTTGCGAACCATCTACTTCTCGTGCTGAAAGAAAAGATGAATCTGTCACACCAAGGTCGTTATCCAGAGCAGGTCGATACACTTCTTCAAATTTTCAGGAGAAGTTACATAGCAGGCAAATTAAATTCATGGCTTCAAGAAGACACTCAGATACAGTTGAATCAGCCGTTATGGAACTGGAGGAAGTTGCAAATAAGATAAGGTGGCTCAAAGGACTTTTGCAGTTCGGGTTTGGGTGGTCTAATGCAATGAAACCTTCATGGAAAATCTTGGAAAACTATGGGCAACATGTCCATAGGTGATTGTTTAAACATGTAAGTCTTTTATTTGATAGCTCTACATGCAATTTTTGTCCGTTTTCTTTTCGTAGCCAGTTATTCTTTTATACTCAAGAGTTTTGTGATTATTTGTTTATGACTAACCTAGTAACCTGCCTAGCTAGTATGTTGTTTATTTATCTATTATGCTTCATTCTGTTGTTGCTTAGTATATGAATTCTGTAGAACACAGCCAGAAAAGAAACATGTCCATTAGAAGTATGAATTTTTTGCAGTTAAGCATTACTTGGAAATGTGTTTAGCACTCTACAATAAATATTTCTGGCATATGGTACATGTCTGTACGGCACGAGCTCTCAACTTTCAGAAATATTTCACGTCTTCAAGACTTCTTTTTATAAAGCTGCTTAAATTTACTACCGTTTTTGGGATGTATGCCTCAGAATGTTTGTAACAAAGGTAAAAAATAAAGACAAAATATATGATAAATCTTACATTTGTTTTATGAACTGGTGGAATGAACATTTGTTTTATAGAACTGGTGGAATGAACAAAGTTAGGCAAGAAAAATATTATAATGCTTGAGTTCGGATCTATTTGGATGGTTTAAATTATGCGGAATGAATAATTTCAGTTTGATCAGTTAGACATCTTAGATTCTTTTCCCTATTTATCCATTCTGAGAACTTAAAGGGTGCAGAAATATGTCCTTTTTGCAATTTGTTCTATCTTATTTTAGTTTTGTAGTCTGAATATTTGATGGTCCTTCCATTTTATCTTGGGGTGCATTTTTATTTAATATTAGTAAAACATTGTTTCCTACTGTAAAAGGAGGAAGAATGATGATGATAAATGCAACAACATAGTCTTGTTTTTTTCCTTCTTGACTTTATATTGAATAGTGATTTCTCTTTAGATTTTAGAAGCTACCCTAGTCTTTCACCAGAAGAGATTCTCATACAGAAAATTAATCATGCAGTGGTGTTGAAGGGCATAAAACATTACTGAAGATTGACTGGAGGAAGATGATAAGTACTGTGCATAAGCTGTTGGGTTCAATCAGTGTGTTTTATGAATATGTGCCCTGACTGAAGATCATTTATTAATGACAATGGCTTTGGCCGCCATTAAACATCATTTGTTGCAAGGAGCCTGCGAGATCATGGTGAGAAGATGAACGTTATATGACGACAAACTTCTTGGTCAGTTTTTCTTTCAATCCAGAACCTAACTTTCCTGATATAGTCGAGTGTTAATTTGTTATTTTTTGCGCTCAAAGTTGCTACCATAGAAGCACACTTTACAATTAGCACATCACTCTCGTATTTATGCATTTTCTTGTGCCTTCTGGATTCATAAGTGTAAACTATTGGATCTGTGGTGTTTGCTATGTTTCTATCAATGCTATTGGTGTTGGCTATCCTGGTTTTTCTTGCAATCAGTACCATAGTCGCCCTTATTGGTCTAATTATTTAACCCCGCCTAGTTTTTTTTTTCAACCACAATTTTGAAGGATATGTAATTAGCCTAAGCATGCTCATTTATACAGTGACATTAGTGTCTTAAAGGAAAACTGCATTCCATTTCGTTTTGAATTTGTGGAAGGGTTAACATGTATATAGCTAGCTTATTTGCAACTGCACTTAGTATTTCGGCCTCTAATAGCACTACTCATTGGCAAGTATAGCCACCCGAACACTTTCTTATTTTCTTTGTCAGCAGATTTAACGAGTATTTCTTATCTATTACATTTTTAACCTGCACAGGTCAGAGACAAAAGGTTGCTGGAGAAATGAAAGGTGATATGTGGTACAACCTCTAAAGTTTTAATGTGTAGAGAATGTATTGAATCACTGATAATATTTCATTACTGATAGAATCATCAGAGTTTGAAAAGTTTTCGTTTGTTCGTCAATTTGCATTTCTGGTTGACGTCTGTGTGAGATGTATCCTTGTCCGATTTTGATCCATGCGTCATCACACTTGTGCCCGTATTGAATTAGTGAGCTTTATCTGCTGCTAATATGAATTAATGAGGTACTTACTTCTTTACCTCGTAGGATAGTTTGATCGTTTCAAAAAAGTGTTCTTAAGAAATGCTTTAATTTTATTTTCAAAAGGTTAGCATGGAGTAAAATTGAGGATGACTGAGATTTGAACGTAAAATAGCACATGGGGATAATTCTAGAAATGCGTATGATTCGAGAGGTTTATATAGAGAATCACACAAGCGCACCCATGTATGAAAGAACAACTCATACCCAATATTCCCAAATATTCATACCCATTTTTCTCTTTTACATATTCATTTGTATTTCTTAAACTAAATTGCACAAATACCATAAAGTTTCTTGTTTTGACAATAAAATACCGCAAGTTGCATTTTGGTATGATAAAATGCCATAAAGTTTTCAAATTTTTGCTTGTTGCCACCATTTGATCATGTAAACGTGAAAATTTTCACCTGAATGTTTTTCTATGATACTTACATGCTAATTTTAGAGCTTTTTAAATAATAATATTTGTTAAATTTACTATTAAATCGACCAAATTTCTTTTTCAAACTTATCTTAATTCTACTTTAAAATAGAGTTGAGGTATTTCTAATAAAAATTTTGACATGTAATTTAGCCTTTGTTTAATAAATTACTAATATTACTAAGGAGTAAACCCTTCTTATAATAAATTATTATTTAAATATTTTGTTAACATAGGCAGCCATGCAGATCACATGGTAAAATCTTGTTGCTTCCAGGTGGGGGGCGTGAGTTCAATTCCCATTTGCGCTAAAGGTGCGGTAATTGTGGCTGTTGGTGTGGTTGTTATGTGCGCCAAATTTGCGTGCTTAAAAATTCAAGCTCATATATATGTATTAGATCAACGAAAATAACGTATTTATTTCTCTACGGATCATCTCTTACTCATTTCTCTGAGAAAGAAATCAGTAAGCCCCCATACTCTTATGGTATGTTTGGGAGTTTACTAAGTAATGGAAAGGGAAGGTAGGGAACGGAAGGAAAAAGATAAAATATTGTTTGGAAGTTTAGTAAGGGGAACGAAAGTAAATTTGTTTTATCTTGTTTGGGAGTTCTAAGAGTAACGGAAGTAAAAAGATAAAATTACGTAAATACCCTTATATATTAGATGGAAGTATATCTTAGCCATTGATTTTAATGTCATAAGGGTATAATTGTCTTATCACATTATAAAATTTTACACCCATTTTCATTACATCCTCTACCGCCCAAATCGAAGTAGAGGAAAATGGGTGTAAATTTAAACTTCCTTTCTATCCTCTAACTCCCTAAAAAAACTTCCAAACCAAGTTAAAAATTTTTTTTCCATTCCATTCTATCCATTAACATCCATTCAATCATAGTGTTAATCTTAAATCAAGCCCAAAAAATGCCCAGCAACTACCATCATGGATCTGGGCCCATTAGGCCAGTTTCCGCCCAATAAATAAAGACTACAAAGAGATCTAAGTTCACCGGCGAAAGAGGAGAAGATCGAGTCCATCAAAATCGTCAGAGAGCTCGAAGCAATAGAAGAGGAAATCCCTCCTTTCTCTTTTCCGAAGCCCTCGCTTTATCCGTCGGCGATGAGTTCGAGAGAGGATAAGAAGAAGAAGGCGACGACGGGATCCAGCAGCGGGCGCGGCGGTATACGGACGCTCGCGGATCTGAACCGGCGACCCGACGCCGGATCCGATAGCGATTCTGATGGGCCGCAGGAGTACTACACTGGAGGAGAGAAAAGGTGAGATTTTTCACTTGATTCAGAGTTCTGTAACACGCGACTAGGGTTTTTGGATGTGACATCTTTGGGATCGAGCGAAGTTTCTTGATTTAGGGTTTGGTTGATTATGTAGTTAAGGATTAGAATTTGAAAACCTAGATTGTGATAATTGAATTTGAACCAATTCCTTGTTCTGAAAAAGTTTGAAAATACGATGTGGTTTGGGATTGTACATGATATGAGTTTAACTGATTACTTTGTTAAGGGTGTGAGGAATGGATCGAGCAAGATTAGCTGATTGAGGTTTTTGGTTGATTTGTAGTTACTAGAATTTCAAACCCTAGATTGTAATAATTGAATAAATCCTGTCTTCATGGCTATCAAGTAGGATACTGCACTGTAAGTAGAAAAGGTGAGATTTTTCGCTTGATTCGGAATTGTGTAATATGATGTGAGAATCCACTTAATCTAGGGTTTTTGGATGTGCTATTTTTGAAATATGATGTGGTTGGGATTGTATTTGATACGGGTCTAACTGATTGCCTTGTTAGGGTTGTGGATGTATTGGATGGAAAGTCCCTGATTTAGAGGTTGGTTGACTATGTAGTTAGGACTAAAGTTTCAAAGCCTAGATTGTAATAATTGAACCATTCCTGTCATTACGACTATCATGTAGGGGTACTGTACTGGAGGAGAGAAAGTAAGGTTTTTCATTTGATTCAGGGTTCTTTAATGATGTCAGACCATAACCTATGTTTGTAGCTTGATCTACTTTTAGAATGGAATGGAAAAATGCTTAATGTAGGGTCTTTTACTTTGTTGGCTTGAGTGAATGTCATCTGATTAGGGTTTGGTTGATTATATATAGTTAGGAGAAAATGTTAAACCCTACCCAAATGGGTCTAGCCGAGTTGATAAGTTGCCTATAAGTAGTACACCAAGGTGTCATGTTCGATTCTCCCCGGGTTTATACCCATGGTCGAAGGATCGTGGGGAAGTTCCTCGTCAAACCATATATATATATATATATATATATATATATATATATATATATATATATATATATATATATATATATATATATATATATATATATATATAAAATTGTTAAACCCTAGATTGTAATAATTGAACCAATTCTGTCATACAACTCTCAAATAGGTATATGCTTTAGGGCAGGGATGACTTAAGGATTGATACACTGATTTATTTTTCTTTTATAATTTTAGTATAGATAAATTTTTCGGTAGTCTGTATATGATACCGTGTATGGTAGTAAATTAAATATTTTGTTAGGATTGGTTTATATGTTAACGGCTCTGTAAGTCAGACATAAAATTGGTTTATCAACATTTGCTCTTTAATTCACTGTTTTGGCTTACAAAGATGAGATACCAAGCCCAGAGGGAGGCTTGGTAATTTGCTACCCTTTTGGGAGAGGAGTCAATATGCAACAAACAAAAAAGTTTGGTTTTCGATATTAAAAAGTTGCAGAATTTTAAGCTTCGGTGGCTGCAGTGGAGTAACAGAAAATCCTTCTGGTATTACTTAAAAGATTACAAAAAGATTACAAAAAATCCTTATCATAAAGACACTAGCTTGAAACCGTGAAGACCCATCAGAGATATTGGGAGAAATATTTAGGGGAATGACTAGTGGCGCATCCAGAAAAATTTTCTTAGGAGGTGGGGGACAAGTAACTATTTATCTAAACATAAAATATAACCCATTAACTATATATTGTCATAAATTTTGCTTTCTATGACTAATTTTTAAATGACTCAAATTCTCAAAGTAAGAAAATAATCCATTAATCATATATTCCTTTTACACTTTAATGTATTTAAATTTTTGAATAAAATTGAAAAACCTACTTGATAAACGAAACTAACTTATTCAATTGGATTCTTGGTGTATTTAAATTTTTTAGTGTGTCAATAGAAGAAAATATGTAAATGTGTTGACTAATAACCAAACAAAACAATATCAAGTCTTTATAAAAACAATCCAAAAGAAAATTTCAACTCATTTGATACTTGGCGAGAAGTTGACGAGAGATGGAGGAGGATCGGAGAAGATTGAAGTAGCGGAGGAGATAGGACAGCTCTGACGTGGGTGCCCGGGCCGCCCGGGCCGGCAAGGGATTGTGCGGAGATTGAGAACGGAGTTATGGTTTCGGTCTTTGCTCATTGAAATTGGGATGATGATCCCAGGAAAGAGAGGGAGGGAGTTTTGGATAATAGGTAATGGGGTTTTAGTATTAGTTTTGAATTTTAAGGTTTAGATTGGTCTTGGGTTTGTAGTGTATGGGCCCATTCGATCTTATTATTTTAAATTTAAATGGGCTTCTAATTTCTAAGCAAATGGGTACAACAACGGTCGGGGTGCAAATTGTTAAAATTTATGGGAGGCTGATCGCAATCACTTGAAGGCTTCAAATGCAAATTTGTAAATTTTATGGGTGCAACAGCACCCTAAGTGGGTACGTAGATCTGCCTTTGGGAATGACAGACCCATACAGAGAAATGGTGAATCTAACATGAAGCCAATGATCTTATCTCTTTCAGCTTGTATATTCTTTGCTTCCCTTCATGTAGAAGAGCCGTTGCCGCTTCCTGTTGTTGTTCATAGAGATTCAATGAATATATTTGTGGTCATAAGTTCTACGGACCCAAGTTATGGTTGGGTTTAAAATTCTAAACTGGACTGATTATAAACTTTACTTGAGTCACAAAGTCATATTTTCAACCTTTAAGTTAAATGTTCTGACTGACGAATTTTTAGACCGATTTTAAACTTGAATCACAAATTCATATTTTCAATCTTTAAGTTAAAAGTTCTGCGTTTCGAATCATTTAACTCACATGTGACTCTATGAATAGGCCTTACTTCCAAAAGTTTGGATGTGATATATAAAATGTTATTTTTGCTTATTTTCAATACAATTATGATGATAATAGAACGAACCAATACTGCAGCCACAAGTCCAAAGATTATGTTCATGTAATTTAATAATCTCTAGTGCCTTCTCAAGAGTAATTCAAAAGTTAGTTTCATGTTTTGAGTTAATATATTTATATCTTTGAGCAAAAATTAATATTGAAAACGTAAACATGGTCCAGAACTCCTGTGACTGATCAAAATTGATTAGACTAAATGATGCTGAGGAGCTCAACTAAAACTGATTTCTCAAACCTTGGATGGAACTATATTCTGTTAAAGGCCTTCACTTTCAGTTTCAGTTAACTAACCTCTTGCATGTTTATTGACTATTATGCTTCCATAATATTATATGCTGATCCTACATACTTGATGCTTGCAAAAATTATGATCATCTGATTACTCAAATTGAAACTTCGTGAAGGATACAATAAATATTTTGGAGCAATCAGTCTATTCTGTTAACACTGTCCGACTATTTTTTTTTCAATGCTGATTAAATTACTTATCTACTAACTCTAGTATTGCTTCTACTATGAAAAGGGTGTGTTCTTGTATTGTGGAGCTTAATCGCTTGGTTAATTTTTGATAAGTTGAAATGGTTGCTGGGAGCTTCACCAACTTTTTGTTCATTCTGCATTCTAGAACAATCATTATCAACACAAGATTTTACCAATATTACCATCATTTCAGCTTCTGATACTTGGTCCTTCTATGCATGTAGTTAGTTCAATGAAAAATAGGTTGTTTGGTGAGAGAAGGTGTGCACGTGCTAAACTTTTATGAGTATTCGGTATGCTTGAAGTGGGTTGCCTGGTTCAATTGCATCTCAAGGCTAATTAGGTTCTTTTTTAGAAATTTGGACCAGAGATATATGTGTTTGCTGCTCTGGCGAGTCTTAGAAATTCAGAATAGGGATATAGATGCACCAAAATTATCCATTGAAAGCATTGTAGCTAGGCATTAAAAAAATTTCTTGTAATTTATAAATAATCCACCTGAAACAATTATCATCATTTATGACAATGCTAGTAAAGTGCATGTATGCATCTACGAAGTGTGGTTTTTCATCATTCATGCAGTAATTTATTGACATCTTTATTCAGAAATGGATGCCTGATGTTGCGAATTTTCAGAATGCGCTAAAGGGAGCATCCAAAAAGTATTCACTAATTTGACTATGTATCCAGCATCCAAAAAGTATTAGGCATATGCATATATGATATATGGCTGCGACACTGGGGTAAATTTTTTTTGCTTAGTGCTTCAGTACCTTTTCTTATTCATTTTGTAGGTTCACCAACATATATCAAATTGGTTTATCTTATGCAATCTGCTTAACTCTTTTGGACAGATGTATCTATCTCAAACAACAAGTATTTGGTAATTTTAGCTTCTCAAACAACAAGAAAACACATCCAAAACTCTACTGCAATTTGTTGGCTACTACAACTTTTGAGTATCAAATGTTTCTTACACATTAGTTGTCTTCCGATATGTTGTTTTTTCAAGTCCTTCTATTAATCAAAACTGCTTCTTTTTTTGATGGAGCGGTTGTTAATACTGTCCTTGTCATGCAGTGGAATGCTTGTTCCTTACACATTAGTTGTCTTCCGATCTGTTGTGTTTTCAAGTCCCTCTCCTATTAATCAAAACTGCTTCTTTTTTTGATGGAGTGGTTGTTAATACTGTATGCAGTGGAATGCTTGTTCAAGATCCTACCAAGGGGGAAAATAATATTGATGCACTATTTGATCGAGCTAGGCAAATGGGAGCTATGCAGGGACCTTTTGAGCCTCATCCATCTTCAAGCTCAAGAAGTTTTACTGGGACTGGTAGACTTCTTTCAGGTGAAACGGTACCCGCAGCTCCTCAACCACCTGACAATGTTATCCATAATATATATTTTTGGAGGAATGGGTTTACTGTTGATGATGGACCATTGAGAAGGTTTGATGATCCTGCAAATGAATCATTTTTAGAGGTATTTCTTATACGCTTGTACTTTCTGATATGTTGCCTTTTGTTGAGATGATCATGTATTGCGCTATGAATGAAATGAACACTTAGGACTTACAAATTGGGCAGTTTTGTTTCATTGTTACCTACCAAGTTGAAGTTCAACTTCTACTTCACTGGGTGGACTATACTGCAGTCTAAGAGAAGAAAAATGGTTTTTTGATGGCCCTACCTGTGAACTTTATTTTTACCCTTGTCCAAAAGCCGTTTGCTGACACAATCCTGGTTACACTCGTGAACTTATCGCGTTGCCAAATATGGCCTGGAAGAGAACTATGGACTTTGCAATTCCTCGCTCTGCATATTCTGCACATAGAATTTTCAGAAACCAAACATTTTCATCTGTTTGTTTATTAAGAAGGTAAAGGAAGCTATTTATCATGGAGCTTAGCATGAGTTGCATATCACTCATTTGCTAGTAAATGTACATACTATACTGACCTTATGCATGTTTTTTATTTTCTAGATTCTATGAGCATTTATCTTAGTTTGCCGTTTGGATATTTACATGAATAACACTGTTCGGACTAATCATAATCTTATACAAATGCACCTCAAGTCAATTTATACTCCTACGGGTCTTGGCACTCGGTTGCAAGCTACGTTGGCAAATGTTTTTGTTTCCATTGGATAATATATGCAAGATTACTTTCCTTATTCTCAATAAAGTTATCACCACAACCCATTGTTCTTACTTTAAAACCTATGAAATGTTAGACAAACCTAAAGTCCTGATTAATAAATATCTGATTTTTGCAGAGCATCAAAAAGCAAGAGTGCCCTAAGGAACTGGAGCCAGAAGACAGGAGGTCCACAGTGCACGTTAACCTGATAAGGAGAGAAGATAACTGCCCTGTATGTCTCTAATCAATAATCCACCATTTCCTCTTACTTCTCTTTACCTTGTGCTCGCCTTTAACTTACACTCTTTATTGCAGGAGCCAGTGAGGCGTCTGAGTCCATTTCAAGGAGTAGGAAGAACTCTCGGTGGTGAATCTTCTTTTACTGAGCCTATTCACCAAGAGTCTGCTACTGTAGCTGCTGCTCCTCTTGTTGTAGTGGACGATTCTAGGCCGACTACTTCAATACAACTGAGATTGGCTGATGGTTCGAGAACAGTTGCACGCTTTAATACTGACCATACTGTTGGGGAAATTAGGGCCTTTATTGACAACCATGCAGCAAGCAGTGGAAGTGCAGCTCCGCCTTCTTATACGTTGCAGACTGTTGGGTTTCCACCCAAGAAGCTTACTGATGCTACCCAGACTATTGAGCAAGCTGGCCTTACCAATTCGGTTGTGATTCAAAAACTCTAAGCTGTTTGTGTGCAGAGTGAGGACAATTTCTAAGGATTTCAAATACAATCACTTTTATCTCTTGGTAACTCATTTTATAAACTGAGATGACAGCTCATATCTAGCATATATTAGTGAAATACAGCGCTTTCCAATTCAAACATGATCTGCAGTAACTTTAGCTAAGTGTTATCTGAACACCAATATTTATTGCTCAACCCTTGTTGCTATCTTTGATGTTCTTCTGCTGCTATTAAATTCTGTGGACGTTGGGACCGTGTGGAGGCTGGTTGAATATATGAGGCTGTGCCGTGTGTCTTTTAAGTTTTATCCTTCTGGTTTGTATACCCTCTTTGTATCTTTACCAAATGGAATCCACAGAGATAACATAATACTAGCTTTACTTGACTTTCATATCACACCTCATACTAACCCTATGCACCGAATTTTATTGTATTTTGACAATATATATGACTCCGGTAAATGTTATCCTTTAAATTTAATTTTCTGCTTATATTAAATTAAAATTGAAACCTCTATTTACGCACGTATGATTTCAATACCTCTAATGATTGTTTGAACATCCAGTCCATAGAGTTTGGAGAATTCCATCAGACATGATTTTCTCAGACCATGATCTGAACTTCAAAACTACAAACCTCATTTTGAGGGACGAAGCCCAATAAACCTTTGTCCCTTTGTTCCCATTTTTAATGGTGTGTTTTGCAGCTCTAGAAAACTAGTTTTAGTGGATATAAACATGATCTAAAAATTAATTTTTTTGTTTGGCAAAAGTTAAGTCAAATTTGAACTAGTTCTCGTTTCCAATCAAATTCTAGCTCTTAAACTACTTTTATTTTGGACCAACCCCCCACAAGGACAAACTCTAGATGAGTCAAGCAAAAAGTACTCCCAGCTCAATCTCATTTTGGAATTGGCAAACACAGCTCTGTAGTTTGAATTTCGAAATTTAACATGTTATAGAGCACCTACTTTTTATAATCTAGCATTTATCTTTTAAGATTTGCGCTTAGGAGAGTAGGAGACCTGAAATTTAGTACTCAACTCAATAAGTGTCCTTGTCACCCTTGTGGGAGGAAACCAATATTTATGAGATGAATTGCATATTTCTCAAAGATTTGCTCTTGGCTGAGGAGTACACCTGAAGTTCAATATTAATCAACTTTATGTCTCAGCACACTTATTAAAAGTAGCTTTTACTTGTGGAGGAATCTTGCATATGTCTGTGAAATTTGATTTAATATCCAACAGGTCAAAGTGTTTTTTCCCCTGGATCTCTTGAGCTCTTTTGCCAACATATCTTAAAGTGCCAAACAGGTGAAGGACTCTTGAAGGTAGTGCAGTCAAATTTCAACATCTATAATGAATTCTACACGTCTTCAATTTCCCATGTCAAGAGAATATATGCATAGATATTAGATAGCTGTCTCATGGACCATGGGAGTAGCTACAAAGGAGGAGAATTAATTTTGTTGAGGAAGGGTTCAAATTTTAAGACACTCTACACTCCCATCAATCAATGTCATTCCAAATGTTTGATCGGATGAAAATGCAAGCGGACCCTCTCCATTTCTTATTCTCTAGGATGAAAAATGGGATATGTGATCAATATTTTATCTTACTATTATATTAAAATCTTAGTGAGAGTATCAGAAAGATTGAATGACATTTCTCATCATAGCAGGACCGTAAGGAGCGTAATGGTAATTTTGCACATGAAATAATTTTTCATTTCCTTTGTTTCTTCTCTTATTTCTGGAGGATTCTAAATTATGAACGAGAATTAAAAATTCATTCACAATAATTAAATATTTATTTTTTCTTATTTCTAAATCATGAATGAGAATAAGATTTTAACTAACATAATTAAATATTCATCAAGTTATGCGTTATAAGAGATTAAAATATAAAACGATAATAATATATAAGTATAAATTGATAAGTTTCTTTTCAAAATGATTGTTAGATACATCTCAGTGCAAAATATAAAGATTAAAAAATGACCATGATCACTTTAACTAATGCTTATTATTTTAAATAGTAAATTTTTTGGGAAAATTGTGTCAAGGCCCCAAAAGTAATAACTTCATGTGCTGCAGTCCCTCTGACTTTTTCTCATATGCTGCAGCCCTTAAATTGGAGATCTATGTGCTGCAGCCCTTATTTAGCAATTATTCCCTGCCAACTAAGCATAGAGAGAGAATAAAAAATAAAAAATCCCAAATTGTTCTCATCTCTTCCATTCTTTTCTCTCTAAATCTAATGGTCATAGCTCCTTCTTCCTCCTCTTTTCTAACCCATCTCCTTCCCCCTCTCCCCCTCTTCCTCCTTTTTCTCTCAGACACCGACATGCCCCTCCGCCACCACCAGACTTAGGTGCACGCTCCGGCCATATTGTTGATCTGGAGGTATATTATAAAGAAAAAACTCAATATTATTCATTTTTTTCTCCCACTAATTTTCCCCGCTCTCTCTTTCTTTTCCCTCCAAAAGCAAAACAAGCACAAATTTGGCCGGCAATGGCAATGGCAATGACAATGGTTCATGTTAAGTCCAATTCGGTTCATGGTAAGTTCAATTCGATTCATGTTAAGTCTAATTTGATTCATGTTAAGTCCAATTCAACTTGTTTTAAGTCTAATTTCATGTTAAGTCCAATTAAATTAGACTTGAAACAAGTTGAATTAGACATAACATGATTTAAATTAGACTTAAAATGAATTAAATTAGACTTAACATGAATTAAATTGGACTTAAAATGAAATTAGACTTAAAACAAGTTGAATTAGACTTAACATGATTTAAAGTAGACTTAAAAGGAATTTAACATGATTGAAATTAAACTTAAAAAGAATTAAATTAGACTTAATATGAATCAAATTGGACTTAACATGAAATTAGACTTAAAATAAGTTGAAATAGACTTAACATGATTCATGCTAAGTCTAATTCAACTTGTTTTAAACTTAAAACAAGTTGACTTAGACATAACATGATTTAAATTAGACTTAAAATGAATTAAATTAGTCTTAACATGAACCTAATTAGACTTAACATGAACCAAATTGGACTTAACATGAATCAAATTGGACTTAATATGAAATTAGACTTAAAACAAGTTGAATTGGTCTTAATATGATTCATGTTAAGTCTAATTTAACTTGTTTTAGACTTGAAACAAATTGAATTTGACATAACATGATTTAAATTAGACTTAAAAGGAATTAAATTAGACTTAACATGAATTAAATTGGACTTAACAAGAAATTAGACTTAAAACAAGTTGAATTAGACTTAACATGAACCGAATTGGACTTAATATGAAATTAGACTTAAAACAAATTGAATTAGACTTAACATGGTTCATGTTAAGTCTAATTTAACTTGTTTTAGACTTGAAATAAGTTGAATTAGACATAACATGATTTAAATTAGACTTAAAATGAATTAAATTAGAGTTAACATGGATTAAATTGGACTTAACATGAAATTATAGACTTAAAACAAGTTGAATTAGACTTAACATGATTTAAATTGGACTTAACATGAACCGAATTGGACTTAACATGAATCAAATTAGACTTAACATGAACCGAATGGACTTAATATGAAATTAGACTTAAAACAAGTTGAATTAGACTTAACAGTTGAATTAGACTTAACAGTTGAATTAGACTTAACATGGTTTATATTAAGTCTAATTTAACTTATTTTTAGACTTGAAATAAGTTGAATTAGACATAACATGATTTAAATTAGACTTAAAAGGAATTAAATTAGATTTAACATGAATTAAATTGGACTTAACATGAAATTAGACTTAAAATAAGTTGAGTTAGACTTAACATGATTTAAATTGGACTTAATATGAACCAATTGGACTTAACATGAATCAAATTAGACTTAACATGAACCGAATTGGACTTAATATGAAATTAGACTTAAAACAAGTTGAATTAGACTTAACAGTTGAATTAGACTTAACATGGTTTATATTAAGTCTAATTTAACTTATTTTTAGACTTGAAATAAGTTGAATTAGACATAACATGATTTAAATTAGACTTAAAAGGAATTAAATTAGATTTAACATGAATTAAATTGGACTTAACATGAAATTAGACTTAAAATAAGTTGAGTTAGACTTAACATGATTTAAATTGGACTTAACATGAACCAATTGGACTTAACATGAACCGAATTGGACTTAACATGAATCAAATTGGACTTAACATGAACCGAATTGGACTTAATATGAAATTAGACTTAAAACAAATTGAATTAGACTTAACATGGTTCATGTTAAGTCTAATTTAACTTGTTTTAGACTTGAAATAAGTTGAATTAGACATAACATGATTTAAATTAGACTTAAAATGAATTAAATTAGAGTTAACATGGATTAAATTGGACTTAACATGAAATTATAGACTTAAAACAAGTTGAATTAGACTTAACATGATTTAAATTGGACTTAACATGAACCGAATTGGACTTAACATGAATCAAATTAGACTTAACATGAACCTAATTGGACTTAATATGAAATTAGACTTAAAACAAGTTGAATTAGACTTAACAGTTGAATTAGACTTAACATGGTTTATATTAAGTCTAATTTAACTTATTTTTAGACTTGAAATAAGTTGAATTAGACATAACATGATTTAAATTAGACTTAAAAGGAATTAAATTAGATTTAACATGAATTAAATTGGACTTAACATGAAATTAGACTTAAAATAAGTTGAGTTAGACTTAACATGATTTAAATTGGACTTAATATGAACCGAATTGGACTTAACATGAACCGAATTGGACTTAACATGAATCAAATTGGACTTAACATGAACCGAATTGGACTTAATATGAAATTAGACTTAAAACAAGTTGAATTAGACTTAACATGATTCATGTTAAGTCTAATTTAACTTGTTTTAGACTTGAAACAGTTGAATTAGACATAACATGATTTAAATTAGACTTAAAAGGAATTAAATTAGACTTAACATGAATTAAATTGGACTTAACATGAAATTAGACTTAAAACAATTTGAATTAGACTTAACATGATTTAAATTGGACTTAACATGAACCGAATTGGACTTAACATGAATCAAATTGGACTTAACATGAACCAAATTGGACTTAACATGATTTCAATTGGACTTAACATGAACCAAATTGGACTTAACATGAATCAAATTGGACTTAACATGAACCGAATTGGACTTAATATGAAATTAGACTTAAAACAAGTTGAATTAGACTTAACATGATTCATGTTAAGTCTAATTTAACTTATTTTAGACTTGAAACAAGTTGAATTAGACATAACATGATTTAAATTAGACTTAAAAGGAATTAAATTAGATTTAACATGAATTAAATTGGACTTAACATGAAATTAGACTTAAAATAAGTTGAGTTAGACTTAACATGATTTAAATTGGACTTAATATGAACCGAATTGGACTTAACATGAACCTAATGGACTTAACATGAATCAAATTGACCTAACATGAACCGAATTGGACTTAATATGAAATTAGACTTAAAACAAGTTGAATTAGACTTAACATGATTCATGTTAAGTCTAATTTAACTTGTTTTAGACTTGAAACAAGTTGAATTAGACATAACATGATTTAAATTAGACTTAAAAGGAATTAAATTAGACTTAACATGAATTAAATTGGACTTAACATGAAATTAGACTTAAAACAATTTGAATTAGACTTAACATGATTTAAATTGGACTTAACATGAACCGAATTGGACTTAACATGAATCAAATTGGACTTATTATGAACCTAATTGGACTTAACATGATTTCAATTGGACTTAACATGAACCTAATTGGACTTAACATGAATCAAATTGGACTTAACATGAACCGAATTGGACTTAATATGAAATTAGACTTAAAACAAGTTGAATTAGACTTAACATGATTCATGTTAAGTCTAATTTAACTTATTTTAGACTTGAAACAAGTTGAATTAGACATAACACGGTTTAAATTAGACCGAAAATGAATTAAATTAGACTTAACATGAATTAAATTAGACTTAACATGAAATTAGACTTAAAACAAGTTGAATTAGACTTAACATGATTTAAATTGGACTTAACATAAACCGAATTGGACTTAACATGAACCAAATTGGACTTAACATGAACTGAATTGGAACCAAATTGGACTTAACATGAACCGAATTGGA
The DNA here is from genome assembly GCA_012295165.1 of Asparagus setaceus. Taxonomy (NCBI): domain Eukaryota; kingdom Viridiplantae; phylum Streptophyta; class Magnoliopsida; order Asparagales; family Asparagaceae; genus Asparagus; species Asparagus setaceus. The sequence continues at coordinate 74,531,608 of CM022705.1, read as the reverse complement.
CTTAACATGATTTAAATTGGACTTAACATGAACCAAATTGGACTTAACATACGAGCTCCTTGTCGTCCTCCTCCAACACCGTCTCCTCCTCCTCGTTCTTCGCCTTCAGCGTCGAAGACCGATATGTTATTTGACGGATCCTCCTACGAGAACTTTGACGAATTCAAGGGTTTCGCCATTGCCATTGCCATTGCCGGCCAAATTTGGGCTTGTTTTACTTTTGGGGGGAAAAGAAAGAGAGAGTGCGAAAATATAGTGGGAGAAAAAATGAACAATATTGAGGTTTTCTATGTAATATACCCCTGTTCGTCGGAAAAAGTTAAAAAGAGAAGGTGGAGGAATGATATTGTATTGATTCTTTTACTGAAGAATTACAATCTCTCTATCCTCGCAATCGCTCTCTTATCGGTTATCCCGATTTATAAAAGAGGAAAGGATTAGAAATGATCCCCCCTTTATTTAAAGCCGAGTTCTTCGGTAGCGGTGGGAGCTTGAATCTTGTATCCCATTGACGATCCGACCGTCTTGGCTCGTGGGACTTTGTTGTCACCTCTTGATTTAATGTCTTAGGCGAGCTTGCAAGGCGAGTGTGGGAACTCTCACAGAGTTTAATGTGAACTTGCCGAGCAAGTTTAGAACTCTGGCCGAGTTGAGAACTCTAAACGAGTTTTAGAAAATGAGATTTGATCCTTTTTACCCGAAAGGATTTCAAACCAAGCCGAATAATCTCAAAGGCTCCAGTAGAAGCCTTCCAAGACGATTGAAGGAGAAGAAGCCAAAGCCCACTCCAAGATCCATACCAAGATCAACTCGAAAACACACCAAAAGCCCCTCAACCAAAAAGCAACCGACCCCCCTTTCTTCAGCTGAGCTTTCAGCTATTTATAGGGGCTTCAGGGGTGTAACTGACCCCTGAAATCGCTCCTGAACGAGGGTTTGTGGCCCTCAGATCATGCAAAATGGTTTTGGAACCGTTTAGAACGTGTTTGAACGAGTCAAACGCAAGATTCGCGTTTTGGAGCGAGCCTCGCGTCTGTACTTTAGAGTAGGAATGCGGGGGTGGACCTCCGCATTTTGGAGCGGTAACGTGGGCACGACCCTCGCGTTTTGTGCTGCAACGCGGGGGTGGCCTTCGCGTTTTGGGATTGGAACGCTGGGATGAGCCCCGCGTTTTGAATTGAAACGTGGGGATAAGTCTCGCGTTTTGAATTGAAACGCGGGGATAAGTCCCGCGTTTTGAATTGAAATGCGGGGATGAGCCCCGCATTTTACTTTGAAAAGATCAATACTTGTAATCTCTTTTCACAAGGATTGTCAACTTATAATCCTTGTACTCCGGAGACATTAGATTCTGATTCTCCTTTGTTGTTGTGAAAGTCGTCAGCTTGTAACCTTCATCGACAGTGTTTCGTGGATATTGGCTGTCTTCAGTAATTTTTTTTACAGCATACTGAATCCCCTCCAAAATTTTCGAAAGTTCGCGGTTGATTGGGACGAGCTTTCGGAATACTTTGAATATCTTCTTTTATTTGATTCTGAGAAGGTACTGCTCCTCATTCTGTCTTCAAAGAAGTTGCGTTCTGCTCTTGTCCACGCTAATCATTCGTCTTGCGGGGCTGACCTTCGCGTTCTGAACCCTGCGACGCTGGACCGACCTTCGCGTTTTGTAATTAAAACGTGGGCACAACCCTCGCGTTTTGTGTTTGAAATACGGGGGTGGCCTTCGCATTTTATGATTAAAACGCGGGGATGAACCGTACATTTTCAACTAAGTCTTTTAGACTTTTTTAAGGTGCCAAAAGTATAGTGTTAACTTGGCATGCCTTTCATACTTGTGGTTTGAACAAGCTTTTGGGGACTTATCACTCTGTTGTAAAGGGTTGATAAGTTGGTTTTATCAGAGGTGTGGAATTAACTTGATAAAATTGGATACTTATGGTTTGAACAAGATTTTGAGGGTCTATCGCTCTATTGATGAGAGTCGATAAGTTAATTTTATCAGAGGTGTGGAATTAACTTGATAAAATTGGGTACTTGTGATTTGAACAAAATTTTGAGGATCTATCGCTCTATTGATGAGAGTCGATAAGTGTGGGTTTTGTCGGGGGACAAAACATGAAATCTGTGACTTGAACAAGGTTTAAGGCCTGTGATGTGAACAAGGCTTTGGGCTTGTGGTATGAACAAAGCTTTTGGCTTGTGATTTGAACAAAGCTTTGGGCTTGTGATTTGAACAAGGCTTTGGGTACTTGTGATTTGAACAAGTTTTAGGTACTTGTAATTTGAACAAGTTTTGAATACTCATCATTCTGTTGGGAAAATTGATAAGTTAATCGTCAGTGGTGCATTGTTAACATGACGGGGTTGTGTTACGGTGTGAGTAACTTTGTGGACTTATCATCCTATTGGAGAGGATTGATAAGTTGGTTGTCAGAGGTGCATTGTTAACTTGACGGGATTGTGTTACGATGTAAGCAACTTTGTGGGCTTATCATCCTATTGGAGAGGATTGATAAGTTAGTTATCAAACTCTGCTGGGGATGTGTACAGATTTTAATAGGATTGTGTTGTGATTTGAACAACTTTATGGACTTATCATCCTATTGAGGAGGATTGATAAGTTGGTTGTCAGAGGTGCATTGTTAACTTGACGGGATTGTATTGCGATGTGAGCAACTTTGTGGGCTTATCATCCTATTGGAGAGGATTGATAGTTAGTTATCAAACTCACTGGGATGTGTACGATTTTAATAGGATTGTGTTGTGATTTGAACAACTTTATGGACTTATCATCCTATTGAGGAGGATTGATAAGTTGGTTGTCAGAGGTGCATTGTTAACTTGACGGGATTGTATTGCGATGTGAGCAACTTTGTGGGCTTATCATCCTATTGGAGAGGATTGATAAGTTAGTTATCAAACTCTGCTGGGGATGTGTACAGATTTTGATAGGATTGTGTTGTGATTTGAACAACTTTATGGACTTATCATCCTATTAAGGAGGATTGATAAGTTAGTTGTCAGAGGTGCATTGTTAACTTGACGGGATTGTGTTGCGATGTGAGCAACTTTGTGGACTTATCATCCTATTGGAGAGGATTGATAAGTTAGTTTTGGTGGTGTTGCTGCACGCTGAAGTGCTTACATTGTCAAAAGTATTTTGTTAACTTGATAATATTTAGAATTTGTTATTCTACTCAGAAAATAAGAAATAATCAACCCCAGTCTTCGGGATACATGACGTCTTTTGACAAAATCGACGATGTCTGTAGTTATTCTAGATTGATACTAACCGAGTCCCTAGTGTCGGCCTCGCGATTTAGAGTCGGGTCATCAATAGCCAGGTCTTCAGAGTCAGTCTCCTCTTCTTCAGTTTCAACCCTAGCAACAATTGCTTCAGCCTGTTCACCTTGAGAGACTAGCTGTTTTCAGGAACGACATTTCGCAACTCCCATTCGAGCTAGGAGATTGATTTGTAAATTGTGCCGACAGGTGTCAATCAGAGCAGACTGTGTCATACCTGTCGAGCGTCGAAGAGTCATGCTTCGGAATCGTTCGACGAAGGCTTTGACAGGCTCTCCCTCCTTTTGCTTAATGGTAAGGAGAGAAGTGACAGAGATTTTCGTGTCATCTTTAAAGAATCGTGACAGGAAGAATCTCTCTAAATCTATCCATTTCTGGATACATCTTGCAGGCAGTTTCACGAATCATTTAAAGGCAACCCCCTTGAGGGTGACAATAAACAAACGAGATAGTGTGGCATCGTTTGACATCGCATTCCCAGTCTGTGACTTAAAATGGTAGATGTGTTGGTTCGGAGATCTCGTGCCATTGAAAGCTTATAGCATTGGCATTTTGAATTTTGGAGGATAAGGAACCGTATCCCATTCTGCAGGATACGGTCTGACAACCCCCTGATCTTGGAGCTCGCACCTATTAGCCATGGTGTTGAGGCGGGCTTTCAGTTCTCGCATTTTTATCGATTGAGGACTCTGCTCGTTGTCAGTCCTCTTCTCTTCTTCAAATGAAGATTCTGCGTGATGAGCTTCTTGATCGGAAGCTTCATTCACTTTTTCTTTCAGTTTTGAAGATTGACCCCTCTTCCGTGATGATTTCGGCTGAGGTATTGAGTCGGCTATCTGAAGTTGAGCTCTATCCGCGACAAGCTGGGCTACAATGTCTCGGAGTTGATCGATGGCTTCTTGTTGCGATTTAAGCATGGCTTGCTGCTCATCAAGTCTCTTCATGAGATCTTCATGGTTTCCAACCACATGAACGGAGCTCTCATGCTCTACGAAGGAACTACAGGATTGAGATTCTGCGATGGCTGAATGCTCATCATCAGACTCAATTCCTTTAGCTAACTTTCGATAGTCGACGGGGGATATGACCCCTGTTCGAGCCCGAGTGTGTCGGTAAACTCCATCAGATTCGTTCAAAGCCTCTTTCAAGCTAGGGGACCGATTTTCCTCTGACTCATCGGAGTTAGAGATTGATGGTCTCTCTATACCGATCATGTTGGAAGTGACTCCAAGGTATTTGACCTCTGAAGTCTTCTCCCTGTGAGAATGCTGTCGTTTGGTGGACCAATTGACATTTGTCAATCGGTCAAATACCGACGGCTTGGCCACATGTGAACAACATCGACATACCGATGATTTAGCATTTGGAATGCGAGGATCGCGTTTGAGCACTTGGACGCAAGGTTGAGACCCGTGTTTTAGATTGGAGACGCGAAGTCCGCGTTTGAATGCTCAAACGCGGGGTTGAGACCCGCATTTTAGATTGGGGACGCGGGGATCGCATGCAACCCCCTGCTGAACGTGAGGTCCGCGTTTAAGCAACTAAACGCGGGGTTGAGACCAGCATTTTAGAATGAAGACGCGAGGTTCTCTTGCAACCCCCTGCTGAATGCGAGGTTTGTGTTTGAGCAATTGAACGCGGGGTTGAGACCCGCGTTTTGATTGTGAAACGCGCCATTGAGGGTTGCGTTCAGCCTGGCTTCTGCGAGGCTCATGTTCGGGCACATAAATGCGAGGCTTGCGTTCTGTAAAAAAAACGCGAAGCTCAGGATCGCGTTTTTGCTCACAAACGCGAAGTTTGCGTTGGTTGGTCGATTGGCCATCTCGGGGCTGTGTTCTTCGGCGAACAGCTCTCCTTTTCGCCTGGTTTGAGGTTTTTGCAGTGACATCACCATCTTTACTGATCAGGTTGGCCACAGTAATCGAAGGGACTTTGTTCTCCTTAGAGACTTTGTGCATCTTGTGCATAGCCTTGGGGCTAAGGGATCCGGAGGAGAGTGCCTCCTCGTACTTGGCTTGATTGAACTCTACGGTCAGAGTTTCAACAGTCGTTCCAATGAGCTTGACGTCGGACTGCGCCACCACCTTTTCATCTGTGAAAGAGATCATCCCCAGCGGAGTCGCCATCTTTTGTTCGTCGGAAAAAGTTAAAAAAGAAGGTGGAGGAATAATATTATATTGATTCTTTTACTGAAGAATTACAATCTCTCTATCCTCGCAATCGCTCTCTTATCGGTTATCCCGATTTATAAAAGAGGGAAGGATTAGAAATGATCCCCCCCTTTATTTAAAGCCGGGTTCTTCGGTAGCGGTGGGAGCTTAAATCTTGTATCCCATTGACGATCCGACCGTCTTGGCTCGTGGGACTTTGTTGTCACCTCTTGATTTAATGTCTTGGGCGAGCTTGCAAGGCGAGTGTGGGAACTCTCACAGAGTTTAATGTGAACTTGCCGAGCAAGTTTAGAACTCTGGCCGAGTTGAGAACTCTAAACGAGTTTTAGGAAAGGAGATTTGATCCTTTTTACCCGAAAGGATTTCAAGCCAAGCCGAATAATCTCAAAGGCTCCAGTAGAAGCCTTCCAAGACGATTGAAGGAGAAGAAGCCAAAGCCCACTCCAAGATCCACACCAAGATCAACTCGAAAACACACCAAAAGCCCCCCAACCAAAAAGCAACTGACCCCCCTTTCTTCAGCTGAGCTTTCAGCTATTTATAGGGGTTTCAGGGGTGTAACTGACCCCTCAAATCGCTCCTGAACGAGGGTTTGTGGCCCTCAGATCATGCAAAACGGTTTTAGAACCGTTTAGAACGTGTTTGAACGAGTCAAACGCAAGATTCGCGTTTTGGAGCGAGCCTCGCGTCTGCACTTTAGAGCAGGAACGCGGGGGTGGACCTCCGCTTTGAGCGTAACGGGCACGACCTCGCTTTTGGCCGAACACGGGTGGCCTTCGCGTTTTGGGATTGGAACGCTGGGATGAGTCCCGTGTTTTGAATTGAAACGCGGGGATAAGTCCCGCGTTTTGAATTGAAACGCGGGGATGAGCCCCGCATTTTGCTTTGAAGAGATCAATACTTGTAATCTCTTTTTACAAGGATTGTCAACTTGTAATTCTTATACTCTGGAGACATTAGATTCTGATTCTCCGTTGTTGTCGTGAAAATCGTCAGCTTGTAACCTTCATCGACAGTGTTTCGTGGATATTCACTGTCTTCAGTAATTTTTTTTACAGCCTACGACCCCCAGATTAACAATATGGCTGGTGTGTGCACATAAGTTCGGTGGTGGAGGGGGGATGTCGGTGTCTGAGATAAAAAGGAGGAAGAGGGGGAGAGGAGGAAGGAGATGGCTTAGAAAAGTGGAGGAGCCATGATCATTAGATTAAAAGAGAAAAGAACGGAAGAGATAAGGGCATTTTGGGATTTTTTTATTTTTATTCTCTCTCTATGCTTACTTGGCAGGGAATAATTGCTAAAGAAGGGCTGCAGCACATAGATCTCCATTTTAAGGATTACATCACATGGGAAAAAGTCTAAGGGACTGCAGCACATGAAGTTATTACTTTTGGGGCATTGACACAATTTTCCCATATTTTTTTTAACAACTCCTCATAAATTTTTTTATATTATTGAGTAAAAAAAATATTTTCTATAATGATTTCAGTTGATATTTAATAAATAGAAAGCTACATTCTCATGCTCGACTAAGATAATAATATTACTTTTTTTTTGTTTGTTTGAGCAAATTTAAACTTAGGCTACAAAAGTTAAGAGACTGATGAAAGTTTACGGTATTAAAATATAATTAGTTTTTTATATAAATTTTAGAATTAATAAGTTTAATATCTTTAGCACGTGCATCTGCACGTGCGATAATGCTAGTGTCAAGTAATTTTGCTAGTAAATGGTCATCCTGACAAAATTTAATAATCAGATTGTAGCATAAACCATAAAATACAAAGTCATATCGGAACAATTTGCATGGGAACATAACAACGTTATGAATTATATCAGAGGAGGGTGGGGAGTGCTTTATATGATTCGGAGCAAACTGTTCACATATATTATTTATTCACAATGGTATATTAAAGATATAGCAATTGTTAAGTAATTGTATTAATCTTCAATCACGTTGTATTGGACTAATTAAAAATAGATATACACTTTGTACACTTTAGTGCAAATGATCGAGAACTATATATGCCTAACTAGTATAGATTCGGTTCACATCTTTCTATTGTCTATGTTGATAATAGTGTTTATAATAGTGTTAGTAGTGGGTTTTAGTCCCATATTGGTTGTGAGAACATACCTCACCCTCCTCTACTTGTATAAATATATATGCACACTCAACATTTAATTTAAGGAAAATTTATCCAAGATTCTCTCTCTCACTTTAACATGGTATCGAGCTAGAGTTATTTCCCTTACAATAATTTTTTACGCTTCTGCTCTTTTGTAATATCTCTCGCTTTGTCGATTTGTAATAACCTTTTAGGTTCCTCGACAGTCACCCTAGAACCGATGAGAGGAAGAGCTAATATCCCACTTTGTTGAGATATTAGTTTCGATTCTTATTTTCTTAGTGAGACGGAATTTTATTGTGATCTAGCTCTCTTGTTGTGCCCTTTGTGCACCGGAGGTGTCACAAATTTTTCATCGCAAGAAAACAAACCGCCTCGGTCACAAGTTAGCGGCATCGCCGCCTCGACGTCTGAACGCCTCAACATCTCAACATTGCCGTTATGGCTCCTTCAGAGAAGATTTCCAAACCACCTTTGCCCTCAATGATCAAAGTGATCGGCAGGTGGTCCACTATTGTCACTAATGCCTTGCGTGGCTCGGTTTGCTTGATCATCTCATCAAGACGACCAGTTCCACCGCCCATCAAGATCGTTGCTTCATCCAAGACTATTACCTCACAAGAGTGATGTCAATCTTCGACCGCCACGCCTCTATGTCAAGGAGAGTTCGACCGGCAATTGCGAGATAAAAGGAGGAAGAGGGGAGAGGAGGAAGGAGATGGCTTAGAAAAGTGGAGGAGCCATGATCATTAGATTAAAAAGAGAAACGGAAGAGATAAGGGCATTTTGGGATTTTTTATTTTTATTCTCTCTCTGCTTACTTGGCGGGGAATAATTGCTAAAGAAGAGCTGCGACACATAGATCTCCATTTTAAGGATTACATCACATGGGAAAAAGTCTAAAGGGCAAAGACATGAAGTTATTACTTTTGGGCATTGACACAATTTTCCCATATTTTTTTAACAACTCCTCATAAATTTTTTATATTATTGAGTAAAAAAATATTTTCTATAATGATTTCAGTTGATATTTAATAAATAGAAAGCTACATTCTCATGCTCGACTAAGATAATAATATTACTTTTTTTTTGTTTGTTTGAGCAAATTTAAACTTAGGCTACAAAAGTTAAGAGACTGATGAAAGTTTACGGTATTAAAATATAATTAGTTTTTTATATAAATTTTAGAATTAATAAGTTTAATATCTTTAGCACGTGCATCTGCACGTGCGATAATGCTAGTGTCAAGTAATTTTGCTAGTAAATGGTCATCCTGACAAAATTTAATAATCAGATTGTAGCATAAACCATAAAATACAAAGTCATATCGGAACAATTTGCATGGGAACATAACAACGTTATGAATTATATCAGAGGAGGGTGGGGAGTGCTTTATATGATTCGGAGCAAACTGTTCACATATATTATTTATTCACAATGGTATATTAAAGATATAGCAATTGTTAAGTAATTGTATTAATCTTCAATCACGTTGTATTGGACTAATTAAAAATAGATATACACTTTGTACACTTTAGTGCAAATGATCGAGAACTATATATGCCTAACTAGTATAGATTCGGTTCACATCTTTCTATTGTCTATGTTGATAATAGTGTTTATAATAGTGTTAGTAGTGGGTTTTTAGTCCCATATTGGTTGTGAGAACATACCTCACCCTCCTCTACTTGTATAAATATATATGCACACTCAACATTTAATTTAAGGAAAATTTATCCAAGATTCTCTCTCTCTCTCACTTTAACATGGTATCAGAGCTAGAGTTATTTCCCTTACAATAATTTTTTGCAACCTGCGTTCTTTTGTAATATCTACGCGCTGGCGATTTGTAATAACCTTTTAGGTTCCTCGACAGTCAGTCCTAGAAGCGATGAGAGGAAGAGCTAATATCCCACTTTGTTGAGATATTAGTTTGATTCTTATTTTCTTAGTGAGGCGGAATTCTTATTGTGATCTAGCTCTCTTGTTGTGCCCTTTGTGCAGGAGGTCTTCTTAGAAATTTTCGCTGCGCCAAAACAAACCGTCTCGGTCACAAGTTAGCGGCATCGCCGTCTCGACGTCTGAACGTCTCAACATCTCAACATTGCTGTTATGGCTCCTTCAGAGAAGATTTCCAAACCACCTTTGCCCCTCAATGATCAAAGTGACTGTGCAGGGTGGTCCACTATTGTCACTAATGCCTTGCGTGGCTCTGGTTTGCTTGATCATCTCATCAGTACGGGACCAGTTCCACCGTCCATCAGTACTGTTGCTTCATCCAGTACTATTACCTCTGTCAGTAGTGATGTCAATCTTCAGACCGCTCACGCTCTCTATGTCAAGGAGAGTTCAGACTGGCAATTGCAAGAATTTCGTGTCATGGATTATCTCACTCGCTGTGTTGGCTTTGGTCTCATTGTCGAGATTGGTTCGCTTTCCTCTGCTCGGGCCATGTGGAATCGCCTCACTGAGTGTTGCACTGAGTGTTCGGGTGCACGGGAGGCATATCTTCTGCAATGCATTGCTCTACAACGCAAAGGTAGTTCCTCTATGCGGTCCCATTTTGGACAAATGCAAGGTTTTTGGACAGAATTACGCTCCATGCTTTCTGGACATAATTCCACATATGAAGACTGGTTAGCTTGGTACGAACGGCGTGGGGTGCATCAACTGTTTCAATCTCTTCCTGAATATTCAACTATGGCTGATCAACTACTTCATCAGCCTCAATTTCCGACTTTGGCCTCAGTTATGGGAGCTCTCAATGCTTATGAGACCCGACGGCCGGTACCGCGACTCAATTTGTCAACAGACACTCCTATCTCTTCTCTGCCTTTTCGTGCATGCGTATCACTGCTCCTGTTATGAATCATACTTCTCCATATGCTCCATCTCCACAGGCTCGATCTAAGCTCTCTTGCAAATATTACAAGAAGAAAGGACACCGCATTGAGACATGCTTCAAGCTTCATCCTGAGTTACGTTCCTCAGGTACTGGTCGTGGTCGGCGACCCCCTCAGTCTCAATCCTCTAGTACACCAGGATTGCTGGCCAATGCTATACCTTCTACTACTTTAGACTCTACTATTCAAGCTATTGAAAGTCTTCGCCGTCAACTTGATACTTTTCAGCATATCACCTCCACATCTGCCTCACAAATCTCTAGCATGCATTTTGCTGGTTCTTCAGCTAATCCTACGGTCTCTGGTATGAATGATCTCTGGATTTTTGACTCTAGTTGTTCCTTTCATATGACTTGTAATGCCTCACTTTTATCATCTGTCTTCACTTCATCTTCTCTCCCCCCCCCCCATCTACACAACTGCTGGACAACCATTGTCCATTACTCAGTATGGCTCTATTACTCCATAAAATGATCCATCTGATCGTTGTTTGGGTCGAAAGTTGATTCCATTTGTAAAACTAGAGAAAATTACACTTTGATTTTCAGTTACAATGAAAATTAAATAACTCTCTCACAAACTCGAACAAAAGACGCTACAAGTGTAGATCTCTTGTTTTTGTGGGACTTTGCCTGTGCCGGGGACGTGTAATCCGTGGACCACCGAGCAGCGATCGTCGAATCGACGGGGTTTAGTTAGTGCTTCGCAAAGAAAACAAGAACTTCAGCAAATATCTTAGCAATGTAAGATATCTACTCTTCTCAAGAATTAAGGCAAAGCTTAAACTCGAGGAATCTCCGTGTGGATCGTGTTCTTGAACTCCGGAAGCTTGGATTTCTGATTTTTCCCTTCGATGGTCACTTCCCAAGTGGACGAGGAGGGTATTTATAGTCTTTGGGAAGCGTGCCCTCTTGAAACACAAGTGTCACAAGTGCGTAATTTGAAGTAGCGCCGCGAAATGCCATACTAAGTCCGCCTCGCTTAACCGGGCGAGGTAGCAGGCCGCTTCGCTAGCGGCGAGGCGCGGTTGCCTCGCCGACAAGCGAGGCAATATCGCCCCTTCACCGCCAGAACGATTTCCCCGCTTTTAGGCATGATTAAATGCCCTAGAATTACGCTTCTAGTGGGCGATCTTCGCGGTAACCGCCATTAACGTGTCTCAACGCTCGCTGATAAAGTCAAGTGGGCCCCACCAAAGATTGATTTAGACCCTTCGAGCTCATTTTAAGTATTCGGTGTCTCAGATTTGGCGAGACACAAGTAAGTGTCGCTAGTCGCGAGACACATCAAGGTGTCTCGCTTATGGCGAGACACATCCTGATGTCTGGCTTCGTGGCGAGGCACCCACGAGTGTCTCGCTCGCAGCGAGACACATCAAAGTGTCTCGCTAATGGCGAGGCACACATAAGTGTCTCGCACTGTAGCGAGACACAATCTTCCCCTGTGTTGGGCTTCTTGAGATTTTGACGACGTTGTCCTTCGATCTTCTCATGATTTAGTCATATTTGAGGTTCTTCAGCAATTTTTGATGCCTACAATCGTTTAACACTCGGTCCCGTCTATGTGGCTCCTCAGCTGTGCTTGAATTTAATTTCTATTAGCTCTTTATGTATAGTTGGCATGTTTGTCTCATTTTCTTCTGATACTTATATTGTGCGTGATCCACATCGGGCAAGACTACTGATGGGTCAGGAGGCAATAAGTCGTATTTTCTCGAATATCTTCATATTCCAGAGTCCATACATCCACGTTCTCTTGTTGCTTCTGTTCATTCATCAAAACCCTCTACCTCGCTTCCTGCCAATTTGTGGCATATACAACTTGGTCATGTGTCTAATAAAAGGCAGGAGAGTCTTATTCAGTCTGGGGTACTTAGTCTTGTATCATCTAGTTCTAGTATTGAGTCATGCACTGATTGCAAATTGGCTAAATTCACTGCTTTACCATTTAAAATGAGTACATCCGAATCCACTTCCTTATTTGATTTAGTACATTCTCGATATTTGGGGCCGCTCCTTTGCCTTCTTCATCCGGCTACTTATATTATGTTAGTTTTATCGACGATTTCTCTCGTTTTACATGGGTTTACCTTCTTAAGAATCGCTCTGACGTGCTTACTGCTTATCAAGCATTCATCGCTATGATTTTCACTCAATGGCAATCTCAGATACGCTTTTCGCTCGATTGTGCCAAAGAGTACCTATCCTCTACCATGCTCTATCATGTCCTCTCATGGGACTATCTTTCAACAGCCATGTCCCTACACTCATGAGAAAAATGGTGTTGCCGAATGCAAACATCGCCATATCCTTGATATTGCTCGATCTATGCTCATTTCTTACACCGCTCCTCATCGCTTCGGCCGAGGCCATTCTCACCGCGACTCATGCCATTAATATCACCCCATCTAGCTCTTTCTAGTGCTACTCCTTATAGTCGTGTTTATACTCATCCTCCTCGTTATGATCTAGTCCGCTTTTGGTTGTCGATATTTTATTCTTCTACCATCTCACGAACGGATAAATTATCTCCCGTGAGCTATTTCTTGTGTCTATTTAAGAATTAGTTCGAACATCGAGGTTATCGCTGTTATGATCCATCAACTCGCTGAGTTCATATATCTCGCCTTGTTCAGCTCAAGAGGATTCTCCATATTATTCTCGCTTCGATGACTTTAATTTCTCCACTCTATCGATCATGCTTCCCATCACCGTGATCACCCACTTCTTCACCTCGCTTTCCTTTCGAGATCTTCCCCGACATCTCCTCTCCTTCGTTGACTCTTCCTCACCCGAAGCCTTCTTACACCATCCGATCCCTATTCTATGGATTACGCCTTCACCTTAACATACCGTTGATCTCCACACACCTGGCCAAAGATCTTCCCCGCCTGAGGTTCCTCTTGTTTTCATCGAGGCAAACGCTTCATATGTCATGCTTGTTCCGGATGCTTCCGCATTTCCTATTCACCTATTTTTCATAATTTTCTTGCTACCATTCATACTACCGTTTAACACTTCGGTCCGATCTATGTGGCTCCTCGGTATTGCTTGAATTTAATTTCTATTAGCTCTTTATGTATAGTTGGCATGTTTGTCTCATTTTCTTACGATACTTATATTGTGCGGGATCCGAGGCGGGCAAGGCAGTGGGATGGGTCGTGGAGGCACAAGGCTGTATTTTACGGAATATCTTCATATTCCGAGTCCATCCATCCACGTTCTCTTGTTGCTTCGTTCATTCATCAAAACCTCTACCTGCTTCTGCCAATTTGTGGCATATACAACTTCGTATGTGTAAATAAAGGCGGAGGAGAGTCTTATTGATCACGGTACTTAGTCTTGTATCATCTAGTTCTAGTATTGAGTCATGCGATTGCAAATTGGCTAAATTCCTTTGCTTTACCATTTAAAATGAGTACATCTGAATCCACTTCCTTATTTGATTTAGTACATTCTGATATTTGGGGGCCAGCTCCTTTGCCTTCTTCATCTGGCTACTTATATTATGTTAGTTTTATCGACGATTTCTCTCGTTTTACATGGGTTTACCTTCTTAAGAATCGCTCTGACGTGCTTACTGCTTATCAAGCATTCACTGCTATGATTTTCACTCAATGGCAATCTCAGATACGCTTTTCGCTCGATTGTGCCAAAGAGTACCTATCCTCTACCATGCGCTCTATCATGTCCTCTCATGGGACTATCTTTCAACAGTCATGTCCCTACACTCATGAGAAAAATGGTGTTGCTGAATGCAAACATCGTCATATCCTTGATATTGCTCGATCTATGCTCATTTCTTACACTGTTCCTCATCGTTTCTGGGCTGAGGCCATTCTCACCGCGACTCATGCCATTAATATCACCCCATCTAGCTCTCTTTCTAGTGCTACTCCTTATAGTCGTGTTTATACTCATCCTCCTCGTTATGATCTAGTCCGCGTTTTTGGTTGTCGATATTTTATTCTTCTACCATCTCACGAACGTGATAAATTATCTCCCAGAGCTATTTCTTGTGTCTATTTAAGAATTAGTTCGGAACATCGAGGTTATCGTTGTTATGATCCATCAACTCGTTGAGTTCATATATCTCGTCTTGTTCAGTTCGAAGAGGATTCTCCATATTATTCTGCTTCTGATGACTTTAATTTCCTCCACTCTACTGATCATGCTTCCCCATCAGCTGCATCACCCACTTCTTCACCTCAGTTTTCCTTTCGAGATCTTCCTGACATCTCTCCCTCTCCTTCTGTTGACTCTTCCTCACCCGAGCCTTCTCTTACACCATCTGATCCCTATTCTATGGACACAGCTCTCACTCCAGAACATACTGTTGATCTCCACACACCTGCGCCAGCATCTTCCCCGCCTGAGGTTCCTCTTGCTCTTCATCGAGGCAAACGCCTACATGTCATGCTTGCCCGGTATGCTTCTGTTACTTCCTATTCACCTATTTTTCATAATTTTCTTGCTACCATTCATACTACCGTTAAACCAAAGTCCTTTCAAGAGGCAGTTTAAATTTCAGAGTGGCGACAGGCTATGGTTGAGGAACTTCAAGCCTTTCAGCAAACTCATACCTGGGATGTTGTTCCCTGTCCTCCTGGGATCTCTCTTATTAGCAGTAAATGGGTTTATAAGTTCAAGTTTCGTCCTGATGGCACCATTGAGCGTCGGAAAGCTCGTTTAGTGGCTCGAGGTTTTACTCAGCAACAATGTATTGAGTATGAGGAGACCTTTGCTCCTGTTGCTCAAATGCCCACTGTTCGTACTCTCCTTGCAGTCGCTGCTGCTCATCGTTGGCCCTTATATCAGATGGATATTAAAAATACTTTTCTTCATGGCTCTTTATCTGAGACAGTATATATGCAACCGCCTCCAGGGTCTAATATTCCTCTGGGACATGTTTGTCTCCTTCGTCGTTGTAGGGTCGAAGAAATGTTTATTGATTGAATGAATGTCTTACAATCAAATTCCTTCGATTACAGAGGAAGAGAAGGTCGATTCGACTCCTCTTTTAAGGTGGGTTGTTTGGTAGCGAGAGGATGCTTCACTCGATGCTTTCAGTCGAGTTGCTTCCGTTGGCGATGAATCGAAGCTGCGGATGATCTAGAGGTTGTTGAAGAGCTTGATCTCTCTTGTGCGCAAGTGCTTGATTTTCCAAGAGTTCTCTCTAAAAGCCAGCCAGCACTTTCTTTGTTGGGCTTTCAACTATTTATATGGGCTTGAGGGGTGTAGCTGACCCCTATTGTCACTTTCATATGGGGTTAATGACCCTTCCCATCGTGCGAGCGGTCCAACGCCGGGCTGCGTTACGACAATGGCCTCGTGTTTGCTACGATGGCCGGCGCCCTACGGTGATTGTCGGTACGCTTTCTGATGGCAGCGAAATGCGGCGAGCGGCGAGCCTCGTCGGACCAATGATGTCGCGGGCGAGCCTCGCTTGAACGCCGAGGTTCACCGCTATAGGCTAACCTCGGTTGAACGCCGAGGTTCACCGCTATAGGCTAACCTCGGTTGAACGCCGAGGTTCACCGCTATAGGCGAACCTCGGTTGAGGTTGAGGCGGGTATCAAGACTCACCGCTATAGGCTAACCTCGGTTGAACGCCGAGGTTCACCGCTATAGGCTAACCTCGGTTGAACGCCGAGGTTCACCGCTATAGGCGAACTCGCTTAAATGTCGAGCTCGCCGCTTGGCGAGCCTCGTCAATGTCGAGCTCGCCGCTTGGCGAGCCTCGCTCAATGTCGAGCTCGCCGCTTGGCGAGCCTCGTCTCAATGTCGAGCTCGCCGCTTGGCGAGCCTCGCTCAATGTCGAGCTCGCTGCTGGCGAGCCTCGCTTGAACGCCGAGGTTCACCGCTATAGGCGAACCTCGCAAATGTCGAGCCTCGTTTGCTCTGAAGAGCAGTCGTAACTTTCAAACCGTGCGCCGAATTAGACTAATTATATATGGAAATCGACCATCTCGACGAGACGGAGCCAATTGCCCCGGTCATCTTACCCAGTTCCTTTGGTTTAAGAGATATCAGCATTTCTGTCTTATTTGGTAAAGTCAATCGCCTGTTACTTCTATTCACCTATTTTTCATAATTTTCTTGCTACCATTCATACTACCGTTAAACCAAAGTCCTTTCAAGAGGCTTTAAATTTCAGAGTGGCGACAGTTATGGTTGAGGAACTTCAAGCCTTTCAGAAACTCATACTGGATGTTGTTCCCTCGCCCTCCGGGATCTCTTATTAGCAAGAAATGGGTTTATAAGTTCAAGTTTCGTCCCGATGGCACCATTGAGCGCCGGAAGCTCGCTTAGTGGCTCGAGGTTTTACTCAAGAACAATGTATTGAGTATGAGGAGACCTTTGCTCTGTTGCTCAAATGCCCATCGCTCAGATTTCCTTGCGCCGCCATCGCTGGCCCTTATATCGATGGATATTAAAAATACTTTTCTTCATGGCTCTTTATCCGAGATGATATATGCAACCGCCTGTGGTCTAATATTCCTCTCGACATGTTTGTCTCCTTCGTCGTTGTAGGGTCAAGAAATGTTTATTGATTGAATGAATGTCTTACAATCAAATTCCTTCGACAGAGGAAGAGAAGGTCGATTCGACTCTCTTTAAGGTGGGTTGTTTGGTAGCTTAGAGGATGCTTCACTCGATGCTCGAGTCGAGGTTGCTTCCCGCTGACGCATCGATCAAGTCATGGATGATCTAGAGGTTGTTGAAGAGGAGCTTGATCTCTTGTGCGCAAGTGCTTGATTTTCCAAGAGTTCTCTAAAAGCCACCAAAGACTTTCTTTGTTGGGCTTTCAACTATTTATATGGGCTTGAGGGGTGTAGCTGACCTCTATTGTCACTTTCATATGGGGTTAATGACCCTTCCCATCGCGGCGAGCTACCCAACGCCAGCCCGCTCGACAATGGCCTCGTTTGTTATAGCGAGCGGCGCCGCTACGTTGATTGTCGCCGCTACAAGAACGGCTGAAGTAACGGCGAACGGCGAGCCTCGCCGACTAATGATGTCGCGGGCGAGCCTCGCTTGAACGCCGAGGTTCACCGCTATAGGCTAACCTCGGTTGAATGTCGAGGTTCACCGCTATAGGCTAACCTCGGTTGAATGTCGAGGTTCACCGCTATAGGCGAACCTCGCTGAGTGTTGAGGCGGGTATCAAGACTCACCGCTATAGGCTAACCTCGGTTGAATGTCGAGGTTCACCGCTATAGGCTAACCTCGGTTGAATGTCGAGGTTCACCGCTATAGGCGAACTCGCTTAAATGTCGAGCTCGCCGCTTGGCGAAGCCTCGCTCAATGTCGAGCTCGCCGCTTGGCGAAGCCTCGCTCAATGTCGAGCTCGCCGCTTGGCGAAGCCTCGCTCAATGTCGAGCTCGCCGCTTGGCGAAGCCTCGTCAATGTCGAGCTCGCCGCTTGGCGAGCCTCGTCTCAATGTCGAGCTCGCCGCTTGGCGAGCCTCGTCAATGTCGAGCTCGCCGCTTGGCGAGCCTCGTCAATGTCGAGCCTCGCTTGCTACTAAGAACAGGTCGAACTTTCAAACCGTGACGCCGAATTAGACTAATTATATATGGAAATCGACCATCTCGACGAGACGGAGCCAATTGCCCCGGTCATCTTACCCAGTTCCTTTGGTTTAAGAGATATCAGCATTTCTGTCTTATTTGGTAAAGTCAATCGCCCGTAAACTTAACCTTTAGGCGGCCCGACTCCACTTAGATGGGCTCTTAAGCTCTTTTGCTCATTCCGAAGTTGTCGTAGTAGGATTAAGGCAATTTTATTGCCTACAAACCCTCCAAAGTTTTCGACTTGAATGCGTTGAATGGAGTCCGAACACTTTGGATAATGTAAGACTTGTAAGATGGTCGCCGTGCATCGAGCGAGGAACCTTCTAACTAACACGTAAATTTGAATTCTTCATTTGCAGCTAATGATCGCCTCTCGATTTTAGCAAACCCCAGCCTATCAACGGATTTGATGTGCCTTTACCGACACCGCTTGAATCGGCTAGCATGTAGATTACCTAAGTCCGCTCTACATGTAACGCTGTGCTAAGAGAGTTAACTTTCTTAGTGCTACGATGTTGAATACGTGACTTCGCCTTTCTCACGGAATAGACTACCCGCCACGCAGTTAGACGTAGACTAATCTCAATAAGGGATCGAGATAAAGTCCCCTATGTCGAGAGACATAGATTCACCGTTATTTAATAACCGCTACACGTGGATTGGCCGCTGCGCACTTTGTCTTCTCCGGGCAAAGACTAACCCCGCTTTGTCTTCTTAGGGTCAGAGGTCAGAAAAAATTCATCAAGACGCCTAATATCCGCTAAACACTATCAATGAAGGTTACAAGCCGACGACTTTCACGACAACAAAGGAGAATCGGTTAATGTTCCGTGAGTACAAGGATTACAAGTTGACAATCTCTGTGAAAAGAGATCATAAGTATTGATCTCTTCAAAGCAAAATGCGGGCTCACCCCCGCCTCAATTCAAAACGCGGACGCTTCCCTCGCTTCAATTCAAAATGCGGAGCACATGGCCCGCTCAAGCCCAAAACGCTGGAGCACATGGCCCGCTTCAATTCAAAACGCTGGAGCACATGGCCCGCTGCTTCAATTCAAAACGCGGAGCACATGGCCCGCTCAAGCCCAAAACGCTGAGCACATGGCCCGCTGCTCAAGCCCAAAACGCTGAGCACATGGCCCGCTTCAATTCAAAATGCGGAGCACATGGCCCGCTTCAATTCAAAACGCGGAGCACATGGCCCGCTCAAGCCCAAAACGCTGAGCACATGGCCCGCGCTCAAGCTCAAAACGAGGGTTTCCAACCCCGCGGCCCCAGTTAAAATGTAGACGCTGAGGTTCATTCTCGCTCCTCGCACTAAATGCGACGCTGAGCTTGCTCCAAAACGCCGGTTCGCTTTGACTCATTCAAACATGAGTTGAACGGTTCCTCAACCGTTTGAGAGATTTAAGGGGGGTGGTTACACCCCACTAAACCCCCATTATGGAGTAATTTTAGGGGGTGGTTACACCCCTTTAATCCATATAAATGGGGGGTTTTCACAGCCAAAGGGGGGTTTGGAAGAGTTTGGCCGGAGAACAAAACAAAAAGGAGAGGAGGGAGAAAAGAAAAGTCACTTCTGCGCAGCTGTGATCGACGTGACGATCGGACATTCATCCGTGGTCTGATCGGAGTGAAACTTGGAGGACAGCCTCACCACTCATCGTTCCTAATTCTGAACGGTGGAGATTTCTTTCTATCGGTTGGATCTGGAGATATCGAGGTTTTACCGAAGCCAATTGTGCAGAGAACGGTTTCTTCTGCGCATCTGTGATCAACGTGACGATCGGACCTTCATCCGTGGTCTGATCGGAGTGAAACTTGGAGGTCAGCCTCAACACTCATTGTTCCTAATTCTGAACGGTGGAGATTGATTTCTACCGATTGGATTTGGAGATATTAAGGTTTTACCGAAGAATCTATGTCTTTTCTTTTAAAGAAAGGATCAAACCTCCTTTGCTGGCATTAACTCTCCTAGAGAGTTCAACTCGATTATAGTTTTCAAACTTGCACGGCAAGTTCTTCTCCGCCATTCTTGGCTAAAAGGATTATTAATCCTTTTCTAAAATCAACTCTATCAAAGAGTTCTTAACTCGGTCGAGTTCTAAACTTGCTAACAAGGAAGTTATTTTTCAACCCCGCCCCACGAAGTCAAGACGGCCGGATCGCCAACGGGATACAAGGTTCAAGCTCCTATCGCCACCGGAAGAACCCAGATTAAATAAAGGGAAGGGTCTCCGCTGACCCTTCTCTCTTTGTAAATCGGCAACCGATCGAGGAATTTGTAATTTCTTTTTATCTAAGTCGCTTAGAGAGAGATTGCATTCGAGAGATTGTATTCATTATTCTTCGATAGAATAGACCAATTTTACATTTTCTCAAATTTTCCTCAACAAAAGATGGCGACTCGCTGGGGACAATCTCTTTCACCGATGAAGAGGTGGTGGCTAACCGACGCCAAGCTCATTGGGACGATCGCTGAAACTCGACCGAGAGTTCGACAAGCCAAGTTCGAGGAGGCACTCTCCTCCGATCCCTTAGCCCCAAGGCTATGCTAAGATCCACAAAGCTCTAAGGAGGCCAAAGCCCATTCGTTGTCGTGGCTAACCCGACGCTGAAGATGGTGATGTCGCCGCAAAAGCCTCAAATCAGCGAAAAGGAGCCGCCGAAGAACACAGCCCCAAGATGGCTAATCGACCAACCAACGCTAACTTTATGCTTAGGAGCCAAAACGCGATCCCGAAGCCATGCCTTTTACGTAATGCAAGCCTCGCTTATGTGTTCAACACGAAGCCTCGCAAAGCCGCTGAACGCGAACCCTCAATGGCGCTGCTTCAAAATGTGGGTCTCAACCCCGCTCAAATATTCAAACGCAGACTCGCTTTAGGTTGCACGCGATCCTCGCCCCAATCTAAAACGCTGGTTTCAACCTCGCTCAAGCATTCAAACTTGACCTCGCCCCAATCCAAAATGCGGGTCTCAACCTCGCTCAAGTGCTCAAACGCCATCCTCGTGATTCCAAATGCCAAATCATCGGCATATCGACGCCGCCACATGCCAAGCCATCGGTGTTTGACCGATTGACAAATGTCATTTGGTCCACCGAATGACGGCATTCTCACAGGAAGGAGACTTCAAAGGTCGAATACCTTGGAGTCACTTCTAACATGATCGGAGTAGGCAAACCGTTAATCTCTAGCTCCAATGAGCCAGAGGCAAATCGTCCCCGGCTTGAAAGAGGCTTTGAATGACTCGACGGAGTTTACCGACATACTGACTCAACAGGGTCATCTCCCCGCCAACTATCAAAAGTTGGCTAAAGGAATTGAGTCCGATGATGAGCATTCACCATCGCAGTAATCTCAATCCTCTAGTTCTTTCGTGGAGCATGTGAGCCTGCCTACACGACGAGAATGTCAAGATTTCAAGAAGAGGCTCAAGAGTATCGTGCTATGATGCAAGAAGCCCCGCGATCACAACAAGAGTCCATCGATCAACTTCGAAATGGTAGCCCAACTTGTTGCGATAGGGTTCAAGTTCACATGTTCACCAACACCTCACCAAATCATCACCGAGGAGGAGTCAATCCTCAAAATGGAATGAAAACGGAATGAAGCTCCCATCAAGAAGCCCATCACGAGAATCCTCCTCTAAAGAAGGAAGAGAGGCCGAAAATGAGCAGAGTCCTCAATCGGCAAAATGCGAACCGAAGCCCGCCAATGCCATGGCTAATAAGCGATCTCCAAGATCGGGTTGTCGACCGTATCCTCGCAGAATGGGATACGGTTCCTTATCCTCTAAAATGCAAAATCCCGACGCTACAAGCTTTTCGTGACGCGGGATCACCGAACCAACACATCTACCATTTTAGGTCACAGACTGGGAATGTGATGGCAAATGATGCCATAGCAGCTCGTTTGTTCATTGGCACCCTCAAGGGGGTTGCCTTTGAATGGTTCATGAAACCGCCTCACAGATGTATCCGTAAATGGGCAGATTTAGAGAGACTTTTCCTGTCACGATTCTTTGAAGATGACATGGAAATCACTGTCACTTCTCTCCTTGCCATTAAGCAAAAGGAGGGAGAACCTATCAAAGTCTTCGTCGAACGGTTCCGAGGCATGGCTCTTCGATGCTCGACAGGTATGACACAGTCTGCTCTGATTGACACCTGTCGGCACAATTTACAAATCAATCTCCTAGCTCGAATGGGGGTTGCAAAATGTCGTTCCTGGAAACAACTAGTCTCCTGTATTAACAGTCAAGCAATTGTTGCTAGGATTGAAGCTGAAGAAGAGGAGACTGACTCCGAAGATCTAGCTATTGATGACCCAGCTCTAAATCACGAGGCCGAATACTCGGTTAGTATCAACCTAGAATAATTACAGACTGGGGGTTGATTATCTGTTATTTTTCGAGTAGAATAATAAATTCCAAATATTGTCAAGTTAACAAAACACTTTTGACAATGTAAGCACTTCAACGTGCAGCAGCACCATCAAAATCAACTTATCAATCCTCTCTAATAGGATGATAAGCCCACAAAGTTGCTCACATCGCAACGCAATCCCCACAAAGTTAAGTTTAGCTCGTCTCGTTATTAGCAAGACGACCTCTTCTGACAATCAACTTATCGACTCTCTTCAATAGAGCGATAAGTCCTCAAATTTGCTCCAATCGCAACATACCCTTGTCACGTTAACCTCACACCTCTGACAATCAACTTATCAACTCTCTTCAATAGAGCGATGAGTCCTCAAAATTGCTCCGATCGCAACATACCCTTGTCACGTTAACCTCACACCTCGACAATCAACTTATCGACTCTCTTCAATAGGCGATAAGTCCTCAAAGTTGCTCCAATCGCAACATACCCTTGTCACGCTAACCTCACACCTTCGACGATCAACTTATCGACTCTCTTCAATAGGCGATAAGTCCTCAAAATTGCTCCGACGCAACATACCCTTGTCACGCTAACTCACACCTTCGACAATCAACTTATCGACTCTCTTCAATAGAGCGATAAGTCCTCAAAGTTGCTCCAATCGCAACATACCCTTGTCACGCTAACCTCACACCTTCGACGATCAACTTATCGACTCTTCAATAGAGCGATAAGTCCTCAAAATTGCTCCGACGCAACATACCCTTGTCACGCTAACTCACACCTTCGACAATCAACTTATCGACTCTTCAATAGAGCGATAAGTCCTCAAAGTTGCTCTAATCGCAACACAATTGCCACGCCATCTTATCAACCCTCCCCAACAGATAAGTTCCTCGAGTTGTTCAAATCACAACTAAACTCAAGCCTAAGTAGGATAAGCCTCGCTAACACGCTACCTGCTAGTTCTTAACCGTAAAGAACAAAAGCCCACATATTCAAAGTTGTGGCAGTTGTTATTAATAACACCACAATCCACATCTTACACGTGGGGAATTTTATCCCTAATCCTAAGTAGGATAAGTCAACGCCAACACACGCTGCCGCTTAGTCTTTTTCCGATTAAAAAGACACCGTAATTCAAGTCCGGGAATTTTATCTCAAACCTAAGCAAAGATAAGCCTCGCATCTAATACGCAGCCGGTAGTCTATTCCCGCGGAGAAAGACGGCTTCACGATTCAACATCGTAGCATTGCCTAAAAGAGTTTTATTCTTTTAGCACAACGCCACATGCGTAACGGATTTAGATAATCTGCATGCTAGCTCGATTCAAACGGTAATCGGTAAAGGCTCATCAAGTCCGTTGACGGCTGGGGGTTGGCCAATAACCCTAAAGTCAACACCTAACACGCTGCCTGCTAGTCTCTTGCCCGTAAAAGACTACAAAGTCTACGATTCAACATCGTAGCACAACGCCACGCATGCAGGCTAACTCCTCAAATTTGCTTAAATCGCAATCAACTTATCAATCCTCCTCAATAGGATGATAGGTCCTCAAAGTTGTTCGACGCAACGCATCTTTATCAAGTCGACACTATACCTCCGATGATATAATCAACTTATCAATCCTCCCCAGATAAGTTCCTCAAAATTGTTCAAATCACAACTAAACCCTCACAATCAACTCATCATTCCTTTCCAATAGAATGATAGATCCACAAAGTTGTTCAAATTACAACACAATCCTATCAAAATCTGTACACATCCTCAGCAGAGTTTGATAACCAACTTATCAATCCTCCTCAATAGGATGATAAGTCCACAAAGTTGCTCCAATCGCAACGCATCTTTATCAAGTCGACACTATACCTCCGATGATATAATCAACTTATCAATCCTCCTCAATAGGATGCTAAGCCCAAAAAGCCTTGTTCACATTACAAGCCCAAAACCTTGTTCAAACCACAAGCCTAAAGCCTTGTTCAAACTACAAGCCCAAAACCTTGTTCAAACCACAAGCCTAAAGCCTTGTTCAAACCACAAGCCTAAAGCCTTGTTCAAACCACAAGCCACGTAAGCCTTGTTCACATCACAGGCCTTAAACCTTGTTCAAATCACAGGTTTCATATTTTGTCCCCCGACAAAACCTAAACTTATCGACTCTCATCAATAGAGCGATAGGTCCTCAAAATCTTGTTCAAACCACAAATACCCAACTTTATCAAGTTAACTCCACACCTCTGATAAAATCAACTTATCGACTCTCTTCAATAGAGCGATAAGTCCTCAAAAATCATCATCAAGTTAAAAATTCCACCTCTGATGATAAAACCAATTTATCAACTCTTTACAATAGAGTGATAAGTCCCAAAAAGCTTGTTCAAACAACAAGTATGAAAGGCATGCCAAGTTAACACTATACTTTTGGCACCTTAAAGAAAAGTCAAAAGACTTAGTTGGAAATGTGGGTTCATCCCCGCTTTACTCATCAAACGCCAAGGACCACCCCCGCTTCAACACAAAACGAGGGTCGCTACCGCTTTTAAACACGTAACGCGATGGCTAGCTCCGTGTTTCAACCTCAAATCGCGAGGATCAGCCTCACGAGCAAAGTTCAATGCCGCAAATACTCCCCGTGATTTAAAAAACGGAGTTCACCCATGCAAGACTAATGATTAGCGTGGACAAAAGCGTAACACAACTTCTTTGAAGACGTAATGAGGAGCAATACCTTCTCGTGATCAAGCAAAGAAGATATCCAAAGTATTCAAAGCTCGCCCTACCAACCGCGAACTTTCAAAAACTTTGAGGGGGTCTCAGAGGGTCAGAAAAATTATCAAGACACCAATATCCGCTAAACACTATCAATGAAGGTTACAAGTCGACGAATTTCATGACAACAAAGGAGAATCGGTTAATGTCTCCGTGAGTACAAGGATTACAAGTTGACAATCCTTGTGAAAAGAGATCATAAGTATTGATCTCTTCAAAGCAAAATGCGGGCTCACCCCCGCCTCAATTCAAAACGCGGACGCCTCGCTTCAATTCAAAATGCGAGCACATGGCCCGTGATTCAAGCCCAAAACGCGAGCACATGGCCCGCTTCAATTCAAAATGCGAGCACATGGCCCGCTCAAGCCTAAAACGCTGGCACATGGCCCGCTCAAGCCCAAAACGCTGAGCACATGGCCCGCTGCTCAAGCCTAAAACGCTGGCACATGGCCCGCTCAAGCCCAAAACGCTGAGCACATGGCCCGCTCAAGCTCAAAACGAGGGTTTCCAACCCCGCCCCAGTTAAAATGTAGACGCTGAGGTTCATTCCCGCTCCTCGCACTAAATGCAGACGCTGAAGCTTGCTCCAAAACGCCGGTTCGCTTTGACTCATTCAAACATGAGTTGAACGGTTCCTCAACCGTTTGAGAGATTTAAGGGGGGTGGTTACACCCCACTAAACCCCCATTATGGAGTAATTTTAGGGGGTGGTTACACCCCTTTAATCCATATAAATGGGGGGTTTTCACAGCCAAAGGGGGGTTTGGAAGAGTTTGGCCGGAGAACAAAACAAAAAGGAGAGGAGGGAGAAAAGAAAAGTCACTTCTGCGCAGCTGTGATCGACGTGACGATCGGACATTCATCCGTGGTCTGATCGGAGTGAAACTTGGAGGACAGCCTCACCACTCATCATTCCTAATTCTGAACGGTGGAGATTGCTTTCTATCGGTTGGATCTGGAGATATCGAGGTTTTACTGAAGCCAATTGTGCAGAGAACGGTTTCTTCTGCGCATCTGTGATCAACGTGACGATCGGACCTTCATCCGTGGTCTGATCGGAGTGAAACTTGGAGGTCAGCCTCAACACTCATTGTTCCTAATTCTGAATGGTGGAGATTGATTTCTACCGATTAGATTTGGAGATATTAAGGTTTTACCGAAGAATCTATGTCTTTTCTTTTAAAGAAAGGATCAAACCTCCTTTGCTGGCATTAACTCTCCTAGAGAGTTCAACTTGATTATAGTTTTCAAACTTGCACGGCAAGTTCTTCTCCGCCATTCTTGGCTAAAAGGATTATTAATCCTTTTCTAAAATTAACTCTATCAAAGAGTTCTTAACTCGGTCAGAGTTCTAAACTTGCTACTGCGAGTTATTCTTCAACCCCGTCCCACGAGTCAAGACGGTCGGATCGTCAACGGGATACAAGATTCAAGCTCCTATCGCCACCGTGAAGAACCCAGATTAAATAAAGGGAAGGGTCTCCGTTGACCCTTCTCTCTTTTGTAAATCGGGCAACCGATCGAGGAATTTGTAATTTCTTTTTATCTAAGTCAGTTAGAGAGAGAGATTGCATTCGAGAGATTGTATTCATTATTCTTCAGATAGAATAGACCAATTTTACATTTTCTCAAATTTTCCTCGCGAACAAGGGCAAAGACGAACCCAGAATAACGGCACATCGCATGGTAGGCCATTATCAGGAAATGATCGAATCGTTCAGTGACATAAAAGTATAACGATCGCAATCAAAAAGCAATCAAGTTGTTCAAAGGACGGAAAGTATAACAACAAGGATTACTTAACAAAATCATTTAGGAAATGATTCTGGAGGTAGCCGAAGTCGCTCAGCGACATGGGAGTATAACGACTATGGTCAAATAGAGGCACATCGCATGGTAGGCCACTATTTGGAAATGGTCAATCGCTCAAAGGACATAAAAGTATAACGATCGCAATCAAAAAGCAATCAAGTTGTTCAAAGGACGGAAAGTATAACAACAAGGATTACTTAACAAAATCATTTAGGAAATGATTCTGGAGGGTCCCGCCATCCCGCTTGAGAGGATTGACGGAGGAAATCTTGAGGGAACTATCGAGGTGATTGTTAACATGATAGTTTTAGGTCCCGCCATCCTATTGATGAGGATTGGCAGAGAATTTGGAGGAAATTAGTTATCGAGGTGATTGTCAACATGACAACTTAGTGGGAGTTTGAAAGAAGACTATGGGTAGTACTTTTCGTAAACTTACCATTAATAGGCATCATGATTCGCCTTCTTGATTGGTCAGCGTATGCTCCATTCGAGTAAACCGATTCCACTACTTAATGGCCCTTCCCATTTTGGTTCGAACTTCCCTTCTTTTGGAGTTCAAAATCATTGGGCGTCGGACGGCGAGAACAAGGTCGCCTTCCTTGAAAATACGACACCGACTTTCTTGTCAAATGCTTTAGAACCGGTCCGTAAAGCTCGATATGTCGTTGAGCCTCGTAATCGCCATCCAAAGATTTCAAGTTCCTCAAGGCCGGGCGATGATTTTCCTCGGTTGTCATTCGTGGACAACGCCATTCAAGCGATGGGATTTGAATCTCTATCGGTAAAATGGCTTCACAACCATAAACCGTAGAATATGGGTGGTACACATTCGTTGTCGCGAACCGTTGTGCGGTAAGCCCACGTGCTTTGCCCCAGCCTTTGTCGCTCCAATCCTTCTTGTTTGAAGAGACCATTTTAGTAAGGATCTTGATGATCGCCTTGTTAAAAGCTTCAGCTTGTCCATTCAAGGGCGGGTAGTAAGTCGTTGACGCTAGGTTCCGGATTCGAAATTTATCGCAGAATCGCGGAAGGCATGATCGACAAATTATGGACCATTATCGTGGACGACCGCCGCACCCCATACCGGTATATGACATGATGTTTAACAAATTTGATCACATCGCTTGTCTTTGTAGGCGCTGAAAATACTTACAAGATCTCCAAACCAACTCGCGGACGGGAGTCGGCGAATGACAACCCATCGAATGATGCGACGGCGGATCTAAGATCCGCACTTACGCAGAGGCTTCAAGTGATCGACGGTTCATCCAAGCCGCCAACCGACGAAAGTGGGTCCGTGGTCAAACGGAACCGCTTCCACACTTCGTGAGCGATCCGAAGCGCCAAAGGCGACGACAAAGCATGGCGCGCAAGCTTGCCAAGGCCATGCAATCCATGGATGGGGTCCGCTACGGCGGATCTAAGATCCGCACTTACGCAGAGGCTTCAAGTGATCGACGGTTCATCCAAGCCGCCAACCGACGAAAGTGGGTCCGTGGTCAAACGGAACCGCTTCCACACTTCGTGAGCGATCCGAAGCGCCAAAGGCGACGACAAAGCATGGCGCGCAAGCTTGCCAAGGCCATGCAATCCATGGATGGGGTCCGCTACGGCGGATCTAAGATCCGCACTTACGCAGAGGCTTCAAGTGATCGACGGTTCATCCAAGCCGCCAACCGACGAAAGTGGGTCCGTGGTCAAACGGAACCGCTTCCACACTTCGTGAGCGATCCGAAGCGCCAAAGGCGACGACAAAGCATGGCGCGCAAGCTTGCCAAGGCCATGCAATCCATGGATGGGGTCCGCTACGGCGGATCTAAGATCCGCACTTACGCAGAGGCTTCAAGTGATCGACGGTTCATCCAAGCCGCCAACCGACGAAAGTGGGTCCGTGGTCAAACGGAACCGCTTCCACACTTCGTGAGCGATCCGAAGCGCCAAAGGCGACGACAAAGCATGGCGCGCAAGCTTGCCAAGGCCATGCAATCCATGGATGGGGTCCGCTACGGCGGATCTAAGATCCGCACTTACGCAGAGGCTTCAAGTGATCGACGGTTCATCCAAGCCGCCAACCGACGAAAGTGGGTCCGCGGTCAAACGGAACCGCTTCCACACTTCGTGAGCGATCCGAAGCGCCAAAGGCGACGACAAAGCATGGCGCGCAAGCTTGCCAAGGCCATGCAATCCATGGATGGGGTCCGCTACGGCGGATCTAAGATCCGCACTTACGCAGAGGCTTCAAGTGATCGACGGTTCATCCAAGCCGCCAACCGACGAAAGTGGGTCCGTGGTCAAACGGAACCGCTTCCACACTTCGTGAGCGATCCGAAGCGCCAAAGGCGACGACAAAGCATGGCGCGCAAGCTTGCCAAGGCCATGCAATCCATGGATGGGGTCCGCTACGGCGGATCTAAGATCCGCACTTACGCAGAGGCTTCAAGTGATCGACGGCCTATCCAAGCCGCCAACCGACGAAAGTGGGTCCGTGGTCAAACGGAACCGCTTCCACACTTCGTGAGCGATCCGAAGCGCCAAAGGCGACGACAAAGCATGGCGCGCAAGCTTGCCAAGGCCATGCAATCCATGGATGGGGTCCGCTACGGCGGATCTAAGATCCGCACTTACGCAGAGGCTTCAAGTGATCGACGGTTCATCCAAGCCGCCAACCGACGAAAGTGGGTCCGTGGTCAAACGGAACCGCTTCCACACTTCGTGAGCGATCCGAAGCGCCAAAGGCGACGACAAAGCATGGCGCGCAAGCTTGCCAAGGCCATGCAATCCATGGATGGGGTCCGCTACGGCGGATCTAAGATCCGCACTTACGCAGAGGCTTCAAGTGATCGACGGTTCATCCAAGCCGCCAACCGACGAAAGTGGGTCCGTGGTCAAACGGAACCGCTTCCACACTTCGTGAGCGATCCGAAGCGCCAAAGGCGACGACAAAGCATGGCGCGCAAGCTTGCCAAGGCCATGCAATCCATGGATGGGGTCCGCTACGGCGGATCTAAGATCCGCACTTACGCAGAGGCTTCAAGTGATCGACGGCCTATCCAAGCCGCCAACCGACGAAAGTGGGTCCGTGGTCAAACGGAACCGCTTCCACACTTCAGAGCGATCCGAAGCGCGCACTCCTTGCAAGCACGAAGCTTTGGTGCAACAGCTCGTGAGTTAAAGAAGGAAGTGGCAAAGAAGCCACCAACGCATCGCCGTGTTTGAGGCCCAAATCTAATGGTGCCCCAACCTCGCCGCCCACACTCCCGCCTCGGGCGCTTAAGCCGAAGGATACAGCGCTGTAAATCCAACGCCAAAGCCCAAGACCGACGACGCCAAAGACAAAGGCGTCGCATGCGAATCGATGGTGAAGCCAACTCCCGCCACCACCACCAAACCGACTATCAAGGATCGCCTCGTCCTCGAAGAGAATCACGGGTCACTCCTCATGCGTGAGGTCGCACCTGCTCCAACAAGGACAAGAAGATTCCTCGCAGCTCTCCTATCGGATTGAAAATCGGTCCGAGAGTCCGCCGAGACTTCGCCCACATCGGCGAAAGTCTAGGCGAGTCACTTTCGAAGTTTCGATGGATTGACCCGTCCTCGGAAGAGGCGTTTTCATCGGCGATGAGGGCGTTATCTGTGCGAAAGATCGCGCCACATCACGGTTGCTCGGTACACCGCAGCGGGAAGAGCGTACTACAGGCAAGAGTCTGAAAATCTCGAAGGGATTCCCCAAATTGACGCAGCCATGCTTGTGCTCCAAGCTCATTAAGACGATGCTCTCGAGTGCAATTGCCATCAAGAAGCTCCGTAAAGGGTGTCGGCCTTCCAGACTCACCACGGAGATGCCGAGACCTAGGACAAGGCGATTCAAGAAAAGGATGATCTCCGAGAGGGTGAGCTGCCGAGGTCACTAATAATATGACCAGCAAAGAATCATCGCCACGGCTATTCCCAGCCGATCGCAACGGCTAACTCGCTTATGTCCGACTATCCGACGGTCCGTGATAATGATAAGCTTCAAGGGGTTACCCGCTGAGGATGATGCGCCGATATTGGCTCAAGAATCGATCCGATCATATCAGATCTAGCGAGGGGAGCCCCCAAGAAACACTTATGATCGCATGCATCAAGTGGCCAAAATGCTAGACGGCGCTGAATAAACAACGGAAAACTTCAAGTTAGAAATGGAGTTGGCCATGCACGATGAGAGAAATGCACCACCAACGCATCCAAGCCCCGACAAAACATCAAGGTGAATCAAGTCACACAACGCCGATGAAGATGATAGCGATTCGGATCGAGGAAGCACCGAAGATGATAACCCCCGAACCACGCCGACGCCGCTGCTCATGAGAGCCAGAAGATCAAAGACTTGGAGAGCAAAATCAATTCATTGATTTCCGCCAAGAAGTAAAGAAGACAGTATTCCTTGCCCATACCCGAGGGAGTGGAAGCAATCCCTTACCGTCGAAGTTTAACTTAATAAACTTCACACCATTTGACGGAAGGGTTCCCCGACGCAAAGACTTGATTTATTTCAAGTCACACCTCGAGTTATTTCGCAACGAACCCTTGATGGTTCGGTCATTCGCTGGCACCCTTCGTGGGGCTGCCTCGAATGGTACCGCCGCCTCAAGCCGGAGCATTCACCGGACGACATGGAGTCTAGCTTCCTTACCAATTTCTTTGATGACGATACCGAGGTATCGATCGACGCTGTTCGACGAGAAGCGTAAAGACGGAGAAACCGTGGACATCTTTGTTAAACGATTCGAACAAGGCAATGAACCGCCGGATCCAATAACGAGGAGTTCATCCTCCAAACCCGCCACAAAGAACTTATCAATAGATGTGCTTGAAGCAATGGGTACAGACCATCGATAACGTGGAAGGACTTGAAGGTTCGTGGAGAGCAAGCCGAGATTCCTCAAAAGGAAAAAGGCGAGAGGGGTCACCGACAACGGAAGCTCCGGCGTAACTTTGTCCCACGCTGCAAAGGGAAAGAGCAAGCCAAAGCGGCGGTTCGCGAACAAGCGTTCAACTCAACGGCCCAATGGCGGCAACAATGTGCGCCGGCCGCGAGCCGATCAAGCGTGGCAACACAGGCCACAAAAGCGAAGGCCTTAGAGCCGAGATTCCCAAGTCCTATTCCTTTAGGGACGGCGAGATTCGGTCTCTTCAAATATCTTGTGGAAAATAACAAGATCAAGCTCCTCCGATTCGTAATCAAGAGGAGGCGATGAACACTAATGACCCAAGATATCGGCATACCATA
This sequence comes from Asparagus setaceus, assembly GCA_012295165.1. Classification (NCBI taxonomy): domain Eukaryota; kingdom Viridiplantae; phylum Streptophyta; class Magnoliopsida; order Asparagales; family Asparagaceae; genus Asparagus; species Asparagus setaceus. Next base: position 74,499,280 of record CM022705.1, on the reverse strand, counting down.
GGCGCTTCATCACCCCACTAACTCGCTTCACTTTAAGGACAAAATCCGTGCTTTAATTGATGTAGGGTCATTACTATGAAGCCGCCCAAAGAGAAGAAGGTCGGGCGAATCACGGTATCCATAAGTTTCGGTCGGTGCCATTGACATGGTTTGAACTCAACCGCTGGTCAAAGTTGCAAGAAGACGGTGAATGACGACCCACACAAGCAACGCCGTAAAGGACTTGTATCGTGATATACCAATGGCTAAGTCTTGTGGGTCCACCCGCACTTACCGGAAGATGAGCAATGGGTAGCCTCTTCTTCAAGAATAAGCCGGGCGTAAGGGAAAGGCATGCCATGCTACTCCGCACTCGAGGGAAACGATGAACGTGGTAACATTCCACCGTCCGAAGGGGAACTCAAGCCCATGCCACCGTGAGTGGACAAGAGTATAAATACAAGTACCCGTAAGTCCCCCACCCTAATGCCAAAACGCCTCGTGAGTGGGGTACCAACAAATCCCCTCACTCGCGACAGAAAGCGCAATGCCAGTGGTCGCCAAAGAAGCTACAAGAAAGCACCGCGATGAAGTTCAACTCGGCGATCTCGTCGGTCGCTTGGGTGGAAGAGATAAGCGGGAACCGAACTCTCCATACCGCTCGACGCCATGGCCCAATTAGCCAATATCCCCGCAAGGATCACTCTCTATGAGTTCTTTGCGCTTATCAAAAGAGACGAGAGAAGCTCTTCAAGAAGCCCTCACGATTCGTAAGTCTTCCTCACCCGCATTAGGCCGAGTCCGTAAGAGTCGGCCCAAAGAATGCAACCTTGCGACTAAACACTTCCCCGCATCACCTTTACAAAGGAGGATATGCGACGAGGAATTCCAAGCACGATAGGCCGCTATACTTCACCGTATATTGGCTCTAGTGAAGTTAACCGATCCAAGTCGATCCGGTTCCACAGGAGCATCATGCCCTACGCCTCATGTATCATCACGGGAATTCACGCGACAAGCTAGCATCAAGCGGCACAATGATCTGGTTTAACACCGGTGGGTCCGCCCACTTGGTAAAATCCGGATTAAGTGCCAAATGGGGACTTAAAGTCCAAGTCACCGCTATGTGATTGACGCAGACTTCCTATAACTTATTGTTGGATTGACCTTGGATCCACGGTAATGTTATAGTCCCGCCTACTCTTCATCGGTGTCTCAAATATGTAGACACTAATAATGAGGTCAAGACGGTGGTCGCGACAAACAACCGCTTAAGGATGGAGAATTATTTCACCGATTCTCTCCTCTACGTAATGAGTCCTAAATCAATCATCGCCCAAGGTACGGACAGCGTGAAGAAGCCGACACCAAACCGGCTTGGTTATAGTGGAGGTTTTGTTTTAAATGACATTGTACCCCTTGTAATCAATCTTGACGATGAAGAATCGCCGATGAACATTGTAATTGGCAAATTGCCGATGAATCAATAAATGACGATTTAGAGTATCCTTTATCTTTGAATGATGTGATAACAGATTATACAATGATCCGTAGTTGCACCTCGCCAACTCGATCATCTTGCTTCACACAAAAGCGATTCAGGGACTCCTTTGGGACAACACTTGTCATCCCACCTAAGATCAAGTAGTGAAAGAGACTTGGTTTACTAAAAGGAGATGCGCCCAACGTAATCATTTCTTTGAAGAAGGTGAAGATGACAATGGGCCTATCCTCCACACATTCGATATAGTCCAAACACCGGGTATCATGAAAAGATGGGGTATGACTTGACACGAGGGAAGGTCTATGTTTCTGACGAGGCCCTCGAACCCTCCTAAAGCCGCATATGTCCCAAGAGGAAAGCCTGATAATTACTATGCATTTAGAAGGGGATTGGGATACTAATCCTCCTCGAAGATGAATGCTCGTGGTCGATTGATAATAATCCACCCGTGAGGGAGACGACATTCGCCCGACTCTTCGCTTGGGATTCTCGACACCTCTGAGAAGCTTTCAAGGCTTTGATGTCTAATATGGCCACGATCGATCCTGCTACTATTGAGGGTGATGAAGATATGCCAACATGGGAAGACCCATGGATCCATCAACTTCGAGCGGTTTGGGGATAGGTTCGAACAAAGAGAACCCCCACTAAGGATGAGGTAGTCCAAAGTTAATATGGGTGATGAAGAGCATCCCAAACTCATAAACATCAGCAATACTTCCTTCGAAGAAAAGGAAGAGTTGATTGCCCTAATCGTGAGTATATCGATGTATTCACCGAGTTACGAGGACATGCCAGACTCGACCCTAATGTGGCAACACATCGCCTCAACATCAAGGCGGATGTCAAACCCGCCAAGCAACAAAGAAGACGGTTTCGGCCCACAAATATTGGAGGCAATTGTTGTGAAGTGAAGAAACTCATAGAATCGGATTCGCCGAGGAAATTCAACATCCGGATTGGGTGGCGAATATAGTCGGTCATGAAGAAGAATGGTTCGATTAGGATGCAATGGAACTGAGACCTAATGGCTGCTTAGAAAGGATGATTTCCTCCAATCACCGACGTCATAGTTGACAATACATGTGGATTGAGAGGATGTCCTTTATGGATGGCTTTTCGGTATAATCAAATCAAGATGTACCCGATGGCGTAAACAGCGTTGAGCAGCCCATCGGCATATATTGCTACGGTCATGCCGTTCGGCCTCAAAATGCCGCAAGCAACATACCGGAGAGCAATGACGGAGATTTTCCAGATCATCTTCGAAAACGGTCGAATGCTACGCCGACGATTTGGTCGTGAAAGCCGTGACAAAGGAGATCACATCAAAGATCTTAGAGCGGTATTGAACTCATGCGAACTCATCGCCTAAAGATGAACCCCGCCAAATCCTTCCTTGGGATGTCGGTGGCAAGTTCCCGGCCGTCGTCGCAAACAAAGGAATCCACGCCGATCCCGACAAAGTGAAGGCAATTCAAGAGTTGCAACCTCCGAAATCCGAGAGAACTCGGGGTTACAAGGACGACATGACATCCGACGGTTCATATCGAACCTATCCGAAGTGCCACCGCTCTCCAAGTTGAACAAGAAGGGCGGTCATATATTTGGGGCGGCCTTTGCCCGAAGGCATTGAAGAGATCAAGTCGTATCTCGCTAAACCTCTGTTCTTGTTGCACGCGGTCGGAAAACCATTTTGATCTACGCCAAGGCAACGGATCACTGCTAAGCTTTACTCGCGCCAAGGCGGCAATGATCCCGCAGCGGCGATGTATTACAGGCGAACATTAGTGGTCTTTGAGTCTCGATATCCAATGGTGAAGCGGTGCCTTGCATTAGTGTTAGCGATTGAAAAATCGACACTATTTAGTCGGACGAGGCGATTTATGTTATCTCTAATGTAAATCGGTCGAATATTTATGACCCACCGCCTCAATGAGTTGGCGTTTGGCGAAATGGGCCTTACTTGTCCCAATATGACTTGCACTTCAAACAGAAGTCGGTCGGGCGGCGATTGTGATCTCGGCCCGGCAAGCGGATGCGGTTGAGCTATATGATGATCTTCGGATGAAGTTCAAGAAGTCAACACTACATCGCACCAACAAATATGGCGATTGTATTTTGGCGGAGCCTCTCGAGCTACCAATGTGGCAAGTGCCCGGATGTTCTAAGATTTCGGTCGGGTTGTCTTAGTTTCCCGGAAATCATGTCATGCCCGTCGCGTACTCACTCGAACCTTGCTCTAATAATGTAGCTGAATACAATGCGCTACTTATTGGACTTAGTTTAAGCCAGTGGGGTCGAATATCTCGGCGTATGGCGACTTCGCAATTGATAGTTAAGCGGGTTCGTGGTGACTACGGTCGAACCCCGATCCGTCCCCTATCATCGTAGCCGTGGAAATGGCGGACTCATTCGAAGAATTCTTCATCGAATATATCCAGCGCCGAGCGGCTCATCGCGGGCATACGGCGTTAGGCTGTGTCGTTAGCACAACCCTCCAAGACCGAAAGCAATTAGTTACGGTCGGGACTCACCAACTTTTGTACCAGGTATGATGAGGCACAAGGAGATAAGGGGTAGCTACCAAAAGTACATGCGACCCAAACCAAGTTGGAGCCAGATTGGCTTTCCTATCATCGACTATGTCTTACATGGCATTCTCACGAAGACGGAGGGAGAGAGAGTCAATCCCTAAGAGCTCCAAGATTCTTTTATGACACGGAAACCCGTGATGTTATATCGCCGAGGGTACGATGGTCTTTACTCCGATGCCTTCGAACAAGGAGGCGTAAGAGGTCCTTCGAAGCACACGCAGTGAATGTGGTGCGCACCGGCCGAGTCCCAAGCTCTACGATCGAATCGAGAATGGGCTACTTCGCCAACAATGATTAATGGCGGTCGATGCGGCTCGGAAATGCCGCAGCGTGTCAAATTCCGCGAATTATATGCATCGGCCTCTGGCGGTTGCATCGCCGGCCACATCACGGCCATTGAGACATGGGGAATGGACATTGTAGGTCCCATTTTTCCTCCGTCGATCAAAGCGTCGGTTTATTCTAGCAATTACCGACTACTTCTCCAAGTGGGCGGAAGCAATCCCGCTAAAGGAAGTAAAGGCAAATCAGTCGTCAAATTTATCAAACACCATGTCATCTATCGACATGGTGTCCCAAACGGATCGTGCATGACAGCGGTCCCGGTTCATCGGCAATTCCTTCATCGAGGTTTTGCGAGAAATTCAAGATACAAGGCGTCTGCGTCGGCGACTATAATCCGGTACCAAATGGATTAGCGAGGCATTCAACAAGGCGATTATCAAAATTCTATCGAAGCTTGTGAAAAGTAACAAGCGAGGCTGGGATGATAAACTTCGGAGAAGCACTGCGGCGTATCGCTGTGATGCATGCGCCAGCGAGAACAACCGTACTCCACAGTCTGGGTGTGAAGCGGTTCTCCCATTGGAAATTCAGATCCGTCGCCGCGCCCTTTCAGCGAGATGGCGGTAGAAGAACAACATCAGCGTCTCGAAGAGCTTGAGATGTTAGATGAGAAGCTCGAGGCTCAACAATGCATTGAGTTCTACCAAGCTAGGATGTGAAGGCTTTCAACAAGAAAGTTCGACAGAGAACCTTTAGAAGGAGATTTGGTCCTCATTTCGGCGACCGATAATCCTCACTTCCAAAAAGAAAGGTAAATTGAACCTAAATGGGAGGCCGTTTGTAATAGAAGCGGTTTACTCAATGGTGCATATCGCCTAATTACCCAAAATGGCGGCCAGGCAATTAATCTTAGATAAATGGGAAGTTCTGAAGAAATACTACCCATAGTATCTTGGGATAACCCGTTCGGCGGGGAAGTTCCTCGTGGGATGTTTCACCCACTTTTCTTGAGGATAACCCTAGATTTGTCTTCCATCATAATTTCCCCACCGATCAAATTCCTTGGCGGTAGGTCTACAAATTTTACGGTACATTACCAAAATCCCTCTTGATTCCTTCTATGAACAAGAGGCCCACTCAAAATTCCTTTCCTTGTTGGAGAGAGAATATAAAATCCTTCCTCTCCAGCGTAAAATCCTTCGTGTCAAGCGGAAGGGTTTCATCTTTATCTTAGGTAGCGCCGGTGAAGGTATCTTGTAGGGATTTTCAGACCGGGTTGTCCGTGAAGGTCGCTGAGTCTTCGGTTCTCGGTGGAGATCCACTCTTAGTTCCATCTTCATCTTAGGTAGCGCCGGTGAAGGTATCTTGTAGGGATTTTCAGACCGGGTTGTCCGTGAAGGTCACTGAGTCTCTTCGGTTCGGTGGAGATCCACTCTTAGTTCCATCTTCATCTTAGGTAGCGCCGGTGAAGGTATCGTAGGGATTTTCAAGCGGGTTGTCCGTGAAGGTCACGAGTCTCTTCGGTTCGGTGGAGATCCACTCTTAGTTCCATCTTCATCTTAGGTAGCGCCGGTGAAGGTATCTTGTAGGGATTTTCAGACCAGGTTGTCCGTGAAGGTCGCTGAGTCTTTTCGGTTCTCGGTGGAGATCCACTCTTAGTTCCATCTTCATCTTAGGTAGCGCCGGTGAAGGTATCTTGTAGGGATTTTCAGACCAGGTTGTCCGTGAAGGTCACGAGTCTCTTCGGTTCTCGGTGGAGATCCACTCTTGAGTTCCACCCTTTCCAAGTGGCACCGGTGAAGGTAAGCGGAACTTTCATCTTAGGTAGCGCCGGTGAAGGTATCTTGTAGGGATTTTCAGACCAGGTTGTCCGTGAAGGTCACTGAGTCTCTTCGGTTCTCGGTGGAATCCACTCTTAGTTCCATCTTCATCTTAGGTAGCGCCCGTGAAGGTATCTTGTAGGGATTTTCGAACCGGGTTGTCCGTGAAGGTCGCTGAGTCTTTTCGGTTCTCGGTGGAGATCCCTCTTAGTTCCATCTTCATCTTAGGTAGCGCCGGTGAAGGTATCTTGTAGGGATTTTCAGACCAGGTTGTCCGTGAAGGTCACTGAGTCTCTTCGGTTCTCGGTGGAGATCCACTCTTAGTTCCATCTTCATCTTAGGTAGCGCCGGTGAAGGTATCTTGTAGGGATTTTCGAACCGGGTTGTCCGTGAAGGTCGCTGAGTCTTTTCGATTCAACGGTAAGGAATCTGGCTGTTAGCCTCATCGGGAAATAGAACACATTCTTCCTTTCCCACCTCAATCAATCTTAGTCGGTTCGGTCATTCTCGGTCAAAGAAGGCACCAAGATTCATCTTGGGGTATTTTATCCCGGCCTAAGAAGGGATAAAGCCAGCGCCTCACCGCAGCGTTGCGGTTTAGTCTTTCTCGATTGAAGAAGACACGAGTTGATTACGGGGCATTTTATCCCGGCCTAAGAAGGGATAAAGCCAGCGCCTCCTGCAGCGTTGCGGTTTAGTCTTTCTCCGATTGAAGAAGACACGAGTTGATTAAGGGCATTTTATCCGAAGCCTAAGAAGGGATAAAGCCAGCGCCTCACCGCAGCGTTGCGGTTTAGTCTTTCTCCGATTGAAGAAGACACGAGTTGATTACGGGGCATTTTATCCGAAGCCTAAGAAGGGATAAAGCCAGCGCCTCACCGCAGCGTTGCGGGTAGTCTATTCCGTGACAAAAGGCGAAGCTCGTATTCAACATCGTAGCATTAAGTCTAAGAGTTTCATTCTTTTAGCACAACGCTGTGTGTAGAACGGATTTAGATAATCTACATGCTAGCCCAACTCAAGCGGTAGTTGGTAAAGGCTCATCAAACCCGCTGAGGGTCGGGGTTGGCCAATAACCCTAAAGTCAGCGCCTCACCGCAGCGTTGCGGTTTAGTCTTTCTCGATTGAAGAAGACACGAGTTGATTACGGGGCATTTTATCCGAAGCCTAAGAAGGGATAAAGCCAGCGCCTCCTGCAGCGTTGCGGTTTAGTCTTTCTCCGATTGAAGAAGACACGAGTTGATTACGGGGCATTTTATCGAAGCCTAAGAAAGGATAAAGTCAGCGCCTCACCGCAGCGTTGCGGGTGGTCTCTTGCGTAAAAAGAGTCTGAAGCCTATGTATTCGATATCATAGCAACAAGTCTAGAAGAGTTTCATTCTTTTAGCACAACGCTGTGTGTAGAACGGATTTAGATAATCTACATGCTAGCCCAACTCAAGCGGTGGTTGGTAAAGGCTAATCAAACCCGTTGATGGTGAGGGTTTGCCAAAATCCTATAAGTATTATGGTTAATTATTTACGTGAGTAAAAGAATCATAATAAATAGTGAAAGGGATGGATCTTATTCATTTGAAGCAAATATAGAAGGAGCTACAATTATCGAGACAATTGATTCAAGCAAAGTTATGATAATACATCTAAATAAAAATCGTAGCGACACAGGTGAACAAAGAGAACGAGAAAAGTCTCGCAGCACATCGAACTTCATTGGCAATCGGTAATGTGAAGGAAGCAAGGTCGGCCTTGGCGGCTAATTTTTCCTCTGGATCGCTCGAACCGAGCCTTGGCTTCCTTCTCAAGTTCCTCTTGAATTAGCGGCAATAGCGGCCGCATGTTCCCGACGCATCGCCTCGAGGACTTGCTTCTCCGCGTTGATGACATCACGGACTCTGGTGCACTCGCGTGAAATCCTTCAGCGTCTTCTCCTTGAGCAGTCACGATTCACATGCGTTCGACATGGGTGTGGTACAAGTTTATCTTCTTTAGCGGCAGCTATCGCTCATATGAGTTCGAAAATATGATCTCTTGCTCGATATTTTCCTCTCGCGGCAGCGTTCACGAGAAGCCTTGATCGAGCCGTCGGCGAGTCGTATCACCTCATCATGATTCAAAAAGGCTAAATCCTCCACACGGTATGCAAGAGTTAGCCGGCTAGTGAGCTTTGCTCTAGCGATTAACTAGTGAGGGCCACCAACACGCTGAATTTCCTCCAAGATACTCAATATGAATGGGCGTAAGACCATAGGAGCCCATCTAACCTCGATAATAGAGATCGCCTGTTTCAAACTATTCTCCAACAGCTGAAGGAGACCCATCACAGAACTGGGGTCAGGAACGGCAGATTTTTGGCCCGGGGCAATCTCGGCAATAGGTTGAATCCGTGGAAGTGGTCGTCAAGATTAACACAGGGCCTCCACCGCGCCCTATACTCGAAGGGTGGAAATCTGGTTCGGCCAAAGTAGGGAGGCGGTGGAGCGGATGATGGAAGCGATCCCTCAATCTCGTCATCCGAAATTATGATAGTAGGCTCAGGCTTCGCGGGTTTCTTCATACGAGTGTTCGCCTCGCTGCGGTTCGCTTCCTCGGTGGAAAAAGGCCTTCTCCCGGATGACCTTGAGAATCGAGACTTGACATTGGGAGCCTTGAAGTAGGCGAATAATCATGGAGCATCCTCCTACCACAAGAGAATAAAGGGTTAACAGATCATTTAGGAGAATATCTTTAAAAAAAAAGGGAAGCAAGATAAGGCGAGAACTCTTCTCGAAACCCATGAGATCAGTCACGACCTTATAACGGTATGACGATTTCATCCGTATTAAATACGGGAGAGCGATAAATATAGCAGCGTAATCAAGCGGTAATATATTCCGTTCTGAGGCGAGAATGCGGTGTGAAATCGCTCGATTAAAGCTATCGAGGCGGGTGATCTTTGAAGCCTCAATCCTCCGCGAAGGAGAATCTCGGCTCTTCCCAATCGCCTCACAAAGGAGAGCGAAGCGGGGTCATAGCGAGCGTGCACAATCTGAAGCCTCAACCCTCACGAAGGAGAATCTCGGCTCTTCCCAATCGCCTCACAAAGGAGAGCGAAGCGGGGATACAAGCGCATATATGCGAGAATATGATATGGCGGCGCACCACGAAAGAAGAGGCGTGCATTCCGCAGCGCCGTCGCGAGTTGACCGACTCCTCGAGGCGTGATCTTCCGGCGACATCGGAAAGGCGCAAAGACAAATAAAGTCGGATATGCGATGAAAATCAGCGAAAGGCATCAAAGAAGACGAGCGGCTCGTCAACCACGATCGGTGCCGTGACTCAAGTCGATCGGCGTCGGATCTATAGGCGGAAGGTAAGCGAATTGGTCGAACTACAGATACCCTCTAGATTAAGCCGTCTTAATCGGGGATATTATGTGATTTCTCCTAGTAGATCTCACCGCTCGGCGATCCTCTCGCCGTGAGTGTGATCCCCTCGGTAACCGTTTCCTTCCGTGAAACGAGCCCCTTTACATCTAGTTCGAACGGGTCTCTACGGATCGGGATTAGCGGTGGTCCACGGACACAATAAGTCCCGACACGGGCAAAGAACCCATAGCGAGGATCGATATAGCGAGAGATCACCGGCGTTTGTTCAAAAGGATAAAAGTTGTAATCTTTTTGATTTTCATTGTAAGTCTTAAAATAAAAGCGATATTTCTCTTTGAATTTGTTTGGTAGTAGTTCGGATGTTTTCCTCGATTCTCGGTCAATATGGTGAGTCCTTGGTCGACGAGGAGGTGCCAAGACACGCCAGACTTCACTTAACATTGGCTATTTCAATTGGCTAGTGAATATCGGGCGGGGTATCTCACCTTCCGAAAGTAAATGAGGAATGCTTCATTGAGCCTTATTTTCCCTGTCGTTTTGCTCGCCAGTTCGGTTACTGCATGCACGAGAAGAAAAAAAAAAAAAAAAAAAGAAAAGAAAAGAATTTACAAAACCCTCGTACACGTACCTCGTTGCTCGGAGGAGAAAGACGGCGCGAGACGAGATGAAAACAAGAGGAAGAGAGCAAAAGGGGGGGCCGGCCTAGGTCAGCAAGAAAGAAGCTTTGTGGGTATTTATAATAATCTCACATAGACCCAATCCTCTTTGAATAAGGAGTCCTATTTGGCAAGAAGTAGGAATTCTAATTGGAGCCCAAATCAATTCTAATTAGGACTCTAATCAGCCCCTAATTAGGAGTTCTAATTGGAATCTTGTTTGGATGTCAAGATGGCGTCAAATCAGTCCGTTGATTGACCCCTACTCCCTCCGCTATATTTGGAAAGATTAGAAGGTTTATTGGCGGGATAACGCCAGCGAAAGCCCCATCGGCCGATCAGCGTCGCCTAATCCTACTCAACTAGGATTACGGTATAAGCTGTTTCCCAATTTATCGAAGTTCGGAAGAATATTTTCACAAAAATATTCTTAGGGATAACTTCGATCGTCGCGGATGCATCGGCCGATCAGCGTCGCCTAATCCTACTCAACTAGGATTACGGTATAAAGCTGTTTCCCAATTTATCGAAGTTCAGGAAGAATATTTTCACAAAAATATTCTTAGGGATAACTTCGATCGTCGCGGATTGCATCGGCCGATCAGCGTCGCCTAATCCTACTCCACTAGGATTACGGTATAGCTGTTTCCCAATTTATCGAGAAGTTCGGAAGAATATTTTCACAAAAATATTCCTAGGGATAACTTCGATCGTCGCGGATTGCATCGGCCGATCAGCAGCGTCGCCTAATCCTACTCAACTAGGATTACGGTATAAGCTGTTTCCTAATTTATCGAAGTTCGGAAGAATATTTTCACAAAAATATTCTTAGGGATAACTTCGATCGTCGCGGATTGCATCGGCCGATCAGCGTCGCCTAATCCTACTCAACTAGGATTACAGTATAAGCTGTTTCCTAATTTATCGAAGTTCGGAAGAACATTTTCACAAAAATATTCTTAGGGATAACTTCGATCGTCGCGGATGCATCGGCCGATCAGCGTCGCCTAATCCTACTCCAACTAGGATTACGGTATAAACTATTTCCAAAATTTCAGCGAGGAGTTCACGGAGAATAAATCCATATTCTTAAGGATAACTTCGGTAACCCTTAATGTCCTCCACCATAATCTCCAAGAGAGGATAATCGATGAAGAGTGAAAGTCATGTTGACACCGATAATCATATCCTCCGTAGTTAAACCAACAACACACGGATGATGAAGGAATTAGCAGAGTAAGGGTTATGAAATTCCATGTACTCGACCACGACCAATGTGTAAGCCAACAAAGGTTAGCCGACATATGGAGAAGTCAAAAGTCGATGGTTAGTCAAACAACGACCAACCGACACGAAGTTACAAACAAAACTCACCCACCGGCTTGAATCAAGATAACAAGCGGTCGGACAATAAATGCGACACCGTGATCTTATCGGGGAATCCTACAAGAAGCTGGATGATCTGAAAGAATCGAAGACTTGAAGCTATCTTTTGGGACCCTCGGCCGGTGAAGGCGGGAACCATCATGTCAAAGCATCGGACTCATTAAGAATTGAGGAGGCGGCTTTGGAGGGTATCTGTGGCGTTGAAAAATACTTACAAGATCTCGAAACCAACTTCGTGGCGAAGTCGGCGAATGACAACCCATCGAATGATCACGGGCGTCGGATCGTTAAAGCCAGCGAACTTCGGCGGCGAACCCTAGCGTCACAAACGGTTCGCCGGACTTGAATGGGCGATCAGTTCGAGACCGTTGAGCGGAGCGAACCAAGAATTAGTCCGGAATCAAATCTGAGCGGAATCTAAGTCGGGAGAAAGCCAAGAGTCGAGAGAAAGCGGCGAAGCGGAAAAAGCGGCGCCTCGGCTAACTTGGAGGTTACCGCAGCGAGTGGAAGTGGTCGAGGTACAATTTCGGCCGAACCACCTCGGCGACGAAGTAGGGGTACCACAGTGGCAGAGGTGGCTCGGCTCATCGACCAAATGGCTAAAGCCCGACCCCTCATGCTATAAATAGGGGGTTCTCCTCACTTCAAGGAGGAGGGATTTTTAGGCGTCGAGGTCGGATTTTGGGAATTTGGCTTGGATTTTGGCGGACTTAAGAAGAGCCTGAGATCTCTGACGCGGTTCGAGCACCGGCGAGCTCAAGTCGATCGGCGTCCGGATCTATAGGCGGAAGGTAAGCGAATTGGTCGAACTTCTGAGATACCCTCTAGATTAAGCCGTCTTAATCTCGGGGATAATTGTGATTTCTCCTAGTAGATCTCACCGCTCGGCGATCCTCTCCTTCGTGAGTGTGATCCCCTCGGTAACCGTTTCCTTGTGAAGCGAGCCCCTTTACATCTGTAGTTCGAACCGGGTCTCTACGGATCGGGATTAGCGGTGGTCCACGGACACAATAAGTCCCGACACGGGCAAAGAACCCATAGCGAGGATCCGATATAACAGATCCTCGCTTGTTCAAAAGGATAAAAGTTGTAATCTTTTTGATTTTCATTGTAAGCCTTAAAATAAAAGCGATATTTCTCTTTGAATTTGTTTGGTGAAGTTTGTAAGCAAGTTCAAATCAATGACAATCATCCCAACTTTTACATGAAACGGTCTTGACCAATCTCAGCGGGGCGGCTTCAGCCCACTTTGAGAAATACTCGATTATCGCCAATATGAAGCGATGTCCTTTTGAAGAAGGTGGAGAAATTGGACGGCGATGTCCATTCCCCGTTTGAATGGCGGGGCGTGGCGGTAGGATGCAAGTGTTCGGAGGTTGGTGAAGGTAATTAGCATGTATTTGTACGCATGGCATCGTTTAAGCGTAAGCCCGCGGCATCCTACCATTGTCGGCCAATAATAACCGAAGTTCACGCAACCGTCCCATAACTTGGGTCGGTGGTGTGCTCCACAAACACCGTCGTGAGCTTCTTTCAAGACTTGCTCTGCTTCCTTAGTTGACAAACATCGGACGATAACCCATCATATGACCTTCTATATAAGGTGCGTAGTTGGGAATCGTAGTAAAATCTTGGCCTTCGCCCGGCGAATTGACTCCCTTTCTTTTATGTCTTGGGCAATATCCCATACAAGACATAGTCGATGATCGGAAACCGCCGGTCTCGTGCTTCAAGTGATTTAGGTTAGTCCTCATTGCTTGGACTGTAATGCATATTTTGGCGAAATAGTTGCCGACTAGACACAATAACTTGCCGAGTAGCATTCCAGGCGGGGCTAAGCGTAGCTGCAAGAGCGCCGAAGCATCGCATAAGTGTTCATAAGCGGGGCACATGATCAATGTAAAAGCTTTCAAAGGAGTCACTAAAGTTATGGCTGCTGCATGATGAGGATAAGGTCCTCGTGCGACCGTATTCTCCTCTTAGTTGCTTCACGACTAGGCTGTGAATCCCCAAATGCTTCAAGGTGCTTCACGCCTAAATGTTTGGCTATGTCGAGACCAATCAATAGCGCATTATACTACCTTTCGTTATTGGTGCATGGTTCGATAATGACCACGGCTTCGTGGTATCCGCGTGGTTTTCGCGGAGATATCAATACTACCCCCTCGGCTACAGCGGGGCGTCGGGGAGTTGCTCTCGAGCTCGATCAAGAACAAGCTGCCACACTGTTCCTTAGAGACCAGATTAGCTTCATAAGGTTCATCGGGCATGTCTTGATACAATTCGACTTTCCCTTTCAATGGATGGTTAGCCATAAGATCACACCTGACTTGACCCTTCATCGCCTTCGAGGTTTGAAGTGAATGTCGTCTTGAGATAGCGGCAATGCCCATCTAGCTATTCGACCATTCAGCGTGCGGTGGGTCATGAATACCGTATAGGGTCAATTTTGGAGATGGCGTGTATGGTGCGTCCCACTAGATAGTGCATCTTTTGGATGGCGAAGACCAAAGCCAAACATTCCTTACGAGCGGGAGGATATCGATATTCGCCCCGACAACGCCCCATCGAGGTAATAGACCGCTTGTTCGTGGTCATTGTCATCGTCTGTGCTAAGAGACACGCTAGCATACTCGTAGTGCGGATGTAAATCGAAATGGCTTTCTGATTTAGGTGCAACCAACACGGGGATTAGGCGGATCGTTTTGATCTCTTGAATGCCTTCCGACAATCTTCATCCCAAGCGAGCGATACACCCTTCTTCATGAGCTTGAGAATGGTTGACATTTCCCAGATAAATTGGAGATGAATCTGCGAATGTAAGCCAAGCATTGGAGGCCACGAAGCTCTCGAGGCTTCTAGGAGGTGGAAGTTCTTGGATAGCTTTGACTTTGTCAGGGTAAGTCATTATACCATCTGCTGTGACCACGAATCGAAACTTGCCACTAGACATTCCCGGAAAAGACTTAGGCTGGGTTCATCCTCGGTGATGTGCGCATTATCTCAAATGTAGTCCTCAAGTCGTGTAAATGATCACTTTTGTGGCGACTCTTGACCACTAAATCGTCTACGTAGCATTCTCTTGTCTTAGTAAATGTTTTGGAAGATGAGTAGTCATAACTGTTGGTATGTTGCCCTGCATTTTCAAGCCGAAGGCATAAGCGTATAACGGTATATTCGGCGGTGTTGGAAAGCGTGTGCTTTTCATCATCGGGTGCATTTTGATTTGATTGTACCACGAAAAACCATCCATAAAGACATCTTTTCAAACCCTGCGTGTTATCGGCGATAATATCCGTGATTGGTAAAGGAAAATCATCTTTCGGACCGCTGAATTTAAGTCGATAATCAGCGCCGCGGTAGGATCGTCGCTTTTCTTCAAAGCGGTACTATATTGGCTACCCGGTCGGGATGTTGAACCTCGAATGAAACTGCTTTGATCGGCTTCTCGATTTCTTTCTCAATGGCCTTCATGACTGAGGGCAAATCGTCGTTCTTTGTTGTTTAACGGGCTTAGCGCTGGCTCGATATTAAGGCAATGCATAGCCACTTTCGAGGGTCTAAGCGGGCATATCTTCATAACTCCAGCGAAGACATCGATATATTCCGTACCAAAGCGATAAGGCTCTCCTTTTCTTCATTTGTCAAACTACAGCTTATGAATATGGGCTTGGACTAGCTTCATCCCCATATCAACTTCGGACTATTTTGTCATCGGTGGGCGGTTCGTTGTTCAAAGCGATGTTCCCATTGCATTCCAAGCTGGCGACTCAATGGATCCTCGAATAGCGGTAGAGATCATCTTCTTGAATCTCTACCGGATCAATCGAGGTCATATTGGCCATCGGGGACCTAATTTCTGTCCTATCTTGGCGTCGAGAATCGAGCTGCTCGGAAGATGAGTGATCGACTCACCCTCGATCGTAGCGTGCCGCGATGCGGCGACTCATATCGACCCTTTACGAGTTTTATGATAGTAATCATCGGTGGCCTTAGGGACATAGCGGTCGGATCGGTGTCGATGCCTCTCCATAGTTTAAGCCTTCTTTGTGAAGAAAGTCATACCCCATTTTCTTCATCAAATGTTGCCTTCCAGTGAAAATATGAAAATTGGGGTTCTTTTCCTTTTGCTTGGGGTTGTTCCACCTCGGCTTGCAATGGTTTGTCGACCGCCCAAAGATAATGTCTTCGATCATTGTTCGGTGGTATCACAAAACCGCCATAAGAGTCATTATGCCTTTGGGTCATCATGAGCGGCGGCGAGTTGGCATGTCGCGTAGGTTGACATACAACCGTGGCGAAATTCGACATTAAGTCGATTATGACTTTTAACACCGGTCGTAAGCTAAATCATAATCTTCATTGAAAATGGCGATATCGTCATCGGGATCATTGGATCGATTACAAAGGGTTTTACATCATTGAACACAACTCCTTGTTGGGACTCTATGTCGACCTCATTTCATTTGTCATAGTCCTCGATCTGTGGTTCATCGGTTTGGCCCTCCTCAAGGTAGTGGGCGAATCGATAAAATAATTCTCCACACCTTTGAATGGTTGCCTTTCGACCAATGTTTTAACCATCCCTCTTCATCTACATACTTCATGCATTGATGCAATGTAGATGGGGCGATCAAGTTTTCATGGATCCGTGGTCGACCCAATAGCAAATTATAGGATGTATCGGCATCAATGGCGTAGCGGTGGCGTCGTCTTCAAGTCTCCTATCGACATCGAGTTTGATTTTGCCCAAGGGACGAATTGGTGGCATTGAAACCGTAGATGGTAGTCGGTTGTCGCTAAGCGATGCGTGGTATCGAGATGTTGTATAATTCTCAAAGGGATGATACTCAATGCGCATCCCGGGTCAACTTGAGCTCGGTTGATCCGGACGAGCCAATGTAACGGTAAAGTATAATGGCTGTCATGCCGGGTTCTTCACTTGCATGTCCTCAGGAGAAGGTAATGCAAGGTATTGGCCCCTTGAAGACCTGGTGACATTGAAGCAAACTACATTGAGCTTTACGGGAAATGGCGAAATGCTTCGTTGTCCTTGATGCTTCTCATGAGCTTCTACGGTAGATTGAGAAAGCCGTAAGAGTTCAAACAAAGTGATCCTGTAGGGATGTTGGAGAGTTGGGCTAAAACATCCGAATTGGAAAGGGGCCTTCAAAGTTTCGGTCGTCCTTCACGAGTGCTTTGTTGTCTGGACCTCCCTTGTTTTGGGCTCACCAGTGGCGCTTTCTTTCGTCGGGTGTTGCCTCGGGATACTCCTTAAGAACTCCTTTCCACCACGGGTGGCAATCTTTGATGCAGTGCATGGCGGGGCGATTTGCTCCTTTCGGCCCGTGAGGGTGGCGTTACAAGTCTTCCCCTTGGACTTTGAAGAAGTCCATTGCTCATCGATAGCAAGTCGAGGCGAACCCACATAATTTAAGCCTTTGGTGGTGTAAGGACCATACCTTGTTCCTCCGTTCTTTGGAGGTCAAAGTTCACAACTCTGGCTTCCGCTTGAGGGATCGGCTTTACTCCATCTTGCACTTGGAACTCCGAAAAATCACCAAATTGGAGGGTGACCATGTTTGCAGACACCTTCTTACGGTCCTCTCATGAGTCATAACACTGCTTCTAACAAGACTTGGATCTTGTCCTTCAAAGCGTAGCATGACCACGTGGTGGTGTACCATTCGATGGTACATGCGATATTTTGGATCATCCGTCCTTGAAGCTTCCTCGGCTTCCTCATTTAGGGGCGTGATCTTGTTCATTTTGAGTAAAGTTTTAAGGATTGGTATGACTGGTCATCCTTAAAGTCATACTTCCTCGAGGGCGGTACATCAAAAACATTCGATTTACGCTTGAAGGGTCTCGAAGTGGGTTGGGTCTCCACGGCCAAAGTCTCCTTCCCCTTCGGCGCTTTTGGGGAATAAAATTATTACGATTACCCCTTTTATGGCGAGAATCACGGGGTTCCTCGGCCCGATCCTCATAAGCATGTTCTCAACTTGCTGCATACCTCACCAATTCTCTCCAAGAGTGTGCTTCAACCGCACCCATCTTTGAAAGTATGTTGATCGAGAGGTTGGCTCGCACATCCGATGAATGTAAACCGAGGCTGGTCGGGAGTGCAAAGGCAGATTCGGCAGCCGAGCGTCTTTGCCGGACTCCGTCTTCTTTTGCTTTTCGACTAGCAAAGTGGCCATAGACACCTCGGTGTCATCATCGAAGAATCGGGCCATAAAAGCCTGCACATCTTTCCAAGAGTGATAGAACCGGGCTCTAACCTTGAAACCATTGGCGACTCCTTAAGAGTGCTAATGAATAACCGGTCATGATAGGATCGTTACCGTTATATGCCGGTTTCGCTTAGAAGTAATAGATGTGTTGCGACGGAGAGCTTTTTCCGTCGGCGCACTAAATTAAGTGGCTTGAATTTGGAGGATATGGGACATCATCCCATTCTATAGGGTATGGCCTTGCCACTGACTCATAGATTGCCCTTGGAGTTTCGTGGTGTCCACCGCTTTTGGAAATCCCGCAACATATGATCCTGCTCTTTGATGCAGCGGATTCGATTCGCTTCGATGACATTGAGTGAACATCATGATCCCGTCGTAGCCTTCTTGCTTCGATCCGGATCCTCCTTCGTCCATCTTCTTCTTGCCCACAACTTTCTCCATCATCATCTCTAAGCGTCGATAGATTCTTGTTGCGCAAGAATAATAGCTTGTTGCTCTTCAATTCTTCGTGCCATCTCTTCTTCTCGCTCGCCATGAGGACAGCACGATCCAACTGAAATCGATATTTGAAGGTTGAGATGTAGCGATGGCGAGTTCTCAATTCTTGAAGGACCCCGATAGCTGGCTATAATCGAGCAGGATTGCATACAGTGCGAAGGCGGGTGCCGATGGCGCCTGGCTATTGATTAATCGTCGTAAACACAGGGAGTACTCGAGGTTCGGGCGATTGGGCTGCTTATCGGGGTCTTGCTCCGCTCCTCCCAACAATGTTAATAGTCACTCCATGACCCTCGTGGGCCGCTTGCCTTTACGGTGGAACGCCGTCTAGTTGGCCAGATTGGATAACAGCTCAAAAGCCGAAGGCGATCGTTGATGAACATTGGGCCAAGATCGCAGAGATGAGCTTCTCCAGCGGCAATGAGGCGCATTTGATTGGCATCGCGCTTGCGTGTGAGATAATCCGCGGAGATCGGAAGTGGGTGTACCCCGGTTGATTACGAAAAATGAGCCTCGCGTGAGAGGGTTTCAGTAGAGTTTGGCGAACTGGCGAGTTGCCACTTCCCTTAGCTCTGGCGAAGCTTATGGCGAGGTTAAGCCATCCGGCGAGTTCATCGGCTCGGCATGGACCTCATGTTGGCGAGGTTCGTCATTCGACACTTGCCATGGCGAGGTTCGTCATTCGACACTTGCCATGGCGAGGTTCGTCATTCGACACTTGCCATGGCGAGGTTAGCCACCGGCGAGGCTCGTCTCTTTTCAAAGGGACCTCGCGTTGTGGCGAGGTTAGCCACCGGCGAGGCTCGTCACTTCTTGAGGACCCACGTTGTAGGCGAGGTTCGCCACTTGGGCGAGCTCGCGGCATGGGCGGCGTTAGTCTTGTGGGCGAGGTTAGCGGTAGGGCGGCCTTCGTCTTGTTTCGAATGAACCTCTTGATGATGACGAGGTTCGCTCACTTGCTTGGACGACACCCTATGTCGAGGTTCATAATGACGAGGTTCGTCAATAGAGCGAGATTCGCCCCTCAGACGAGGCTCATCTCTTCTCAGGGGGACCTCACACTGTTGGCGAGGTTCGCCACTTGGGCGAGATTCGTCATGTTTCCAGCGAGCTTCGTGTTGTTGCTGAGGTTCGCCAACTGGACGAGGTTCATCCCTTTTGGAGGGGACCTCGCGTTGATGGCGAGGTTCGCTACTTGTACTAGGCTTCGCGGCGGGGCGATGTTAGCCGTGTGGTGACCCTCGTCGTTTTGAATGAACCCCGATGATGGCGAGGTTCGTTGATTTTCTTGGACGATAGTGGAATCCGTCCAGCGAGACCAAAGCTTCGAACCGTCGGTGAGCTTGGTTACATCGGCGTTATGCAGAGCGTCTTGAGAGGAGACCGTTAGGGGTTCGGACCTCCATAGGCGAGCGAGGCTCGCCGAAGCCAAACAGCTAATAACATCGAAGTTGGCACAGGTTGCTTAACAACCCACTTCTTAGCTATTTGGTGACTCTTGGAGCCTTGTCCTTGAGAGACAAAGGCGATTGTCGAGGTTAGCTCGAGAGGATTCAACGAAGCCACGGGGCTGAAGTCTCATCACGAGACTTCGGCGACACTAGCGTGTCTTTCTTGGGCTAGATGCCCGAGGAAAGAAATTCCTCGTACTTACTCGATCAAATTCAATGACCAAGGTCAGAACCTGGTTCCAATTGCAACTTCGTCCAATTCGCCACCACCAGTTCATCGGAATGAATGGTTGCTCCCCTTTAATTAGCCATCTTACGTAGAATTGAAGAAATGTTTATTGATTGAATGAATGTCTTACAATCAAATTCCTTGATTCTGAGAGGAAGAGAAGGTCGATTCGACTCCTCTTTTAAGGTGGGTTGTTTGGTAGCGAGAGGATGCTTCACTCGATGCTCGAGTGAGGTTGCTTCCGTTGGCGATCGGATCGAAGGCTGCGGATGATCTAGAGGTTGTTGAAGAGGAGCTTGATCTCTCTTGTCGCAAGTGCTTGATTTTCAAGTTCTCTCTAAAAGCGGCCGGCACTTTCTTTGTTGGGCTTTCAACTATTTATATGGGCTTGAGGGGTGTAGCTGACCCCTATTGTCACTTTCATATGGGGGTTAATGACCCTTCCCATCGTGCGAGCCAGTCCAACGCCAGGCCTGCGTTCTGACAATGGCCTCGTGTTTGCTACGATGGCGGCGCCGCTACGGTGATTGTCGGTACTCTGATATGGCGCCGCTGAAGTAACGGCGAACGGCGAGCCTCGTCGGACCAATGATGTCGCGGGCGAGCCTCGTTTGAACGTCGAGGTTCACTGCTGCGGGCGAACCTCGGCTGAGTGTCGGGGTTCACTGCTATAGGCGAACCTCGGTTGAATGTCGAGGCTCGCTGCTGTAGGCGAACCTCGGTTGAGTGTTGGCGGGGTATCGAGACTCACCGCTATAGCGAACCTCGGTTGAATGTCGAGGTTCCTTTGCTATAGGCGAACCTCGGTTGAACGTCGAGGTTCACTGCTATAGGCGAACCTCAGTTAAATGTCGAGCCTCGCTGCTTGGCGAGCCTCGTCTGAATGTCGAGCCTCGCTGCTTGGCGAGCCTCGTGCGAATGTCGAGCTCGCTGCTTGGCGAGCCTGCGCTGAATGTCGAGCCTGGCTGCTGGCGAGCCTCGTCACGAATGTCGAGCCTCGGCTTGGCGAGCCTCGTCACGAATGTCGAGCTCGCCGCTGGCGAGCCTCGTGCGAATGTCGAGCCTCGTTTGCTCTGAAGAACGGTCGTAACTTTCAAACCGTACGTCGGAATTAGACGAATTATATATGGAAATCGACCATCTCGACGAGACGGAGCCAATTGCCCCGGTCATCTTATCCAGTTCCTTTTGGTTTAAGAGATATCAGCATTTCTGTCTTATTTGGTAAAGTCAATCGTCCAGGTAAACTTAACCTTTAGGCGGGCCTGACTCCACTTAGATGGGCTCTTAAGCTCTTTTGCTCATTCCGAAGTTGTCGTAGGGATTAAGGCAATTTTATTGCCTCTGATCGTCTTGTTTATGATCTCAAGCGAGCACAGCTTGGTTTGAGTGTTTTCATGATGTCGTGCTCAAGATGGGTTTTATGGAAAGTCATCAATATGCTTCTCTGTTTGTTCGTACTACCTCGCGTGGCAGAGTTTTATTACTCATCTATGTAGATGATATGATCATTATAGGTGACGATGTGGCTGGTATACAATACGCAAAATCTCAGTTGCAACAACAGTTCCACATGAAGGATCTTGGATCTCTTCGGTATTTTCTTGGTCTAGAAATTTCTCAAGGCCCGCGGGGTGTAATACTGTCTCAACAGAAGTACCTCTCAGATATTCTCGATCGAGATGAGCTAACTGACGATGCAACTGTCGATACTCCACTCCAACAGAATGTCAAACTTCGCTCTACTGATGGTGAGCCTCTATCCGATCCTACCCGATATCGACATCTTGTTGGTCAGTTGGTCTGTCTATGCATCTCTCGACCAGATATCTCTCATGCTGTTGGTATTATCAGTCAATTTGTTAGTGCCCCGCGTTCTGTACACTATGCTGCCTTATTACGGATTCTTCGGTATCTCAGGGGTACTAGCACTCGGTCTCTTCTATTTCCTGCTACATCCAAGTTAGAGCTTTGTGCATAT
Source organism: Asparagus setaceus (assembly GCA_012295165.1). Classification (NCBI taxonomy): domain Eukaryota; kingdom Viridiplantae; phylum Streptophyta; class Magnoliopsida; order Asparagales; family Asparagaceae; genus Asparagus; species Asparagus setaceus. Next base: position 74,477,290 of record CM022705.1, on the reverse strand, counting down.
TCTAATGCTGATTGGGCTGGTGATCCCACTACCAGGAAGTCTACCACATGTTGTAGGCAATAAAAATTGCCTTAATCCCTACACAGCAACTCGGAATGAGCAAAAGAGCTTAAGGGTCCATCTGAGTGAAGTCAGGCCCGCCTAAAGGTTAAGTTCACCTGAATGCTTGACTTTACAAAATAGACAAAGTGTCGATATCTCCCAAACCGGAAGGAATTTGGCAAAATGACCGAACAAACCGAACCCTTGGTGGGTTTGGTTGGCTCCGTCTCATCGAGATGGTCGATTTTATATATAATTCGTCCAATTCCGATATCACGGTTTGAAAGTTACGACCGTTCTTAGTAGCATGTTAAAGCTTCGCCCGTAAAGCAAGCTTCGCGCAAGGAGCTTAGCTTCGCCTCAAGCACAAGCTCGCATGAAGACTTGGAGCTCACCTACGTGCTTGAAGCTTCGTGCATAGGCCAAAATCGCCCACAACCTCAAAGTTTGTGAGGCTCGCCTACAGCGAACCTCGACATTCAACCGAGGTTCACCTACAGCAGCGAATCTCAACATTCAACCGAGGTTCACCTACAGCAGTGAATCTCAACATTCAACCGAGGTTCACCTACAGCAGTGAATCTCAACATTCAACCGAGGTTCACCTACAGCAGCGAATCTCAACATTCAACCGAGGTTCACCTACAGCAGTGAATCTCAACATTCAACCGAGGTTCACCTACGGCGGTGAATCTCGACATTCAACCGAGGTTCACCTACGGCGGTGAATCTCAACATTCAACCGAGGTTCACCTACGGCGGTGAATCTCGACATTCAACCGAGGTTCACCTACGGCGGTGAATCTCGACATTCAACCTCGACATTCAACCGAGGTTCACCTACGGCGGTGAATCTCAACACTCAACCGAGGTTAGCCTACAGCGGTGAATCTCGACATTCAACCGAGGTTCACCTACGGCGGTGAATCTCAACATTCAACCGAGGTTCACCTACGGCGGTGAATCTCAACATTCAACCGAGGTTCACCTACGGCGGTGAATCTCGACATTCAACCTCGACATTCAATACGAGGTTCGCACGCGAAACGAAGCTCAACGATCATATGGCGAGTGGTTTGGCGAGGCTCGCCCACAACGATGGTTTGGCGAGGCTCGCTGCGGCATCAAAGTTTGGCGAGGCTCGCTGCGGCATCAAAGTTTGGCGAGGCTCGCTGCGGCATCAAAGTTTGGCGAGGCTCGCTGCGGCATCAAAGTTTGGCGAGGCTCGCTGCGGCATCAAAGTTCGACGAGGCTCGCCCGCGGCGTCAACGTCGGCGAGGTTAAGCCACCAGCGTTCTGCGCCGCGACCTCCGGTCTGCGGCTCATTCGCACGTAGCGACCCCTCGTTCAGCTGTAGGCGGTACTTTTGTAGCGAACACAAAGGCCACGAAAGCCACAGCGACTCGTGGGCTAAGTAGTGGGCATCGTTATGCCCACGTCCATTAACCCACGTTTCCACAATTCCAGCATGATAGTTACATGCTAAAAAACCCTATAAATAGCCGTGAGCAGCTATGGAAAGGGGGCTTTTGGGGAATTGGGGAGCTCAACACTTGTGCGCATAGGAGAGATCAGGAACCTCTCCAACAACCTCTTGATCACCCGCAGCCTTGGTCTGATCGTCAACGGGAAGCAACCTCGACTCGAGCATCGAGTGAAGCATCCTCTCGCCACCAAGAACCCATACAAAAGAGGAGTCAAATCAACCTCCTCTTCCTCTGTAATCGAGAGAATTTGATTGTAATACATTCATTCAATCAATAAACATTTTTCGACCCTACAGAAGATGGCGACCACAGTGGGAGCAGCCATTCATTCCGATGAACTGGTGGTGGCGCAATCAGACAAAGTTGCAGTTGGAACCGAGGTTCAAACCTTGGTCCTTGAGTTGATCAGAGTAAGTATGAGGAGTTCCTCTCCTCTGGGGCATCTAGCACAGTGAAGACACGCAAGTGTCGACGAGTCTCGTATGAGACTTCAGCCCCCGTGGCTCGTGTTGAATCTTCTCGAGCGAATCTCGAGAACCAGCCTATGTCTCTCGACAAGGCTCCAAAAGCTAGCCAACAGGCTAAGAAGTGGGTGGTTAAGCAGCCCAACCCAACCTCGGAGGCCATTAGCCAAACTTTGGCTTCTGCGGGCGAACCTCGCCTGGCCTGTGGAAAGGCAGGATATGCCAAGGGTCCAATTTCGCGACGTGCCAAACAGCGTCAACGACAGAACCAAGCTCGCCGTAGGGCTCGAGCTTTGGTCTCGTTGGACGGGCTTCACTATCGTCCAAAGATGGCCAAACGAATCGAGGGTCGGCGATGAGGAACGCCACGAACCTCGCCATTGCACCCCAAGTCGTGAACCTCGCCTTCATCTAAGGGTTCATTCAAAACAAGACGAACGTCGCCCCAGCTGCGAACCCCGCCCCAACTGTAAACCTCGTCCAAGTGGCGAACCTCGCCGTCAAGTGAGGTCCCCTCAAAATGGGATAAGCCTCGTCAAAGTGGCGAACCTCGCCTACAACGCGAGGTCCCCTTGAAGGGCGAGCCTCGTTTGAGTGGCGAACCTCGCCAACAATGTGAGGTCCCCTTGAAAAGAGATGAGCCTCGTGCGGTGGCGAATCTCGCTCTGTGGCGAACCGTCATAGCGGCGTCAAAATGGCGAACCTCGTCATCATGAACCTCGACATGGGGTGTCATCAAAACAAGTGGGCGAACCTGCGTCGTAGGAAGCGTCAAAATGACGAACCTCGTCATTATGAACCTATCCAACAACATGAGGTCCATTCTAAACAAGATGAACCTCGTTCAAACAACGAACCTCGTCATCATCAGGGGGTTCATTTAAAACAAGGCGAACGTCGCCCCAGCTGCGAACCTCGCCCCAACTGTAAACCTCGTCCAAGTGGCGAACCTCGCCAACAATGTGAGGTCCCCTCCAAAGATGGCCAAACGAATCGAGGGTCGGCGATGAGGAACGTCACGAACCTCGTCATTGCACCCCAAGTCGTGAACCTCGTCTTCATCTAAGGGTTCATTTAAAACAAGACGAACGTCGCCCCAGCTGCGAACCTCGTCCACATGGCGAACCTCGCCAACAATGTGAGGTCCCCTTGAAAAGAGATGAGCCTCGTCTGAGTGGCGAATCTCGCTCTGCTGACGAACTTCGTCATAGCAGGCGTCAAAATGACGAACCTCGTCATCATGAACCTCGACATGGGGTGTCATCAAAGCAAGTGGACGAACCTCGTCGTAGGAAGCGTCAGAATGACGAACCTCGTCATTATGAACCTACCCAACAACATGAGGTCCATTCTAAACAAGATGAACCTCGTTCAAACAACGAACCTCGTCATCATCAGGGGGTTCATTTAAAACAAGACAAGTGTCGCCCCAGCTGCGAACCGCGTCCACAAGGCGAACGTCGCCCCAGCTGCGAACCTCGCCCCAACTGTAAACCTCGTCCAAGTGGCGAACCTCGCCAACAATGTGAGGTCCCCTTGAAAAGAGATGAGCCTCGTCTGAGTGGCGAATCTCGCTCTGTTGACGAACTTCGTCATAGCAGGCATCAAAATGATGAACCTCGTCATCATGAACCTCGACATGGGGTGTCATCAAAACAAGTGGACGAACCTCGTCGTAGGAAGCGTCAAAATGACGAACCTCGTTCAAACAACGAACCTCGTCATCATCAGGGGGTTCATTTCAAACAAGACGAGCGTCGCCCCAGCTGCGAACCACGTCTACAAGGCGAACGTCGCCCAGTGCGAACCTGCGTCCACATGGCGAACCTGCGCCGTCAGCGTGAGATCCCCTCCAAAAGGGATGAGCCTCGTCCAAGTGGCGAACCTCGCCCCAACTGTAAACCTCGTCCAAGTGGCGAACCTCGCCGTCAACGTGAGATCCCCTCAAAATGGGATAAGCCTCGTCAAAGTGGCGAACCTCGCTTACAACGCGAGGTCCCCTTGAAGGACGAGCCTCGTTTGAGTGGCGAACCTCGCCAGCAACATGAGGTCCCCTCTAAAAGGGATGAACCTCGTCCAAGCAACGAACTTCGCCAACATGAAGTCTCCTCTACACAGGACAAACCTCGGCAGGGCAGTGAACCTCGCCGCCAAAACCAAAGGAAGCGGCAACCTCGCCAGGTTCGCCAAACTCGATTCAAAGAGTCTCTCTCATATGAGGCTCGTTTTTCAGAATCAACTGGGGGTACACCCACCGATCTCCGTGATTATCTCACTGCATGGCGTGATGCCAGTCAAATACAATCTCATTGTTGCTGTGAGAAACTCATACGATCGCTGCGTGCGCGTGATCAGATTTCCGAGGCCACTCTCATCGAGATGTGTCGGAATAATCTCTCCATCAACATTACATCTAATATGGTATGTCAGCTTCGCTCGTGGAAAGACTTAACCGCCAAGGAGAACAAGTCGAGAGCGTGCTCAAGCGTATGAAGGTTGAAGAGCTATTTGAATTTCGAGGCGATGACGACCAAGATACCTTGGTGGTGGCGACCGCTTCCTCATCAAAACTCTTTTCAAGTAAGCCCCTGATGGCATCTGCCGGGCTCGCCAACGCGGAACCAAGTTATGGGACCGACTGTGAAGACTTGGCTACAATCGGCCAAAGATGATCGTTGATGCTTATATGCATCAATCGCCAGAGGACCAGCATCCGACGGTAAATTTTTAAAGAAGTACTACCCGTAGTCTTCTTTCAAACTCCTACTAAGTTGTCATGTTAACAATCACCTCTGATAACTAATTTTCTCTAAATTCCTCTGCCAATCCTCGGCAATAGGATGGTGGGTTTCCAAAATTATCATGTTAACAATCACCTCTGATAATTCCCTCAAGATTTCCTCCGTCAATCCTCTCAAGTAGGATGACGGGACCACTCCCACTGTCATGTTAATATTACACCTCTGACAAATTAACTTACCAATCCTCTTCAATGGGATGGTAAGTCCTCAAAGTCGCTCCGTCGCGACAATCTTGTCATGTTAACATTTTACCTCGGGCAAATCAACTTACTAATCCTCTTCAATGGGATGGTGAGTCCTCAAAGTTGCCCCAATCGCAACAAATTCTTGTCGGGTAAACAATCACCTTTGACAAACTCCCCTTCCAATCCTCGTCAATAGGTTGGTGGGTCCACATAACTGCCATGTTAACAATCACCTCGATAGTCCGCACCGCTATTCCCGCAAATGACGTTGTCCAATCAAGTCGTCGTACCCTATTCCCATCATAGTTGTTATACTCTCCGTCAGCGAACAACTAGATTCTTCTTGGTCATATGTCGTCATACCCCTGTGTCACTGAACGATCTGATCATTTCCATATCGTCACTTGTCCGAGTGACTTTGGGTTAGATAGTGGTTAACCAAGCAATATACCCCTATCAACTCCCTCGAATAGTGGCCTACCATGCGATGTGCCTCTATTTCAACCATAGTCGCTATACTCCCATGTCACGTAATCCACTCGCCTACTCCCACGAGTCATTTCCTAAATGACTTTGTTCGTAATCCTTGTTGTTATACTCTCACGCCATCAACAACTTGATTGCTTTTTGATCACGATCGTTATACTTTTATGTCATCAACGATTCGATCATTTCCGAATAGTGGCCTACCATGCGATGTGCCTCTATTTCACCCATAGTCGTTATACTCCCATGTCACCTGACCGACTCAGCTAACCCCACAGAGTCATTTCCTAAATGACTTTGTTCGTAATCACTGTTGTTATACTCTCACGTCACTGAACAACTTGATTACTTTTTGATCACGATCGTTATACTTTTATGTCACTGAACGATTCGATCATTTCCGAATAGTGGCCTACCATGCGATGTGCCTCTATTTCAACCATAGTCGTTATACTCCCATGTCACTGAACGACTTGACTACTCCCACATGATCATTCCTCTAAAATGATTTTGTTCGTAATCACTGTTGTTATACTCTCACGTCACTGAACAACTTGATTGCTTTTTGATCGCGATCGTTATACTTTTACGTCACTGAACGATTCGATCATTTCCACATGATGGCCTCCCAGGCTATTTGCCCTTATCTTTTAATCCAACGCCTTGAACGGCTAAGGATAAATGGGAGATTTTAGCACTAAGCCTAAAAGAAACTCCTCGCAAACTCACCATACTGAGGGGAAAAGTATGGCTAGCCGATTCAAGCGGTGTCGGTAAAGGCACATCAAATCCGTTGATAGGCTGGGGTTTGCTAAAAATCCTAGAGGCGATCATTAGGCGCAAGTGAAGAATTCAAATTTACCGTGTTCGTTAGAAGGTTCCTCGTTCGATGCGCACGGCGACCATTTTACAAGTCTTCATATCCAAAGTGTTCGGACTCCATTCAACCACATTCAGGTCTGAAAACTTTGGAGGGGGTTTTGTAGGCAATAAAAATTGCCTTAATCCCTACAACAACTTCGGAATGAGCAAAAGAGCTTAAGGGTCCATCTGAGTGAAGTCAAGTCCGCCTAAAGGTTAAGTTCACCTGAATGCTTGACTTTACAAAATAGACAAAAGTGTCGATATCTCCCAAACCGGAAGGAATTTGGCAAAATGACCGGAGCAAACTGAACCCTTCAGGTGGGTTTGGTTGGCTCCGTCTCGTCGAGATGGTCGATTTTCATATATAATTCGTCCAATTCCGATATCACGGTTTGAAAGTTACGACCGTTCTTAAGTAGCATGTTCGAAGCTTCGCCCGTAAAGCAAGCTCGCTGCAAAGGAGCTTAGCTCGCCTCAAGCACAAGCTCGCATGAAGACTTGGAGCTCGCCTCGTGCTTGAAGCTTCGTGCATAGGCCAAAATCGCCCACAACCTCAAAGTTTGACGAGGCTCGCCACAACAGTAGTTTGACGAGGCTCGCCCACAACGCCGAAGTTTGACGAGGCTCGCCCACAACGTCGAAGTTCGACGAGGCTCGCCTACAACAGTAGTTTGACGAGGCTCGCCTACAACAATAGTTTGACAAGGCTCGCCCTCAGCATCAAAGTCGAACGAGGATCGCCAAGCAGCGAGGCTCGACATTCAACCGAGGTTCGCCTACAGCAGTGAACCTCGACATTCAACCGAGGTTCACCTACGGCGGTGAATCTCAACACTCAACCGAGGTTAGCCTACAGCGGTGAACCTCGACATTCAACCGAGGTTCACCTACGGCGGTGAATCTCAACACTCAACCGAGGTTAGCCTACGGCGGTGAACCTCGACATTCAACCGAGGTTCACCTACGGCGGTGAATCTCAACATTCAACCGAGGTTCACCTACGGCGGTGAATCTCAACATTCAACCGAGGTTAGCCTACAGCGGTGAACCTCGACATTCAACCTCGACATTCAATACGAGGTTCGCCGTGAAACGAAGCTCAACGATCATATGGCGAGTGGTTTGACGAGGCTCGCTGCGGCATCAAAGTTTGGCGAGGCTCGCTGCGGCATCAAAGTTTGGCGAGGCTCGCTGCGGCATCAAAGTTCGACGAGGCTCGCCCGCGGCGTCAACGTCGGCGAGGTTCGCCACCGCGTTCTGCGGCTGACTCCAGCGTAGCAGCAGTTCCATCTTGTAGCGGCAGCGTTCTTGTAGCGACCTCACGATTCTGCGGCGGCTCGCTCTTGTAGCGACCCTCGTTCCTTTGTAGCGGTACGGCTTTGCATAGCGAACACAAAGGCCATGAAAGCCACAGCGACTCGTGGGCTAAGTAGTGGGCATCGGTTATGCCCGTCCATTAACCCACGTTTCCACAATTCCAGCATGATAGTTGCATGCTAAAAAACCCTATAAATAGCCGTGAGCAGCTATGGAAAGGGGGCTTTTGGGGAATTGGGGGAGCTCAACACTTGTGCGCATAGGAGAGATCAGGAACCTCTCCAACAACCTCTTGATCACCCGCAGCCTTGGTCTGATCGTCAACGGGAAGCAACCTCGACTCGAGCATCGAGTGAAGCATCCTCTCGCCACCAAGAACCCATACAAAAGAAGAGTCAAATCAACCTCCTCTTCCTCTGTAATCGAGAGAATTTGATTGTAATACATTCATTCAATCAATAAACATTTTTTCGACCCTACACATGTTATTGTATATTTCTTGGTGATTCTCTTATTTCCTGACGGAGTAAGAAACAAGATGTTGTTGCTTTTTCCAGCACCGAGGCAGAGTAGCGTGCAATGTCCACAACAGCTAAAGAGATTATTCATCTTCGTTGTCTTCTCAGTGATCTCGGTATTTCTGTTTTGACTCCTACTCCTCTATACTGTGATAATAAGAGTGCCATCCAGATTGCTAATACCAGTATTTCATGAGAAGACCAAACACATTGAGATCGACGCTCATTTTATCCGTCAACAAGTTATCAAAGATAAAACAATTCTACTGCCTCATGTCTCATCCGCCGACGAGCTTGCAGATTTCTTCACAAAAGCCCTGCCTGTTCATCGATTCCAGTTTCTTGTACGCAAACTCACTTTGTTTGATCCACCCTGAGTTTGAGGGGACCTGTTGATAATAGTGTTTATAATAGTGTTAGTAGAGGGTTTTTAGTCCCACATTGGTTGTGAGAACACACCTCACCCTACTCTACTTGTATAAATATATATATGCACACTCAACATTCAATTTAAGAAAAATTTACCCAAGATTCTCTTTCTCTCTCTCTCTCTTACTTTAACAGTCTATTTTGAGCTTCATCTTGATTAAATTCTCCATTCTAAAATATTTCTTTGAAGAATACTTGGATTAAGTTCCACTTTTAATTAGGATGTAGATTACTCCATATTTCGTTCCTTGTAGGATATCCTGCCTTTTTTGCTGACCAAAACAGTTGCATTCTGTATCGGGATCCAAATCTCTCAGGTCATGTATCTCTATAAAATATCAAATTTTGAGGAGTTGGCTTGGATCAGGATTTCTATTGTTAATCCGTCTTCGCATCAATCAAGTTTTGAGGTATTGGCAAGATTTAGCTAATTTTCCTTTCTCCTTCCGACATTTACCTGTAATTAGTATTTTTTTTGTCCTAGGTGATTGGATGATCCTAATATCAACAATGCTAAAAAATTAAATCAATAGTAAAGTATTTTTGGGTTGTAAAGGACAGTGAAGGAAAATGAACATGACAATCCATCTTGAATCCAAATCGATTGAAAAGAAATAACTTTAATAGAGTCATAAGTTTAAGTATATTTAAATATGTATCAGTAAGTCTGATTGGATGATCTGAGGAATCTTAACATGTAGGGACAAAGGACCAGTTTGGTATTGCATTTTTATATTGTTTTTGCTTATTTTTTTAAGGCGCAGTAAAAAGTGGTATTTGGCAACAAAAAAAAAAAATATTGAAACTGTTGCTACTTTTAAGATGGTGCTTTTAGAAGCAACGCAACAAAGCTTTTAGAAACGTTGTCTGCTTATGTAGCCTTAAGATATACCACATATACCATTTACCTTTCGATCGTGTTACCTTATATCTCACAAAACTATTTTGTTTATTTTGGTATCTAAAGTTATGTCTATTTTTATTTATAATGATCTTTAAGCACGGTTCTACTAAAACAACTTACTATTTTTGGAAGCTAATTTATGATACATGATTAGCAAACAATTATTAATTTTCAGCAGCTTATAATAGGTCGCTTCTATAAGCTATTTATAGAATAACTTATCATAAGCTTCGGCAATACCAAATTCGCCTTAAGTTATATATGCCACCAGGATATGTAACTTGACATGCACTATAGTTTGAATCATATACTCCATGCATACTAACAAAATTCCGCAGCAAACTAAACATCAAGGCTCGTTGAACCAAAAACGTTTGATGCAAATTTGTTGGGTAGTAGTAATAATACAAGCTACACAGAACAAGCCATGATGATGCACCTTCACTTCTAGTTATGCATGCATACACTTCCATCAAAATCCAATATAAACAAAACCCACTTCTAAAAGCAATCCCTGTCCTCTGAAAAATTCCCCATGTCACGCCTTTTCTTTCAGTGAGCATAGTGTACATAAAAATACTAGTAAACAAAGAGTCCTTGAGGTGTAAAAGATCAGAGGGAGAGAGGAGGAGGAGCATTGGGTGATGGAGAGAAAGTACAAGGTCCAATCACATAATTGTACACCCCCCTCCATGTGAACTCACAGAGCCCCTATTATGCTATGGCTCCCCCCTTCTCTTTCCTTTTCCCGTAATCATCACTTTCATTAATTGCTCCGGCCTCCGTGCAAACCTTCACATTTCTATGAAATTTGCAATCACGAACACACACTCAAACATATTTTAGAGAGAGAAAGTAGTCTCTAGAGAGAGAGAAACATAACAGTTGTAGCTAGCAAGATTTTGTGGCCATATCCTTTAGGTTTGCGTTTACGTATTACGTACGTACATCTCCTATAGTCTATAGTAGTACTAGATGCGTGTGAGAATTGTTTAACATGTTGCAAACTAATTTATTTGCATGCAATATTATGCAAAACATACCAAGGGAAGAGAACCCCCATCAAATATTAATTAATTATATTTTCCAAGGGGATTCGTTGGTCATGTAGATGTGAATTGTGATGTGTCGACGGCACAATTGTTCCTCGAGCTTGTTATGGCTCTCTTTATTTATGAGGTTTGAGTTTGATGTATGTTTTTTTGGTTGCACATCATTTCATTTCATTTCATGATCTCTCATGTGTACAATTGGTTTGATGGGTCCTTTTCCTTAATTCTTAGATGTGTAGATTTTTGCCTATGGAGTAAAAAGGCCTAGATTTTGTGTATGTAGCTTATAGCTAGGGGCGGCTAATATGTTTGTGATAGGGTCTAGGTTTTATGTGCTTTGGCTCCCTAGTTATTGATCAAGTGGTTGTGGTGATTTGCTTAGATTCTTAATTAGTCAACTGGCTGGACCTTTATTTAGCATTAAGGAGTTAGGTGTTAACTCATCAGTGGTACATAATCTTGTGTGTGTGTGTGAGGTGGAGAAGATATATTTGGCACATTTCAACTAATGCAGTTTATGAATCCAGCTTCATGACCTGTAGATGTTACAGATTATTAACAGGATTGAATTTGGATAAGGGTTGTAAAATACTACATTTATCATATATGTATCCACTTACTAATTAATCACAAATACAGATACAAAAAAATGTATATTAAACAAGAAAAACGTGTATTATCAATATTAGGGTTGCAAAAAGTATCCATACCCAGGGGTATGTCCATGTTTGTACTTGTTAGAATTCGTTGTGATCATTGAATATTTATATCCAATAGGATATGATTATGAATACATACATATAGTTAAATATTGAATATATGTTGATCATACATTTGCATTTACTTTGAATTCTAGCTCAGCGGATTTGGGATTAATTTTGATAATTAAGAGATCTAATCTTAGGTTTTCAGACGTAACGATTATATTAATGAACTCTCTTATAATATAAACTAATCTTTTCAATCTTGTATGGTGTTTTTCTCCTATATGTTTTATATCCACGTGTAACATGCATGTATATATATCTGTATTTATATTCAATTTTGACAGATGTGGATACAAATTTTCGTTAATGTGACATATTTGTATACGTATCCATATTCATAATTGGTAAATGAATACGAATATGATAAGTATTATATCCGACCCGATTGCACCCCTAATTAATACCCAACTGTTATAGCCCTTCGAATCATCCAAATACTAATCTATGATTAGTAGCAGACAAGTATCCCACATTAGAGGCTAAATTTAGTCAATCCTCCTCCAGAGGGTCTGAACTGGCGTATCGGCCGACTTGAAAGACGGCCTCAATCGATGGAATCAGCTCTCGAAGTCGAGTCGTCTCTGCCGACTCCCTGCGAGGACGACTCACAAGGCGGGACTTGCCGACATCTAGACACCCGCTGGGTCGACTCTGCAAACGATTTGTTCAGTCGTCCCCTTTTGTCGACTCCTTGCGAGGACAACTTGCAAGGTGGTACATGTCGTCATAATAGCGTAAACACGTAGCGAAGTCGAAGGATGATCCGATTCAACCCCTTCGAAGATGTTGGCCCCACAGGCAAGCCACTCGGCCGATCCACCGACACCTCGTGAGTTCGACTCAAAAGGCGGTGCTACTCGGCATGCCGCCTAGTGTAAAGAGGCGACGCCGTATCTCGAGCCTCCCGCCCAGCGATGAGTCGTCGCCACATTGAATGCAAGATCCTAGCCATCAATTCTCTGAGCTCATAGGTCTTTAAGACACGTCGTACCACGTGCTCCTTGTTTCTTGGCATTAAATGCCGACGCGATCCTCTCCACTCAGTTGGCAACACCTGTAAAGATGACTCTGCCTCAGCCGCCGACCCTTGCCTAGTCGAAGTGACCCTCATCCACTCGCCGGTCGACATCTGTGGAGTGGGAGCTGACTCAACCGCCAGCTGTCAGCCGGCCAAAGTTACTAAATTACCCCTCGATCATTGCTATGCATATGGGAGCTGTTTATAGATAGAGGTAAGCAATTTCTACACACTTGAAACTTATTTTAGAACATTCAGTTTAACATTTACTTCCCCACTCAAGATTATCCACTAACTTGATCGTCGGAGAAACCACCGGGGATCCAACCCCAACCTCTCATGATTTGTGAAAATGTGCATGCTATCATAGGGATTTTCCGGTTTGGACATCAAGAGGAGTTAGAGGACCCTAATCACATAACAAACATAACTAATTGACTATGTGATCCATAGCATCAACACCAACAAAATTGCATAATAATCGAATGAGACACAACTCATATGGAGTAAAGGGGACATATTAGATATAAGATAAGCACATGACTCAAAAAATACATTGATCATATGAAAAGAACCATCTGAACAAAATAGACTTCTCAAATCAAAATTGATTGGACACGCCTAAAAATCTCGAGACTCCCGAACCAACAAAATTCATTTAATTTTCAGATATAGAGTTCCACAAACTGATAAACACCATGTGATTATAAATCATTTAGTAACTTTAATAAATTATCTTGATTAAAAAATTACTAGCTAACTTGTCACCTTAAAAGTGAACTAAACTGTCCTAATCCCAGGTAACATTTCTTCCTTAAACAAACAAGCTTAACTGCATAAACCATATTTAATTAATGATTCATCTAATTAAGTAAGCACCAAATATCTCTAAATCTAGAGAGAGAAAGGGAGGGAAAATAGAGAGTGAGAAAGGGACAGATAGAGACATTCCCAAGGGCCCACCACTTTACCCAGCTTTTCTGCCTGCAACTCCTTTTTGCACAGACAAGAAAGAGAACTATTATAAAACCACCCCTCAATTTTCTTAGAATTGCACCTCCCTTCGATTCTCTAGCATCCCACTATCAGAGCAACAGGCCAAAGAGAGTGCAGATAAATTGCCAGCTTCAATAATGGTAGAGAGAGAAAGAAAGAGAGAGAGAGAGAGAGAGAGAGAGAAGGAACAAAAGAGTGGAGATAGACTTGCAGTAATTTTTTTTTTGGGGGTTCATTAAACGAGGCAAAGAGAACTAGCAAAGCACTGAGTCAGGGAATCAAAACCCACAACTAGACTAGCATTGAGAGGTGCAATCCATCCATATCAATTTAGACTGATCAAATATTATTCTCCTTTACCCCCTTCTTTGTTTTGTATTATTGTAGGCATTTGGCAATCAATGAAATGATAGGTTTCTGTTTACACCCCTTCATTGTCCTTATTTTTATGTGACCCCTTAGCTGAAATTTTTTTATTGAAATACCCTCTGATCTGAAGGAAGACATTCCTTTGCCTTGGCAAACTCAAGGAAGGACCGTGGAGGGTTAATTAGGAAAAGGGAAAAAAGGGTGAAATTGTATTAATAATTCTTAATAAATATTCAATACATATCATCAAGGCTTCTCATGCTCTTAATAAATATTCAATACAGAAATTTTTATGTGACACCTTTAAAGTTTTTTTTTGATAGAAACCATCTTAATAATTTCTGCTTTAAAAAATGCGAAGTTACTACAATACCCTCATTTATCCTAAATGAAAAAGAGAGGAGGAGAGGAGGAGGAAGAAAATAGGAGGGAAGGAGGTGGAGGTGGAGGAGGAGGAGAGGAGAAGGGAAGGAGGTGGAGGTGGAGGAGGAGGAGAGGAGGAGGAAGAAAATAGGAGGGAAGGAGGTGGAGGTGGAGGAGGAGGAGAGGAGAAGGGAAGGAGGTGGAGGTGGAGGAGGAGGAGAGGAGAAGGGAAGGAGGTGGAGGAGGAGGAGAGGAGAAGGGAAGGAGGTGGAGGAGGAGGGGGGTGAGAAGATGGAAAAGGGATTTTGGAAATTTTTGAAAAGTGGAATGTGACTTTGAGGGGATTTTGGACTTATAAGGTGGTTTCTATCAAAAAAAAAATTTTAAAGGTGATTTTTATAAAAGTTTTGAACTTATAAGATGGTGTCCATGAAAAAACCCTTTTATGTATCTCCACAGGTTTAGTGTCCTTCCACAGGCTGAAATTTGGACTAACAGGATGGTATCTTTACGAGAAACAGTTGGGAAAAACTTTGACAATCAAAGGTGGTAAGAAAAACTTCACCCTAAACTATTTTAGGGCAAAATCACAAAGCCACCTGAACTTTGGAGTGATTGCCACAAAACACCCATGAAGTTTATTAACTCCATTAAGCCAACTAAACTTTGGGTGTCCCCTTGACTTTCTCAACATCTCTCGGCTTTCTTCTCACTTTAAAATGACGAATAACAAAAATGCACTTAGAAACAAATTGTCAGTTGCAGATGAGGGTGTCTGTTGCCTATCGATGTCAAATGACTACATTTGGATATGTTTCTCTCAAGATATTTTGCTATTTGTCATTCAACGTTAGAGAATTTTTGCTGATAAAAGTTGAAAGTTTAGGAGGCGATGTGAGACACCCGAAAGGAAGGGGTTTTAGTGCAACAAATCAAGTTCGAAGGGGTTTAATGGTAAACCCCAAGGGTGTGGTTTATGAAAATTTACCTTTGGATTGCACATTCATTCCCTTCATTTATGACAACTTCTATAGTACTACTACTAGTGGGTGCTACTCTCCTCTCCCCCTTTATTACCTCTGTCTTCAGTGTTCTGGCGCATTGTGCATCAAAACCGAGATTAAATTTCTATCTCCCTCTCTCTTTACTCAGATACTACTAACTCTTACTTCCCTCTGGCTGTGGTTACATTGGGAAGGAAAGATTATAGCCCTCTGCAACCCCTGCGCGTGAACCCCCCTCAAATACTCCCAAAACTAATGCCTTTTTGCCCTCTAAATTCACCACCACAACTAGCCATGCACTACAACAACAGTTACATTTTAATAATTGATGAAACTGCAACATAGGATTTTTCTGCAAACAAACACCCTGCTCCTCTTCTGCTCCTCAAAAAAATTGCTACAGTCTTGAGCCAGCACAAAATCCGGGAGCTCATCAAAAAGAGAAAAAAGAGACAAAATGCTCATATACTCTAACTCAAAAAGCCTAGTTCCCCCTCAAAAAGCAAATCTTTTCCTAATTACAATTTACCATGATGAAGAGATAACCACCTAACAAAAACCCTAGTGAGCTTGCCCTATTTATTTTCTCCTCCTCTCTCTCTCTCTATCTCTCTGTCTCTCTCTCAAAAGGTCAATGGAGGCAAGAAACCCTTCATGCTTGCTTGGATTTGGGGAAGGACTCTCTCATCTCTTGCCCCCTCCTCCTTTGCTTTTGCCTCCTCCTTCCACTCATCAAGCAAACAACAATGGTGAAGACTTTGATAGCAGCCTCATCAAGGCCAAAATCATGTCTCATCCTCACTATCCTAAGCTCCTCTCTGCTTACATCAACTGCCAAAAGGTACCCCCAAAAAAATACATAAAAATAAAAACATCAAGAAACCCAAAAAAAAAGAAAAAAAAAAGAAAAAAACCCTAACCCTAGTCTTGGTTTACTTGATTCTTGATGCAGGTTGGGGCCCCACCTGAGGTGGTGGCTAGGCTAGAGGAGGCATGCTCATCATCCTTAATGATAGGGAGAGCTGCATCATCTTCATCTTCAACCTCAGTTGAGGGGGACCCAGCTCTTGATCAGTTCATGGAGGCCTACTGTGAGATGCTCACCAAATATGAGCAGGAGCTCTCAAAGCCCTTTAAAGAAGCCATGCTCTTTCTCTCAAGGATTGATGCTCAGTTCAAGTCTCTCTCCCTCTCCTCATCCTCTACAAGCTCCCTTAACCCAGGTTTATATACACTACTTAATTATTTTATTCTCTTGTTAATTAATTATTTATGGGTCTAAGTGTTGTTTAATGTCATGTGCATGTGGGGTTTGTGCTTTTAATACTCTCTCTTTTTCTTTAATTAATCTCTTGTTGTTCCAAGAAGCACGGGAACTCTCATACATAGATTTCTTTTTTCT
Organism: Asparagus setaceus; assembly: GCA_012295165.1. NCBI lineage: Eukaryota > Viridiplantae > Streptophyta > Magnoliopsida > Asparagales > Asparagaceae > Asparagus > Asparagus setaceus. Next base: position 74,460,822 of record CM022705.1, on the reverse strand, counting down.
CTCTTTAAAGTATGAGAATAATAAATGTTCACAAATTAAGTTCCTTTGACATTACTTAGAAAGGAGAGACTTTGTGGTTCCTTATGGGTGAGAGTTGTATTCTCTAAAGAGGAAGATTTGAATGTATATTTACTTATTTAGTTTGAAGAATGATTTTTTTGTATAAAAAGATAAATTATTTAAATCATGAGAAAGCGACTGTCTGATAGTTTACTATTTTTGTTTTCTTAGAAGATCACATGAAAACGACTAGTTGTTTTATAAGGCAAAGTTCTGAGGTGAAGTTGAATGTTGAATTTTCTTTTTCAGAAGAGGGATTTAGGGGTTTAAAAATAAAACTTCACTGTTTAAATTTAATGTTTAATGTTGCATTGTGGTAGATCATTATGATATCAAAACATGTAATTTTTTGACCCAATTTATTTTCACTCGCTGTGATGATATTTTAGACGATACTGAATGTGGATTTAGTAGTTTCACTTTCATATGTAAGTATATTTTTGTTCTAATACTTTGATGGCATTACTGTGTTTGATTGTATTTTATTATCATATATTTTGGTGCTGAATTATATTGTATGCTAAGTACATGCTGTGCTTTGAAACTCAGATGATTACCATGAAGATTTTTTCTACAAAAGTACCAACTTTTTCATGCCTTGTGAGCAAAGAGCTTGGTCCAGTTTATAATATGTTTAACTTATTTCATGTTTAGCTGTTTTGTAAGATTAGTTGGTTATAAACATAAGATGGCTAATGGTATACTTTTCAAGAATGAGTAGACACTAATATGATAAAACTGTTTCCAACTATGAAAGGATACATTTGTTACACTTTGTGAATGTATATTAAAAGGGAGTTTAAGAGAATTGAAAGATCCGATGTTTTGGAATTTACATCATCTATCTTTGACAAACTAAAGGTTAAAAGTAGAAACCATAGAGACTCTTAATGTACCTGTAGATAACATTTTATGTAATTATTTCTAATATATTGTTGAAGAAAACTTTCTATTCCCTGATAATATTGCAATATATGGTTCTTCTAGGAAATTGCTTCTAAGGTTTATCATTTCAGAATCTTGCAGGCAGGAAGGCAGGCATTTAAAATACTTTTTTTTGCAGTTTTTCATTGACGTAAGAAGCTTGTGTTCAAGAAATTAGGAGACTGTCAAATAAAGTTCTAGAAAAATCTGCATTTTCTATGTAGATCGGGCAGCTAGTGAAATAATTTATCATTAAGCGGATGGTGTTTTTTTTCTCCCTTTTATCTTTTGTATCTCTAACCTTTGACATTTCACATTTTGTATTATTTTTTACTATAAAGCGTTCATGTTTGCCAGGTACTTGCAGAGGTAAACAATGTATGAGTTTAAGCATGTTAATTGCGCAAAATCATTCATTATCTGCATTTTTCTCTTTGTCATAATAATGATTAGTAATAAGGGTTTTTTTTTATGGAAACCACCTAATAAATAGGGTGATTGTATAGGAGCCACCTACAATTTCCAATTTATACCAAAACCACCTAAAAATTATGTTTTCCCTTCAATCAACCACCACAACCATTTTTTTGTTGAATTTTTGACCAAATTTCTGATAATACCCTTGATAATTTTTGGGAAAAACATGCATGGCATGTGCCCTCATTAAGGGTATTAATGGAAATTTGGTCAAAAAGTCAACAGAAATTGGACGTGGGTGGTTAATTGAAGGGAAAACATACTTTTTAGGTGGTTTTAGTAAAACTTAGAAATTGTAGGTGGTTCTTATATAATCACCCTATTTATGAGGTGGTTTCCATAAAACCCTGACAATAATGATAATATAAAAATAATAATAACTTAATAATTATACTAATATGAAAAGGGTGATATTGCAAGTAATAAAAATTCTACTTTGGTAGGATCTTTATGAATATATGAATGATCTAAATTATTGTGCATGCTTATTTTTTTATGAATTTGTAATTTAAATTTCCTAAAAACGCCTTTTCACGGGTATTATTTTGACTATCTGAGCGTAATTACAATTGTTTGCGTAGAGCCTATATTTATCAACATAAATTCTTTCTATACATTTCCTTTAAAAATAATTATTTTTATATGAAAAATCCTGAGCCATTTAAGTATCATGTATTTTAACATGTGTGCATGCCTAATATATTGTTAGTGGAAATCAGTTATTGTAAATTTAGATTTTGCTGAGTGGCCTCTTGGTTAGTTTGTGATTGGTTTTATGTTAGCATGCAGTTGTTCATCTATTCTGACACATCTTTGCATTTGCTGGGTGAAAATCGGATATAAATTGTGCGTTCGATTCTTATGTTTCAGTGAATTTTCACTTATGCATAATTGAGGTATTATGCGAATGTGGTCACATATTTAATTTCATATGGTCTTTGGAACGTAAAGTTGGGGTGAGGAGGTAGTAGTTCTTAAGCACTCGGGTTTTGAATTAAGGTCATTGCCATTAATGAGAGCTTGCAGCTTATGTTCATTGTGAACCTATTTTGCAGACAAGTAACATTAAAGCCAAGGTTGTAGTCCAAGTAGGTCGGATCTAATGTAAACAGAATGTGATTAAGTTTTGATTAGGGCATGGATGATATACTAAGTGGATGGGCAACTGTGAGTCCATTTTATACTACTTTGACAATCTCTCCATGCTAGATCGTTAATGATACTCGGAGACAATCCAATCATTTTGATGATTGAAGCATTTAGGTTATCAAAATCAAACCCGTAGCCTTATTGAATCATACCTGTAAATGATCACTCCCGATAGTCCGATACCCAAGAAAGCCGAATTTAAATGGAACACACTATTCTTTTATCTGAATCCAGGTTCTATTCTTTTATCTGAATCCAGTTTTCTTAAGTTTTTGGATTTGGACAACCAGTAAATCCAAGTTGGATTTGATCTATTTACAGCCATAGATAACTCTGTTAAGTGTTAAAAGTCTCCAAAATTTTGGTTTAAATTCCAAGTTATTGCCTAATATTGGTAGTGGATATTCATACACATAATATATGATTGGAAGGCTGATTTGTTGGTCACCACATCTTAAATAAACGCGTGAATACATATTCTTACTTTGGGTATGTAGTCTAGTACATGTTGATATGCTCTTACGCGTCGTTTGGTATGCCAGAATGGGTGAGAATGGAATACCCATCCACATTCATGCATACCAAACACTCTTTTCTATGGGTCTTATTTAGGTGAAATTTTGTATCAGTAGAAAATGTCGGTGTTACTATGCCTTTCGGATTTTACATTATTTCATTAAATTCATTACTTTAGCAAGCATACTCCAATAATTGTGGCTTTCTTTTCTTTTTATTATTATTATATGATTTGGATAAAGATAAAAGGTCCCTATGCCCCTGGGGGATGCTCAAAATAGATGGTACTTTTTAACATTTATTAGGTTGAAGCTTAGAAGATGTTATATTGTTGTAGCTCACATTTATTAGGTTTTGTATAATTACTTTCCAGGTTATTATCATCTCATGCCAGCTTCTGATTATATATATGATAGATCATACTCATAGCTGTGAGGGTGGAGCAATCTGCAGATGATATTATTGAAATCAGATGGCTATTTAACTAATTAAAGGGATTTTCCGAACGCTTTATCTGTTGATTAGTCAGTCATGGTAGTACTCTTGTGTTTGTGACACATTCGTGTGTGCAGAAGTTGGCAGGTCAGTACTAACAGAAAGAACTGAAGGTTATAAGTATTCCTAGTATCTTAGAATAGGGTTGTATGAACTGTTCATACAAGTCTACGTTTTGATGTTTAATCCTATAATTTAACTGTGCCTCCATGATGCAATTAAGTTTTATACAAACTATGTTGCTGATAAGTTGCATATGCTGCAAACAATGTACAGATTTTGATATGTTTGCTTGTACTCTCCATGTTTATTTCTTTCTAGAGCTTGATTAAGTGTTTATGATGTCTTGATAATTGTGACATCTAATTTTCTTCTAGATCCATAAATTCCTTTTTTTTTATCTGGTCATCTATTCTATTATCTCTGAAACTGATATGTTCGCTATTGAAAAATGATGATTTCTGTCCTAGCTTGCGGTGACATGGAAAGGAATGCATCATCAGACGAAGATATCGATGTGTGTGAGAACTACGTTGATCCCCACGCTGAGGACAGGGAGCTCAAAGGTCAGCTACTACGTAAATACAGCGGGTATCTTGGTAGCCTCAAACAGGAATTCATGAAGAAGAGGAAGAAAGGGAAACTGCCCAAGGAAGCTCGGCAACAATTGCTCGACTGGTGGAATCGACACTACAAATGGCCTTACCCTTCGGTAACTCCTCAACACACCCACTACCATTTCGTTTTGCTACTTTGTTTCTAAAAGAACTTGTAAAATATTAGGGTTAATTGCATAAATAAAATGTTAGGGTTAATTGCATAAAGACCCTTGAATGTTATCAGGGTGTAGCTACTTATCACTCATGTTCTGAATTATTAGCACATATACAACTCCTGACCACACTGGAGGCATTATTTGTCCGTTAGTATTGACAACTCATGTGGTAATCATGTGATTGTCAAAGTAGACATTTGTCAAGAGCATTTTCGAAACTCATGCAGGAATCATGTGATGCTCAGAGTAGACATTTTGTCAAGGACATTTTCGAAACGCATGTGGGAATCATGTGATGGTCAAAGTTGGACATTTGTCAAGAACATGTTCAAAATTGACGTGGGAATCAAGTGATGGTCAAAGTTAAGACATTCGTCAAGAACATGTTTAAGACTCATGTGGGAATCATGTGTTGGTTTGAGTTAGACATTTGCCAAGAACATTTTCACAGGATTCTCACAGAAGGTTAGAAACTAGCAAAATGATAGCGAGACGTAACATGACGTAGTGTTGTAATGCTAATAAAATAGCACAATGGTGATAAGTAGTTAAATCCTCATAGTTAAGGGATGTATCTGCAATTAATCCTAAATATTATAGCCTACAGTGTATATAAATATACGGTCTTTATTACTAGAAGCTAAATCCTTTTCCAACTCTTGACCGAGCGCAATTTTGTTGCAGGAGTCTCAAAAGTTGGCGCTCGCTGAATCAACGGGACTCGATCAAAAGCAAATAAACAACTGGTTCATAAACCAGCGTAAGCGCCATTGGAAGCCCTCTGAAGAGATCCAGACTTACGTGGTGATGGGCGACACACCGCATCCCCACTATTTCCTGGACAATGGCTTCGGCAATGCATACCAGTTGGATGTTCCTCCAGCTCTTCTTTAATCATGAAATTTAAGCAAATTTAAGCTTTTTCATGTCATGTCAATTGTGTGCTCTATGAGTGTTGAAGCATTAGGCTCAGTTGTAGTGGATTCTATCGTAACGCCTGTGTATTATTTGATGCTTGGTGATATGCAGTTGTGTTTTAAGCTTTTATTTTTCGCTTTTGTTCGAATTGGATAATATATTGTTGTTTTGTGCTATTATGAAATTTCTGTTTATTTAAAGGAGTTGATGTTTGTGGGTCATGTGTGTTGGCTTTGTAAGTATCAAATGTTTATGAAAATATTCTCTGGCGTTGCAGGTGGCAAGAGCTGGGTGACAGCTGGTGTGATGTGATTGGTCCACCTGTTTCTGGTGGCTTGTACTGGGGACATTATATTGGGAATGTGTAGCTTTTTAACTCCGATAGGGTTTTTGTTTGCACCTTTCAGTTCAATAATTAGTCTCCTGGGGTATTTTGTTAATGTCAACAATGCCTATTTAGATATCAGTCCCTCATATTTTGATAATTGCATAGTAGTCCCTTGCATATCTGAAATTGCCCACAGGTCTCTCAAATCATAAGTCCCCTCCGTGTTTGAAAAAAATTAGCTGAGGGCTTTGGTCATTGACGGACCAGATTGCAAGACCTCGCGGGATTTGAGGGACATACGTGCAATTTCAAAAGATCTGAGGGACTAATTTATAATATGAAACAATTGAAGATTCGAGAAACTAATATATATCTTAAAAAAAAGCCTAAATATTTGAAAGCGTAAAGACCTCTCGCGCGTTTTATATTCACATTTGTAAAATCAACTTCATGAAACCCTCTAGAGTAAATAGCTAGGAAATGGGGCAAATACTGACTATTGACAACAAGGCCCTGGGGAAAATTGACAACAGCAACCATATTAAGAACATTCTTTACAAATTTAATACCCGTCAACGCACAACTAAAAGTGAGTTTGATTATCAAAGCCTAGGAGTTCTTTGGATACAAATTAAGAGTCAACCATCGAAAAACAATTATAAATAAAAAGTACCTGTAGGACTAATAAAGATATCTCCATGATCGAGAGGAGTAGAGTTATACTAGCCGTGGAGATTCAGCGTTTTTAGCCATCATCATCAACAAACCAAAGGAGCTTATGCAATGAAGGGTATACAATTGTGGGCTAATATAATAATGGGCCGCCATCACAAGTCCAACCCAACATAACATGCCCTCTTTCTTCATATCAAGTCGGTAGTTCTCCCTCATTTTCGTGACAACTAAATAATACACCATGTGTACACAAGAATTACATTAACTGACACTATAAAAACTTCCCTTAACTATGAATAAATAAATACTATAATCCGAAAGCTTTAGTCTCTGTAATATTTTCTAATTATACACACACTTACGTTCCCTACTCACCTAAACTGTTGAATTTAATACAACATATCTCACAACACAAAGCACCAACCCACCAAAAATGCCATCATTTTCTTCCACTTCAAATTACGTACCAACGGGTTGAGAACTAGTTTTTGATGCCAAACTAATTGAAGAAACTAACCGCGACACAAGCACAGCTTCATTGCTGACAGTAGCTTTGGATGCAGCGACATCTTCCAACCGCTTCCACAGAAGATCGCGCTTCTCCTGTGCTTCTCTCTCTTTCGCCTCGTCCTCTTGGAATTTGCGCAAGCAATCCTCGAAAAGATCTTGGTCAGAATCCAAGAAGAGTTTTCGAACATTCAGAGTCAAGCTCTGTACTGCTTGGTTCCAATGACCTCTTGTGCTCTTTTCTAAGGAGGGGAAGATTATAGGTAGAATCACTCTGCGGTTTTGAGTGATGAGATTTCGTATGTGATCATTGTTCCACAAAAATAGAGTTCTTTCAGCAACCTGAAGCGTAAAAAAATTATTACAGTTAAACCAAAGCCCCTTTCTGTAAATAAAAAACCAACAAGAATAGCATGATATAATGAGGATAGCACGACTATTAGCATATGTGAACCAGTAAGCACATAGAATAGAAAAGGATTAAAATGTTCTCAGTGAATGACCAATGAGAACAAATCCAGCTGCAAGTGCTCATAACAACTTCAAGCAGTCCAGAAGCTTGTGAGCTTGTAAATTCCAAAGTTCCATGAGTTTCCAATCCCACAATCCAGTTCCAAACCAATAATACTAAAACGTTTCAGAAGCAAACAACCAATCTCAAACTAAAAACACCAAAAACGTTGTTCTGAAAAATCAAGCCTCATCCAAGAGTCCCAAACTAATAACAGCCAGGTAGTATATGCTACTTTGCATGCTGAGTTTCAAAATTCAAGTTCATACTGGTGAACAAAAGAAAGGTGATGAAGTTTGCTGAGAGCTTCCATATTGGTCAGACAACAAAGTGGCCGATCAGCAGTGTAAGATAATGAGACAAGAAATTCCTTTCTCATTATTTGGGTATTAAAGGTTAAGCCTCCAGGAGAATTTATTAAATTCAGGTGTGTCTCTCTGAATTCAGAGGGCATGACTAAATTTAATCTGCCCACAGGGCATGGTGTTTATCATAGTGGATGATCCAATTGTTTATTTTGATTTTAGAAACCTTATGATGTTGTTAAGCAATGAGTCAAGCACGAAAGTAAGGCCAGGTTAATTAAAAAACAGTTAGAAAGTTTATGTGTGCTAAGTCAACCATGTTTAGATAAGGTGCTTTGGGAAACAACTAGTGTTTGATGGGAAGGTTAAATGGGTTAATGCTTTCTTTCAAACAAAAACCTTCATCCTTTTCCAATCTTTACAAGTATTAAAGAACATATGGTTTAACAACATATGGTTTAAATTTCCTCAACCATGTAATGATTATTTGAGATGAACAAGACAAATGATATACGCATTTTTCTAAAAGAAATAAAATTATCAATATTAATATAACATCAATTTCAACGATTATCAATGTGCAACACGTATTTCTAAATATGATAATAATAAAGAGCCATGGCAGAAACAGTATTTGCAGGTGAGGGTTGCTGAGATTTTACAAACCAACAGATTTCTATTTGTTTTTGCCATACTCCTTAGTCACTCCTTTATGAGAAAACTTGGTCATCCCTTAACCAACCTATATATGCGGGTTTGGTAAATCTTAACCCAGGTTAACTTGTTTAATTTGTTAGTTTGCGTTATCTAAACCCATTTTAAAAATTGTTTGGCAATAGATCCGAGAGTTAAAAGTTTCTTAAAAAATGATTTAACCTGACACCATACGTAGCCTAAAATAGGTAAGAAAAAAGGACTTTTTGCCCAAGCATCAAGTGGTTTAATAATTGAAGGTCTTTTGACAATATAACTAAGTTACAGGAGTTAATAAGTTCTTTAAAACAATGGTATGTTCATGGATGTTTCAAGGTATGCGGATCATAACAAGTAGAATGGATGGTTGCGAGATAACTTTGTCTAAGGTACTCGGCAGATCCAAGTATCTGAAGTACTTGAATATTGTTTAATAGATGAAAAATAGGAGGATTTTTAATTCCAGTCCTTGCAATAATATCATTTTGAATCCATTCCATTTGAATTGGTGCTTTCTACATCACAATTATTGTGAAGAGAATTAGCATTTGGACAATTTCTTTGTGAAAACTATATGTCCAGTTAAATGTGGACCACACCACTCTCCAACTTATGGCCTCTTCTCTATGGTACCCGTTGTTTTACTTCAATAGTAGGCTTGCGACTCGACTTTGATCGTTATGGATTAGTACCAAAGATCGAGTTCTAGGCAAGCGGAGCTAATTTTAACAGTCAGAACAGTAACAAAGTAAATGGCTCCTTCTTTAATGAGATTATATGAGCAAATGCCTGAACCAAAATATGTCATTGCTATGGGAACCCGTACTATTACAGGATGGATGTTCAGTACTAATTCTGATAGTACTTTTCGGGGAGTCGATAAGCTAATTCCTGTGGATGTCTATTTGCCAGGCTGCCAGCCTAAACCAGAAGCAATTATAGATGCTACAACAAAACTTCGTAAGAAGATATCTCGAGAAATGTTCGAAGACAGAACTTTGTCTCAAAAAAATTGATGTTTTACTACTAATCACAAGTTTTATGTTTGACATAGCAATCATACTGGAAATTAGCACTCATACTGGAAATTAAGATCAAGGATTAGTCTATCAATCACTATCTACTTCAGAGATTTCAAATTCAAAAGTCAGCATCTTCACACAAATTAGTGAATTAGGCACGAATTAGTGAATTAGGCAAGGTTCTTTTGTGCATAATAAGAAAGAGCGGGTCGACCTTTCAAAAATTCATTGGAAATAGAAAATACTCATACAAATACAAATGTAGCAGAAATCAGGAAAGATGCAGGTTCATTTATCTGATTGGCTAGTCAAACACAAACTGATTCATAGATATTTGGGCTTCGATTGCCGAGGGGTAGAGCCTTTACAAATAAAAACTGAGGATTGGGACTCCTTTGCTGTCATCTCATACGTATATGGTTACAGTTATTAAGCTCCCAGTGTGCCTATGGGCTATGATGTAGCACCAGGCAGATTTTTTGCTACTGTGTACCCTCTTACGAAAATACGTTACGGTATAGATAAATGGAAGAGGTATGATAAAAATATTTGCCCCAAGGAAGAATCCTAAAATCCTGTCAATTTTTTGGATTTAGAGAAGTGTTGATTTTCAAGAACAGGACTCTTATGATATGATGGGAATCTCTCATGATTATGCAAATCATCCATGCCTTAAATGTATCTTGATGCCTGAAAGTTGGATAGGGTGGCCCTTACATAAGGACTAGATTACCCCAATTTCTACGAAATACAAGATGGTCATTGAATGATAAAAAATTAATGTTCACTTATATGACACGGCTCCAGATTTTATTCAAGTCGAGGAATATTTTTGGCTTTGTTCTAGATGAAAGAGAATAAATGGACTCTAATCTGTATCATAGTGAGGAAGAGGAAGATCACCAAGAGACACATATATGTTGGATCCAACCAGGAACAACATTTCTGAAGATCTTGCAGCAAGAAGCAGGTCAAGTATTGTTTCATTCAAGTTTCCTATTCACTTTTATGTTCGCCATAGTACACAACAAACAACAGCAGAAATATCACTTTTACAGTTTTACCATAAGTTTCTAAGAACAAAGCGAGATAAAATTAATGGATAAATTCATTTTTTTTTCATGCAGAAACAGTCATCAATTATAGGGCAAAAGGTAAGACTGTAGGTTAGGGAAACACTGATCAATATTTGGTCAAACAAACATAGAACAACACAAGAAGAAAAACTCAAGTTCATGATAACAAAGCTTTAAGGAGGCAAGGAGGATAGAAAAATGGAATAGCAAGGTGTTAATCAATCAGTAAGAACATCACCACGGGGTAGCAACCAGAACCTTCAAGGAAAAATGACGTCTTCAAGTTTTTCTTGTGACCTCATAGAACTTCCAAGATTAAAAAGGCAACAGTCTAGGTGATGTATGAGTACAGATGCCAGTGAAAATTAAGGGAACCCATTTGATTAATGGAGTTGAAGTACAGCCCAAAAGAAAACAGCTTCAGCTCCTTCAGCTGAGTATCCCTTCATGCCTGATATAATACTTGCAATATATTGACAATTATCCTGTGCCTTTTAACCCACATATAAATGTTGTTTATTGAAGACACAATAGGTGACAAACAAATTAACTGTAGACATTGGTAGATCATCTTAACATATTCACCGTCCCATTAATCCTCATGCTGAAAGCATATAGCAGGCACAAGATTAAGGGGTGGGCTTCGTGTCAGCCTTAAGTGATGAAACAGAAATATTAAGAAATACAGAAGCCACCTAAAAGAGTCAATACTCAATACGCTCATCTAGGTCAAAGGTCTCTAAAACCAGTTCTCACATTTAGTTATTGAAATGTCAGAAGAGGACTTCTATGTGACATCTTGCACTATGATCAGAACAAACTCGATATCATCATTTATTAAAAGAAATCCATTTTATGTTCTTGGTATTATCGATTAGGTTCACCCATAAAGCACATGGAGGCTTTTCTAGTTATAAAATACTTTTAGCCAAAGCCACTTTAAACATTTGGAGGTTTCACCAACACAAAGCATATTAAAGTTCAGTTTGTGTGGCAAGGTCAGTATGGTTGCTATGGTACAATCAAGGATTCAAGAAAGTCATGTTCAGGGATTGGGAAGATGATGATAGGGTAGCTTTTACAATGTGAATCTTGAATTTGTATAATTCTAGCTTAACAAAAGTATGCGAAACTGACTTGTATGTCTCATGATAAATTGATCCCATGTGGAACATAGGGGGTGGAAATCCAAATAGAAGTAAAAGCAGAGACAAGGGAAATCCTAGTTCCTACCAACAATAAATGCCTCTACGAACTGCGGTATGTGCTGATACTATTACCTCTCATCCAACACAGAAGATTTACTTTCAAAGATAGATATTCACAAGCAAGAATTATCTTAGGCCAAACATTTAGACCCGAGACCAGTCACTCTTAAGTGACAAGACGAAAAATGCTTTAAGCAAAACTCAACATGAAAAAGTTTATAATTTGTTGTTTGACTGCTCTTGGACTTACGAGGACCACAAAGTTCAACAACTAATGGATTTTTTTTAAAGTAGACAAGCATATCTACAAGACACACATCTTTTGTCACGAATAGGATCTTCTCATAGACTTTTCACTAAAGCAATGGTCTCATACAATATTGTATGTGAAAATGAGATTGCAATTTGCAAATTCTCTTTAAACTGCAAAATCAAGGTCCAATCTTCACCAAAAGACTAAGCTCACAGAGATTATATGCAGCGTTCATTCATTTCCCAAACTTCGTTGAATGTATATACCCAAAGAACATTGTCAAATATCTCTCTACGTGCTCTTCAATATTTGAGTATCTCAAAACACGGAATGTCTTCCTCTAGGTCTCATTGTTCCCCTACTTAACCCACACTTCTACTTGTTAAAGTTAAGTCATTCAAAAAACAAGATCACAGTTTTTATCAGATATTGGATTGGGTTGGACTTTCAAAGTCTTTCTTCAGTTTAAGATCATAATTTTTATATTTTAGTGTTTAAGGTTATATTTTGTTTTCATTTTAATTTTGATAAAGAACAAACTACACTACTCATTGTTACACACTAGATAGTCTTTAATGCTTCATGAGGGCCTTAACTTACTTTTTTGTTTTCTTGAAATATTTTTAGGGTAAAAGAACAAAACTTAGAGCTTGAAGCCGGAGATAAATGGAGAGGATTTCATATTTAAGTATCTCTTTATATTTAACTACCAACTTCTTGAACAGTTTACGTATTTTTTTCTTTCTGTTTTCTTTCTTTTTTTTCAAGGGAGGGGGTGACAATAGCCACACAAACTACCTTTTGTTTGTTACTCTGCTATGATCTCTCCCTCAATCAAATTACAATCATGTAGTTGCAATTGCTTTATTACATAAGCACAGGTAGCTGAAGAAAATAAGATTGAGGGAGAGATCATAAAAGAGTCTGACAAACAAAACATAGTTTGTGTCGCCGTCGTCGCCTTCTCCCTTGATTAGTTAAATATAAAGAGATACCTATATCTGAAACCCTCTCCATTTATCTCCCATGTCAATCTCCAACTTTTGTGCTTATACTCTATAAAATATTTCGAGAAAAAGAAAGAATATGACTATGCCCTCATAAAACACTAAAGACAATGTGCTGTGTAGCAATGAGTAGAGTAGGACATTCTTTATCAATTAAAATAAAACAATATAAAACATTATAGATTAAAATATTAAAAATTATAATATCAAACTGAAGAAAAGACTTTGAAAGTCCAATCCAATATCTGATAAAAGCTAATGATGTACCTTATACATTTGAAGCATGCATAGGTTGTTTTAGATATTAACACAGTTTTAGTTGTCTTAATACTCGATGAACCCTAAATAGTTTCATGCTCCTTACCTCCACGATAGATGTTCGTGCATTAAACTTGGTCAAAGCTTTCATTCCCCTAATCTTCATTACATTTGACCTTCCAGAAAGAATGTTGTCTTCAAATTTCTCTTGTGACCTCACATATACTTCCCAGATTATATAAGTGAACAGTCTAGATGATGTATGAGCACAGATGCCAGTGAAAATAAAGGGGATTAATGGAGTTGAACTAGAGTCCAAAAGAAAAAAAATTCAACTCCTTCAGCCAAGTATCCCTTAAAGACTGGTATAATACCTTACATTAGCAACTATCTTGTGCCTCCTAACTCACAAATGAATGTTGCTCACTGAAGTTATAAAAGGTGAACCACAAACTAAACTTAGTAACTGTACACAGTGGTTGATCATCTTAAGATATTCACTGTCCCATTAACCCTCATGTTGAGAGCATAGAACAGACACAGCAGTAAGCGGCGAGCTTTGTATCGGCCTTAAGTGATGCAAGGCAACAAGAAATTCAGGAGCAACCTGAAGGAGGGTCAATAGGCTCCTCTAGGTCAAAGATTTCCAAGAATCAGTTCTCACTTTTAGATATTGAAATGTCCAAGGAGGGCTTCTATGTGGCTCGCACTATGACCACAACAAAATTGATGGGAACATCTATCAAAAACATGCCTTTTTGTTCTTGGTATTATCGTTGAGGTTCAACCATGAAGCACACGGGACTTTTAGTCATAAAAAAAAACATTTGGAGGTTTCACCAATGCCATGTACCTTTGTGCGACAAGTCAGGTATATTACCCAAAAAAAAGTCTGCATGGAGAAGGTGATGCCGGTGTAGCTTTTAAAGTGTGAATCTTGGATGTGTATAATTCTAGTCTTAACAATAGTATGCGAAGCTGAATTATATATCTGATGGTAAATTGATCCCATGTGGAAGATGGAGGGTGGGAATCCAAATAGAAGCAGAAGCAGAGAGGAGCAAGATCCCAGTTCCTTACAAATGATGAACACCTCTACAACACGTGCTATGAGCTCATAGCCTGATACTACAACCTATCTCATCCAACAGAGAAGACTTACTTGCAAAGATAGACATCCACAAGCAAGAATTATCTTAGGCCAAGTAATTATACCTAAGACTAGTCACTCGATTCTAAGCTAAAGAGGTGACAGGACAAGAATGCTTTAAGCAAAGCTCAATATGAAAAATACTATATAACTCACTGTAGTGGGACTGCTCTTGGACTTACCAGGACCGCAAAGTTCAAAAAATAATGGATTTTCCAATCTAGACATGCATATCTACAAGACGAACATCCTTGTCATGAATAGGAGCTTCTCGTAGACTTCTTATCAAAGCAATGGGCTCATACAATATAATACATGGAAGAGAGATTGCAAATACTCTTTAAACTGCAAAAAGTCCACCCTTCAACAAAACACTAAGCTCACAGAAATGATATGCAGTGCTCATTCCGTCATTCGTTCCCCAAACCTCATTCTAGGCTAGTATCCAATGAACATTGTCAAATGTCAATTATACCTCTACACGCTCTGCAAAATACGAGGTTCTCAAAGCACAAAAGATATCTTCCTCTAAGTCTTATTGTTCCAAGACTTAACCCACAGTTCTACTTTTTCTAAACTTTAAGTCATTCAAGAGACAAAGATCATAGATTGATTATTCTACTACTTATACAGACAACACACTTACTCAAATCCAGAATTCCATTTGTTCAACCTATAACTCTAAACACCTCAATTCAAATCCAGAATTCCATTTGTTCAACCTATAACTCTAAACACCTAAATTGAGGTATGATTTCAATCACTGTGAAACAAAATCAAACTACATTAGCAATTGAACCAGATACAAGCGAAAAACAAACTACCTGAAAGTGTGAACTATTAAGGCACCTCCCAATCTGCCGAAACAATGGAATCATACACCTCTGAAACTCCACCGGCTGTGTCAACTCCAGCACCTCCTCCAACTCTCCAAGAAACATCACCTCCTTTGAGCTATTCGTCACTGGCCAATACTTCAGCAGCCCCCTGATCACTATATCCGCCAACTTATAATCCTTCTCCACAAACTGAGTTATACAATAAGACAACTGCTGATGATAAACCCCAACACACTTTGGCTTATGCAAAGGAATCAAAGCCCTAACAAGAAACAACTTATGCTCCTCCTTCAACGGCAATGCAAACCCATTAATTATACTCCCCAAAATCTCCAGCAACTCCCCAATCCCATTATGCTTCTCTGTCTCAAAAATAAACCGGTAGAAAATATTATTAATCCCCTTTCGGATAAAAGGGCGATGAACCATGAATTTCCCATAAACCCTATGCAATATAGTCTTCAAGTACTCTCTTTCTCTCTGATCCTCAGAATCAAACAAATCAAGCAATCTCAAAACAAAAGAATGATCAACGTATCTCTTAGCAATCTTCGCATCAGTCTCCGGCGATGCCACGAATCTCAAGAAGAATTCATAAACAATCTGCAGGTGCGGCCACGCCGGATCCATGGAGGGCTCATCGTCGTCGCCATCGAGCCCGTCGGCAGATCTCGAATCGATGTTATTCGATGAAGGTAGAGACCGAAAGAGGTTAGCGGCGACCGTGTCGACGGCGGCGTGCATGGCGGGCTCAGCGAACTTGGTCGAGTTGGTCGCCGTAACGTAGTCGACGAGCTCGAGTAGGGTTTGGCGCTTGATTTCCTTCTCCTTTAGGTTTTTGGCGGGATCGGAGAAGTCGAAGACGAGGGAGCAAAGAGCGAGCTTTTTGAGGAAAAGCGAGGGCTTTTCAGCGGCGGAGACGTCTCGAAAGCTGGGGAGGGCGGCGAGGGCATCTCCGGAGCCGTTGACGGCGGCGGCGGCGGATAACTGCGGAGGTCGGTCGTCGGAGGAGGCGGAGGAGGGCTTGGGCTTGCGAGGGAGCTTGCCCAGGATCTGCTTGATCATAGTTTGGTTAGAGAGAGAGAAACCCTAACCCTAGATTTTGAATTGAGATTGGATCATGGTGAGTGAGATTTGGGGAGTGAATCTAGAGAGAGAAAAGTCTAGGGATTTGGGAGAGTGTGGAGGCGACAGCGCCGACCACTGAAGGGTACGTGGGAGAGGAGACGGCGAGTGAGGGGCACGTGAGATATTTTTGGAAGGAGAGGAGAGGGACGCGTTTTGCCTGTGGTTTGTTGGCGGGTTTGGATATTTGTTCTGGATCCGACCCGAAAAAGGTTGTGGCCGTAGTGGCAGTGGGTGAGAGAGAGCGAGGTTTCGGTCTTCGGATGATCAAACCCGTTCACATTTTTGGGGTAAATTTTCTTACAAAACCTTCTGAGCTCTGAAAATTACAGAAAAGCCCGTCAATTTTCTGAAGTTTCACATAAGTCCCCTTAACTTTCAAAAAATCCCACAAACTGAAATGCACTTTCTTAAAAAAATTATAACCCCCCATCTCTCAGTAAAATGATTAAAAAAAATATCCCTCATTGTTCTTTTTTTCCAGAAAATCTTAGAATGACACATGAATAATACACTACTCCATGTAACAAGAACTGAAGCCTGATCACTTTAGAATCTTATCCAAACATTTGATTCTAAAAGCAAACGTAAAAGAGAATAACATTGTAGAACATGTAGGATAATAAGAAAGAGGAGCATTTTAATGATATACATGGAAAACAACCTTCAAACAAATTCATCAAAACAAAGTCTTGAAACTATTTTACTTGCGAAAAAGAAGTACATGCTTCTATTAGATTTCAATATACCAAATTGAGGTCAATACCTTCTTTTAGTTCATCAATGAAATAAAAGAACTGTAATAATATTTATATGCTTATATGACTTTCAAGCAGAGATCATCATTATGCAATTGGCGTACCTTCTTGCTTTCTCTTATTCAACAATCTGTGAAATGACTCAATTCTGAGTACTGTAATTGTTGGTTCTAAATTGTACAGATTAGATTTTGTTTTCATCCAACTACATTACAAAAGCTGCTCTCTTGCCTCTCCATTATATTAATGGGTTGATGGAGAGACACATATCTGAAACTTGGACTCAAGCCATCTGAACCAGATCAAGAATCAAGTATAGCTTCAGCATAACGGCACTCAGATAACTTCCTTCATCGAGCTACTGCTGGCCCGAGCAAGAGGACATCTTTATGGTAAAATAGATCGACGAAATGGCCTCAATGACCCATCTTTAGATCAAACTTCACCTCATCATAAGCATCGACACCCTTCATTTGCATAAAAAAAACTCAGTCAGCAACTCGAGAATATATGATCTGGTTTCCTCTGATTTGTATCAGACTGCAGTTGCCATGAGCTCAGCTTCTGATTCTGTATCACTCTCAGTGATACTCTGTTCATCACTGTCAATATCTGCAGTATATATCCTAGTCCCGGGAAGAGGGAAACTTGAATTGGTGATAGGGACAAAACCGGTGACAGGCTCATCAGAAGGTCGACCTGGAATTGAAGTGAGAAGTCGCTTCAGCTGAGGCCTGTGGCAAACAATACGGCCTTTATTCCAGCCGGGAAAATGGAAGGATGAAGATATTTCGTCCCTTAGAAATGAATAAGCTGCTTTCACAACTGGCAGTCCCCTTGCCGCTGTACTCTTCTCCATTTCTCCACGTCTGTTAATAAAAGAATGTTCAATGAGTTTCCGTTCTGTAGAGCTGAACAAAATTTTGGAAAATTCAGTGTAATGACAACAAATGAAATTATTATAAGCATGTGATAATATATTTGTGAGAAAGGTGTGTGTATTCTAACTGATTATTACCCCTACACCCCTACTGTTTCTCCTCCCAAAAACCAGTAGAGAATTCTACTCATGTTTATTTGGATCAGAAAAAATAATTTCTTTTTCATTTGATAGACACCAACACAACTATATACACACATCAAGGACCCAAATTATGAACAACATACCATCAGGTGGTTGGTTCATGTCAAAGAACCCTTCTAATTTTATACTCTAACATGCCTCCCCACAACCCCAACCCAGCCAGGTTGAGGGCCCTTTTGTGAGCCGAAGCGGTATTATTTTTATTTTTAAATCGCTTTAAAATTCGTGGCGAATAAGATTCGAATCTGCGTTGCTCTGATATCATGTCAAAGGACTCTGCCACTGCACCAAAACTTTGGAGTTTTGGTGTAGTGGTAGTATCCTTTGACAGTTGGTAAAGCCGTTATTCGGGGAATGAGGAGGTCCAAAGTTCATTTATGAGAGAAAATCATAGCTTATGAACGAAACTATCAGCTATGAACAACTCAAGGAGTATAAATCTTCTATTCTGATGAATATTGGGAATGACGAACCAATTGGCACCAGCAGATTACAAGGATCAGAATATTGCTGATTATTTCATAAAACCTATATCAATCAGTAGGTTGAGCAAGGGAAGGACTAAAAACTAAAAGAAACAAAGGAAGTAATCATAAGGACTTACACCACAACAGCAGCAACCAAATTGGGAAGATCTTCCCCTCTTTGAAATTTTTCTTGTATTTCATTAAGCCACACTGATACGGCTGTAAGAGCTCCGCCCACTGACATGCTAACAAAGAGAATACAGTTTTGGTGTTGAACACAATAGTGATATATCAATAAAGGGGAAATGGAATGTTGAGAACATGAAAGGATGTGTTACCGGTGAACATCCACAGACCACACAAGTCTGCTCTCACGAAATAGCTCTGGAAAGAGTCCACGCCTCGTTGCTTCGCGAAGCACGTGAGCAGCCCGTGCTTTCTGCCTAAGCCACCAAAGTGTGTCTAGGAGAGCATTGTACAATCTCAAACCAAAACCGCAGCCTTCAGATTTATATCTGTCAAGGACATACTCCACCATTTGCCAGTTAGATTCATCGTCGTAATCCCCTGTAATCATCGAGCCGATCACCTGATGAGTGTTGGAAACCCTACTTGTTTTCATTTCTTCCAATAGCTCATATGCCTCTTCCCATCTGCAAGGTAAGAGCAGTGCTAAAGTAAGTACTGCATATACAACAACAAATGCCACTAGGGACCTAGAGAGAGGAGGGATGGAATGCTAAAAAAGATCAGGTGGATTTACTGTAGAGTAAACTACATGTAGGTGAAAAGGAAAAAAATTCCCTAGCTTCTGATATAGAAGAATTATCTGAAGAAATCAAATGAATCAAATTGAAGACACAAAAGGTAGCAGTAATAATTTATATTCCATCATCTGAAACTACCATCATATCTCAAGCTACCAATTCATTTACAAACAACTAATAAACAGAGACTACCAAGAGCAATGGGAGAGAAACGCCATTTTATAGACTCAAAAGTGTGTCCGGACAAGGTCCTCCTTTTACCCTTCCAATCAATTATTCAGTAACATTAATGCCTAACTGAAAGTTAGATTTGTCAGATTGCTATGGGTAAAGGTCTTGCTCACTATCAATAAATCTCTTAGTAGAAGCACATCGTGGTATAATCAACGTGAGTTAAAACACAATAAAAAATTATTTAGTACTTAAACATGAAGAACTCTATTAGAGAAGTTAGTTTATGATAACTGTAATGAGATGTTCATACTTATCAAGCCTTTTCCCTCTCTTGCCACATTAATACACTGTGTGCTAATAGTAACATTCAGGGTCTAATATAAAAGGATAAAGTGCACATAACCCCCCGCATCTATATCTCGAGTTGCACGAAACCCTCCTCAACTCATTTATTAGCAAACAACCGCCCCAATTCACGAGAAAGAGGGATGTTACTTACAATTTATCTTCCTAAATATTGGTAGACCACCCTCAACTCGTTTATGAGCACAAAGCCTCCCTCAATTCGTGAGATAGAGGATTGTTACTTGCAAGTTATCTTTCAATAAATTGCATTTCACTGGTGCTAAGTGCTAGTAAATGACTTGAGGGGGATCTAGTGCAACTAATGGTATAGATAAGGGGGTTATGTGCAAGTTACCCAATATAAAAAAGACCTAATATTTCTCATGTGCCTATTTTGGTCTATTTAAAACCCTTTTACAATAGTCTTCTTCTCATTTGAGTTTATAAGTCACCAGATCACATACATATTTGTCTATGGATAGAGCCCATGAAAAATACACAAAATTGTTGAGGTCACACTCCATGGGATTGAAATAATCACAGTATCACTATACAAAACAATGGTATGTCCACCCTGAACTCAAAACAGCACAGCTTCTGAAGAAAGAAAGGCTTCAAAGTTCTTTAGTTTTGTCATAACCTTCAAACTTCAATACTTCATATATTCAACTCTATTGATAAACATTACAAGTAGTTGCTATTAGCTTACAATTCAAACTTATCTAAAACCATATTGCTTCAACCAAGATAAATAGACACGCCCTGAAATATTATGAACCTAGTTAGAAAAATTAAAGTATACTCTTCAGTAGCACTTACCTGTCATTCTTAGCATACACCGATATCAACATGCAGTAAGCCACAATACTCGGCAAGACCCCAGCTGAAGCAATCTCTTGAAACAACTCCTTGCTCTCTTCAACTAACCCCGCTGCGCTATAAACCCCAAGAACTTCCTCAAGAGTCCTCACGTTCGGCTCACACCTCGACTTTTGCATATCCATATAAGCCTTCACAGCATCCTCATACTGCCCTCCCTGGCAATAAGCCTGTATCAGTCCATTAAATGAATCCTCGTTCCTTTGAATCCCAACCCCATTCATCCTCGTCAATATCGCCTCTGCCTCCTTAAACAAACCCCCTCTGGCAAACGCAGACACAAGCGAATTATATGTATCAATAGTAGGAATACTACCAATCTCATGCATCGTATTGAAAGAAACAATCGCCTCCTCATACAATGCAGCCTGACCAGAAGCCTCAACTAACCCTGTGTAAGCCATGGAGCTCGGAGCCACTCCTTGAGCATTCATATGAGAGAGCACGGTCTTGGCGTCTTTATGAAGTCCGCCCTTTCCACAGGCAAACATTAGCCCTTCATATGTCTCCATATTCGGTACTACATTCTCCTCTACCATATCCTGAAACAACATGACCACCTCCTTAAAATACCCTCCTTCGCCGAAAACCCTAATCAAGATATTGTATGTATCAGCGTCCGGTTCAGTATTCCCAACCTTCATCTCTAAAAACAGCTCCCTCACATCCTCATATCTCCCATTTTTACCATAAAGATTCAACAAGATACTATAAGTTGCAGCATTTGGGGTGCACCCAGCAGCCTGCATTTGCCTTAAAACTGAAATTGCCTCAGAAGCAGCATTGTTTCTAGCATTAGCCTCTATCAGCACATTATACGCCGCAGCGTCAGGCAAATGCCCCGCTGCTTCCATCTCCGCCAGCAGCTCGGAAACCCGCTCCAACCGTCCTAGCTTCGCGAACGTGTCAACGAGGTACGTGTGTGTCGTATGGTCCGGGACCACGCCAGCTTCCAGCATCGTCCGGAGCACCATCTCCGCCTGGTCCGCGAGCCCACGAGCTCCTGCAGCCGCAAGCAGAGTGTTGTATGTAACAATGTCAGGCCGCAGCCCGTCGTGCCGCATCTCTGCGAACAGACCCAGAAGCGCATCCCACGCCACGCCGCCGCGTGCACACGCGTTGATTACCGTGTTGTACGTCAGAATCGACGGCGGGATTCGCTCTGCCTTCATCTTGTTTAACAGTTCAAGCGCAGTCTCATGGTCGCCATTGCGGCCGTACGCATTAATCATGGCGGTGTACGACAGTGCCGTGCGAGCGACAGAATTCTGCGGCATTTCATCAAACACGTCACGGGCTTTCTCAAGGAGCGACTCTCGGCCAAGGACTCCGATGAGGATTGCGTGAATGTGCTCGTTGGGTCGACACCAGAGCTGGCGCTGCATGTACTTGAAGAGGCGGAGGGACCGCTGCCAGTCTCCACGGCGGGCGAACTCCTTGAAGACGACGGCGAAATCGGGGAGGGAGAGGCGGGAACGAAACGACTCGAGGCAGCGGGCGATGGAGCCGCGAGGGGGGAGGCTGCTGAGCTTGTTGATTAGGGTTTCGACGTCGTAGCTGTACTTGCCCTTTTCTAAGGGGACTGAAGGGGAGCCCAATATTAGTTCTTTGGGCTTCGATCTTGAGACTGAGGCTGATGATGACGGCGATGATGGTGGGGGTTTTGGTTTGAGATGGGGTTTGGGTTTAGGGTTTGGTTTGAAGGGGGACAGAGTTTTGGGGAGGAATTGGGATGGGGAGGTGGAGAGAAGAGCCATGATTGGTTGAGAATTGCAATTTTCAGAGCATAATAATTTGATAAAGTTTCGAACTTTGCAATTTTGAGAGAGGGTTTAAGGCTGTTAGCTGAGGTTGAGGGTTGAAGGTGGAGGGGTTTAAGCCTGAGAAAAGTTTTTGGAGCTTCGGATAAGGAAGAAGATGAGCACGTGAGATGGGGGCTTACTCCCTCCAAAAACTGGGAGGAAGTAACGGTAAATTTCACAGGGTTATTTGCGATTAAATACCCCAAGTTTACGCTATTCTTAATTTTTAACTTGGTGGGTTGCAAGATCCCAAATTCAAAATCAGACTATTATTTGAGCAAAATATTATCTGATCTGCGATTGAATAATAGTAAATGAAACTCAATGGATAATTATCCGTTCAAAAAATAAAAGAAAAACACAAAAAAGTACATTATAGTTAATATTACTACCTTTTCAGAAATTTATGGAAATTACATTTTCAGCTTGACGTTCATTCATATTAGAACTTCAGCGGTTGCAGTAAGTTGTTTAAATTTTCATGATATCTTTCCTAAATTACATTTTTTTAATGAAATTTACATTTAGCAACAGGCGCCATTTAGATTAGCAAAATATTTGCAAACATCACCAGTAATATAATTGACATGAAATTGTAATCACAACCAGTCCAAAAATATTTCACAGCAATTCTAGATTAATAAATCCCTCAAAATCACATAACAATGAACAAAAATAACATATCAGCCGCAATGTACATCAGCACCGACATGAACAAGGAGATGCCAAGAGAAAGAATGTCAAGAAATACTAACAAACAAATAATAAACTTACCAAAGTACACATAACATTAAAATGGGCGGGGAAAAAAAACCAAAACAAAAACACTATATAATAACAAGAACGGCGCATTCAAGCCATATCAACTGCGACTACTCTGTGATCCCTGTCAATGTTTTTTGAGTTCTCACCCCCACCTCATAATCGCCGAACCCCAAGTGAGGCCTGCTCCAAATCCAGCGGTGGCAATGGTGTCACCTTTCTTCACTCTCCCGCCCCTCACAGCTTCGTCTAAGGCCAAAGGTATTGAAGCAGCGCTTGTGTTTCCATAGTTGGCTAGGTTCGATAGGACCTTCTCTTGTGGAATCTCTAAACGAGTGGCCACCGCGTCGATGATCCTTTGGTTAGCCTGCAGCATAGAGAAACCACAGCTTAAACCTTAAAGAGTAAAATGGTTGAATATTTTTTTCGGAGAACAAGACAAATATATATATATATATATATATATAAAGCCCACTTTGAGATTTGTGCATCTCTTGATTTCACAGATCCCAAGGCAACATCAATGGATACAAAAGTTGGTGTATACTATTCCCTATCAACTTAAGTTTATAGGAGCCTTGCGCTCTCTCTCTCTCTCTCTCTCTCTCTCTCTCTCTCTCTATATATATATATATATATATATATATATATATATATATATATATATATATATAGACTAATGATAGGGTTGCACATAGACCCCTGTAGTATCGCTGTTTTGAACTTACTACCTCTGGGTTAGTTTTTCTTCCCTTTTACCCTCGGTAAAATTTCCACAGGTGATATTTCGACAGATACTGGGTGAAATTAGTAAGTCTAACTGAGAGTAAATAGAGTAATTAAAAAAAAAGAAATGAAAAGAAAAAGAACAGGCGGTCTATCTACAGCAATGAAACTACAAGGTTAGTAAGTTCAAAACAGCAAAATTACAAGGGGTCTGTGCCATTTAACCCCTAACAATATTAGGCTCCATTTAGATGATCATGAACATTCACGAAATATCCCTGATATTTTGAGATATCTACGTTGTCAAATCTAGAGAGAATACTGTTTGGCGGTAAAATCACAGACAAAAGAATCTTGATGGCACCACATATCATGATATTTGAGTTTCTAATTCCCGAGTCAAGTTTTATTTCACAGACTCAAATATCAAAGATATGTGCACGATATATATGGCTGCAATTATACCGTCGCATATTGGCACTTGGTAAAAAAAATGGTGCAGAGATAGGAAGAGACCCAGGGTGTAGTAGAATGCTTGATTGTGATCAAAGAAGTTTAAAAGGATCAAATCAAATCACCAATCAATTTTAGACAAAGACTCTCCCCTGTAATGGGGGAGGGTGGCAGTTATATCCAAACTGCAAAAGAAAACAATTTGTCTAAAAAGAAAATACATTAGATTTCTATGAAAAGAAACTTCATCTATTATAGGGTCAAAAGATGAGATTCTCTTTCTTCCCAACCTTCAAGCAACCCTATTCTCTTTAGATTGAATATTCATTCATAAATGATAATATTTTTGCATTAAGGTGATTATACTAAGGCATTGTTATCACAAAAACTGCAATAAAAATCAACATATGTGGAACAGCTGATAACTGTGATAACTATAGTTTATCACAAAACTGCAATAAAAATCAACATATGGGGCATAGCTGATAATTGTGATAACTATTGCTTGTCTTTCTGATCTTTCTCAAATGATATTACACAGACTTCATCAAGATCCTGCTTCTTACATTCCATAGTTTGTACATTAGAATGCCTTTCAAATCTTGCAACCTTCCCCGTTCTTAGGACTCATCATTATCTTCATTTATTTTATTATTTTGCTAAGGTGGCAAGACCCTAGTAAATAAGTAATAGGATCAAAAAAAGGAGTTTACTGTGCTTTTCTTCACAGCATAGACTATGAATATACGTATATTAGAATATTATTGATTTAATTTACTTAATTGTTAGGTTTTTACTCGTCGTGAATCTGTGACTTAACACACTTTGTGACTAAAAGCTATAACTGTGGCGCTTCATAATTTTCTAGTAAATCAATTTAGGGTTATGTGCAGAATTGTAGATAGACCCCCTGCAATATTGATGTTTTGAACTTACTACCCTTCTAGTCTTATTTTTGCAGATAGACCCCTTGAGTGAACTTTTTCTCTTACCCGTAGAGAACAAGAAATTTATTCTTTTGAAAAATAGACTCCCTGAGGGTAAAAGAGTCAAAAAGAATTTCACTGAGGGGGGCCTAAGTGCAGCAACAAAGCTAGAGTAGTTAGTTCAAAATAGTGATACTAAGGAGGGGAGCTTTCGCAATTAACCCTATAATTTACTATAAGGTTAAAACCAAAATTTACACTGTGCTCCAATGCAATGCCTACCTGGTGGAGCAGAAGCCAGTCAATACTGGAACTCGCGAGGCCAGCCTCATCAAGTGATGCCTGAATAGTCAATGGCACGCTGCGGACAGCAAAACGGAACACCTCTTTCCCATTCATTTCTATGCAAGAATAGGATGACTTTCTCGGAGGGAATAATGGAGCACCATTTGTACTTGAAATGGCTTCAGGCTCGGCGTCTTTTGCTAAGGCATGCAAGTGCCTGAAATGAACAAAGGCTGATGATAAGAGATTCAGAAATTTAGAGGTGTTGTATGTTAAAAGCCGGCTAAAGCAAGGCCCTCGTACCTTTGGCCAGTGCCATCACTATTAACATCAAAGCCAAGCAAGCCATCTTCATCCCCACCGCAGGCCTACACAGTTTGCATCACGAAGGAAAGGAATTGAGTGAGTCAGATATTCTTTGAACGGGTTATGTGCGTCTGTGTACAGTGCACACTATGCATATACAAGTATGTGGCGTGTATGTATACATGTAAAGAGAGAAGAGAGTGGGGAGGGAGGGAGGGAGGGATTTACTATAAGGGGTAGGATTGACTATTTTTGCATATCTGTTCTGTGCCCACCAGGCAGATCTTTTTTTGTCAACTGAACATATAAGCCTTGAACTCACTTCCAGAAGGTTTGGGAGAGGGGTTGAACATCAGCAAGATGCAACCCTCACCCATTACATATTAGAGTTTGGTAGTAAGAAATAAACTTTTCTTCAATACTTCTGAAGTTTATGATAATAAAAAAAACTGGGAAACAACATGAAACTTTGAACTGCACACTTGTCTATTGTTATTGTAACATATATTTGTGTAACTTCCACTGGTGTCATAAAGGTAAGAACTTCTCCAGTAGTTGGTTATATTCTGATAAACGCATTCCAAACTTTCTTTGGTTCTTTCAGCAAGTTATAGCAATATTATTGCCAACATGCCGCTGATGATCAGATCAATGAGGATTGCTCATAATAGAAAAGGTAAGGATCAAATTACAAGTGGAATATGCCATCCAGAAAAGGTTATGGGTGAAGATTATTCTTTTCTACCATGAGTGTATCAGAGACGATCTATGAGCAAGACAACCTTAAAATGACAGAGGTAGATCAACAAATTACCTGGACTAGAACAGCACCGGCAGCATCACCAAAGAGAATGCATGTTCCTCTATCAGCCCAATCCACATAGCGCGATAGAGCATCAGCTCCAATGACTAGAATATTTTGATAACCACCACCTATAATTGAAAAAGCACATTCATTTTGTAAACAAAGCAGAAATGTCAAATATACAACTCAGGAAATAGATAAATGCTCTACCTTTGATGAAGCGTGTAGCCGTGATTAACCCTACTATAAACCCACTGCATGCAGCTGTAATATCAAATGCCCAAGCACTTTTGCACCCCAGGTCTTTCTGAATCTGAACCGATATGGAACAAAGGACAAAAGAAAAGATCAACAATCCGGTGATCCAAAAGAAGAAAACCCAGATAAAGTGTTAACTGATTCTGCAGAATCATCAACCAGAACTAAAGTATAAGCAACTGCAGTTGGAGGATGTAAACCTCTTTCTATAACTTCTTGGACTACATTAAATGTGCTCATCTAGAAAAAATTACAAATGCAAAAAAAGGTGGTCCCAGCAATCAAGGAATAACGGACCACATTTATGTAGATCATATTAAAAATTGTTGGTAGGACCGTCTAACTAAAAAGATCTGCTAGAAGCCGAGAACCGTAAGTGAAAAACATTTACAACCAAAATAAATTTGAATAGTACAGAAAAGTTGGTCTTGAAACTGATAGATCAAAATCTACAACGAACATTCACAGAGCCGGTTTTTTAGGGAGTTACTGAAAGTGCAAGGTAAAACAAATTCCTTAAACTTTTCAAGTGTAGAAGCTTGTATCAATGATTATGATCTATTTTATTTGGACTACTTATGCAATACCATCTCCATTCATTTACTTACCCCTTAAGAATCTTTTTAAGTGAATCATAATCAGATAGTTAAGTTACGTCCTCCAACTTAAGTGCATACGAATTCAGAATCTTCATTCTACAAAAGTGTATTACATATATGCTTACCCTAGCAGCACCTCCAAAAAGATCATCTGGTGTGGATGAGCACAGTATGACAAGGTCAACATTCTCAGCCTCAACTTCAGCCATTTCCAGAGCTCCCTTTGCTGCCTGAACAGCCAACCCATTTAAATTTTCAGTTCCTGTCAAGGTATTAGCTAATCAGATATCACATACAAGTGGTTGGATATGAAAATTGTATTGCATCATGGTCAACACGTTTGAATGCTTGTTGTAGAATTATAGAAACACAGAGGAAATAGAACTACCTAAGGATGTCGAGAACCTTATTGCAGATGCAATCCTGACTGGTGCTAACTAATGCTTTAGAGAAAATTTTAGTGAATATTCAGCTTTCTATTTAATGCATGAATAGGCGTTTACCGGAACAGAGATAAGTAGAGGTAATAAGAGATCATGGAGGATTCAAGCCAAATTCCTTGGTCAAGGTAAATTAACTTATGCAGTTTAGAGAGATGCTAATATGCATCCTTGTGAGAAGGGCAATATGAAGAATCAGATATTATGCAATTCTCATCCAGAAAAGAACAATAGCATAAATTGTGAATACCAAATTAAGAATAAAAAATACAGTACAAATATGTTAGTTGCAGAATACCAAATGGAAAAAAAACACGGTTTTAGAGTACAGTCCTAGATTAAAGGGAAAGAAGAAGAAAAACTGTGAGTTAAAAGAAAATATAGTAAGCAGATAAGATCATACCTGTAAGCACCCGTCTGTTACGAATCCCTGTGCGAACAGAAATCCATTCATCTGAAGTTTCAACGAACTGTGCAAGGTCATCATTAGAAATCTGAAGCTTTGGCACAGAGGAACCGCATCCAACAAGTTTGGAGCCCATGCCAACCACTCTGTAAAATTATTGTCAAGTTTAGCAAGCACATCATGATTAATCCACAAAAGGACATCACAAATGCAAAAACAATCGACCTGTAAAATGTGACTAGATGCTACATAAGTGGACAGATAATTCATTATTACTCAACACAAGTGTAAAGCAGATTAAACTTAACATCGTGTTCACAATGTCATTATGCTACAAGGTTACAAGAAGCTACATAAATGAAGTGCTTCAAAAGACGTACGGTACAGATAAGCATGCAAATAGAGAGAAGGAAGAACTAGACTTACGAAACAAGAATAATGAACCAGTATTTCTTCTTAAAGGTTGTGATCAACATGTACATGAGGATACTTCATGTCAATAGTCATGAAGGAAATTTCATCCTGTTAAGTCCTAAAACCATTTTCCTATATCAATGCATTATTAATACAGTTTAAAGTGATCTTCATGCCTAAAACATATATACATGAAAATCACGAATATAACACATTTCCCCTATGCAACCAATGGTTGCAAAATTGTGGGGTTTTTTTTATATTTTTTTAGTGAAACAAATGTGACCACTAGATAATGGATAAAATAAAGTCTGAACCACATGATTGGTTTGAGAACCAAATTATTATTAAGGATGGTACATTTCATATCTTGTATACTTATCTTATGTATATAGTACGGGCACTTTATCATGAAGATGAATCATATTGGACACGTGTTATTTGTACTTTTTCATAATTTACTGAGAATTATTTATGTACACAAATGCATCCACGTCAGCATGGCTGTATCCTATACAACCTAGGCACTTATCCAAAGCCTTTTCTAGCCATTTGTATCTCATCAGCTTAAATCTCTGCATTATTTTCTTTGATGAGATTGAGAGTGGGAAAAGAGAGTTGATTTATGAGGGGAGGGGAACTTGGGAGCAAAACAGCTGACATAAATTCACTAATTATTTGGCCATTTTATAACAATTATGGGGGAATGACAGAATGAATCTGGATGTCCATTTTTATGCCACAAATATTACAAGTAAAACAATCATACCTGTATCTCTTCCAGTGGTTCTCAAATTGTGGGGACCATAGCCATAAATTTAGTTCTTTAGTGGTTATTAGACAGCCCCTAATTAAGAACCCACCTAATTTTAGATAAGGATTGGTTCGATAGTGAAATAAGAACATCATGAAGAGATTGTTCTTTTCATACATACAAAGCAGCCTTCTGGGCTTTCCATGAAAATTA
This sequence comes from Asparagus setaceus, assembly GCA_012295165.1. NCBI lineage: Eukaryota > Viridiplantae > Streptophyta > Magnoliopsida > Asparagales > Asparagaceae > Asparagus > Asparagus setaceus. Next base: position 74,430,928 of record CM022705.1, on the reverse strand, counting down.
ATTGCACCATGGTGGTTGGACTTAAGTTTATTTCATCCACCCCGCACTGTGCTCAACCATAGTGTGTTAGGAAAACATTATCCCCCCCCCCCACCCCCGTCCCCGTCCCCTCCTCCTCCTCTAGGGGTAATGAAGCAGTTCCATACTGTTTGGATAGTCTTGAAGGTTCACAAAAGAAGCATGAAACAGGATTAGTGGGTTATGAAGGATATTTACAATTTTCAAATCGTTATTATGTTGCAGCATTTTTTTCTGTTAGAAACTACATAAATCCTAAATTCTAGTGTCATCAACTGCAAATTTTGAAGGGGAGAGGGAGTACACCAATAACTAGCAATTTGTGTCTCCATATATGCGATTGATTTATTGATGGTGATAACAGAAAATGCCTATTCTAAAGAGCTTGAACATAGTTTCTCTTTTAATTTAATTGTTTGATCTTTGAGTTAAAAATAATCAATCCTTAGATATTAGATCCCACCGTCACCTAAAACCATTCCATAATACTGCACCTGGAAATGTCTTATAAAGTTTTCAGAGTAAAATTCTTTATGACCCCAAAACAGATCCAACCGTAAAATCACTAATCAATAACACCAAAGACTTAATATTTTGAAATTTTAAACTGCAAAAACTTATCCCAAAAACAAAACCGAGCTCCTCGTTTGTGTTTTTCCATTTGTTCTATCCAAATAGGTAAGTACTCAATACAAAAGAAAACAAACAACAAAAAAAAGAATCATGACAACAACATCCGCATGCAAAGCAACAGCAAACAGCAATCAGAACCCATCAAAATTAAAACTTTAACACAAATCTCGGTACCTCTGGAGCCGATTCCTCGAGGAAGAAGAAGAAGTGCCTTCAACGGGATCCTCAACAGCAGCAGAGCAGCATCGAATCCAAACCCTCTTCGAATTCCTCGCGTTCGATAGAAACCCAGATCCAGAAACCCTAAAATTCGCCAGATTTCTCACTCTAATCTCAGGTCGAGTCGACGGCGGCACGAATCCAACCGAAGCAGCGGCCATCTCAATCAACAGAGCTCAAAGAGAGAGAAAGAGAATGGGGGGATTAAAATTAAATGGAGATTGGTTGATGATTTCTCTTTCTTGCTCGAATTAATGGAGGCTTCGGAGATTACGAAGAATGAGGGGCGATGATGACGAAAGTGTCGGAGCTTGGAGAGTTCGCCTCCAAAGACTACTGTTATTATTATTACTATTATTATTATTATTATTAATTTTGGGTGAAAAATTTTGGTTGGATTTTGGTTGTGGAGGAATTGAAGGCTGAGTGACTATAATATTGACACAAAACTGCCTCTACTTTCAGAGTTTTCAAACACTGTGGCGTAATTTTCACGGGATGTAATTTTTTTGAGAAATAACCTTAATACTCCTAGCTCCGAGCCTCCCACTCGAAACATCTAACTACTAGATCAGTATGATATTAGGGGTGGAAACGAACCAAACAATTAACAATTAGTTTATTAATTCGTCGAATTATTCGGTCATATTCAATTTGATAGTTCACTTCATACTAATCAAATAATTTTACCTCAATACTTGATAAATATTTGAGAGGTTTTTGGCATTCGAATTCAAAGCAACTCAGAGTGTGTATATTTGAATTAGCATTCAAATTGGATACAAATAAGAACACCATAGTATTTGATTGGATTCATTTCCACCCCTAATGATAATGTTTTCTTTTGAAAGTTAATGAAGTTTCAATTAATTAATAAAGTAAAGAAGTGTATGCGACCATAAACTTCTTTGTTAAATGATGCTACTAATAACTTGTGTAATTACAATGTGAGGGTACAATGAAGAACCGATTAGAATTTCTCAATTCTCCTTTCCAAAATTATCTCTTTACATAAAAGTTTTATTCTTTGATATCAAATATTTTCCCTCTTCACGAGAATTTTCTCCAAACATTGTTTTTCTTTCATGTTTTCAGAGCAAAGATTTTTTTCTCTGTCCATATAGAAGAGAAAATGAGGTAGGTAACGGAATTCAAACTTCAGATCTCCGGAGGATTAACAGAAGCTGTATCAATAATTCAGAACTCACTGAATAACTGTAATATGTGCTGCTTATAATAAAGGTCGATTGAACTTCAAAAACCATGGTAGAAAATATCACAATTTGCAATGGACAGTGGAATAAAATAATAAATAGAATTTACATATAAAGTCTAAAGATATAAGTCCATCATATGACATGAAAAATTATTAAAAGTAAACAAGGACCAGACAATTTTCAACAGGCACCCCTGCTTTCTTGCCCATGCAATGTTTAGGGGTACAAAGATTCAGCTTCTAATTCACCATAAAAGCGAAAGAGAGTATCATTATCCAGTCATTCTTGTGCTTTTTCCTTCTCTATTTTCTGCAAAAATATCAATAACGAGATGAATCAACAAATAATAGAACACGATGAAACTTATTGACAAACCGAAGATAGGTGAACGTGTATACTGATGTCAATAGCAAAAGTAATTAGATACCAGTAAGTTCAAACTTGTAAATGCACCTTAATACAATGATTATCATAGACAGATCCTTCATTGCTACTGAAAATTGAATGAGAATTTATTTCATGTTCAAAACTAGCTTTACAATAGTTTGCAGCCTGTTAAAGATCTCTGGCATTTTTGTTTGACCTCTGAAGCAGTATCTACATTTTCAAACATCACATCAATTTTCGGATCAACGCTAAATCCATCCTATCATTAAATTTGAACCTTCAAGTTTCACAAGCTCGCATGCTGTTGACTGGTGTAGTGCCAAGGGCAGAATTGACCTCCGGAAGCAAATACAAGAGTGACGCTCGAATAATACACGCTACAGATGCATATTCAAATGAAAACCCATGCTCTATTATTCTAAAGTTCTATCACAGATATCAAAGATGTAATTCATGTTTCCACTCCCTTTGATTTCTTCTCTTCTCATTCTTACTGACATATCCTTTGCTACTGAGGACAATACCACAAATCTGTAGTATCACTACAGCAACTCAACTTTTAGCCATTTCCACCGGGACAAGCTATTTTCTTATGTAAAACTTCATATTAATAAGCTTAAGACTATCGCTAACTAACCAAAAGCGTATTTGCAGAAACCAGTGTGAAAATGGCTTAAACTTAAGGAAACCTTCTGTAAGAAAAAAAAAAGAAGTTTATTTTGGAGGTACTGACGTGAAAATATCCCAAGTCCTAACATAATGTTGGAAGTTTTATTCGTTTACTATTGTATCTAGAGAGTTTTTAGTTCCTAAACATGAGATATAACAATCATACTATTATGTGATATAACAATCATACTATTTATACAAATATGCAATTAGATTACCTACCGTTTGTGGACCTTATCTAGAACAAACGAACTATTTCACATAAGTGTTACTTGTAAATGTCCAGTTGTATATTTTGCATGTATACTCTTTAAGTCGGGAGTTTGGAGATTTTCAAGCAGTCAGCAAGCATGGAAAGACCATTTTCTAAGCCAAACCAATAAGCTTCACATGTCTAGACCTGACTAGTTGAAATGGCTGAATGACAGGTAGGATGCGAAAAGCCATTCGTTAACTGCTTGGCTCGATTAGATCAGGTCATGATCATAGATCCATATTACTTCTTTCAAACACCAATTCAAGTTAAAGTTTTTAAAACTTGCATTGAGATATGCTAAAAGTTTTCAAAACTCGCACTTAAATACCTTAAAGTTTTTAAAGCTTCCACTTAAGTACCCTTAGTTATGCAAATGCAAGAATTTTCTCTGTAAAATTCTCATGCAACACTAACATGCTAATTTTAGAACTTTTAACCCTTTATTTGTTTATTATTAAATTTACTGTTAAAACTACCGTAATTCTATTTTAAACTTACCCAATTCTATTCTAAAATAGGATTTGGATATGTGTAACCTTAACTTCAATAAATATTAAGAAAGTAATGTTTCATAAATGTTTGAAACAAGAATGTTGAAACTTACCAAGATATTTCTCCCAAAAATATAATTTAATTAAGGAGTGAGCGATTAGAGAAACTGGTAGGAAAACATCAAGATTTAATGACAAAATATATGAATAACAAACCATTTGATAGAACTTCTATTGAAAAACAAAATATCTTACGAGCTAATCTTATACTATTATAAAAGTGGATTGGTGTGTTAAAACATTTCTTCCCAAAATGCCCTCTAAAACACATACATGCATACCTAAAACATATGCATACATGCATTTTTTTTTGAAAAATTTACATACATACATAAAATGCATACATATACATCTATACATTAATGCACCCTTCAAATGCTTCTCATAATTATTCATCGGTTTCATAACCCCCCATTAAACCTCCTTAATACCAATACTAACAACAAATTAAACCCACCCTTTCAAATCCCTCACATATAACTTCTCTACAACCATTCTCCTATATATTATCAACCTCTCAAAGCTCCCAGCAACAACTCAGTAAATCCATCAAACAATCACCTCAATATTTTTACATTTGGGTAATTATATATAAAGTTTATATGTTCTATAAATGGGTGGAATTTGAGATGCAAATGTTGTTGATTATGATCTTTATTTTTGCTGTTGAAGTCGTGGTAGTCATTTGGGATTGGGATGCCGGCCATGTCAAGGTGATGGCTTCAAAAATGTTGCGTAATGAAAGAATGTAAATAAATGACTATATAAGGTTCATTGATCCCAGCAAAACTCTTCTTACTATTTCCCACTCTTATTAATTTTAATTTCAAGAATGTATCATTGTCAGTCATTGATCGCTTCCACTGTTCTCAATCTCCGGTCAGGAAGCCGGTTGCGGAAATTAGTTCAAAGATGGATCGAGAGAATCCTTAATTGTTCTTGGAAATTTTGAGTTAGAATATAACTTATGTACTTTTGTACATAATAGCCGGTTGAATGAGAATTTTGGTACAGTTTTCAACTTTTGGGTTTTTTTTTGGCTTGGTTTTTAACTTTTGAGTGACCGTCAGTGATTGAAGGTTATGGAATGAAGTTGATGATACTTTATTTTCATGTTTGACTTGAGAACGTATGTTCTGCAAGTGCTAAGAACTTAATTTTTCTTAATTACTTGGAGAGGACCCTTTCTCTCTCTTATTTAAAATAACAAAAGAGAAGGGGGAAATAGTCAAGTCTACAACACCATATTCATTAGCTAAGGTCATCGATGTTAAAAGTCCTAATATTTTATGTTTAATTATAAAGAAATTTCATGTAGCAAATCAAATGCTAAGATAACTGTGATCTTTTGAATTTTATAGAGGATTAAAGTAGGATGATGTAAGTTTTTATTAGTAAGGTTCATCCTGCAAAAAGTTCCTACATTCTATATACTTTTTTCCCATTTACTCGCTAGCATCTTGCCCCGAATGCTCAAAAAAATAGAGAAAGAAAGGAAGAGGAAGATATTGGGCACATTCTTTAAAAGAAATAGTTGCTAGAGATTTTCGATTGCCAAAAATATTTTGAAATTTTATTCTGATATTAGTTAAAACAAATTATAAATAAATTTTATAAATAAATTAATGAGGATTATAGTTTGTCTATTTATAAAAGTAGATTAATTGGGACTGTAAACATGTAAACATCAGTCATCTTTTCTACAATTTTATAGGGTTATTTTGTATTAGCCCCTTAAATCTTTCATATTTTGGAATTAGTACCCCAAATCACTTTAATTGTTACTAGGTCCCTCAATTCTTAAGTTATTCCTCAACATTGGAATCGCTATTAAATCCCCAATTCTCAAGTTATTTTGAAATTAGTCCCTCATATTAATAAGAGAATAGCAATTAAAGGGATTAATTTGAATCAAATATACTTATGAGAATTATGAAACCTAACAGAAATTTTGATGACTTAAGGATTAGTATCCCTCTTATTGGGACTTCTACTCTTGATTGGAGCTAATTTTATAATTACTTAAAATTAGAGAATTTAATAATAATTTCAATGATTTGAGGGACCAATTTTATAGAAAATTTAATAATAATTTCAATGATTTGAGGAACCAATTTTAAAATAACTTAAGAATTGAGAGAAACTGTAGCAAGTTTCATGATTTGAGGGCCAATTCTAAAATATGGAAGATTACAGGGACTAATATTGAAAACTAACCCTACAAAAGCCTACAACATTTGTTTAACTAATAAATTCACTATATTCTAACCATATTTACTAATTTGATGGTATAGCTTTATTTAAAACAGTTAAAGAGTTTATTGAATAAAACTTTAGAATATAAAACAAATACATACACGTGCGACGCACGTGCACTATACTAGTAATCCTAAAAAGGACTCTAAAGTATATGTGGGTCTCTACAATTTACGGTGGAGATGCTACCAATTCAAGGCCAAAGCCTAATAAGCATCCTCCCGTAGCCCGCCCAAATCCAATATATTCTTGGGTAAAATTAATGCAGGGCCAAGGCCTAATATACATTCCGGTTAATGATACTGCTAGATCAAATCCAATACAAAATATAACGCATAATCTATCCTCGGGTAAATTTATATCCTCGCGTAAAGTTATCCTCGCGTGCGCTATCAAAAAAAAAAGTTATCCTCGCGTGAAGTTAAGATCTATCTCGAGTCATTCTCTCTCTCTCTCTCTCTCTCTCTCTCTCTCTCTCTCTCTCTCTCTCTCTAAGATCTATCTCGAGTCATTCTCTCTCTCTCTCTCTCTCTCCTCCGCCACAATGCTCCCCCTCTTTCCCCTCTCTCGACCTCGCTAATCCCACCTTTATCGTCTACGCCTCCAACACCATCGTCGACAAAACCCTAACCTAGTTTCCACCGGCATCGCCAACTCTCTCTATCTCAAAATCTCCGACATCTTCTGCATGCGCTTCGCGTATCTCAAAATCTCCGACCTCTTCTACATGCGCTTCGCCGACAACCAATTGGAACTATTCGCTTTGAATCGCTAAATTAGGGCTTCGATTCCGGTGAGGGAGGAGATTCTAGGGTTTGGATTGGCCAAGGGAAAAGAAGGGGGGCAGATATTAGAGATATCTACTCGTACGAGGATACTAGGGCTGGGGGAGCTGAGAGTGAGGGTAAAAGGGTTAGGTTGTATTGTAAGACTATTTTGTGATGAAAGGGGGCGGTTTCGGCACATTTGGTGGTGGAGATGGAAGGAATAGAGGTTGATGATCAGTTGTTGAGGGGAATGGTTGCTGAATGTTTGCGGAATGTTTGGAATCTTGGTTGGCAGATAAATGAATGGAGAAAAAGGAGGAATCTCGGAGGGTTAGTGATAGTTTGCAGCTTGCATTGAATATTGCTCAAGCAACTTTTGCTTTCATGACATCATCTTTAACATTAAATTGAAGAATATCCCTCCAGCTTTATGGAACAGGGAATCTTTTAAGCATAATGTCAAGCCTTTTGCTGCTTTAGTTGCTCTTGATACTCTTACTAAATCTGGTTCAGAATTTGTCGATGCTTTACTGCTAGTTCAATGCTTGGAGTATGTGGATATTCCAAAAATAATTGAAGTTTTCATTGGTGATTATCAATATAATGTTCAGGTCACTATCATGCCTGTGATGGGAAATGATTCTGGTAGTAGTTCTAAGAAACAAAAATTCTCCCGAGAATCAGATTCTGATTGGCAGAATTGGAAACATGTTTCAAGGAAAGGGAAACATAGTACTCTTCAAGTGATAATTCTAAGGATTCTGAAAATTCTGCTCCTCGGGATATTAGTGTTGGAATTTGGACGGTTAAGCAGGATCTCAGACCCAATCCTTAGGATGAAGCTGCTAGCAAGTAATGGGGGCAGGCTACAAATCATTATAAGAAACCAGTTCAAGAGTCAATAGTTGTTGTACCCTTTAAATATGGTGATAATTTTATGGGAGATTCTGAAAAAGTAGCACAAGATGAAAATACTGATACAGATTTTTTAGCTGATAAGGTTACTATTGCAGATTTTCAAGTGAATGCTAATGCTAGTGTTTTGGGAAGTTCAAATGTTGATAATATTACTAAGACTGTTCTCATGGAGGATATTGTTATTGTTCTAGATGATACAGTCTCTGGAAATGCTAATGAAGGTCAATTTAATGCTCATGTAGGTGAGTTAGATGACATCATTGAAAATGATGGTCTGGATGCTGAACTTACAAATGAAGTTTTGGACAATAAAATTATTGATCAGAATATGAGGGATAATAACAACTTACTTGATGGGGATTTCTGGTCTCTGGTTACTTGTCTTATGTCTTCTAATACTACTAATCTTGTTGAGCAAATTGTGGTTATGGAAGAGGAGTCTCCTATGGATGAAAGGCATGATGGAGATATCATCACAGATGCTACTCCAATCAATGTGCTACCTACTGATGTTTCTTTTCCCTTTGACAAAGCTGTTGGTGGAGTTGCTAGGGGTCAAGGAGTGAGTTTTGTAAGGAGGAGTTCTCGTTTCATGGGTACTAATAATTGTTCTGTGATGGAAAAAGTTGAGGGCTACTGACAAATATGTTGATTTTAATGTTGCTGTTGGTCATTCTCAAGCTTCTAGTTCTAATGGTGATGCAGGTATATTTCATCCACGTGGCTCTTCTTATGTGCCCATTTTATTTGATAGCTATTCAGATAGCCAATTACATACCATAGCCTCTCATTGTTCTTTAGTTTTTGATTCTACAGAAGACTTTGATCCTATTGCTCAAATTAGAAAAATGGAAAAGGAGAGAGCTGCTTTAAAGTAGTTCTCTGTGTGTTTTTTGCTGTGTGGTTTTTCTTTTTTATCATGTTAGTTACTTGGAATGTTAGGGGTTTGGATGAAAAAGTTAAAAGATTTGGAGTGAAAGATTTCTGTGTGATGAACAAATTTGATATCATTTATTTGCAAGAGACTAAGTTGGATACCATTTCAGATGTTATTCTAAAAAGCTTGGGGGAAAATATATATACTGATTGGTCTTGTCTACCTTCTACTGGGGCCTCAGAGGGAATGCTTATTGGGTGGTCTTCTAGTAAATGGAGAAAAATTAGTGAAATTGTTGGTCAATATGTGCTTACTGTTATTTTGCAACAAAAACCTGATGGGTTTATTTGGTCTTTATCATCCGTGTATGGTCCTCATAATAATAAGGACAAATATTTTTTGGCAAGAATTAAAAGACTTAAAAGTGTTGATTCCAGGTGCTTGGGTTTTAGTAGGTGATTTCAATATCACTATTAAACCTAATGAAATGAGAGGTAAAACTAGTCATATAAAGGATATGGAAGATTTTCAGAAAGTTATTAATAACCTAGAGCCTATTGATAGTCCTTTACAAGGAAGAAAATTTACTTGGTCTGGAGGAAGGGACTCTCCCTCTGTGGCTAGATTGGATAGAATTTTTTTTTAATACTCAATGGGAAGACAAATATCCTCTATCATCCCAACATGGTTTATGTTGTCAATTATCTGATCATGCCCTTGTTTGTTTTCAATTTGGTTCTAGCCAACAATGTAGTAAAATAGTTATATTTGTAAAAATTTGGCTTCACTATGATGATTTTAAAGAGCTTGTTAGTAACTGGTGGCAACAGGCTCCTTCTTGTACTTCTGCTGGTAAAAATATTGTTAATAAATTAAAGTTTGTAAGAAAAAATATCAAAAGATGGACTCACACAAATTTTTATAGTGTGAGGCAAATAAAAAAGGATTTGTTAGAACAGTTGATAGATTTAGAGTTGTTGGAAGAAAACAGAGATTTAACTGATAGTGAGCTTGTTCATAAACATGATCTTAGTGATAAGCTGAATCAGATTTTAGCTCAAGAGGAGTCCATGTGGAGTCAAAGAGCAAAAGCTCATTGGTTAAAGGAGGGAGATAATAACACTTCATATTTTCACAGAGATGCAAATGGCAGGAAGAGATGTAATATGATATCTGCTATTATGAAAGATGATGTGTTTATTAATACTGATGAGAGGGTTGCCCAAGCCTTTTTTCAACATTATAAGAATGTGTTTGGCCGAGCTGTGACACATAGGGGTTCTTTACAATAGGATAGGGTTTTTCCTAGTTGTGAGCTTCTGATTTAGAGCAACCATTTTCCTTAGATGAAATTAAAAAGGCTGTGTTTGACATGAAAGGAGATAAGGCTCCTGGTCCAGATGGTTTTCCTGCTCTTTTTTTTCAAACTTTTTTGGGATGTAATAAAAATTGATTTAAAGAATTTGTTTGATGAATTTTTTGAGGGTTGCTTAGAAATTAATAGACTAAACTATGCACATATTATCCTCATTCCTAAAAAAATCAGATTCTCAAACTATAAATGATCACAGACCCATTAGCCTTTTGAATGTGGTTTACAAGATTATTACTAAAGTGCTCACAAATAGACTAAATTTGAAGTTAGGAATACTAGTAGACCCAATTCAATCTGGTTTTGTAAAAAGTAGACATCTAATGGAAGGGGTCGCAGCTGCACAATAAATCATATCGGGTTGCTTTCAAAATAAAAAAGTGGGGGGTGTTTTTATTGAAGCTTGATTTTGCAAAAGCTTATGACATTTTGGACTGGAATTTTATATTAGAAGTTCTGAAGGCAAAGGGTTTTGAAAGTAAATGGATTAACTGGATACCTGTGTTTAAAAGGTGGTCTTTCTGCTGTGGTTTTAAATGGTAAATCAGGTCATTGGATTATGTCAAAGAGGGGAGTTAGACAGGGAGATCCTCTCTCTCCTTTTCTTTTTGTTCTAACTGCTGATGCTTTTACTAAATTACTTAATAATGATGTTGTTGAGGCTGATTTGATTGAGGGGCTTGGACCTAATAGTATGATTAGGAAAGTGGTGTGTCTGCAAGATGCAAATGACACCTTGATCTTTTGTAAAGCTCATAGAGAACATTTAGTGGTCTTGAAGTTGTTGTTATATGGCTTTGAGCTTGTTTTAGGTTTACAAATAAGTTTTAATAAGAGTTTGTTGATTATTTTAGAAGATAATATTCAACTTCAAACTCAGTTGGCCGTCATGATGAATTGTAAAAGTGGGTAATTTCCTATTACATATCTTGGCATACCCCTTAGACTTGGTAAACTAGTTAGGGATGATTGGTTTCTTTTGTTTGAAAATTTTGAAAAGAAATTATCTGTGTGGAAAGGAAAATCTTTGTTAAGAGGTGGTAGAATGACTTTTGGTAAATTCTATCTTATCTTCAATACCCTTATTCTGGATGTCTTACTTTTTATTTCCTAATTGGGTGATTGAAAAGCTTGAGAGAAGGAGGAGATTTTTTTGGGTGGGTTCAAATGAACATCTGAGTTCTTCTAATATTATAAAGTGGGGAGAGTTGCGTAAGCCAAAAAAATATGGAGGATTAGGAATCATTGATTTGAAAAAAATGAATAAAGCTTTACTTGGAAAATGGCTTTGGAAGTTTTTTTAGGATAGTGAAGTTTTGTGGAAAGAGATCATAAATCATAAATACTATTTGAGGAAAAAATTTCTGGAATACAATGGGATTTTATCTAATTTCTGGAGAAATATTAGTTTTCTTCATGGGAGTTATTTGTGTAATTCTCATTTAACTTTGGGGAATGGCAAGCTAACTTTCTTTTGGCTTGATAAATGAGTTTCTTTCTCTACTTTAGCCTCTCTTTTCCCTGATTTATTTGCAATAATTGTTAATCCTTTTGCTTCAGTAAGTAGTGTTAGAAAAAGGGTGTCACGCAGTTTCAAAGAGATATAAAGTTTCAAAGGCAACTTACTGGTCATTTAGTGCTTCAATATTTTGATCTCCTTCATATGATTAACTCAGCTTTTATATTTGAGAGCAAGATAACAGAAAATGGTTATGGGATATATCTGGTAATTTTTCTGTTCATTCTTATTATCAATTTTTGGTAGATGGAGGCTTGAGATTTGATTGTGAGAACATTGGAAAGTCCTAACCCCGATAAAAGTTAAAATTATGTTTTGGCTTGCTATTAAAGGAAAGTTGAATACAAAAGATGTGTTAGCAAAAAAAAGTATTAATGTGGATACTTTATGTTGTCTGTGTGGTAAAGAGGAGGATACTCACCCTCATCTTTTTCTTCTGTGTGATTTTATTTCCTCTATTTGAAAGTCTTTACAATTTAAACTTGCATTAAATGAAGATCTTAGAACACATACTTTATATACTTGCTCCAAGTTTCCAAACCAGACCCGGTAGCTTATTAACCCAAATCCTGGTAGCTTATTAACCCAAATCAAACTCTATCTTTCTCAATTCTCTTCGTCGTTGCCTCCGATCTTTTCCCCCAAACCGCCTCCTTCTCTTCAACTCATCTTTCTCAATTCTCTTAATCGTTGCCTCAGATCTTTTCCCCAAACCGCCTCCTTCTCTCTCTAGGCAAACATCGTTGCCTCCCTCTCTTCGCCTCCACTATCTTCGTTGCCTCCTTCTCCAGCCAAACACTACCGCCTCCTCTCGCCAGCCAAACACTGCCACCTCCTCCTCTCCGACCACCACCTCAGCCTCCTCTTCTCTTCAACTCATCTTTCTCAAGGTAAGTTTTTTAATTTTTTTGCTGTTTTATTTTTTTCACTGTTTGTTTTGTTTTTGGTTAATTTTCCACTATTTTACTGTTTTAGGTGATTTAGTTATTTTTAACTATTGTTAGTTAGCCTTGTTTAATTATAGTTCAATTTTATTTTAATTTTAGTATATTTCAGTTTAATCATGTTCAATTTTCTAAGAATTTAATTCATGTTTTTGTTAATCATTATTATTTAATTTAAAATAATCAAGCGCTGGTAGCAAGCTAGGCCGACTCAAACGCTTATTCCACTTAGCGCTTTCTGTAACATTGAAAAATATTTTGTACATGGTTATTTATTTAAGTTAAATATTCTTCTTAAATCACCTAGTGATATATCTTCATTTTCTTCTATTATATTGAACACTGAATCTTGTGATACCTGGTACAATAGATTAGATCATGTAAATCTAGATACGCTTAAAAAATGAGTAACATGGGTTTAATTTTTAAATCTAATATAAATACAAATAATAATTGTGAAATATGTGTACAAGCTAAACAAACTAGAAAACCTTACAAATCAGTAGAATACAGAGATAGTGATGTTTTAGAATTAACTCTCAGTGATGTATGTGATTCCAACAGGACTCCAACTAGAAGTGGTAGAAGATATTTTGTGACCTTTATTGATGACCACTCTAGATATCATTATATTTATCTTCTTAAAGCTAAAGATGAAGTCCTAGATATATTTAAACTTTATAAAGCTGAAGTTGAAAACCAACTAGATAAACATATTAAGTAATAAGATCTGATCAAGGAGGATAGTACACTTCTAATGAAATAACTCAATTTTATGAAGAACATGGAATCATACATGAAGTGAATGCTCCTTACCTCAACCTAATGGTGTTGATGAAAGGAAAAAATAGAACCCTAATGGATATGATTAATGATTTACTAATTGATTCAAGAGCACCTAAAAACCTTCAGGGTGAAGCTCTGCTAACTGCATGATATATACTTAATAGGGCACCTCATATGAAATCAGATAAAACTCCTTATGAATTATGGAAAAAGAGATACTTTAGGCTAAAGAAATTCCACGTTCCTTAACTTGTGGAACAGCCCAACAAACCTTTAATTAATATTTGGTTTGTTATGCAGTTATATCCAACAGTGCCCCCCAAACCAAATATAAATAAAATAAAATAAATAAAAGAACAACAAAAATAACAAAATAGTATATATACAAAGGCATGAATTCTATGCATCAGTGTAGGTGGCCTCCGACCTTGAACCTAACCTAGTAACATTTATTGCATCCTGAAAAAATCATAGTGAACCTAAGGCCTTCAACTAGGCTCATTCATCACGAATTAACAAAGTCCACATAGAATGCTTACTCTATTAGGTTGCAGGTTTGGCGCGTTAATTTGGCCATGTGCTCAATATTGACTCATGAGAATACAACGAATAGCCCTAACTTTCATAACTGCGGCCACACGATGAGTCATATAACTCTTACTGGATCCAAGACCTAAAGCGGAATTCCTCCAGTCTCTTACATCCCTAGAGGATCCACCTATGAGAGAATTATCGCGACATGTATTTTCAAACCTTTGGACCAAACACATCCTTTGGACAATCTACAATATTAAGAAAAACAATAACATTTGATTTCAAACATTTTAATTTTCTCTAGGTATAACTAGCCAAATTGGCAACTAGTCAGCCCTTGGAGATGCAAATCAAACACAAATTTTGAATCTCAAACAATTTTAGGATGTTGAGAGCGAATCTAATCGAAGATTTTGAAATTCCATGAAGCTTCTAGGGTTTGAAAGAATAAACAATAGAACGAGTAGAGAGGATAAAAATGTACGGATTAAGCGTTGTGCCAAGAGAGGCCTCTGTAGACATTGACGGAGAATGTGCCGACGAGATACACAGGGGCGACGCAGAGGCCGATGGTGAACGCCGTGAAGGTCCAGTCCGCCGCTTGACTCATTATCGTCGTCTTCCTCCTCTTGCTACTGCTATGACTGCATTCGCCCTAATTTTGTTCGCCACTTCAGTTTCTGTGTTTGTGGACTATCCTTTTAAGTTCAAGCCTAGCCCAAGCTTTATTATAGCAACTCCCTAGTGGGCCCCACCAGATAAAAAGTAAAATATTTGGACTCAGTTTTGAATCACGGGAGCCCAATGGGATTTGGTGGACTCGGATGTTGTTGGATTTGGGTTCAAACCCGAAAATAGATGCAGTCTCAATTGATGTTGTAATTTGATATCAATGGAAATGTGACATATGCCATACCAATAGTAGGGTGTATATCACAAGAAAAATTATTTAATTTCATCACCTTCTCGTTTAGATGTGATATGTTCCACATGGCCTTTTCCTACTGGGCTAGTGCATGCCGCGTTGGTACTCAGTGAGCACCTAAGAATTTCTTAGTAAGGAGGCATATGTTTGAAAGGATTGCATGTAATACTACGTCATAGACTCGTATTGACACTGTAACTTAATATCAGTCATTTATATGGCATAGTTCTTTGAACTTTCTTATTTCACTGGATGCTTTGAAAGCTTTCTTACTTCAAAGTAACATTATCATTTCTAATGTGTCACGCTCTAGAAGCTCGACAAAAAAAATGAAGATACCCCTCAATCCCAAATTATCCTTTGATCCTTTTCAATAATGAGTTTTTCCCAAAAACTTCATTCACATTACCACCGTGCCCCCCCCCCTTCTCTAATCTGGCTAGCGGGTAGGTTTTCAATTAATTTAACTAATGACCAAGTAGAGTTATATAAGTAATGATGGTTTATTTTAAAGGGATATTTTCTTTCTTTTTACATAGTATATAACGCCGTGAGGGGGTCCAAGGGAAAAAGTTTGGACTGCAAGGAGCCTTGCGAGACACCTCAAAGTTCAGGGGGAGGGGTTAGCAAAATTAAGATGATCAAGAAAGTTATGTAAAAGACCCAAAAGTTTAAAGGGCTTATGGAATTAAAATAGTTCAGAGAAATTATCCACAACACCTATTAAAGTTCGAAGGGTTTTTTTTCCTTTTTTTTAGTGAAATTTACCCTATTTTAAATTTGAAGTTATGATCACAACATGCTCACCCCATTTAGACCATTGACCTTATTAGTCATATCAACTACCAATGACCTAATAGGGTTATAGACGGAAACAAGATAAAGCATGCATTCACCGACAGTTAGATGGCATGGATCCCTATACACAGTCTGCAACTTTATAACAGGATACAAACATCTGTTCTTAGAGAAAGGGGATTAGATAACCCAGATTTTCAAGAAACTCTACGAGTTAGGCACTAAGGTAGTTCCACTTGAAACACGAAACCCCCAGATTCATAGCTAAGGGTTCTTGCCCATCACCAGGGTCATAGCTAATTCAAAGCTCTCCTGCACAACCCCAGATCTCACTAAGAGTTCTTGCGCATGAATTTCGATGTAATATCTTCATTTAAAGTGAGCCAGCTCCCGCATATTTTCCCTAAAATAACTAGAACCTAAAATACCACCACAAATAGTTCCATAAGTGACATGACTATAGGCTTCATTCAATGGGGTAGGGCAACTATTATCTATCGACGTTATAATGCACTCGGCAACCAGAAGAGCACAGAGTTCATTGAACGAAACACATCCTTTGAGCAAGCTACAATATCGAGGCAAACAATAGCATTCATTTTCAAAAATTTCGCTTTTCTCAGGGTGTAATTAGTCAAATTGGCAAATATTCGGCCCTTGGACATGCAAATCAAACACGAATTTGAATCTAATCGAAGATTTCGAAATTCCACGAAAATTTCTAGGGTTTAAAGAATAGACGTACGGATTGAGCGTTGTGCCAAGAGAGGCCTCTGTAGACGTTGACGGAGAAGGTGCCGGCGAGATACACGGTGGCGACGCCGAGGCCGGCGGTGAACGCCTTGAAGGTCCAGTCCGCCGCTCGACTCATCATCGTCTTCTCCCTCCTCCTGCTGCTGCTGCTGCTGCTGCGTTCGCCCTAATTTTGTTCGCTGGTTAAGGTTTTGTGTTGTTGGACCGGGCTTTTAAGTTCAGGCCCAGCCCGAGTTTTATCATAGGGGTGGGCCCCCACCAGACGAGAGGCGAAATTGGACTCGGATCCAAACCCGATACCGGATGCAGTATCGAATTGATGCTGTCATTTTTGATGTCAATGGAAACGTGAGTAGGCAATAAAGCTATGCGTCAAAGGAATAAGGATTGCATGTGATGTCATGTCATAGACATCAAGAGTAACATAACTTCTTTCAACTTTTTTACTCCACTGGATGCTCTGAAAGTTTTCTCACTTCAAAAGTAACGTTGTCATTTCTATCGTGTCACGCGATAGGCACTCGACTAAAAAGATGAAGATACCCTCAGCCCCAAATTACCCTTTTATCCTTTTTTTTTTTTAATAATGTTTTTGTTTTTCAAAAAGTTTATTCACATTACTAATGCCGCCTCAAAACTGTTGATTTGTTTAATATGACCTCAAAGTTTAGGGGAATCGGTGGACTTTAAGATGTTCAAGAAAGTTATGTAAAAGACCCGGAAGTTTAAAGGGTTTATGGAATTAAAACAGTTCAGATAAATTATATCCACAACACATTTTAAAGTTCAAATAGATTTTCTGAAATTAACTGTAGTTTAAATTTGAAGTTATGCTCCCAGCATGCTCGCCCCATTGTCCTCGTCATAGCCAACATAAGCTTTATGGGCTAAATAATTTTGGTTAATACGAGTATTTTAAAATAGTCATTTTTATTAAGCACAGAGTTCTTCTCCGGATGTGGAGATTTCACCTTCGAAAAGGTTTATTTTCTTCCGATAAAAATGCTGGAATAAAATTAGCCGGAACAATTTAATTATTAAAGTTGAACCATGCTCGATTTGAAAATGGATTATTCCGATATTAGCCCCCCAAATCTTTAATATTTTGATATTAGCCCTCTCTCCCCCAATCTTTAAAATTGCTCTCAGGCCCCTTCCAAATCTTCAATATTCTGATATTAGCCTCCGAAATCTTTGAAATTGATCTCATGCCCCCCGAATCCTATTACTATATTGAAATAAGTCCCCCCTCCCTCCCCAAGTTAATATTTTGTTGAAATGGGGAAATATTCTGTTTACTTCAACTTTTTCGGTGATTTAACGGTTATACTCCTCTAACACAAATACAAACCCATTAACCACTTTAACTTGTACCAATTAAGTTTTCCAAATCTGTTTTATAAGACCCTAACCCAAACTCATTTCCACTTCATCTTCTCAACGTCTTCACCAATGGCTATCTTCAGCTCTAGTCCCAGATTTGCATTGGATATATTCCTGTTAGGAAAGACGTAAGAGAAGGTGCTGGAGAAGATAAAGCGAAAATTAAATTTGGATTATTAAACGGATTTGGAGAGCTTAATGGGTGTAAGTTAAATTGGTTAATGGGTTTGGGTTTGTGTGAGAGAAGTATAAATAGCAAAGCACCGAAAAAATTAAATTAAATAAATATTTCCTCTATTTTAACTAGATTTTACTATGGGGTTTATTTCAACATAGTAATAGGATTTGGGAGGCTTGAGATCAATTTCAAAGATTTGGGGGGCTAATATCAAACTATTGAAAATTTATAGGGGCTTGAGATCAATTTCAAAGATTTGGGGGGCTAATATAGAAATATTGAAGATGTGGGGGCCTAATGTCAAAATAACCCTTTGAAAAAATATAGCCTACAGCTTCGGTGCTCCTTTAGAGTAGCGATGGCATCGTTGGTAAATATTTTCCGTAAATATCTCTCTCTCATTCCATAATTTTAGGGATAAGATCGTTCAGAAGTGTTCCTCACCTACAATTGTAAATAAACTAACTTAAATGGGTTGTTTAGGAATAAACGTATGGAGAAACAACTAATCATTAAGTAAGGCGGTTTATCGAAACTTTGGTTTAATTTTCTTTAAAATATCTAGTTTTTAACTTATAATTCCCATCTTGTTTATATTTTTCTTTCTTGGAATTTTAAAATATTTTCTATTAAAATTCTTATGAAATTAATCATGTATGGTATTATAATTTTCTATCTTTTGTTCTTCTTTGTCTAACTAATTTTTAGCCTCGTATGACATATCTTTAATTAAAAAAGATGATTAACTGCAATGGAACAATCAAATTTAATGAAGGGAAGAAATATGAAAAATATCACCATCATTTCTTTTCTAAAAATTTAACTTATGTATAAAACCTTGCCATAACTATTGTTCTTTGCCTTGATAAAATATCAGATGATGGTAGCGTATTTGCTATAAAAAGCTCTTATATTTTCCGTCAAAATACTTTTTTGTTAATGAGTGAGTGGATTACGGTAGTTATTTTTTTCTGTTAATGTGTGAGTGGATTAGGGTAGTTAAGGAAGAGATATCATAAAGAAAGGAAAAAGATTAAATTAAATAGTAAAGGTCAAAAATAGCCCTTCTTACTCCTCCGTCCTTTTCCATTTTTTTACATTTTAAAAACTAAAAAATGCCCATTTTGGGTGCACCGAAGCATTGCTCAAAAATATACTGTTCCCAAAGGAGTGCGGCAGGTAAAGCATTTTACATCGTAGTAACGGAAAACGACCATGAATTACATACTTAAAATAAAGTGTCGGATCTGCTGTTTCTCTCCCAACATCTTTCTCATATGGTACGTAAAAGGGACCGCTTGTTCTCTGACATTGACGCGTGTATGGCCGTCAACGATTCTTTATCGACGTCTCGTGTTCTGCTCAAATACAAGGATCCAGTTACAATCAATCATCACCCGTACCGATCGCCGGATTAGAAATAGACGATCTTCCTACAAGAAACTTAACACGAAAGTCGAGAAGAACTAATTATGATCTGCCACGTGAAATAAGTTAAGGTGGGTCCGCTAAAGGTTTGAATATCACGCGAGTTTGTATGCTGTTGTGTACAAAGACCGAAACATTGATCCAGTGATTGACCACTTTAATTTTGCGGTGCACGGCGGAGAGACGGAAGCACGCTAATCACACAGTGTGTGGACGGCGATGATGGAACCTTTTTGAACGCGTTTTCTGTGGGACCCGCAGGATTCGGTTTTATAAAACAGGACCTAACAGAAAATAATTTGCACGTAGCATCTTATATCATGCTGCCTAACGTTGGTCATTTATTTACAATTTAATGTGAGCAATAGAAAGTCTTCTGCTAATCTGTAAATTTAAATAAGCAAAGGTAATAAATAAATAAAAATTCTCAGATGCTTGCTTTTTATTATTTCTGTGAGATGCAATGGTTTTTTGTCATTTTGTGTACTTTTATGGAGAAGATGGAGAATCTGAATCATAACTAGATTGAATGTAAAGATATCATCTCCACCGTCACAACATAAGTCTTATATTAACCTTAGGTATATTCTGTGTGTATTATAAAATTAAAATCCTTTATCGTTAAGATATTATAATCTTTGTGCTTGTCGTTATAACAAAGTTTTTCCTTGATATTATTTGCTTCCAAATATTAACAACTTATGTGATGTCAGAATAGAATAACAATACCTGAGTGAAATTAAGATTTTATCTAGCTCAGCGGGTACCATAACTTCAAATGAAACTTCATTAAGTCCAATTTCCTTTTTCCCGTTTTAGTGTCTGGATATATACAAGGATGCACCAAATGTAGCATGAGCATTTGACGGTCCAAGTTTATGATGCATGATTCATGAATGCTGTTCATCGTGATTTGTATGCAGACCTGTCATCCTTTTTGCGTGAGTTGAAGGACCAAATGGTCATCGTCCTTTCATGCGTTTTTTTGTTTTTTTGTTTTTGTTTTGGTTAGAAAGTAAAGCATATGCATCTAATTTTTTAAAAAATAAATAAATGCAACCAGAATTCAAATAAGAGAAACGATTGAACCAAACCATGTGCATGCTTTTCACGCGTCCATCTATTGGTACAAGAAAAACGCATCAGCTGGTAGAGGAGGAGAACCTATTGAGTTTGAATTGTAATTATTCTGACTGCACTCATTATTGATACAATTCATCTATGCCCCTGCTCAACTAACAAATATATCTTCTCCTATAGAATGATATCAGTGCTTCGTTATACTCTTGTTTTTTTTAAATAATATTTAATAGCAAGCTTTATATCATTTATACTAGTACTTTGGTGTACGTGATGCGTGCGTGACCCAAAAATATGAGCGCAGTTTCATTAATTTTTGCAACGATGAGAGCACTTACGGTGATTCTTCCAAATATTAGCTCATCTCCATTGTTTTTAATAAGGAGCATTCCTTTCGATTTCTCAATTGCAAGGGCATTTATGAAATTTCTAAAAATTTGACACGCAAATCAAAATGGTGGATAGAGATCCTCTCTAATTAGAGGGTAATCGGAGAGGATCCAAATTCTCTCAATCTTGATTGTTTATTTTTAATTTAGACGGAGGAGATTATGCCACTTGGATTTTTCACTATTGTGATAATGGTTTTTAAAATGGTGGTTTTTCCATGACAATTGTGACAAAACCACTATTTGAAAATCACTCTTACAATAATAGATATCCTACATGGCTTAATCACATTCCTCTAAATTAGGAACGATCAAGAATGAGAAAATTGGATCCTCTCCAATTACCATTTAATCGGAGAGAATCTAAATCCATAATAGTATAGATATGAGAAAGGCGTATTGTCCTATTATTTTTCTTAAAATTTTAAAACTTTTTTTTCTTTTAACTTCTCTTTGAGCACTTCTGAATCAGCAAAAATACGATTTACAAAGAATAAAAAATAAACAGTCAGGGATTCTATCAGAACCATCCCTGCAAGAGTGGAGCGACTTACATCTTTGATTAAATAGTCACATGAGAATTTAATCTTCTATCCACCTGTGTCTAATATAGGGTGTTCTGATAGAATCATTATTCGAAACTAAACTATAAATGTTAGGACACAGAATATCTAACTCAAAAAACCCTTATCCACGAAAAAAAAAAGGGTTATCATAAATAATAGGATTTTGTTCTAAATATAAACTGTGGTCCTCAGATTCTAATAAGTTGTTTAGACATAAAAAAAAAGATAAAAAAATCTAATAAGTTGTTTCAAAATTGGCCCCTCGAATCATTAAAATTGTCATTACACTCCTAAACTTTTATAGAATTGTTTCAAATTAATCACTCCAGCCAAAGAGGAGCCGTCTGATAGCAATTTCAATTATTTAAGGAACTACTTTCAAATCATAAAAAGTTTGAAGGACTAATATAGAAAAAAAAACCCCCAAAAACAGAGACTCCGTTCATCCACAAATACCGCATAACAAAGGGACCCACACGCAAAACATCCACCCATTCCTCAGTCCTAACAGCCGCGAGCGCAGCAACAAAACCCAGCGGCAGCAGCGGAATCCCAGCCCACAAAGACATATCTCCTCGAATTCTGTGCCTTCACTCTTCGCCTCAGTTCGCGTGGGGTGCAATTTTGGGTGCTCCGGGTTTCGGTCCCTTTTATCTTATCGATGTCGCATAAGCGGCAACCTGAAGAGGAGGAGAAAGCGACGTCCGGCGGGGGCTCCGATGAGAAGCGGCAGAAAGTTCCCGCTCTCAAAGAGTAATCACTCACTCGATTGCTTGTTTGATTTTTATTTATTTATTGCTAGTTTTGGTGAATTTTGTTGTATTTTTTGGGGTGTTTATTTAGGGTTATAGTGGAGGCCATGAAGATGAATGGAGTGCAGAAGTTGTTGACAGCTCTGGAGCCCTTGGTTCGAAGAGTTGTAAGTTTTCTTTTTCCCTTTTTTTTTTGGGTTAAGTTTTAGTTTTCTAGGGTTTTGTTTGGGTTCAAATATTTTGTATTTAATGTGATATTTGGTGCTTGTAACTGCTATTTCACGCTTAAATTCTAGTTATATTTAAGTTGTAATCAAATGTAATCTCCACTAATTTTATGGTTTAATTTGGTTTATAACGGGGATTTGGAGAGTCTTGCTGACACTTTGGGCAGTGGAGAGACCATTTTCTTCGTTGTAAGCATCGAGTTACATTAGATGATTTTGATTTATTGCTAATATAACTAACAATGTTATCCCCATGAGATGATTATGATTGACAAGGTGAATGTGAATTGATTTTTGTAAATTGCAGCTAAACCAACTTTGAGGTTTGAAGATTGCAGTTTCGGAACTGAATACAGGAACTAAATGAATGCCAGTTTAGTTATTTGAGTTAAATGACTGAGGGGGGTTAGTCAAATAGAACTCAAAACTAGAACTACGATAATTTGTGGGATAAAATTTTATAGTGTTAGTCAACTAGAACTAAAACTAGAACAAAATTTTATAGTGTTAGTCAACTAGAACTCTAACAAAACTAGAATTGGGATAATTGTACAAAATTATCCCACTTTTTTATTTTTCTATACAAAAATGAGAGTTCTAGTCTCTCAAATTATCTCAAGTTTTAGCTTGGAACTAGGTGATAAAAACTAGAACTCCTATTTATTTTATTATTTTTTCATTTTTATATTTTTTACTTCTTTCCTACTATGGTTATCACCATCATTAGACCATGCCATCGATTAGATATTGTCTCCTTTTAGTCATCTCGATATTTTCTTTTTACCAAATATTATAATTATATAATTACTTTAAAAGTAAAGTTTGTATCAATTCATAATTTATTAAACAATAAAATTGAGAGATGAGGGAAAGAGATCTCGGGAGCAAAAAGGAAGGAAAATGTGAATTTTTTAAGACTTGTACTATAATAATAATTAAAAATAAAAAGCTACAACATATATTATAATAATAATTATCAATATCTTATAGTCTAATCAAAAGTTATTTAATAGTAAATAACATTCTAAGTAAACAATTATCAATTAATAATAGTAAGTTTAAAATACATAAATCCTCAAAATGCATAAATATATACTTCATGATTATAAAAATTTATCCTGCTTTATTTTATCAAAATATCCCGCTTCACAAAATTGGTCCTATTTATCCTACTAAAATATCCCACTAGTAAAAAATTGTTTCACTTTAACAATTATCCCACTTTGCACGAAAATATCCCAATTGACTAACACCCTTAGGGACTGTTTGTTTATATTTAAGATCCCGAGGTTCTTGAACTCCCTGTCACAAATTCTAAGGTAGTTCATGAGTTTTTGGTTAATTGGATAAACACTCGGATGTTTGTTTCTTGAGTTAGAGGACATACCAACGCTATGTCTATGTGTTTGGTTTGAGAATATTCAAACTTTGAGATAAAAACATAATCTGTGTCTCTTCTCGTATTTTATGCGACTTTAGAACCTTTTCTCTCCGAATACAAGGCAGTGCTACATGGAAAATGCGACATAGGATTCACCAATGTCCCGCAGAGTCTCCATATAAGGAATCCTGTCAAGTCATCATTCTCTTGTTGATTATAAGAATAAGGCCAGAGAGGAGGCTGCAGACCTTACAAGTTGGACTCATGTCTTCTCTCTTTCCGCTGCCTCTTCTATCCAATGATGGTGCATACGCTCCTACAACGGAAGGAAATGTTAGAAGTGCTAGTTCAACTATCATTGCTTGTTTCTATAGGATTTGCCTAAGTTTCAGACACTATTTATAACATTATTATGGTTATTTTTTTATCTGAGAGAAGAACCATAGGAGAATAGCCTCCCTTTCCATTTCATTTGAAATGATTATTTATACTTTAAATATTTGGTATTAGTTGCTAAAGTTATCGGAACAACTTATGATAGGTTTTGATCTCCGTGACTACCAGATAAAGTCATATCTTAGAAAGATGTTTAGAAATATAATAAAACTTGAAGGTAGTCCTTCATTGTAATTGTAGGTCAACCTTATTCTTAGCAAGCTGGTGTTTGACCAAATTCAGTTGATCAGATCTATCATAAGGTCTATTCTCCTAAAGGAAAAAATGATGAATGATTTGGCAAAAATAACTGTGTGTAATATCCTACCATTTGCATACATCATAGATTTGTATAGATATGTTCTCTTTTATTAGGGTTACATGTACCTGTTGATTAATAAAAGTTATGAGAATGAGAAACCAAGATGAAATATAAAACATGGGAATATATGAAACTACACCATCATATTAACAAATATACTCATACATACAAAGTAACAAACAAATTCCATGGCCACTGGAATTAAATGCCTTGATCAGTCATTTCTCCACTGTCGATTGATGTCGTTAACTATCCCTTTTAAACAGCTCTCTACCCATTGCTATTTCATGAATGACAAGATTTTCAATATCTGACTATTATCACGATTTTCTCCTCAATAAATGACCATTTGATAATAACCAAGATAATTAAAGGTAGAAGTGATTGGATGTATTATAAATATGTCAACAATTCACTCCTATTCAATTATAAATATGTCAACAATTCAGTTATATCTCACGTCACGCCACAGTATTTTACCTCTCAACAGTCTCTGAACCCATTTACTGCTAGACTATATTGCCATATATGCTGGTGCTTCATTTCTTATCTTCCAATTATAGGAAGCATTGGAAGTTATTAACCTCCGATAGAAGTTGTGCAAATGCTTGTACGGAGATTCATAATGCTTGGGACATGGGGATGTAAATAGGCCGTGTGCATTTCCTCGCAGCATTTTGTTGAAGTTCTTACAATTTCCTCGCCACTGAGTATCATGCTTACTATTCACTGCTAAGCAATTATGGAGACTGTTGTCTAATAAGGTTGCGGGCCCTTCTCCACTCCCCCCCCCACCTCCCACAAACCCCCCCCCCCCCCACCAAAAAATAAAAATAAAAAATAACGGCAAGTACACATAAAAATGCAGAAATATGAAGACCATCCTGTGCAAAGTTTACATGAGGCAGTAATTGAAGACATACAATAACTTGAGGTTAGAAAAATAAGTTTTACCTTAACCACAAAAATAAAAATAAAAATAAAAAAAGGTTAATGCGGCATGGTATACTTATACAAGAATATTCTATTCTAGGATCATCGAAATAATTATGTGTCTTGGAGAAACTAGAATATGTATGTTGGTATATGGCAATAAATGAATATGTTATATCTTCTACACCATGTTCAGTTTTTATTTTTATTTTTATAATCTAAGATTCTAAATCTCCAGAAGCGTGAACACATTTAAGTAGATACTATAAATTATATTCAAAAGTTACATGCTAGCATAGATATTACTTTATTAGCCAAAAGGTAAAGTTTGAGAAAGTAATACCAAAATCATAATATATTAGGAACCTGTTTTCAAGCATGATTTGATTTTTTTTTTAAAAATGGCAACTAGTAGAGTGCCTTACGGATGCTCTGTTACATACATTGTCTTTTCCAAGGCTTCAGTTACACTAAAAGGTTTATCTGACACATGTACTGTTAAAAAGTATCAATAATATACTCCAACGTGGGACTACATCCTTCTTATAATATTCATGTTCTATAGTTTCAAACAGTGCAAACAACATTACATATCTTTATCATAGGAGAGTAGCATATATGATGAACTATACAATTGCATTAATTATTTCAAAGAACACCTAGAAGGTTTAAAGTCCACAAATAGAAAGTGTGATCTGTGGAGGCCTTAAACCAATATGATTTATTGTGTTAAGCATAATAAATCATTCAGCTATGTTTTGGGTGAAATGTAAATAATGTTGTGGATTGTTGTTATACATTGCCAACTATAGAGTTTTTGCTGTTCCAGTTAAGTGATTAATGTTGTATGTTCATACCGACTGTCCTTTCCAAAATAGAAGTATGAAACTAGTCCTTTTCAATCAATATTTGGGATACCAATGATGTTTTAAGCCTGTCCTTTTCAAATTGGATATCATTTGATCTAGTGAGAGATAATAATTGATTCTGTAATAAAAAGAAATTTTCTGGATGGGAATTTTGAGTATTCATTTTGAGTGTAAAAGGTGGTGAATCACCATTTCATCCTCTTAACCGGGGAGAAAATTCCTTCTTCATTCACACTACTCGAGTCTTGAACCTATGACCACTCTTGCTATGGTCCAACAACTTACCAACTTGCCCCTAGCAGATTGTTTTACTTTGCATAATTTTTATGTACTCATTTCTCCTCAGAAAGTTTATGGGCTTGGCATGGGAAGAGCATTCATGTTTCTACTGTTTTTCTCAACAGGTAAAAGAAGAAGTTGAGTTGGCTCTAACAAACCATTTAGCTAGCTTGACACGGTGAGAATAAATTTGATGTATCTTTGTACGGATACATATTTGTCTCGAAATTATAATTTAGAGGAAAGGTATCATCTTTAATTAATATCCTTACTATCATGCAGACAATCTGAAAAACAAGTATATCCATCTACTTCACGAACTTTACAACTACAATTCAGAAACAAGCTTTCTCTTCCAATATTCACGGGCACTAAAATTGAAGGAGAGGACTCTTCTGCAATAAGTATTGCATTAGTGGATAATTTGAATGGTCAAATTGTTGAGTCAGGTCCAGAGTCCTTGATGAAGATTGAAGTGATTGTCCTAGAAGGAGATTTTGAAGGCAGCGAAGAGGATAATTGGACCTTTGAGGAATTCAATAACAATGTAGTTAGAGAAAGGGAAGGCAAGAGATCATTACTCACTGGCGATCTGTTTCTGGAACTCAATGGAGGGGTTGGCATAGTTGGGGAAATTTCATTTACTGATAACTCTAGTTGGACAAGGAGTCGCAAGTTCAGGCTAGGGGCAAGGGTAGTTGATGGTTACTTCAATGGAGTTAGAGTAAGAGAAGCCAGGACTGAGGCGTTCATGGTTAAGGATCATCGTGGAGAATGTGAGTATTTAAACTTTGGTCATATGTTCTTTCTCATGACTCTTAGATTGGTTATAGATTATGTTATTTTGTTACTGTATATACTTTAGCTTTTCATCGTGCCATACATTGTACTACTGTTGGCAAAATGCAATTTACGAATGTCAAAGTACTATATTAAAATCTCTATTCCACTATCAGCTCTTTTTCTTTTAACCTTGAGAATTGTTTGTTCCTCACCATTGTTGTTTTATTACGCGTGTTCTTGTTTCATATTTTTATTACATATACGTATATAAAGTGAAATAGGTGTGTAAATTGTGCATTAAATGGAATACTTTTTACATAATAAAAAAAAAGGGATTAAAAAAAAGAATATAAAACAAAAACTAGTGGCTATCCTCTATTTGTCATTTTTCTTTGTCTGTTTCATTTATTATATCTTCGAAGTTATTGATGTCATTTGGTCATTGGTGTAAGAAAAGTGTGATGCCGCGGGCCCGTTGGCGCGGTGCAAGCCGTGGGACCCACCGAGTGTAACGCATTGTTTGGCTCAAACCACTGCCAAAATCGACTAGCCGATGTTACACTTGAGTCTTAGGCTTACCTATTTAAGCCACTAACTATTCACACTTGGAATATTTTCATGATATCACGATAGTATGAAAATGATATTTATTTACAGTTTGTTTGTTAACTATGCACTACTAGATACTTCGGATATTTTCGAAACATTTGTCTGGTAAGGAACCATTCTAGGCCTTTTGTGATGCTTTGGAAGTCAAAGCCATTGCTGATAATGTTGTTGTAGAAGCCAATAGTAATACTGTGGAAATCAAACTACATAGCCATATATTTGTTAGATTTAGTTGGCGTGTTCTTTAGACACAGCATACTAGCTAGTAATATCATTTGTTTAGTTACCCAAATAAAATAATAGATTAAGAAATGGCTTCCCAAATGTTTACTGAAGTTATTATATTAGAATGCAAAAACAGAATGCAATGCTCCCCAAAGAATCATGAGAAGGGTTTCTCTAGGTAAAAGCTATTCTTCACCAGCAGGGCGAAAGCTGTCTACCAAAAGTTAAGCTTTTGCCATACTACTATACTAGAGAGTATAATGAAACTATAGACAGTATAATGAATTGCCATACTAGAGAAGAGATGCCTTGTTGAAACATGCCTTACTGGTCACACGATTTAAGCTTTTGCAGTGGAGCAAAGTTCAAGTCACCCATGCTAAGACTCTAGAAAAAGTGGAGGATGATGGATTTGCTATGGCCTATGAGGAATTACATTCAAACTTTAAGGGTGAAATAAAACATGAGGCTGCACTCCCAGATTTGGGAGACTGTGTTTCCTATCTGTATTTGCTAGTCTTCAATAGTGTCCTCAAGCAGAGCAAAGATGTTTTTCAATGAAGAAAGGCTTTTGTAGCTGATTGCCCACAAGATCTTCTGTAGTTTGTTTGTTATGATAACCAGATTGATAGATATTATTGTCAATGACACAATTTTTTTATTTAAGATGAAGAATAGAGATATTACCTCATTGTGATTTGTTTATTTCTTTTAAACAAAATCAGGCACATCACTTAATCCGTGATATCAAATTATCTATCTCAAAAGAAAAAGAAAAGATAATAATGATAATAATAATAAAATGTCATAGTAGTGAATTATTTAATTGGAGAACTCAAAACAGTCTTCTGCTATGTTGGAAGTCTTTTTTGAAAGGAGTAAAGAACATGGCAAACATAATTTACTTCTTAGGACCGAAGCTTTATCAATCTTTCCTGTATGACTTTTTGTGAGGTGAAAAGTGAACCCGTGGCTTATATTTCATCTCCTTTAAGCCGATAAACTCCTCTTTGGTTTTATTGAATTCATTCCGGGCTCTTGTTTCCTTCAAAAGATGGTCTGTTTTGCACCTTCTTCGATTTGAGTGGTTCAATATTTTTAGAAATCTTTGGCAGTTGGTAAGACACCAATTTCTTCTGTAATTTTCTGAGCCGTTAATCATATCACCCAAATAAGCTTTTTAATTTGCATCCCTTTTGAGACCATCAACAAATAATATGGTTCAACATTCGATTAATAAGTCCTACCTTTCCTTTAGGTGCCTAATTAGAATCTGAAGAAGATGGAGCAGAATTTTTTTTTAATTTTTTAACTTAAGTGAACATGTCCGTCAGGATTGCAAGGATTCTCTATGCAAGAAGTTGAAGCACAGCTGGATTATTGCTCTACGCTTTATTTGAAGTTGCACAAAACTTTAGTCACACTAATCACTTTTTTTCTGGTTGTCTTGATGAATCTAATATT
Organism: Asparagus setaceus; assembly: GCA_012295165.1. Classification (NCBI taxonomy): domain Eukaryota; kingdom Viridiplantae; phylum Streptophyta; class Magnoliopsida; order Asparagales; family Asparagaceae; genus Asparagus; species Asparagus setaceus. The sequence continues at coordinate 74,401,226 of CM022705.1, read as the reverse complement.
CTTGTAGTTTATAAAAGAAACACCTCCACCATTATTTAGGAAATATTTAATCCCTTCATAATTTTGTTCCTGTTAAATAGCTTTTTGTTGATCATGTTCCCCATTTTGTTAACCTCATGAGCTTCAATGTGTCAGAAAACCATTTCGTGCAAAATCTTAAGAAAATTTAACATAGTAAACAAGTGAACCTAACAGGAAGAGTTTGACAGTCCAGCGCAGTTATTAAAAATTTCAAAAATCTGCTCCTGACATGTTAGGCATCAGTAACAGAAAGAAATAATCGGGAAGCATCATTTCTTGTTTTATATAGCATTAATCAATGTCATTAAGATTGAGGAGAGGCACCTACCTTATAACTTTTTTTTTCATTTTTTTTTCCTTTTGCTTTTTTCCTGAAATGCAGTGTATAAGAAGCACTATCCTCCACTACTCTGGGATGAGGTATGGCGCCTGGAGAAAATCGGAAAAGATGGTGCTTTCCACAAGCGACTGAGCAGTGAGAATATCAAATATGTGAAAGATTTCTTGACCTTACTCTCCACAGATGCCCCAAGGCTCCGAAATGTATTGACCCACTCTTGGTTTATGTGCATTATTTTCTAATATGCCATCTCACATGCAGAAAATGTTCAAGCTGGTTGCATTAAACACCTTGCTCCTGTGCAGATTCTGGGCAACGGCATGTCAGCTAAGATGTGGGATGCTACTATTGAACATGCTCGGACTTGTATAGTCCCAAATCAGATGCATGTCTATTTTGCAAATTGCAGTCCAGAAAGAAATTCTGAAACCGGTGTTGTATTCAATGTAGTGGGAGAAGTGATGGGCCTCTTGTTGCAACACCAGTTCATCTCTGTTAATAATCTCTCTGAGAGTCAAAAGGTTAGTTATATCTCTGTTTTTGTTTGATCCTTTCGTTAAATATGTGAAGACCTATTATGCGAGATTTTCCATCTATTAGGCAGATGCACATAATCTCGTAAAACTCGCATTGGAGCATTGGAACGATGTTGTAATCTATAATGACGTTGGTAACTGCCCTTTGAACATGGGCGCCCTTCCAACTTCCTTCACTTCTGAAAGCAACAGACAACCTTTTCAAGATAACATTTATTGCCCAAGTCCTGCCAATATTGGAAACTTCGGTTTTTGTCCTCCGCCTGACGATATCTTTAGAGGGAGCTCGGGAGCAGAGTTAGAGACAATCTCTAACCCTCTGATGCTGGATGAATGTATAGAAAGCCAAACATTACTCTTCAGTGAAGAAGACAGTTTACATCAATATCTCGATTCTGATTTGTTACCTCCAAGCCTTGTTGCTTTGGGTTCACCAGCAGATCTGGGGACTGCAGTGACGGGGTTTCTTGCAATGTCGGCTAGATCAGCTGCCCGTGATAAGGCTAATACAGTTTGGGGGACATTAGTGTCTGTTTTGAGGTGGAGGTGTTCTATAAAGAAGATTGTTGCTATGAAGAGGAGAGTACATCAAAAGGAGATATTTGGGTGAGTGATACATACATGCAGAAGGACTAGAGTCATAGGAAGAGAATAAAAAGAGGGAGATGATCTCCAATGCAGTTGATATTGGTGATATTTTGCAGCATCAGGAGCTTTTGATGTATATTATAGCACTCTGGATGTAAAGGCTCTTTTTATCCTTTTTTCTTTCCTGGTTGAAAGTTTTTGCTTCTTGTTTTTTCTTTTTCTGGGAAAGAAAAGGTTTGTACACCTTAAGATGTTATGTATAGGTTTATTAGAAGAGGTTCGGTTGTGAATATGCCAGTCGTCTCTGTAAATTTTTGAGTACACTGAGCGTATCATGATTTTATTCTGGTTGTCGACTTTTATACTGAGTAGCAATCCGATAAGAGAGGGTTTTAGTGTGACTCAGTGCATACTTGCATGTAATATGTATGTATGCATCGATAGAAAAGAAAAAAGACGTTTGTACGAGAGAATTAATCTGGAGCCGTATGTTTCGCTCTAGTATGGGTTGTATTGTTACTTTGATTTGATCTTATGAAGCTCTGTCCAATTTTTGATATAGTGGCGATCTTAGAGAGCATATTTTGAAGATCCTAACATATTTATAATAGAATTTGAGCATTTTCTTTGCAAGCACAAAAGGTTCACACCTATCCCTGCAATTGAATGTGAGCTTCAACGCTACATAGGAGTTTTACTCGCTAAAGTCATGGCTAACCGTTAACTCTTGGCTAGCAAATAAAAATGATAAGAATTAGTGTATCAGAGCTGTAGAATGGACCTAAGTGTTTGAAAACATTTTAAAAAATATATCTTCTGTTTGAGAGATCCTTGAGTTAATTCCGTTTTTGTTTGGGATAAAATTACCTTAATTTCTGATAATATTTAATATCAAGACATTCGAACAGAAAATACTGCATGATTTGTTCTTAGCGTGACGGGAAAAAACTGAACATAGAAAGACTTCCTCTGGATTCATGTTTTGTATGGGTTGCACGAATTGGAAAACAAATCTATAGGTATCAAATCTTTGATAACATGCAAGAATATTATAAACTCAACACCGTGAATTATTACATCGTGTTTTGTCGACAGAAACCTGTTGTTCGACCTCAGCAACAAAATCGAAAGCTATAATCTATATTGATGTCTCTCTAAGTTATCAAGTTTTGAAGGGTAGCCATATTCACATGTATAATATGGAAATATTGACAAGGATAATGTAATCAACATTCATTTATTTACAAGAAAGAACAATGAATGGTAACCTTCTTTCAAGTTAGTAAAGATCTCTCCTCTTTTCCCGTAAACAATAGGCATATTGTTGAACCACGTAAAACCTCGCGTGTGTTGTGATTTCTATTTAGTTTGATGGTTCATTTATTCTTGTGTTCGTCGCAAAGTTATCCGCACTAAACTTATAGAATCACAAAAAAATTGTAAGGGTCAGTTTGGCAAAACCCTTAAAACTGGGTCAGAATCAATCCTGACCCGGTTTTATCCTAAACTGGGCTAGAGTTATTCCCAAGGGGGGGTGGTTTGGAAAAGAACCCATTTAAAGGCCAAAATTCGGCTTAAAAAAACTAGGCCAATTCTGGCCTTGTTTTATCCAAACACAAAATAAGAAAAAATTGGGTTAGGTTCGGTCTTGGCCCAGTTTTAAGTAATTGCCAAACACACCCTTTAACCCAACCAATTGCACCCTTAATTCAACAAACATGTATTGTTTATGGGAAGCTGCTAAGACAATGGATAAATATGATTGTTGTTACAAACTGATGATTTATATTAGAGAGTTAGAAACAAATAATTGAATTTAACATATGTGATCTTCATTGTCTACAAATATAGTATGGTTGCACTGCAAAATAGAGCAGTTTGATTATGCGCATCCTCTTGTTAACTCAGTGTTTGTAACGTGTTAGAAAAAAAAACTTCTATTTTACCTTTGCCTCAAGATTTATTTGGTCACCTAAAACAAGATTTATCCAGTCTCTTGTTAGAAAAACAAGCGACCTTCATTGGAATCAGTGGCGGAGCTAGGATTTTTTTTTCTAGAGGGGACCAAAATACAAGCATCGTATACATCAGTTGGAAAGCAATCAACTATGATAATGTATATAATAAACTTTCATATATGCAAGTAGGTGAACATAAATTTTAAAATATAATAGAATTATCAAAATATATTTTTATGAATATTTAAATCATTTCAACACATGTAACTATAGTTGAATCTAACATGCTTCAATTTACTAAAGTTTCTTTTTGAAAATATAACAGTTGTATAATTCATAAATATAATGTTGTATAGCTTTCTTTCCCATATTAGTCACCTAAAATATTTAAGTGATTTAAAATTAGTTTCTCTACTTAGAGGGTTGAAATTGAGATAATATTCCATCACCTTTAACAATTTTGGTGTAATAGTAGCTACACCCATATTCATTCAAACCCAAATCTCAAACATATTTCACTAGATGCAATATTAGATTTAAAACTACTTATTTCAATAATTTTGGTAGATTTTGATGTTGATTAATAACTGTCCAACCATGGTTAACAATTTGAATGGTAAATGTAACAAAAAATAATTTAAAACACTTCAATATTAATTTTAGGGGACTAATTTAAAAATATGAAGATTTGGGGGCCTAATTCAAGTATGAAAGATTTGAGAGATTAGTTTCAAATATGAAAGCTGTAGGGGCTGATAATAATTATGAAAGATTTGAAAAGCTAATGTGAAAAACCTACTAAGGTTCATTTGGCAAAAGTCGGGGGGCATGGCCACCCTGGCATCCCCTGGCTCTGCCATTGATTGGAAATACACGAAGTTACAGTATGCCCATGACGTTAGGAGATATTTGGTTCACCCATTTTATAGAAAAATTTTGGGAAAATGTCTGATAGTAATATTTTCATAAATAATAGACTTCTGTAGATTTCTATAAACTGTGTTTGGTTCACAAAAATTTTATAGAAATGTTTTCTATAAAGTAGGGAAAATAGGGTATTTTATAGAAATTAACTTACACCCCAAATGGTTTGAAATTGCCTAGAAATATGACATTTCACTTAAAAAACTAATTTATCACAGCCGTACCCCACCCCCCCCCCTCCCCCACCCAATTGATTTCCCATGGGCATTTGAGAGCGGAAAAGATTAGGGTTTTTTTTACTCCTCGCTCTCGCTCTCACCCGAAAATTCGACCCCCCGCTCTCACTCCCACCCCAATTTCTATTCGATGGGATCCATATCCACCTCCTTCACCTATAATTGATGGATCTGTTGATTGATCGTTTGGGGGTTATTCTCGGTTGTTAATCTAGTTTGGATTTGATCTACTTTTAGATCTATTGGGGTATCTTGATCTATTTCTTTGGGTTTGGGATTTCACACCAAGGTGTAATCTTGATTTTTTTTTGAATTATCTCGGAAATTATCTCTGAATTTTTTTTCTCGGTTGTTAACTATCTCTACGATTGATATATTTCTCAGTTGTTAAATTTTCTCAGAATTATCTCTAAAATTTGACACCATTAAGAATAGTACTTGTTTATTTGTGCAAAGTTTGAGCTCGGATTATTTGTGCAAAGTTCTAGTTTCATGAAACTTGAGCTCCTGTTATGGGCTTGGAATTTGGTTATTAATGTAATTGACGATAAACCCATTATTGATTTTTGTGTTGAGATTTGATATAGAAATATTTAGGGATTCTAATGGGGATTCATCTTAATTTTTTCATTGGGTTTATTTCGGTGAGTTAAGTTTTTGATTAATCAAGCTTAAGTGCTAATTTAGTTCATAGCCTCACTTTTGTGCAGTTTGAGCTCAGATTTTTACTCAGTTTGAGCTCGTATTTTGTTTGCAATAAAAAATTAAAATATTTCCCTTACTTGCAATGAATGTAGATGGATGGTGTAGATGAAGAACATATAAAGATGATGTGTGCTAATATAACTATTTTCTCCGTGGTTACGATAACTGCTTGTTTATTGAGAATGCGTGCTAGGCGCAAATCAATTTCTAATCATACAAGAGGGGATAAGATGAAGAAAATATTTTACAGAAATGCCCACTTCAAGTGTGTTTTGGAAGGCTATAGTGATAGCTATAGATCTTATGTTAGAGTGATAACGATCGATTTTATAAGATCGGGTGAAACAGTTAGTAGGTGCTTCAATAAAGTCCTACAAGCTATGAATGGTCTCCATGATCGATACATGAGCAAGCACCAAATGAAGTTCCTCCAAAGATTGCCAATAATCCAAAGTATTTCCCTTACTCCAAGGTATATGAAAGACAAATTATTTAAGTTAATTTTTATGTCAGTTAATAAATTGAATAACTTATACTTTCCACAATGTACTATTTTTTATAAGATTGCATTAATATAATAGATGGAACACAAGTTGATGTAATATTACTCTGTAACCTAGTTGCACGATTTAGAGGGTGCAAAGGTGTAAAATAAAATGTTTTAGCGGCTTGCACCACAAATAAACTTTTCACGTATGTCCTAGCTAGGTGGGAGGGCTCAGCAAATGACTATAGAATTTTATAAGACGCAATGTCAAGATCACAACCTTACAGATTGAGAGTGTATGATGATATTATTCCACCTCCTCCTTTTAATAATAGTAAATTGAATTAATATGATCAATTTGATCACGAATCTCTTTTGTATAATGTAGGTAAATATTATCTTTGTGACACTGGATACACTACCATGCCCGGCTTCATCTCCCCATATCATGGCGTACATTACCATTTAAAGGAACAAATTGGTAGGACACCCAAAAATAGTAAAGAGTTATTCAATTTAAGACACTCGCCTTTACGGCCTAAAATTGAATCCAATTTTAGCACATTAAAGAACCAGTTTAAAATTCTATCAGTGAAGCCTAATTATCCATTTCTCACACAAGTAGACATCGTCCTAGTGTGTACAGTTTTGCATAATTTTATTGTAGTTGAAGACCCACAAGATGATATTTTGAATGAGAATGTTGTAATTGAGTGAGGAGAATGAGGAGGTGAAAAATGAAGATGATACAAACATAGTTGACTATAATCAAACTAGGACACAAAGAGAGGATAGTGATGCAAGAAATGAATGGAAGGATCTTAGAAACCAAATTGCTTGGGCGATATGGGTAGATTATTGTGCAAAGTATAAAGATGGTGACACAACGGAGATTGACATTTAGTTTTCTATTTTTTATATTTTTTATTATGTAATGTACTATGACATAATTGTGTTGTTATGGACTATGTAATTCTTTATCCCTTAATTGCAACTATAATAATGGATTAACTATGTAATATTGTACTACCTATTCTATAATTATTCACATTGTTTGCATATAGGTATGTCTAATAACGATGCAGAAAAGCAAAACTTTACCTCCCCACTAAATGCAATGCCAAATGCTTCATGCGGCACTAATATGAACTTCATGTCGTATCAACCTCAACCTTTCATTCTGTCACATACAATGCCGAACTCTTTCCCACCATTCCCACCCTTCAAAGTAAACTATAGTGAAATGAGCCAGCAATACATACACTAGCTTATTAAACAGTCCCCAGTGATTGCATATTCCATCTTATAGTTCTCAAAGCAGTGGCCCCCAACAAATGTCACCAATCACCGGTGAATCTGGTGGACCTTAGAGATATGTCATTGATGTTAGTGAGGAGACATCACCTTCTAAGAAAAGAAGAAATTAGCTCGCAAGAGAAAGGTGCCTGCAACAATGAGAGCTATTGATGTGAATGCGAAGGGTGTTTCTAACATGTGGTGGACGCCAGAGCATGATGCGGTCTTTATACCGTATATTGCAGAACTTGCCAAGGATAGAATGAAGGTTGATAAGAACTTCAAAGAGGAAGCTTATAAGTTGGCTGCTATGAAGATCAACATGAAATTCAAAATCATTTACAGCCACGTGATTAATCACATGAAAACTTAGAGAACCAAATATTTTGATCTGAAGGCTTGCACCAACATAAGTGGTGCTGGATGGGATGAGGCCAACTGCATGGTAACTATGGATAGTGAGACACTAGCAACATGGGCGTAGGTAATGTTTGAAGCTCATTACCCAGACTTTTTAATTGCACATTTCCAATGTATTTTTTATTTCGTAAATTATTTAGTGAAACTTGCACTTCAATTTATATCTTACAGGATAAAAATAACTCTAAGCTTAGAGGATACATAAACAAACATCTTCCTTATTACAAACACTTACAGGTGATCATGGGTGATGATCAAGCTAGAGGTGATTTTATAAGGCCAGATTATGAGACAATTGGCACTAACGATGCTATTCCTCTTGATGGTGATAATGGTGACAATCCATTTGAGAGTGAAACCGAGCCTCAATCTGATGCTAACACTTCCACAAACCCCACTTCTAAAAAATCACCGACTAAAACAAACCCACAGTCTTCCTCAAGCAAGAAATCAAGAAAATCCAATAATGATGATGAGTTGATATGCAGCTTTGTTGAGACAATGTTAGAGTCAATTAGAAATCAACACATAATACATTGGACTGAACAGTTGGCTGCGGCTTTGAAGGCGCATAGTGACTCATATAGTGATGATCTTAGATCATTTGTATGATAGTGAGGGTGAGGCTAGAAGATTTTTTATCAAAATAAAGAAAGCGCAAAAGAGGTATGTCACAAGTCTGGCTGCGGAACAAATGTGGGATACATCAATAGATGGATAGATTTCCGAGCTTTTGGTGACAGTTTTTTGTGTGGATGCCACTCCATTTTGCTATTGCACGTGATTTGCATATCGTTGCATTTCCTTTTGATATTTCCTATTCGTAGACACAAACTTATATTTTATTATTTGCAAACTCTACATGTTGCAATTGGTATTATTTCGATGTGATGTAAACAAACTTATAGTTTGTTATTCGTAGACACAAACTTGTTGCAATTTCATATATTATAACTAGTTATCATATTTGTGTTTTTTTATGATTGTTGCATTTGATTTGAATTGAATTGCTGGAAAATTAATCATGTATGCGAGTGACAATAAATATGGTTCCTCAACCCTCTATGATATGGATTTCTTTAATTCATGTTTATTTATTTGGGCAATGATGATAAGCAAAAACTGAGAATGCATCCTAGATTTCTTCTGTAATGTTTAGATGAGGAAATTTGTGTGGAATGCAACCTACTTTATTATTACAATGTTTAGGTGAGGCAATCTATCAAAAGTGCAACCTACATTGTTGTTAAAATTTATAGGTGAGGCAATTTATTGACAAATTCATTTAAATCCTGAGCCCTATTAAATAAGCATGACGTTGGTTTTATTTTTGATTCTATGATTGTTTGAGCTCATCTTGTTGGTGTCTGTTGTTGGTTTGTTAGTGCACTTTTTGTGCTCTTTGTTTGTGCTCAGCTTGAACTCTATTTATGGTATTTTTGTGCTCATGTTTGTGATCAGGTTTGTGATCTCTATTGATTCTCAGTTTGAGCTCTATTTGTGGTATTTTTATGGTATTTTTGTGCTCAGGTTTGTGATCTCTGTTGATGCTCGGTTTGAGCTCTATTTGTCGTATTTTTGTGATCAGGTTTGAGATTAGGTTTAGCTCTCTGTTGATGCTCAGATTTGAGCTCTATTTGTGGTATTTTTATGCTCAGGTTTGTGATCAAGTTTAGATCTCTGTTGATGCTTGGTTTTTGCTCTCTGTTTGTGCTCAGTTTGAGCTTTGTTTTTGCTCAGTTTGAGCTCTATTTTATGCTCTTTTGAGCTCAGTTTCTGCTCTCAATTTGAGCTTTATTTTTACTTAGTTTGTGCTCTATTTTATGTACTTATAGGTGCTCAGTTTCTGCTCTCAATTTGTGCTTAGTTTGAGCTTTATTTTTGCTCAATTTGAGCTCTATTTTATGCTCTTTTTGTGCTCAATTTCTGCTCTTTGTTTGTGCTCAGTTTGAGCTCTATTTTATGCTCTTAGTGTGCTCGATTATATGTTGTTTGTGCTATTGGCAATGATGATGGTCTATTTCTGAGATTGCAATCTAGTTTATAATGTTCAAGATAAGATGCGACATTCTTTGATGGGATATGCAATCTACATTGTAAGCGCAATATTAAGGTAAGGCAATTCATCATTAGAATGCAATCTACGTTGAACATGTAAGTTTTAGGTGAGGCAATCAATTTTGACAAAAGACCTATAGCTGAGCCAAATTCAATGTTCTAAAATTATGTTAGTCCGATAGCATATTCATGAAGGTGAGCCTTCTTAATTTGATGAAAATAGCAAAGTAGTACATGATTTTTTTAGCTCATTGCTTTTGACCTAGACATTATAAATAAATTACTAGTCCACGATGCTCGGCAATACCCTTCTTATTCATATTGGCCACAGTTTCATTGTGACCAACTTCCGGTGCATGCGTTAAGAGATCATTCTTGTTTTAATTTATGTTGGACATATCCATGCAGTAGGGACACTTGCACCATCCATTTCGGTCTCTAACTTTAAAGCATTAGCTCTTAGCACTATTTCTGCTACATGAATTAAATCATCCATCTCATCACGCTCTCGATTTTCATATGTATAGGAAATCCATTCCTCAAAGGTGAGTAGTTTAGATTTAGTAATCCAAGCATGCTAAGATATAAAAAGCAAAGTAATTTGGTATTAAAAAAATAGTAATTTTATTGGTTTTTTTATTTCAAGATTCTTACCTTTGATGTTGGTGCAGATGAAGATTCACCAATATCTCTACCGTTCTTACTCTTGTTTTTTCCTAAAGGTGAGCCTTCTTAACTTACCAATTTTTTGTTCATGGTAAGTTGAGGGTAGAAACATTTTTATAATCAATTTATACCAAACTAGTCGTTGTAAAGATTCTTATATGGGTTGCACTTTTTCATAAAATTTTTATATCGAACCAAACAAAAGAAAAAGAAAACAACCTATTTTCTAAAAAGTTTGGAACCGATTTTCATATTTTGAACCAAACAAAAACATAGCAAAAATTTTTCTATAAATTTTTATAGAAATACAAGGATATCAAATTTTGGGCTCCCTTCCTTTTTTTTCTTCTATAGAAATCGAACCAATTCAGCTACAATAGGCTCACTATTCACAACTCAAGTGAGTCATGTCGGAAAAACACAAGGTAAAACACCATTATGACCCCATTTCTTGGTCTAGTGTGGTAGACTGACGTGATAACTCGGTAGAAGCGAATGAACTTGTGGAAGCTTCAAGATTAAAAAGCCGCCATCTGTGCATATCTTGACACATAAAAATGAACATGACAAATTTCTTAGCTTCTTATTCTATAATTTCTTCCAATATCTTATAAATTTTATATTATAATTAAATTGAAAATAATGAAGATATATGCTGCAAAAATAAAAAAGTTTATAGGAACAGATTAGCAATAGAAACATCAACCTAAATCTAACTTTCTTAACAAACTAATAAGAGAAGTCTTCTTAGCTAGATTAATATAACAGCTTTGACAACTTCTTTTTCCTATTTTTCTTGGTCATCAAATATGCATGTCTTCAGTTATATGGCGCCGTCACTCCAAATGTCTGGGTTTATCTTTAAGCTAGTTTCTTCTCCTAATTCTTCAAATAATTTTTTTACATAGTTAGGTATCATATAAAATCTACATTAAAACTTACTTAACTATCAACAATGCTGTCAGCAAGAGCGATTTTTTATCTTAGATGTTATTAATATAAATAAAGTCAGTAACTGATTTTCTCGCTTCATTAAATAATCCTATTTGATAACCAATAAAAGGACAAATCTCAACACAAATTGGTTTATGATGGAATAAAAGTTCAAATGTATCTTAAGCATGGTTCATTCAGGGCTTGCTTAGGCCCGATTCAAACTCCCAAGTACGATAAATTCACGAAAATATTATGCACTGCTTAGATATTTTGCAGTAAATTATCTTCAACTATTTTTATTAAAGAAAAATATCATAAGCATTAAAATCAGCAGAAAAACATGATGCTCACAGCGCCCGTAAAATAGTCCAAAACACCCATATTTGTAACTTTCCAAATTCCAACTCAATTTATTGCAGAACGAGGTCACGTGCTGACTTTCACTACGCAACTACTCTCATAGGGAAACATTCTGTATTTTCTCTAATATATAAATATTGTAGGAAGGTCTCCTGCGCTCAAAATAGTTGATAGTAGGGTTTATATATATATATATATATATATATATATATATATATATATATATATATATATAGAGCTCTATAAACTTAATTATATGAGACATGCGACCAAATTTTTCTAACCACTCATCTTGCTTTGGGATCCGTGAAAGATATAAAGCCACTTTGAGATTTGTGCATCACAAATCTCAAGACAAGATGAGTGGATAAAAAGTTGGTGCACCACTATTCATTATGAACTTAAGTTCATAGGAGCCTTGCTCTATATATATATATATATATATATATATATATATATATATATATATATATATATATATATATATATTATGCTTTCATAATGATCATCACTGCACGGTGGCCACTTGGGCTTTTTGCAAAAATCCCAATCATCCCTCAAAAATCCGTCACCTCAAATCATCCCAACCCGCTCTCCCATTTCCCCAACAATCCCCAACCCTCCTCCTCCATCACCCCTCAAAATCTCGGTGATCTCTCGTCGATCTCTCTCTCAAATGCCCCAACCCGTGACTCCCCAACCCCGGCGACTTCCCCAACCCGCCTAACGACCCTAACCCCGACTCCTCCATCAAAAATCTCGGTGATCTCTCGAACTCCCCAACCCGACTCCTCCATCACCCCTCAAAATCTCGGTGATCTCTCTCGAACTCCCCAACCCCGGCGACTCGGCCCCAACCCGACTCCTCCATCACCCCTCAAAATCTCGGTGATCTCTCTCTCGAACTCCCCAACCCGTGACTCCCCAACCCGTGACTCGGCTCGATTCTTGAAACGACCAGATACGTTTCAAACAAAACTCTACTTTTCAAATCTCAAGTAAGCCTCCTCGACGGTGAAAGCTTGAATTTTTCGAGTTACTTTTGTTTTAGCTAATATTCTTCGTCAATCCCTCGACGGTGGCTTCGAATTTAATTTGTGGCAAATTAGTTGGTATTACTTTGGCATGTTGATTAATTAGTGGCAAGACTCTAGCCTTTTTGGGCTGATAATCATCTTCTTTGCTATGCTCTATGTTCAAAGTAAATTGATAATTTCCTTTAAAGCATAAATTTTCAGGTTAGTCATGGCAAGAAAGAGTTTTTATGTTGTGAAGAGAGGTCGACGATGTGGGATTTTTACTAATTGGGAGGAATGCAAATCTCAAGTGGATAAATTCTCAAATGCCTCCTACAAAGGGTATGCAACGTACGAAGAGGCGTTGATTGAATGGGAGAAGCACACCATCGCTCGTGATTCAGCATCCAGCTCAAGGCTTGTTGATAATCACAATTTTATTACAATTTTATATCCCTATTTCCTATTGAATATGAATAAATATCTTGCTAATAATTGTTTTTATCTTATATTGCAGGATAATGAAGTATTAATGAATAAAAGCCCAAATGACTCTAATTCTCTGATTTTCTACCTATTTTTATAGTCCACATATGAAGACAAACGAAGGCCCAAGATATCAAGAAGATCCAAGAAGGAAATCATGCAAAAAAAGGCAAAAACGACCAAAGTCGGTGCGAACCGATCGGTTGGCCAACCGGTTGGCTAACCGGTTGGTTTCGGGGCTGTTCCGAATTCTGGCAGGATTCTTCTCCTATTTTGGCTTGGTTTGATCCAACGGTTCACATTGATTGCGTTAGGGTATAAATATGGGTTGTATCTGAGGATTTAGAGGTGTGAAATATTTTGTAAAACTCCTTTTGGAGAGAGAGGGTTGCTCTTGTTTTAGAGTACCTTTCATTGTAAATATTTTTTCCTCAATAAATAAATATTTTCTCCCCTTCAATCCCATCTTCTTCTTCTTGTTCAAGGACCGAAAGGAGGATGAGTTGATGATGATGAGTTGCAGGTTTTTCTTTATTTCTCTTTATTATTTCTTTTTCTTTCTTGTTATTTATTTGCTTTGTAGTTTAGATTTAATAGCTTTTGTAGTTTAGATTTATTTGCTTTGTAGTTTAGATTTAATAGCTTTTGTAGTTTAGATTTATTTGCTTTGTAGTTAGATTAGTTTAGAATTTTTCTTTTCTTTTTATTTTCTTTCTTTTTCTATTTGTTTGAATTTACCAAGATGTTGAACTAAACTCTTGTGGGGATCTAGGTTGCATGAAACTAGTCTAATCTCTTTTGTGTTTATGAATCATCTCTCTTATGCTTAAAAGATCATGTTTAGGTTAATCAACTAGAGAACTAATCGATAGAAGAAGAATTTGATAGTTTATGCTTTCCTTAAGTGGTTTGATAGGCTATGCTTATGAATTCTAGGATTATTATCTTGTTATTACTCTCTTCATGAGTTTGAATTTCAATTAGGTGATAATTTGATAAGTTATGCTTTCCTTAAGTGGTTTGATATCTTATGCTTAATAAATCTAATATGAGATGTGATAAAAGAGAATTTTTCATAGATTATAATTTGAGTTAGCTAGTGGATTCAATTCTAGATTCCTTCATCTCTTATTGAATTCTCATCTGTTTAATTGTGATTCCTTTCACACACAATCCAAATCCACTCTCTCATCACTTCATCATGCTTTCATACTATCTTGAATAAAACCCTAATTGTCACGCATAATTTGAGAACTGAACTTGAATCAAACACTTCCTATTTCCCGTTCCTCGTGGGATCGACAATCTTAAATACTATAACTTGACAATGGTTGTGCACTTGCGACTATAAAAGGTAAACACTCGTTTTTGCCCATCACTTGTCCAGACACCTGTTTATGTTCAAGAACAAAAATGGACAGAGGGGCATAATCTGGATGAGAACAAGGAAAAACTTGGGGAAACTGCTATTTCCTCAATCTATGCTTTTGTATTAGGTTCGGTTTTACAATATTAGTGTTTCTTGTATGTATCGTTCGCGGTATTTATTGGTTTCTCAATTGCAAAAAGAATTTGATGCTTGGAATTTGTAGAATTTGATGAAGTGATTTGAAGTCGTGTATGTGAATTGGATATGTGAATTTGTTGGTTTCTAGTATGTATCGTTGCAATATTAGTGAACTTAAATTGTGTGCACCAACTTGCTGATGTTAATCTTTTCCTGAATGTTGCCAAGTCTAACTAGCTGATTTCTGTGTTGTAAAATGCACATTATCATTTATTTGTAATGTACATTTCTTTTTCTTTGCTTAGATTCTATTGTACAAGCCTTGATCACTTACATGCACAATCATACATATAGTTTTTATTCTGTCAATGTCTTATTAGTCGACTATATATTCAGATTAGTCGACTACTAGCTTTCAAAACAGAAACATATATTACGTTGCGTGCAGATTAGTCGACTACACCTCGATTAGTCGACTACTAGCTTTCAAAACGAAACATATATTACGTTGCGTGCAGATTAGTCGACTACACCTCCAGTTAGTCGACTACTAGCTTTCAAAAGCGAAACATATATTACGTTGCGTGCAGATTAGTCGACTACACCTCCAGTTAGTCGACTACTAGCTTTCAAAAGCGAAACATATATTACGTTGCGTGCAGATTAGTCGACTACACCTCAGATTAGTCGACTACTCAGCCTTCTTTTCTGAATAAATAGTTATTGGATCTTGTTTCATTTCAACCCAAACCCACTATCCAATAACATAAGTTACTTTTGATCTCAACCATACATCTAATCATCTTAAATCCTAGCCCTAGATTCTTTTTCTTATGTACTACATCTCAACCATTCATTCATTTTTTATTTAATCCTAGCCTTTCATTTGTTTTTGAACCCTAACAAAACTATCCCAACTCATTTTTTACCCACTCTCTTCCGTTTCCACTCTTCCAAAACCGAAAATCCTCAGTTAGGGCATCTTCTCTTCATCTTAGGGTTTCATCCAACTCCATTTCCTCCTTCAAATCTTCAAGACTTCTTCAGTTTTTCAGTTTTCACGCATCATTAGTCGACTATTAGAAGCATTAGTCGACCACTCAGCAACATCTTAGTGTTTTAGTCACTTCAATTTCTTGGTAAGTTTTCTCCAACTTCTTTTTCTTTTCAAATCATGTCTAGATCTAAGAGATCTCGTCCTGGTTCTTCACAACCTGTGGAGGATTATACAATTTATCTTAAAGATCCAAATCTCTTAGATAAATTTAAGGAATTACAAACTTTTGAAATACTCCCTGGTAGGTTTATCAAATATGAAGACTTTGAACTTTATAATTTTAGGAGTTATTTTGAAAATGTGGGATTAGCACATCTATATTCTTCTGAAAATCGAAAACCTTTTTATCCAACTCTTGTTCAATTGTTTTATGCTAACATTTCCCATAAAAAACTTGATAATAACAAAGATGCGATAGTCAGTTTGGTGAAAGGAAAAGAAATTTCCTTTACACCTAAACTTCTAGGAAAAATGTTCAACATTCCTTATAGAGGAATTAGTCTTCATGATGTTTCTATGGATGATGAAAATATTCTTCAAAATTTAATTTTCTTACGGGTCAAGGAGGAGTATTGAATCATTCAAATAAAATTAGCCCAATTCCTCGCTTTATCGCTAGAATTCTAGCCTATAATCTATATCCAAAACGGGAGTTTTCATTTTATTTCTTTAGAATTAGCTAAAGCTATCTGTGATTATGGCTAATATTCAAGTTAATTGGGTGAAGTTTATTTCAATAATCTTCTTGTTATTCCTAGAGGGTCTATTCCATTTGGTGCATTCCTAACTAGAATTTTTGAAGCTTTTCGTGGAGTTAGACTCAATCTTCTATGCTTCGCTCCATCGAAGTTCTTTGATTCCAATGCCCTAACTAGGATGAAAATTCTAAATTTTGAACTTCCTCAACAACATCAACCTGACCCTCAACCTGAAGAACAACATCATCAAGATCCTCAACCTTCACAAACCCAAGATATCCCTCAATCATCACATGATGCCGGACCATCTTGGAGCAATATTCCACCTAGGCAACCAGATTCTTCGTGCTTTTCAGATGCACAATACAACACCTTGTCTGCTCGTATCTTGAATTTGGAAACTAGTCAAAATTTGATTTTTGATCAGAACATCGCAATCATGAACAACCAACGTGAGTTCAGTGAAAACCAACAACTCATGATGCGTATGCTTGAAGATCTCAATACTAAGTTTGACTCGTATTTCCGTGGATATCCGCCACCATCAGGACCGTCTGAATAGATTTTTTTTATGCTATGCCTGTAGTGTGTTTGAGACTTATGTTTAAAACTATGTGGTATTTATTGTATTGTTTAAAACTATGTTATGATTGGTTTAAAACTATGTGAGGTTTGGTTATGTAATCGCACTATGGTTTGCTATGTTATTGTTTTTTGTTGATGACAAAGGGGGAGAAACACTACACTATGTATATATATATTGTTCATAACTATCTTATTTCATATATACTTACATATGCATAAATTGATTGTCATCATCAAAAGGGGAGAATGTTGAATATCAAATCTCTCAAGATAGTGTTTTGATGATAACAATTTATTCATATTATTATGCACTAACATATTTATGCATCTTCACATCAAATTATTTGTACAAGTGAAGTGTTGGATGAGTCAAGGCAAAAGAAATCCCTTTGTTAATCAATAGAAGTTAAAGTTAAAGAATAAGTCTAAAATATATAAGTTATATAATTTTAAGTATTTAGTAGTCGGCTAATAGCTATTATAGTCGACTAATGATAATAGTAGTCGACTAATACATATAGTAGTCGACTAATGATAATAGTAGTCGACTAATCTTGAGTAGTCGACTAATGATAATAGTAGTCGACTAATCTTGAGTAGTCGACTAATACATATAGTAGTCGACTAATACATATAGTAGTCGACTAATGATAATAGTAGTCGACTAATGAATACTTGAACAATTTTTCGGCGTAAAATTACAGTTAGTCGACTAATACATATAGTAGTCGACTAATAAGAAGTTAATCGTCCATACGTAGTCGTGTAAACATGCATTAGTCGACTAATATGAAATTGTAGTCGACTACAGATACAGTTTTCTGACTCTTCAGAATTTGAATTCTTGAACGTTTTTATCAGTTTATTGAGTTAGAGAAGTAATCTTATGCAGTTCTCAAAATAGTAATGGATTCTATGTGTATAAATATTATTGAAACGGGTGTTCTATATGTTTCCCAAACATGAAACATGAGCATTCACTGCATCCTCGAGATCCAAACATGAAACAGTTTTAACAGCCTGAACGATCGGGTTCAACAAGAATAACCTGCAATGGCAAAATTTATATATGCCAACAGAGGATTGATCCCAGATTAAAATGTCAATCCAAAGTCAATAGTCCTCGGTCTTTATTCCAATTAAAAGATACAGGAAATATCATACATCTGGTGTCTTCATCATGCAAGTAGTTAAGCCAAGTTCCATATTGAATCACACAGACCGATACACAACAACGAAACATTTGCAATTTCAAATTATACAGACTTAACAACAAGGCTACTCTAAACATGTACCAAGCATGTACGGCAATTTCACAAGTTAGGCGAACCATTGTATCTACAGCTCCCACGTACATCGAGATTCTCACTCACATCTCCATGTCTCGAAAGCAAATCATCTTCATCTTCAACAGATGCAACATCACCGATAAAACCATCTGCAGACTAAGTTCTTTGAAACCAAGAACAGTCATTTACTCCATATTATCCCAGATACAAGAGCCAACACAATAATTTTTGTGTGTTTAAGAATGGTATTGGCTGAGTAACTATAAAAAACAAGTGCACCAAGGGGGAGGTCTGAACATCAAAACAATCAAAAGGATCAATCAAAGCACCAACACTCTGCTTCGAAGCACCAACACTCCTCCAACACAAAGCAAAGAACAAAGGGACTCCATACCGCAACAATGAAACAAAGATCAAAATATACATCTACAATAAAGTTTCAAAAAAACAGAATTCTTCCTGAATGAACTAGTTCCAACAGATGCAGAGAATTTCCAGAATGTAACACATGATTATATAGCCTGAATTTACTCGTGACGGTTCAGATAATGTGCATCACTTACTTCAAAAAGATTTCATTGGGGAAAAGTATCACTTACTTCAAGAAATGCTTATATCAACCCCATCTTCACTGGATGACCCATTACCCTCTTGCAAATTTGTATCACCGCATGTAGAAGACCTGCATTATATATACATCAAGAGGGACACTAGAATGTGAAAAATAAGACAACACAAATAATAAAAGAATTATTACTTACGGATTTGTGAGTGCCGGACAATTTCGCTTATCATGTGATTGGCCTACTTTACCACACCCGTGACAACGTCTATCTTTTTTATTTTTGGCTCTAGCCATTGCTTTCTCTTTTCCTCCTTTCAACCTTTTGCCGCACCCTTTTGCTCGCACTTGATCGGGTTCATTGAAACTATTTTGAAAAGTACAAGAACCGTGCGCACTAGTACTATCACCAATTATATTACTACATATTGGATTACTTTGCTCAGTGAAGCTCATTACAGCCATGCGGCTACTAAGCAATTGGTCAATTTGTTCATTAATGCTACGCAATCCATCGGTAAACAACTTTCTTGTTTCTTCACATACGAGGGACTTGTCAACTAAATCCAAAGATGATTGGATAAATTGACTCCGCGTTAAAATATAAGAATTGTCAGGGTTTATCTGCATGCCTTTATCATCATCCATCGTACCGATTTTGCGACTTAGTCCACCTCGTAAGATGTATTTATCGGGCAATATTTCAAAGATCAATTTTCATCAAATATGAGATAATGTGCGTACATGGGATTCCGCTTTCAAACTTTTACAACTACAAGAAACCAAATCCAAGTCCTTATCGTAAATGATTTCGGACTTTACTTGTTATGAGCTTCTTTCTTTGAATTTGATACACACGGTGATTGTCGGTTTCCCTAACAAACTGCAACTTGTAGTTAAAGCTGTCACACACTTCAGCCTCAAACTTATAATACATCTCATTCGTGTAAATATCAACCATTTGCTCCAAAAAATCATGATTTATTCGAAGTTTAGGTTTCTCAATTACATCTTTGTGATCCGCCATCAACTCCTCATGACGTTGGCGCACTAGTCCCCTGCCAAACTGTATCATAAAATCCACCAATGAATTATTCTTCGAAACAAATTTCTTGAAAAATGCATGTCCACTTTCTGCCCGTTGACTACTTGACATGTCAGCTGAGAAAACGTGATTAACATATGCAGGAATCCATCTTGACCGAAGTTCATATTGGTCTTGCAACCACTTATTTTCTTCTAACCCACTTTTCTGAATCAGACTTTCCCATTGTAAATCAAATTCTTCAGGAGTCTCCGATTTCCAAATGCATGCCGAGAACTCATTCTTATAAATACTATACTTCACTGCATCAATTTTCTCAGAAAACTTCATTAATATATGCCAACTACAATACCTGTCAAAAGAATTAAATAAAGTGTTACAAAGAAAGGCTATATATATAAATATTTTCAATAATATATACAAACTATAATACCTGTGAAAAGTATTTGGAAGAACAAGAGGGAATGCCTTAGTCATAGCGGATCTTGATCGGTAATAATCATCTTCGGCACCACCGTGCATACTTTTCAAAAATTGATTAAATAACCATACAAAGTCATCAACGCCTCATGATTTAAAAATCCACAAGCAAAAACAATTGTTTGACCATGGTTGTTAACCCCCATTATTGGAGCAAATATCAGGCCATAACGATTAGTGTTATAAGTAGTATCAAAGATTACAACATCACCAAAAATTATAAGCCCGCTTTGAACTTGCATCGGACCAAAAACAACGAGTAATCTTTTGTTCCTCATCTGCCTCAATTTGAAAAGTAAACGAGGAATTCTTTCCTTGTTCCAATTTTAAATACTCATAAAACATTTCACCATCATGACCCTTCATATCAGCACGTATATCCCTTTCATGATTATACAAATCTCTTTGAGTGCACCCAATATTTTCTATACCTCCAGATTGTACTTCAAGAAAGCTAAATTGTTGATGTTGAGGTATATTTACCATGGAGAACTGTTTAGTTAAAGACTTTGTTGCGGCGGAAACGTTACGATGAGACCTTAAAAGATGAACCTTTGATGGTGTTGATAGCGGGTGGCTGTGCTCCTCATTAAAAATAGTAACAATGTATTTTCCGGAGTTTGATTTTAGAACTGCTATTTTGGCAGTACAATCCTCAGCTAAGCTTCCTCGACGTCTTTTCTTTCCAACATCCGCGATTCTTGAGGATTTTCCTTGTTTAAAACAAACATACTCCTTCCTTCTTATTTCACCACTTCCCGGCTCTTTCTGAGTAGTCCAAGCCCTTACACTAAACCCAGCTGCTTTAGCTTAAGCATTGTAGAATGTCACAACATCATCTATTGTGTCAAATTCTTGCCCCTTTTTTGGCCTCAACTCATGTGATACTTGAGGAGTATATATCAAACTATCGTCATCCAGGTTTACTTCATTAGCTTCAGTGTCCAAGTTTTCCATTTCTCACAAAAATTGTAATCGTCTCAGATAAAATGCATATAATATCAAATTTCTTAAATTCGACTAAAATGCATATCATAGTGCGTGCGGCCTAATAGAAGACAGATTTCAGGATTGTAGCTAAATGAAAAAGAAAATGCTGTTAACTATAAGGCAAGTAAAATAACTGGGGAACATATCAGAGTTCATGAGTTTATCATATTGGATCAGGCAAACAATTTATCATAGCCCATAATACAAGAATTAATGATGCAGGGCTACCATGGACAGAGATCATGGCTCTTAATGAAAGCAATATGCATACTTGTGCATCCATTTATCATCACCTATTAGAATAATCTCCAGATAACCAAAAATATTAACTAAAACGAGAAAATAACTCAGAAAAATTCAAGCTTTCACTGTCGAGGGAGACTTACTTGAGATTTGAAAAGGTAGGGTTTTGTCGGCGGAGGAGGAGGGATTGGGGGATGTTGGCGGAGGAGGGGGATGTCGGCGTAGGAGGGGGCCGTTGGCGTAGTTGGCGGAACTTAGAGAGAGCTCGATGGAGTTGGCGGAGATTTCTGGGATGTCGTTGGGGGAAGTCGGCGATCATGAGGGAGGGGCCGGCATGAGATTGGATGTCGCTGGGGATGTCGGTGTAGGAGGGGCCGCATGAAGTTGGGGAGATTATCAGGGTCTTGATGGAGGAGGAGGGGCTGGGGCTCGAGAGAGAGAGAGAGAGAGAGAGAGAGAGAGAGAGAGAGAGAGAGAGAGAGAGAGAGAGATCCAGATTATTTGGGGCTTGATGGCGGAGATGCATGAGTCGGCGAGTGGGGGAGAGAATCAGAGAGATGGGAAGATGGGAACGAAGGGGGAGCTTTATCGCTGGGTTAAAGAATGAAGCTTGGTTTTTTTGCAAAACCCGTGCTTCTCACTTGAGCGGAATGCGTACGCATGAGTGCGTATGAGAAACGCACTGTGTGTGTGTATATATATATATATATATATATATATATATATCTTAATTTACTTGATCAATGTTGATATTTATTAAAGTTGAAAACCTCCTTAAGCGATCTTAAAGCACGAGAAATAGTTAAAAATGAACAACTGATTCTTAAAACTCTTGTAGCTTTAAATAGATAAATCAAAAGCTCAAGTTTTGCTAGTTTGTTGCTTATGGGTTCAGATTGCCAACATCAAAGGAGAATATGTTTGCAGGACTGAAGAATGAGCGACATGAAGAAATCTATAATATGATTACAAAAACTAATAGGATTTTTTTAAAAATTTTTTTTATTTTCCAGAATATGATTACAAAAACCAGAACAGGACCGAGTGATACTAAAAGATTATATGTTATAATGTCAGGATGCTGAACTTGAGAGTGTTTTGTCTTATCAAAATACACAGCTAAACAGTTTTCGGTTCTTCCTTTCGAGTTAATGTGCGGCTGCTCAAGCCCAACCTTTTATTTAAGCTTCAACAAGAAACCAGACTTCTTCACTATAATCATAAATAGATGAGGAAACTCTTAAGTTCATGCAATAACACCTTTTACATGTTTCCTGTCTGGGTAGAATACCTGCAGCAGAGTGACGGAGACGGAAGAACTATTCATCATAACCATTTACATTGGGTAAAAAAAAGGAAAACAAAATGGGCTACCTCTTCGCCTGATGCATTTGCATAAACATTTGTACATAACTCAGAAGAATCTGGCATAGGGCTCTCCTGAAAGAAACAATGAATAGAAAAGGATATCATGAGCTCTATCCAGCGACGTGGAAAAGGGCTGAATATGCACGAGTTTACCTTGGCCTCAGCAATTGCATCACTCACTTCCTTCTTAACTTGTTTCTCGATGTCCTGCTCAAAGATTCACATCATAACAGCACACAACAGAACAAACAGTATAAACTACATTTCAAGTACTGGTCCTAGCGGAAAATAATACCTTGAGCTCTGACGCAGTTGCAATATCATGGGCTAGAATCAGTTTCCTGATTCTTTCAACAGGATCGCGCTCCTACAAAATATTTAACAGGCAAAGAGTCTGCTGAAAATCTCAGACAAATATAAACAAAGTGAAAGGAAGTGTAGATTGCCATAGACTTCAGGTAATTTCAGAGTTGCTCACCTGCCTCACACCGGAGATCTCATCACGGGTGCGATAAGTGCTGCCAGGGTCAGACATGGAGTGTCCGTGATACCTGTAAGTGTCCATTTCAAGAATCTGCAGGTCAACATTCAAGAACCAGATTATTATATCTCAACACAGTTTGTAACTCTCAATTCTCACAATAATCTCGAAGTTTTGATGCAGTAGAGAGGTTAAGATGGTATCGGAGCAATTCAGGTTTAAATTTCTACATTTTAGAAAAGATTTAAAAATATTTATCAACATTTTGTAGTTTCCATGTTTCAAACATGAAATTTGAGAAAGAAGTAGGAAACTACAGTTCTAAACCTATGGGATCCATATACCATGTAGGATTACTCTATTGTTTAATTCTTTTTGATGTTTCTTTTAACTTTTATGACATGAAACCAATATATAATGATCAATATGTGTCTCATCATCACACATCTTAACTTCCTTAATTAACTTCAAATGCTAACTAAAGAAACCATTGTGGAGTTTGAACTTTCTCTAGTTAGAAAATTACAACTTTTTACCTCTCTCCAAGTCCAGATCAGACATATGCAAGAAATATTTCAAATTTTCATTTAACAAGAAAGTAATATCAAACTGCTAGCGGAAAAAAGGTAAGTTTCAGAATACGTAACCTGAAGAAGAAAGACAGCACAGAGAGAGAGGTTCTTACAATGGGTCCATGTTTGAGAGCATGCTCTTTAGCAAATTTACATGCTTGTTTCACAGAAAATGCATCCATCCCATCAACCTGTCGAAACAAGAAAACGAAATAAAATAAATACTAATTATTGTAATTGATTCCCAACATTAGAACTGACAATATATTCCAGGTTAACTATTGTTCTAAATTGAAATCATTTCAGCTTATTGTTTCCAGGAATATAACTATAAAGCATCACTAGTCTAAACAATAGAAAGCAAACACAAGAACTGAATTAAAGCCAAACATATATATGGATCATACAACAGAGTCAAGAACATTAACCTTCAAGCCAGGAACATAGTCTCCCCGCTTGTAATATGCTGGATTCTTCGTTGATCTAGTCACCGCAGTCCCCATTCCATCTGCGCACCAATGAGAAATCGCCAAAAAAAGGGAATATATTACAGAGCTTCTTCTTTACTGTATTTAATGAAACTACTTATTATTTACTACAATACAAGAAATCAACGAGGGAGATTTTATTTATTTATTTATTCATTTATTTTGACTAAAACGATTTAGCGTCACTCACAATGATTATTCTCGCAGACCAGAACCACCGGCAACGCCCAAAGGGCCGCCATATTCACGGCCTCAAACAACTGCCCCTGATTCGCCGCCCCATCCCCGAACATCGTAAAACAAACACCCCCGTCCTTCACATACTTATGTCCCATTGCAATCCCACACCCCAACGGCGCCGTTGCCCCAACAATTCCATGCCCTCCAAAAAACCCCCCACTCTTCCTATACAAATGCATTGACCCTCCCTTCCCCTCTGAACACCCTGCTCTCCTCCCCATGAGCTCGGCGAAGAGCTCAACAAGGGACCCGCCACGACCTAAAAAAGTGCAGTGGTCGCGGTAGGCTGTGATGATGGAGTCAGTAGAGGTGAGGGAGGATTCCATGCCGATGGAGACGGCTTCTTGGCCATCGTAGAGGTGGCAGAAGCCGCGGATGAGCTTGGATTTGTAGAGGAGGTCGGCAGAGAGCTCGGCGCGGCGGAGGAGGGAGAGGGAGCGGAAGAAGGAGAGGAGTTCAGAGGGGGAGGTGGGGACCGTGGTGGATGGGGGAGCACACTTGTGGGCGACAAAGGGGAGAGTTTCGATGGTGAGCGCAGAGGTGGAGAGGCAGCGAAGGAGAGGGGAGGGAGGGGAGGGGAGGCGGTGGAGGAGAGGAATGAACATGGTGATTTTGATGAAGAGAAGTTGTTGTGAGGGTTTTGTTTTTAAATGGAAAAGGGTGGTGATTTGGCGGGTAAAGCGGGGTTTGTTTATGTTATCAGATGGAGAAAGGGGGTGTGTGCTGGTGTGATATGGACGGTAGAAGAGAATGCTTTTGAGGGAAGTCTTTTTCTTTGGTTTGGTAAACGTGTCCTCAAGAACCAATACTGAGCAACTTGTGTTTCATTGTTAATGATAAGGATTCAATATTAAACCAATACAAATACAGAGAATCAGTATAAACTGTGTAAACGTTACGTACAATCAGAAGAAATATAAGTGAAAACTGTTAAAGTCAGTTTAAATAGTTTAAAAAATTCAGTCCAAACAGATTATGGACTAAATGCCGAATACTGCAATTATGCAAACGTCACAGAAATAAATGCAACATTAACTTTAAAATTAATGTTAGGACTTTACTTCTTCATTTCTATGAGTTTCTATGGAAGAGCCTCTATGATTTTTTTCCACCCATTATTGAGAATATGAGAATCACAATCTGATTATGACTCAATCAGAACGTAATCGACACACTTAAGAAGACCTGTAGTATAGTTATTAAGTAGTAAACAGTTAAAAGTATACCTTAATCTATTTACTTGAAAAATCGCAAATGAGAAAACTTTGTGTTGAAAAAAAGGAACAACTCTAATTACCTTATTGATGACTACTAAAGAATGAACACATAAAAACCAAACACCTCTTTAGCAATTGTTTTACTAACAGTCACGTAACTCTTAAATTAAAACTTGTATATCACCGCACTTTTGACAGGAGGCAGCCAAAGAACAGAAAGGATATGAACTCCGCATTCCGAATGCAAGATTTCTCAGTTGTATTCAGGCTAATAAGGAAGACCCTGGAGGAAAAAAGAATGACAACGCTGAGACAAGGATATTTTTATGTGCAAAAAACACAACTGCAACTGATTTTATTATTTGCCACGATTAGTGTCGAGATCCACCTATATTCAAAGGTTTCATCAGAAACAAGATCTCCTTATACGTTCCTCAAGCTATGGTGAAAACCTTCTTCTGTAGCAGCAGAACCAAATATTCTGCACCAGGGCAATGAAAGATTTATTGAGTACATCACCTTGTAAGCTGGACAATTAGAATGTTGATCATTGTATTCACGGTACTGAAAAACTTGAGGAGCCAAACCAAAATATTAAGAGCAGTAACAGCTAAATACAATTGGCAGACAACATTTCTCCAAATTATTTCAGGAAATCAATATGTTCATGAAAATAAAATTTTCAAAAGAGAAGGAAAACAGCAAAATGGGAGATTAGGGACTAGAGAATTTTCCAAAATAAAGAAGTAAACTTTCAGATTACCTTTACAACTAAGACTCTTGTCCATACACTGGTAAATACGTGAGGAGGATCAGGAAGAGGACTATCCTGAAAATTAAGAGAGAATGATTTTATTGAGTATTATCAACCAAAGATCTCGGTATGAATGTTAGTTGTTCGAGATACAGGTCCATTTGCTGAAGGTGTAAGAGTTTGACTTTGCCTCGCAATCACTTACTACTTGTGTTGCTACTTGTGTTGCTTCTCAGAATCCTGCAAAGAGACTAGTCCAGTAAGAAAATTGATGATGACAGAATTTTTGTTTTTAAAAAAAAGGAATCAACAATTGTTCAATTATATAGAAAATCTCCTAAATATGCTTTCAGACTGTCCAATCTGCAAGGATAAGATACTTAAATTACATTCATGTAATTGTTATACCGTGTTTGATCACCAAAATTTTTGATTGCACAGCAGTGCAAATGGTCAATCAGAATCCAAAATTAACAATTCTCTCATCTAGTGTGTTAATATTCAATTATCGAAGAAATCCATTACTTGTTTCTTTGGAACACTATCCAACTCAAATTTGACACCAATGATCCAATAGTGTCAACGTGATGAGTCATATGATTACAAACTTGGTGATGACAACAATAAAAAACCTCCACTCGGAATCTTGGGGACCAGATACAAGAATCTTTTTCTCCCATTTAGCTTAGTTACCAGTCAAATTGACAACTATCACAATCTTTTTACTGCCACACTCCATGTCCTTTAGGTGTATTCATAGGCCTTATCGCTAGATAAACAGCATATTTTCCTTCCCTTGATTGCTGTTCCCTTTCTTCATTGATGAACTCGTCAGTCTCTACAACATGTGTCAAAACTAAATTAATGATTCTCATCCCACCATATCCTCAATGTGCTTATTAAAATCTAGAAACTGCAGCGGCTATAGTATGAAGCCTGTTTATCAGATTTCTACATCTCAGAAGGGAAAGATGGTCCGCGGAAAAACTGGCCATAATTTCTAGGTTTTCTAAGAACCCAAGTGCATTTGTCTCACAAGTTGGAAGTATAGCCAACTTTCTTGAGAAATTATTGGTTTTGCTAAAGCAGAGGTTAGTGGTATGTAGTGATAAAATATTTCTCAAGGCTAAAGTCTGAGATCTGACACGAGCTGTTCACGTACTGTAGGCAATAAAAAATGATGAAGGGACGTCGTAATTAGATTAGATTACACAAATCCAAGATTTATGTTTACTAGCTCTCGACAGCAGAAAATAGCGGTATGCAGTAAATATATATTTATCAAGGTCACTCTGAGATTTAATGGTAGCTGTTCAAGGCACCAAGTATGCTGGAGGAAATATCTAAAAACCTATGACAAAAATCCAGGAGAGTTTTCTATATAAACAAGAATAATATTCAAAGAGATTTAGAAAAGTTGGCAAGAGGAATAGTGTATCACACATGTTTAAAGATAGCAAAATAAGTTCTGAATCGTAACCTCAAAGGCGAATAATTTCACAGCGAACCAGAACTGACCAATGACCAGAAGGTCCAGAACATTTAATAACTAGGATAAAAAAATATCAATGAGCTAAAAACAACACAGCACTAAGGCAACCCAAAGTTAAACATGCAGATGCAGTATGCATCAAAATGAAAATGCACTCCAAGGGATTTGGAGAATCTTAGAAGTGATTCCTTTACCAGATCTGCTGCTTAAACAAATGACAATCTAATGTTACAGAAGTTTCAAAAGTTTTCAGGATGAAAGAGAAAGACACGTTTTGAAGACATGGACCAAGGAATATCTCGAGTTGTAGAGAAAGTTTTGATGAACTATAGTCACTAATTAACAATTAACCAACTGACCAAAGGATTGTTCTCTTGGATTAGTATAACAAAGAGGACATAGGTATAAGTGCATTGATCCAATGGCTGTTCTTCCCTTGGTGCACCATTAATGCAATGGTCAAAGACCATCGAATCC
Source organism: Asparagus setaceus (assembly GCA_012295165.1). Taxonomy (NCBI): domain Eukaryota; kingdom Viridiplantae; phylum Streptophyta; class Magnoliopsida; order Asparagales; family Asparagaceae; genus Asparagus; species Asparagus setaceus. The sequence continues at coordinate 74,372,648 of CM022705.1, read as the reverse complement.
GTTCACATCTAAAAGACTCCAACCAGACTCAAAAACCTTAAAAATTATGGCCTACAATCGAAACCCTAGAGAATTATTGACCTACAATCAAAGCCCTAAAGAGTATGAGCTACAGTTTACTGGGATATCCCGTTAAGGTTAAAGCGCCTACTCCTGGAAGAAAAGATAACGTGGACGCTTGAATGTTTTGAAGCGCACTAGTCAAATGCCTGCTGAAGTTAAATCATTAAGCCAAATTTAGTTATATAAAATTATATGCCTGCTAGAAGTTCAATAACTAGATCAAATGGGATATCCATATGCAAGCTGAAAAAAGATATGGAAGTGCAACATGATGCTGACATTAATTGATCCACAAATACGAGCTTGGATATTTTAATAATGGAGTAAAAAGAAAACGTAGGGTACAACAATACAAAGGTAACGAGACTATTGCCAATGATTGAAGAGAGGTATCAGAAGTATGAATTCCAACTAAGCTATACAACTACAGATCTGAGACATAGATGTGAGGAACAACTAGATTATAGTCGCAATAATAATAGTAGAGATGGGTATTGTCTCATTCAAAGCCATAACTCTGTTTATTACCATGAAGTGTTATGCAATTTATTACTGATAAATAAAGTTATACATAATTTAAAAATTAAAAAGAGTGATTATGTAAATATGTATCCAGCCAAAACAAGAATGCAATTTCTGTTACGGTAAACTTTAAAACTTGTAAATTCGCTTGGCACAGATCCTATCAGCTTTGGCCTTAAGAACATGACATCTGAATTTAGGATATATGTCCATAAAATCATCCATCCCCACCTCTCTGCCTCCAGTCCAAACATAAGCAGTCAATGAGTTCCCCAAAATTTGAAAGATATACTTCCACACTCTAAAGAAGATCGCAATAAAATCATCCTTAACGGAAATTTTCAAGACTAACACGGACTTCGTTTCTCTCATCGAATTATTTTGAAGTTAACACCACCATGAATGCCTAGGGTTACCATTTTGCCTTACTAGTAGGACAGTTTGGTCCAACATCCAACATTAAAATAGACGAATAGTCATCTTCAACCAACATCTGATGCCTAAAAAGATCATTCTACCCCATTCCTAATCATCAAACCTAATTGCCCGTTTTAATAATTAAAGAAACAACATATCCTCCCTGTGATTAACAGAAATTTCCAATATTAATGCAGCACTCCTATTTCTCTCATGGATGCTATTATTTTGAAGTTTATACCATCATCAATGCCAGGATGACCATTTTGCCTTATTAGTGATCCACATCCAGAATAGTTTGGTCCAGCATCCAACATTAAAACGGACGAATAGTCATCTTCAACCAACATTTGGTGCCTAAAACGATCATTCTACCCCATGATTACTGTAGTAAGATTCTCCCTTAGCATATGCCATGTGATTGAATATGCATATGACGTCCTAAGACATTCCATGAATTTTTATATATGAGGTGTATGGATTAGATCCTTTCATTCTATGCAAAATTCAGAGATCAATTTAAAGATGGCTTCTTATCAGAAGAGCATGCCTCTACCCTCAACATAATATGAGGCTACAATTGAAGAGTGCATTAATGACGTGAGACACCATGGCTACAGGTATGACTTCCTTTTAAGCTATTAACTTTATGACGTAAGACACCATCGCTACAGGTTTCCTTTTAGGCTATAAACTTTACGACATGAGATTCCATTCCATCATGGATATGCGGCGACAGACAAGGCAACCCTCCTATTATCTAGACACAACGCTACATTTGTATTATTATAAATATGTATGTTTTAACTCTGAAAGTACATGTATAGGTCTGTCATTCACATGTGAATAGGCTAAAAAGTAAAAATGATTTATAAAGATTAGTTTAATTCAAAAGGCCAGTATAACACACTTCAGCTTGTACTTTGAGGTGAATAAAGTTTTCTATCTTTGAAAGTGTAAGACATTGGTGGACACGCATGTCGTGGATGCGCTAAGTTTTGATCGAGATATGTCCTACAAAAGGCCAGTATAACACACTTCAGCTTGTTCTTTGAGGTGAATAAAGTTTTCTATCTTTGAAAGTGTAAGACATTGGTGGACACGCATGTCGTGGATGCGCTAAGTTTTGATCGAGATATGTCCTACTTAGCATAGCTTTTAGGGCACAAGCTTCAAACCCATTTAGATAAATTTGAAATATGCAATCCAAGAAAGATAAGAAACCACTTTGATATAAAACATCCTCACAAGAGAAATTATTCATACTCTATCTCAGTTTGAAGGTTGAACTATATCAACAAATAATAACCAAGAGTTGTACACCTGAAACACAAAGCTGGATATGATCAATCAGCACATAAGATCCATTTATGAGTGTTGACGAGCATAAAGACAAGCATAAAGATAAGGACTACAAAGTATCCGTAAACCAGGCCTATGTAGAGTTTCACTACAACCTTTGAAAATGGTCGAGCGGTATCTTAAATCCCTTCCTCTGGCTGTTCACTTTTTTTGAAGCAACTCTGGCTGTTTACTTTTGTTTTATCTCCTTTAACTTTTGTTTTCTGATTGGGGAATCGAATGTCTAGGTCGGGTCAGGCTTCACTTCATCCAACCCAAGAAATCCAAGATATACCCCAACTTCACTGCTGAGAGATCATGAAAATCCCGTTTCCACAAAAGCTAGAGTTTGAAACTAGAAGGATAATTTGCCAAGTAGATAACTTCTTACAGCAAGTAGCCCACATATGACATCCTTTTTTCTTTAATTATGATTTGTTTCTTAATTTTCAAGTACATGCCTTAATTTGAACCATCTACGCATGAAATGGATCAGTACAGCGCACATGCATGCAAAGGAAATAAAACAAAAGATTTATTACTGAAACAGAAACCAAAAAAAAAGTTAAAAATTGTATTTATCAAAGATATCCAGAAGGTCCCAAATATAATTATAATAATAATAACTGTTCAACTTGATTGATTAATTGACTAAACATGCATGTGTGTTTAAACCGGCATGCTCCGCCGGAAAAACAGATAAATGTAATAAGAAACAATCGGTTTTAGGTTCACAAGAAAGAATTTTACCTTCAAATAACTTTTTTGTTCCCCATATGTTTTCCAATGGCTCCTTAAGTTATGACAGATGATGATGTTCTACAAGATTCCAGCATGTTTCAAATGCAGTAATAGTAACATGAATAACTGGTACTAGAACTTATATGAGCATCCAAAGTAAATTCAACCTGCACAGTTTATTGACAACATAAACAGTTAGTGAGAAAATTTATTGGAGTTCACAATCTTTAACAGAACCAAAAAAACATAAATGAGTATCACTCCATACCTACGTGAAATCCTTTCAATATGCTTCCATGGGCAATCCTTTAATGGATCTGTAAACCACAAGGAAACCTGCAAAACACTATTAAAGAATAAAAATACCAACTGAAGGTAATGCTGCAAGGCCATTGCTTTGTGTAGAAAATGAGCGCCCAGAGTCTAATTGCACAGTGCAAATGTAGTATTACAATTACCCAGCATATGTATATGTGTTTCAACATTCAGCGCCACATTCAAACTTCTCACGTTATACAAAATAAAGACTGAGATGCATCATTTAATCGTATCAGAGACATAGAAGTGTACTCCACTAAGAAGTAACCAGAAATCCATAGAAGCATCACAGTCAACTCAATATGACTAGTTATTGTATGTTGATGTCTGATGTATGACAATTTTAATGTCTGATGTATGACAATTGTAATGTCTTTCTCATCTATTCACATAAATACCCTCTATAGTAACAACACATATAAGCACCCATACCCACATACAATCCAAGAACAGAACACATAGGATCACCTATTATAAGAAACCATCCTACAGAACTTCAGGTCTTATGTCCATATTCACATTTCTGCCTCTATAAGCAAAACACAAATTGAAAGTATGCTTGATTAACAGACTAACACAAAAAAGACCCATCCTAAAACAAAAGGTAGGAAGGCTAATAAACCCGAGCCATCTTCTCTCGCTCCCTATCTTAAGATCTTGAACTCATACTGAAGGAACGACCCAACCGGTAGGATAATGGAGGCAACCCTACTCCAGTAATGATGCCAATCTCCTCATCGCCTGACACAGGATTGTACTGTTTCCGGCACCCAGGGCAGCGCGCATCAGCCTCGAGTATCCTCTTGTGACAGAAAAGGCAGAGGCGGAAACCACAAGAGCAAGGGAGAAAGCTCGAGTCGGTGAGGTCCAGGTCCTCATAGCATATAGGGCATGACGATGGTGGCTGAGAGAGGATACCACGATGGTTGTGATGTGCATCATAGCGTCTCTCCATGTTTACAGGGAAGCTCCGCTGCTTGGAAAGATTAGGTAAGCTCTGTGGACGAAAGACATCATCTGGCCTCCATGCTCTTGGAATGGTCCGGTCAGGATCCCGCTTCATCGGCTCAGAGGACCTTGTTGTTTCTGTTGCGGATTTTGCAGTGACTGCCAATGGGTCAGCAGACCTGAGATGATGATCCTGTCCATTGTCAGGAGATGCAGAGAGGGCATCCGCCACAGCTTCCCAGTCATCAAGGCCACCTCCTCCATTCTCTCCTGTTTCATCTTCACCATCCTCATCAGCATCACTGACACTTCTAGACCAGGACCCAGTACTACTGCCACTGCTACTGCTGCTATTATTGATGGGACACTCCTTTCTTGCATGGTTTGTGTTAAGGCTGTGGGTGGGGGATTCTGCATCACTGCTGTCTTGAAGGGCAAATCCGTCATGCTCTAAGCTCGTCACTGCTGCCCGGCAGCATTGTCTCCTTTCTCCTGATTTACCCTCCGAAATTTGCTGAGAGGGTGACGTCGGAGAGTTAGCCAAATTAGTATTTTTCCCTTCCTTGCTCTTGACTGCAAATGCTAAACACCCATTTTAGATATTTATCACACAACAAACCAGCAGATAAACAGATGAATCCATCTCTCTACCCTAAAATATGCTGGGAGAACATAGACCAAGGTAACCTAGGAAAACGAATAGGGAAAATCTTCTTATGACCACCTAATTCTAAATCAACAAACAAACAAAAAAAAAACCAGAAAGAACTGTAGCACCCAAAAACACAATTTCAAATTTGTTTCTGAAAAATGAGAACAATGGATCTTTTGCCAATTCTTGGAATGCACAAGTAACTGAAAAGCAACAGAGAGAAAAAGCAATAGCAAAGATAAACATCTCAAAAAGGTCAACAAAAAGTATGAAATTCTTTATTCTTCTTATGCCATAAATAACCTAGAAATAAAGAGGCCAAAAAATTTACCACCAAACCCCAAAAAAAAAAACCCAATAAAAACAATGTGCCAAAGAGACAGATGGCATAAAACTCAGTAACTACAAAGAAAGCATCGCACCATCAAATTTCCCCAAAATCCTAAACAAGATAGACGGTAGAAATGCTAATATCCACAAACTCCCGGAAAAGTGCAAGAGGGAATTCAATTTTTCTCCATGCAGAAAAAACCCAGAAAGCAACAAAAGATCCAATCTTGTCAAAATTCCGCATAAATTCCATAACAAAAAAAAAAAAAAAAACCAAAACAAGTAAAAAAAATAAAATTTACCTTGAGAAAGCCATTGCTCCCTCCTCGCATCGAGCTTGCACTGCTTCAACTTCGCCGACCTGTTCGCCTACAACACCACAAACAAATCAAACCGAGTCAAAATCGTCAATACTCTCAAAACCCTAACAAAATTCACCAAGTAAACCTCAATTCGACACCGATCCGAGCGCTCACCCTCTTCTTCTTCCCAATCTCCTTCACCGTCATGGGCACCACAGGAGCGTCGTTGGCCATGGCGTCGAACCCCATCTCTACCAAGCAAACCCTAATTCGAACTCTAAAAACCCTAATTTGGACAAGAGAATGAGGGATGAGAGAGAAACGGAAAAGATTTCGGTTTCGCTGCTTTCGCTTCGAGTTCTAAAACGGTGATCAGGACAAATAGCCGGAGGGGCCTATATATAGATGAATAGTTACTGTTTTACCCTTAAGAATGGTATTAATTACGAAGCTTTCTGAGTGAGTGGGCGAGAGATTTCCAGGCGGAGGATGGGCAAAAAGGGGTAGTTGTCTGAGGAGTGAAAACGTTATCTTGGGGCCTCTGATTTGAGGAGATTTTGCATTTAATTTTAACTAATTTTGGGGGTTCGGATGCTAATGTACGTAACTGCGGGCCCTCGCGAGTGTGCATGCACGTGCACGCCACGTATGCCGATCTTCGTTTGAGCCGAAAAATGCAATTTTATTATTGTTAAAATATCTTTTACATATATATAGTTATTCATAGATATATGACGAATTTTAAAATTACTTGTAGCGATTTTCATTAATCAAATTGTCGACCTAACCTTAACCAAATACTCTTAATTGTCCTTTGTTTTTGGGTACTATCTGAGGCTTCACAATTTTTGGAGGAGATAGTCTGAAGAAACCTCTTTTCAAAGAAGCCCTCAAGGTTGAAAAAATTAGATTATATCATTTAAATGAAAATAATTTATAATATATTATCAAGACATTTAATATTCTTTGCCCTAAATTTATAATTATATCATCTAATAATCACACATAGCTCTAATTTTAATCAATAATCACACATAACCCTAAATAAATAAATGAAAGGAGGATTGGGATTTCGAGATTTACAATCATTTAACATGGCGTTGCTTGCAAAGAGAGGATGGAGGATTATCAATGAACCTGAAGCTTTATGTCATCGGGTCTTGAAGGCTAAGCATTTTCCTTACTATCACTTCCTACAGGCCAAGTTAGGCAATAACCCATCTCTGACATGGCGAAGCATTTGGGAGGGAAGAACGGCACTCGAGAGAGGTGTACGATGGCGCATTGCTACAGGTGATAAAGTTAGTGTTTGGAGGGACAATTGGATCCCTAGGCCTAACACATTCAAACCTGTTACACCACAGTTAGAAGGGATGAATGTTTTCAAGGTTTCGGATTTAATTAATCATGATTAAAGAACCTGGAATGAGCACAAACTGGGAGAAGCCTTTTGTCAACAAGATGTTGAAGTCATCTGATTATCACATTTTAATTACATTTTTATACCCTCGTTACCTATTTTATATGAATAAAGATATCACTAATAATCGTTTTTTATCTTAATTTGCAAGTTAATGAAGTATTAATGAATAAGAGCCCAAATGACTCAAATTCTCTGAATTTCTACCAATTTTTGAAGCTCAAATCTGAAGACAAACGAAGGCCCAAGATACCAAGGGGATCCAAGAAGAATTCGTGCAAAAATATCAAGAAAAGACAAAATCCGTTGGAAACCAATCGGTTGACCAACCGGTTGGCCAACCGGTTGGCTAACCGATCAGTTTGTAACAGATTCCAGATTAATGGTTGATTTCTCTTTCTTGGTGGCCAAGTTTGATCCAATGGTTCACATCAACTCCGTTCGGCTATAAATAGGGGTGAATTCTGAGGGTTTAGGGTGTGAAATATTTTGTAAAAACTCCATTTGGAGAGGAGGGTTACTCTTAATTGAGAAGACCTTTCAAAAATTATAACTTTTGTTACACAATAAATAAAATTTTTCACCTCTTCAATTTCCTTTCTCTTCTCTTTGTCCAAGGACTAAAAGGAGGATGAAGATGAATTAGGAATAGTGGGTTTTTCTTTTATTTTTTTTTCTCTTCTTTATTTTCTTGTTTGTAGAATAGATTTACTTTCATGCAATTTACTTTCTTACAATTTACTTTCTTGCAATTTACTTTCATGCAATTTAATTCCACGCAATTTACTTTCATGTATTGTCTTTAATTCATAGATTAGATTTACTTTCATTGCAATCTTCTTTTCCTTTTCTTTATTTCTTGCCCTCTTTCATTCTTGTAATTATGTTTCCTCCTCTCTCTTGATTTCTTTTATTTTTCTAAGATGTGGAACTAAACCTCTTGTGGGGATCTAGTTTTGCATGAAACTAGTCTAATTTCTCTCTTATATTTGTGAATCACTCTCTTATGCTTAAAAGATCATGTTTAGGCTAATCAACTAGAGAACTAATCGATAGAAGAAGAATTTGATAGTCTATGCTTTTCTTAAGTGGTTTGATAGGTTATGCTTATGAATTCTAGGATTACTATCTTGTTGTTATTCTCCTCATGAGTATTGATTTCATTTAGGTGATAATTTGATAGGTTATGCTTTCCTTAAGTGGTTTGATAGTCTATGCTTAATAAATCTAAAATAAAATGTGATAAAAAGAGAATGGTTCATATTTTATAAGTGAGATTAGCTAGTGGATTCAATTCTAGATTCCTTCATATCTCTAATTGAATCCTCCATCTTTTGCCTTCTTAATTTTGATTTCTTGATTTCGTTTTTATTTATCTCTTTCTCTCTCTATCTTGTTTTCTTTTATTTACACTTATTCACCTTCACAATCTCAATCTCTCCACAACACATTTTCTTCCTCGTTTCATTTATTTTGCACATAATCCACAATCCACTCTCTAATCTTTCCATGACCATTTTCACCATGTACATAAACTCCTAATTGTCATGCGCATAATTTGAGAACCAAAACTTGAACAAAACTCTTCCTACTTCTCGTTCCTCGTGGGATCGATAATCTTAAATACTATAACTTGATAGGTTGTATACTTGCAACTAAGGTAATCACTCAAAATTTACCCATCATCATCAGAAGTATCCCTTTAAGTGAGTATGCCACAATTGATAGAATTATTTGGCACTATAAAAGCAATGGGAAGTTTGATGTCAAGAGTGCTTATCATGTAGCATTCCAGGCAAAATGCAACAGCGCAGAGGAAGGTCTCGGCGGGGGAACTTCATCTAGCAGCGAGGGATTTACCAAGGCTTGGAAAAGAATATGGAAATCACGAGTGCCAAATAAGATTAAAATCTTTTGCTGGAGATTGTGCTCAAATATTTTACCAACTAATTACAATTTGGCAAAACAAGGCCTGGAGATAGAAACCAACTGCATTATATGTAACCATCCCGTGGAAGATCCACAGCATGTTTTCAGAGATTGCACTATTGCTGGCGAAGTATGGCTTGAATGCGGTTTGAGCAATATCATTGATGGAATGCAGGGCCAACCTATTAAAACATGGATTGCCGATGTGATTGAGACACTAGATGACCACATGAGAGATCTATTTTTAATGGTAAGTTGGAGTATATGGTTAAATCGTAATGCAATGAGGAATGGAGAGGAGAAGCTATCAGCTAGAGGTATATGTTTAAGAGCTGCACACTTACTAGCAGAATTTACACAAACTATAGAGGAGCAGAGGTACAACCTACTGATGAATACAAGTGAAATAATAGACTTTCAACCTGGATCCTACAGAATCTTTGTTGATGGAGCATGGGACAATAGCACAGGAAAGGGCGGGGTTGGGGTTGTCATCCTCAGTACCGAAGGAGAACTTAAAGCAGCGAGAGTCATTCCCGTTCCAACCATTAATTCTAGTGACGCCGTTGAGGCACTTGCTATTCATGAGGGGTTAATCATGGCCAAGGAACTACAGGTTGCAAGATGCTCCTTATATAGTGATAACAAGACAGTGGTAGAAAGTTGTGCTGATCAGAAGGACTGTTTTGCAAGCTTCGGAGCCATTATAGATGGTGTTAAATTTTTGTCTAAGAATTTTGATGTAGTTTCATTTTACTTCATCAAAAGGTTGCTAAATGGCTTAGCACATAAGATGGCTTGTGTGGCTAAATCCATTTCATGTGCTTTATCATGGACTGATTCAGTTCCTTTGGAGCTAGCTGATATGATTTAATAAAGTATCGCCACATTTGTGGATTTCAAAAAAAAAAAAAAAGAAAACCCTAAACCCCAAATTGAACATTCTTTGCCCTAAAATTTCAATCTCAATTAAATCATACCACTCATAAGGACTGACAATCAACACAAAGATATCTAATTGATTCAAAATTTCTAACCCTAAATTTAGATTTTGATGAAAACCCTAAATTTAAATGTTGAAAAAGCGAGAAAAATCCTAGATCTTTACATGTGGTAGAAGAGAGAAGGAAGAGAAATTACCTTTGAGACTTTCTTGTCAAATTTCTGCGAGAAAATCAACGGAAATTTGGCTTCAGGGACTCAGATAGGATGAGGAAGAAGAAGACCGGAGTTAGGGTTTAGGGGAAAGCACACGAAATAGGAAAAATGAGCTCAGATCGTTTTTATACCCGATGGGGGGCCCACCATAAGGGGGATATAGTCGGGGTTGGGAACCACGACTATTCCCATGCCTTAGCCAATTTTAAAATTGGCCGGAGCATAGCAACTCTCTGCCAAATGGTCGGGGTTCCTCATCCCGACTATTCCCATGCCTTAGCTAATTTTAAAATTGGCCGAGGCGTAGCAGCTCTCTGCCAAATAGTCGGGGTTCCCAACCCCGACCAATTTTGTCGAGTTTGGAAACCCCGACAAATTTGCCTACAAACCTTCCCACAAACCTCTTCATATTATAACCCGCTACTAATTACGCGACTAATTAGTCGGGGTTGGCAACCCCGACTAATTAGGATAGCGATTTTTTTTAAAACGACCCAGTTTCTGGCCACGAAGCTGACGTGGCTAGAAACTGGGTCGATTCTTGTAATTAACTTGGGATATGGTCGAATTTTGGGATTAAAATTGTGAATGGGTTTATTTCAAAAATTTCTCCTTCTATTTTTTATAAAGAAACCTTTAAAATTTTCTCCTCTCTTCTAAGAAGCCCTCCAGGTTCTATTTTTGATAAAGAAACCTCTAAATTTTACTCCTCTTTTCTAAGAAGCCCTCAAATTTCTTTTTTTAACAACTAAGCCCCTAAATTTTATCCTTCTCTTCTTTTAAGCCTCTATATTTCACCCCTCTCTTTTAAGAAATCCTCAAGTCTTCTTATTAACTTGGGGGGTTTCGTTAGTGAAAAAAGAAAGTTAGGGGCTTCTTAGACTAAACCATCAATAGTTTTCAACAGTTAAAAGTTCTAATTTATTCTCTGTAGCTCTAGGTTGAAAAGTGGGAAAATTTAAGGAAGGAGAGCTCATGTTTTTATATATAGGTAGAACAATTAGTGGGATAATTTTAAAAATTATGCCAGTTCTAGTTCTAATAGAGTTCTAGTAGAATAACACCTTAAAACATTATCCCTAATTTTATTCTAATTGACTAACTCTATAAAATTTTATCTCATAGATTGTCCTAGTTCTAATTTTGAATTCTAATTGACTAATCCACCTTAGAATGGTGTATGGAAAATTTTACATTTTGCCCTTAATTTTATAAAACTTGCACAATACAAATAACACAGGTTTTTCGCATATTGTTTATATATAGGTTTATTTGTTCTTACCTACGTAAAAGTTTACATCATTTTTGTTTTAATATTCAAAAGATTTTTATCTAAAAACCCAAATTTCAACAAAATATAACTTTAGTACACCAAACATAAAATTTTGGGAAATTTTCATTAAACCCAATTAGTTTTGGCATTTTGCACTTAACCCTAAAAATTTTGATTCAACCCCAATAAGCTTGAGGATTTCAATTTTTCTTCTTCATGTTTTCACTTAATCCCTGTAAAGGTGTTAGATAAACTGATAAAGAGATTAAACATATTTTTAAATTAACATGCTAATTATTAAATTAATAAATCTACTTAATTTTAATTATGTTTATTCCTAAATTAATTTAAAATAGAAGGAGAAGATAAGGGGAGCAATTTGCCACCTGCGGGGGTGGTGGTGCTCATTAGCGGCGGGCGCTGTGGCAGAGCGATTACTAGCTAGTTGGATAAAAAAATTTCATGTATAATCTCTGATCCAGATAATATAGCATAAAAGAACTAGTACAATAGGCTTGAAATTGAAAAATATATAAAAGGGTTATTCGCACTTGAATACAACAAAGTTTACTCATATTTAAATTTGATAGTCTTAATGTACTTTTTGTCCAAAAAGTACGGCTAAATGGCACTTAAATACTACAAAGTTTGTCCGACCTAGCACTTAAATACCACAACTTGTATTTAGTGGCAAAAAAATACCGCAAGTTTCATAAAGTTGGCACATTACTACCATTTGATAGTCACATGGGAATATTCCCATGTGACTCTCACATGACCAAATTGAGTGTCTTTTAACCTCATTGATTGTGTTAATTACAGTTTGTACCTATCCTCTTCCTCTTTAAAAATTTTATCATTCAAATCTAAACCTAATTCCCAAATTCATACACACTCTCTCTTATTCTAAAATCATTGCAGAAGCCAAGAAACCAAGCTCAAGGGATTCAAGTTCATCAAGTTTTTAATTGACATTTCCCAAGCACAACCCAAATTTCCAAAATCAAGGTAAGGATCAAGTTTTAGCTAACAATACCTCAAAGTGCAAAAATCCTAGGTTCATTCCACTGCGAATCTCTAAATTTGAACACGAAACCCCTTCACAAAGATTCCAAACTGAGTTTTGACCCCCAAGTTTGGGTGAAATCCAAAATCAAAGCTCTAGGGCAGTCATTCTTTGTGGAGTAACGTAAACATATGAGTGATTTGGGATTTTTTTCAACAGTTAGGGGGTATTAAATAGCTGGAAGGGCATTTTTGTCCAAACGATAAAAAATTAACACCGTTACAAGGATTTTAACGGTGGACATCTTGTGGTATTTTTTTGCCACCAAAGATAAGTTATGGTATTTAAGTGCTAGGTCGGGCAAACTTTATGGTATTTAAGTGCCATTTAGCCAAAAAGTAATCCAAACTTTACCACGTATATAACTTTGAAGCCCTAAAGTTATTTGTGCATGGAGAATGTCCCAAAGTTCAACAAAATTAAACTTTAATGCTCTAAACTCTAACAAAAATTTATCTTTGATATCCTGAACTTAAAAAAATAATAATAAATTTGATATCCCAAACTCCAACAAAAATTGAATTTAGGGTGCGTACCAAAGTTAAATTTTGCTAAAGTTCGAGATATTTTTCAAAAACAACTCTAGTGGTATCAAAATTAGAAATTAGGTAAAGTTAAGAGTATGTAAATGTAATTAACCGTATATAAAAAAATTAACGCTATATAGAAAAGTATGTGAAAACTGCAACCACATCATAATGTTGTGCAAGCTTTATAAATGGTAAGAATGCAAAATTTTGCATACATTGTTCCCATAGAAAAAGTAGGACATGTGTCGGTTTGTATGAGTGAGTTGCTGTGAAGCGATTGCCGCTAGCAATCTTCTATATATGATAGATTTAAAATAGTTTAAATCTCATAGAATATGTCAATTTGAAGAGATTAGGATAACATTAGTACAAGAATAGAATCTTGAACAAGAGAATAAAATTGAAAGAACATGTCTACTTTTTTGAGTTATCATGACAAATATTGCAAGAGGGAGAAAGAGAACAGACTGATATTATGTATATGGACTTTATTTCTTTCAATACATATATCGAAATATACTAATATCTGAGATATTTCTGTTCGAATCTTATAAGCATGATTAATTCAAAGAGATAAACATAATAAGAGAGCGGAAGCAATACCTGAATCCATAAAGATCTGAATTAGGGTTTGAGATCTTCTAATCTTGAGGGTTTCTCTATAGCCGAATTTCTCTCAAGATGGGGGTGAAGAGAATTAGAGAACGTAACCCTAGATTAGGGACCATAACCCCATATATATAGGTGTTGTACTTTTACAATTTGGCCCCTCATCAAATTATAATTACAACCTGGTATCTGCACATTTAGCCCATAATTTATTAAAATACCCATTAACCTAAATTGATTGATCACTTTAGTGGGTTAGCCTTAAGTATAGCACTACACATTAATGTAACATATGTGCCCACAATTAGATTTAATTAGATTTAAATCTAACAATCTCCCACTTGGGCACCATATGTTTCCTTGAAAATGTGTATAACCTTATGAGCTCAAAATTGCTATCAGTGATAAGGGTATCTCCAAACAATCTCGTCCATTGACTATATCAATATAGGATCAAAGCGGTCTTCGTCACATTTATCGTGACTAAACCCATCAATGGTCACATATACTAATACAGTCAAATGACATAGATCAATTATGGATGTGCAGCATGAAAATTGCATGCAATGTGATCTGTGCATGTCTATTTTCAACTGGTCCTACCTTAAATTTTAGTGAGGTCATCCTCAAACATAATGTAGCAGAGTGTATAATCCGAATACTTTATTCTGATCAGAAAATAACCAACCATAATTATGTCCAAAATACACATAAAGCAATAAAGTTAAAAACTCCCACTAAAATATGATATCCTCAAATATTACAACATTCATATGAGCAGTGTGCCCATGGAAGACCTTGGGTGGTAATCCTTTAGTAAGAGGATCAGCTATCATGGAGTTTGTCCCAATATGCTTTATGGATATCTGACCACTCTGTACCCTTTCTTTCACAACTAGGAACTTAATGTCAATATGTTTTGACTTAGTTGAGCTCTGTTATTATTGGAATACATTATCACGATTTATTGTCACAAAATAACTTTAGTGGTCTTTCAATATTTTCCGCACGCGCAATTCAGTTGATAAAATTTCGCAACCATATTCCATGATTGGATGCCTCATAGCAAGCTACAAATTCTCGCCATAGTGGAAGAAGCTACAAGTGTCTGTTTGACACTTTTTCATGATATAGCTCCTCCAGCTAACATATAAATGTAGCTCGATGTAGACTTTCGCTATCTTGGCATCCAAAGAAAATCGAATCGAGTACCCAATGACCTCCAACCGTTTCGATTTCGTATGTGAGCATATAATCTTTTATTTTTGAAGATACCTCATAACCCTTTTGATCGCTATCCAATGATCCATACCGTGGTTGCTTAAGTATCGCCTAACATACCAACAATGTAATGCAATATCCGGACACAGACACACGAGCATACATTAGACTCCCTACGGTGAAGCATAGGGAATCTTCGCATTTCTGAATTTCAAGGTTATTTTAAGGCACCGATTGAGACTGAATTTGTCTCCTTTAGCAACAGGGTGTCACAGTGCGCAATCTTGCATGCCAAACCTTTTGAGTACTTTATCGATATAGCTCTTTTGTGATAATCTAAGTATACCTTGAGAACGATCTCGATGTATCTGGATTCCTAAAATAAAGAGGCGCCCCAAGATCTTTCATCTCAAAATTCTTTGATAGAAATCTCTTGGTTTCAGGCAACATGTCTATATCATTAGTGGCAAGCAATATGTCATCGACATACAGAACCAGAAAAATATACTTACTCCCACTAGACTTTTGATATACACAGTCATCAACAATATTCATCTCAAAGCCAAACGAGATAATTATTTGTTGAAACTTATAATACCATTGACGAGGAGCTTGCTTGAGTCCATAAATGGATTTCCTTAATTTACAAACCATATTCTTTGGATCTCCTGACACAAAGTTTTCTGGTTGTACCATATAAATCATCTCATCAATGTCCCCATTGAGAAATGCAGTCTTAACATCCATTTGATGTAACTCAAGATTGAAATGAGCAACAAGTGCCATGATTGTTCTAAAAGAGTCTTTCGATGAAACTGGAGAGAAAGTCTCTGTGTAATCAATACCTTCCTTTTGAGTATAGCCTTTTGCTACAAGGCGTGCCTTATACCTCTCCACATTACCATTTGCATCCCGCTTGGTTTTAAATATCCATTTACAACCAATTGGTTTTGCACCTTCTGGTAATGGAGCAAGTTCCCAAACCTTATTGTCTTGCATAGACTTGTACTCCTCATTCATGGCATCAATCCACTTTTGAGAGTTAGAACTTTTCATGGCACGATGAAAGTTGATTGGATCATCTTCCATCATTCCATTATTTTCCTCATGTTCTTGGAGAAATACAATATAATCATCCTAATAGCATTTCTCTTTTCTCTCTTAGATCTCCTTAATGGCACCGGTTCTTGAGGTTGTTGAGTTTGTTCTTCCGAATAGGAGTTGTTCAACATTGTCTTCTTGAGGTTCGATTCATTTCTTGAAAAATAACAGGTATAGGAACTTGAATATTGTCAGAAATGACAGTATGGATTGGATTTGATGCCAATTCCTCCTCAAAAGCAATGTCTCTAACCTTATTTCTTCCTCCAAACTCAACATCCTCAAAGAATGTTCTTTGTTCGATCTCAAAAATAGTCCCGAGTGTGGGATCATAAAATTTATAGCCCCTAGAGCGTTCAGAATACCCAATAAAGTAGCTGCTAACTATTTTGGAGTCTAATTTCTTTTCATTTGGCCTATAAGACCTTGCCTCACCTGGACATCCCCAAATATGTAAGTGCTTTAAACTGGGCTTCCGATCAGTCCAAAGCTCATAAGGTGTTTTAGCAACCGCTTTACTTGGTACTCTGTTTAGAATGTAAGCTGCTGTCTTTAGTGCTTCTCCTCAGAGTGACTCTGGTAAAGAAGAATGAGCAATCATACTTCTTACCATATCCTTAAGAGTCCTATTTCGTCTTTCAGCTACACCATTCATGCTAGGTGATCCTGGCATGGTGTACTGTGGGACAATACCGTATTCCTCTAGGTATCTAGCAAATGGTCATGGACGTTGTTCATCTGAACCATCATATCTGCCGTAGTACTCACCACTATGATCAGATCTAACGGTTTTAATCTTTTTATTTAGTTGGTTTTCAACTTCAGCTTTAAATAATTTGAACACGCCCGAGACTCGATTTCTCATGAATGAGATATAGGTACCCATAACGTGAGTAATCGCCTATGAATGATATAAAATATTGTTGACCATTCCAGATGCCGTAGGGAATGGCCCACAAATATCTGTATGTATCAATTCTAAGACATCCAAGATCTGTTGGCACCTAATCTCTTAACTTTGTCCGCTTTTCCCTTGATACCAATGCATACATCAAAGTCTGTAAAATCAAGGGAATTCAAAATGCCATCAGACACAAGACGCTCAACTCTACCTTTTGAGATATGACCCAAGCGCTTATGCCATAATGTAGCTGAATTTTCCTTATTTAATTTACATTTAGTACCACGTGATTCCACATGCAGATTTCATTATAAGAAGCAATTGTATCAAGCATATATAGGTTATCGTAGTACTTAAGAAACCGGTTCCACAATATTTGAATTTAAAGATAAACTAGCACGATTATTTCCAAATGAACAATAATAACCCGATTTGTCCAATAAGGAAATAGAAACTAAATTCGCCTAAAAGACGGTACTACAAAAGTATCTTTCAATTCAAATAGGAACCAGCCCTAATAATAACCTAAAGTGCCCTATTGCTTCTACATCTACCGATTGTCCATCGCCCACAAAGATGTGTCTTTCACCATCGCTTTGTAGCTCGTGCAACCCCGCATAGAAACACTTATGTGAGCAAGAGTGTTCTAATCTAACCACCAAGTGTTTCTCGGTACTGAGACTAAATTAACCTCAGAATAGACCAAAGTAAGGAACATACCCTTCTTGACACGCCAGGCGTGATATTTGGTACAATCCTTCTTTACGTGTCCGGATTTATTGCAGAAGAAACAACCCTGATCATCCTTATGTTGTTTCTTCCGAATCGACCCCGTAGGCATCAAAATTGCCGAAGAACCTCAAATATGACTAAATCATGAGAAGATCGAAGAACAACGTCGTCGAAATCTCAAGAAGTCAACATATGGGAGATTGTGTCTCGCAAAAGGCAGACACCCGTGATACTTGAAACGAGCTCTCTTAGGGTCTAAATTAATGCCGATGGGGCCCACTTGACTTTATCAATGCAGAGACGCTCGTGACACTTTAATGTGCGGTTACATCGCCGAAGATACGCCCACTAGGCGTGATTCTAGGCATTTAATCGTGCCTAAAAGCAGAAAACCGCATGTTAAATGGAGGGATTAATCGCCGCTAGTCACGAGGCAGCTTCATACCGCCGCCGCCAACAGGTAGCCAGACCGCCGCCAGCGAGCTTAGGTAGCCAGGCCGAGGTACTGCCGCTGCTTAATCAGAATCTCCAAAGACTTATGACAATTGTGGGCACGTTTCCCAAAGACTATAAATACCCTCCTACGTCCACTTGGGCAGGGGGTCGGCCATCAGAAAGGGAAAAGTCAGAAATCCAAGCTTCCGGAGTTCAAGAACACGATCCACACGGAGATTCCTCGAGTTTAAGCCTTGACTTATTCTTGAGAAGAGTAGATATCTTACCTTGCTAAGATATTTGCTGAAGTTCTTGTTTCCTTTGCGAAGCACTAACTAAACCCCGTCGATTCGACGATCGCTGCTCGGTGGTCCACGGATTACGCTGGCCCCAAGACAGCAAAGTCCCACAAAACAAGAGATCTACACTTGTAGCGTCTTTTGTTCGAGTTTGTAAGAGAGTTATTTAATTTTCATTGTAACTGAGAACCAAAAGTGTAATTTTCTCTAGTTTTACAATGGAATCAACTTTCGACCCAAACACGATGGCGACCACAGTGGGAGCCAACGGTCTCGAGCCCGAGATCGTTGTGTCGCAGCCTTGCAATCAGCCGACCTCATGGTTGATGGAATAGACTACTTCTTCGATCAAGCCAAATTGAAGAGTATCTCTCCTCTTCCTCGTCAAGTCCTCCTCACCCCGCAAATATCGGAGGATTTCATCCCCTAAGAGGAGGTTAGTTACGTTGTGATGTGCAATGATCTTCGCTCGCTATGCATGCAGGCGATTTCTCTCAACAAGATCTCAACCGATCCGACGAAGAGAGCTCGCCAAAGACGACGCCAAAAGATGGTTCGCCAAGGCTCGAGTCAACGGATGGAGTTCACTATCGAACTCACGTGATCAAAGGCATCAACAAGCGCAATCTCTCAATCCGTCGGCCTCCTCCCAAGGAAGAATGGGTTCTCGCCAAAAGGGCCCGATTGACAAAGAAGGGCGCTCAAAACACCGCGGCACGCTGCTCATACACGCTATTGTTCGCAAGGCGCAGAGTCAAAAGCAACCCAAAGAACGGCTCAAAATCGCCAAGCATGGGTCCCAAGTCAACGCCAAAATTGGTTTCAAGAGTCCGCCGCCGTAATTCTTCACCGAGATAGCTGAAGCCGCCGCTTAATCAGAATCTCCAAAGACTTATGACAATTGTGGGCACGTTTCCCAAAGACTATAAATACCCTCCTACGCCCACTTGGGCGGGGTCGGCCATCGAAAGGGAAAAGTCGAATCCAAGCTTAGGAGTTCAAGAACACGATCCACACGGAGATTCCTCGAGTTTAAGCCTTGACTTATTCTTGAGAAGAGTAGATATCTTACCTTGCTAAGATATTTGCTGAAGTTCTTGTTTCCTTTGCGAAGCACTAACTAAACCCCGCCGATTCGACGATCGCCGCCGGTGGTCCACGGATTACGCCCCCAAGACAGCAAAGTCCCACAAAACAAGAGATCTACACTTGTAGCGCCTTTTGTTCGAGTTTGTAAGAGAGTTATTTAATTTTCATTGTAACTGAGAACCAAAAGTGTAATTTTCTCTAGTTTTACAATGGAATCAACTTTCGACCCAGACACGATGGCGACCACAGTGGGAGCCAACGGTCTCGAGCCCGAGATCGTTGTGTCGCAGCCTTGCAAATGATCAGCCGACCTCATGGTTGATGGAATAGACTACTTCTTCGATCAAGCCAAATTCAAGAGTATCTCTCCTCTTCCTCGTCAAGTCCTCCTCACCCCGCAAATATCGGAGGATTTCATCCCCTAAGAGGGAGGTTCGCTCGTTGTGATGTGCAATGATCTTCGCTCGCTATGCATGCAGGCGATTTCTCTCAACAAGATCTCAACCGATCCGACGAAGAGAGCTCGCCAAAGACGACGCCAAAAGATGGCCCGCCGGGCCGCCAAGGCTCGAGTCAACGGATGGAGTTCACTATCGAACTCACGTGATCAAAGGCATCAACAAGCGCAATCTCTCAATCCGTCGGCCTCCTCCCAAGGAAGAATGGGTTCTCGCCAAAAGGGCCCGATTGACAAAGAAGGAGCCAAAACACCGCGGCACGCTGCTCATACATCGCGCTATTGTTCGCAAGGCGCAGAGTCAAAAGCAACCCAAAGAACGGCTCAAAATCGCCAAGCATGGGTCCCAAGTCAACGCCAAAATTGGTTTCAAGAGTCCGCCGCCGTAATTCTTCACCGAGATAGCTCGAATCGCCGCCAAAAGCGCAGGCGCCCTCCATGCATTGATAAAGATGGGCTTTTCCGCCTTTCTTCCACTTCTCCTGATGAGGTATCAACCTTTAAGTCCGGAACCGATAACTTCGGTGTTGATCGTCTTGGTCCACAACCGTGAAATAAAAGCAAGGTTCCAGTGAAGAAATGCTTGGATTACCCAGCCGTAAGAGTCTTGAGCAAGCCGAAATATCTCGTGTCTCTAGAATTCCAATTGCATCTCGCTTGAGCATCCCACAAGGGGTCCACGAAGTCCGAGAAGAAGAAGTTGAGGCAAGTGACTCACAAAATCACGAGATGACCGGACCCTTGTGATTCATACGAAGCAACTTCGATGACAACGCCAAGCGATGGAAGTTGTCTCTCAAATCAAATGGCCGACGCCCCAAAAGAAGACGCGGTCCTCCACTAAGGACAACGTTACACTTGGGGGTGGAAGTGCAATTTGTGATAAACCACACCAACCACACCATCAGGCTGGGGGTGGCAACACACGAACAAGGACGATCGATGAAATAGGTTGTTCTTGCTCGTGTGCACAACTAATCAAGACGTTGTTGTCAGGATGTGCCTGTTCTGAGTCGAACGCTCACCCACAAAGAGCTTCAGTATTCGAACGGCTTTCCCTGTCAGCAACGGAAAATCTGAAGCCACAGTCAAGACGACCCCGAAGAAAAAGAAGATCTGCCATTCATCGGGATGAATTCCCCGAAGTCACCATTAATATGGTGAACAAAGGAAAAGGGCCAGCAATGGACGAGGACCCTGACTTCACTCCTGGAGGAAAAGTCAGCACCCGAGTTTCCCAGCAGATGTCTCGGTTACAATTGCGAGCTACCCAACGCATTGACTATAGAAGGATGCATGAGGGAGAGTCATCTGATGATGAAGCTTCCGACATCAATTCGGCGATAGCTTCCGATGACACAATGTCAAGTGCTGGTCTCCATCCCAGAGAAGCTTTTACCATTACTCCTGATGTCCTGGCTCAAATGTTGCAAGAAGCCTTAGCTAAGCAAAGAGAAGAGCTTAAGGCCGAAATGAGAGCAGAGATGGAGCTAGCCATGCAACAGATGAGGGAATTGCAAACCCAAACAGTTGCACAACAACCTGGGTCCAGTCAACAGCCAGAATCCAGTCAACAAGGTGGAGTAACCCACCATAATGTTGAGGACAGCGATTCGGAGATTGATGAACACATTTACCGATCAACCTCCAAAGAAAGCCGATCCGCTGCTCAAGGTGGAAATGATCCAATTCTTCCTATTGGAAATAATCCAAAACAAGGGAAGATGATGGCGAAAGGATGAAAGAGCTTGAAGATAAAATCAATGCTTTGATGTCCACACAGAAGTCAAAAGGACTGTATCCGTGTCCGTATCCGAGAGAATGGGATTCAATCCCTTATCGCGAAATTCAATTTGATCAACTTCACGCCGCTTGACGGAGAGGGTCACCTTCACAACACCCGATTTACTTCAAATCACATTTAGGGTAATCTCGAAACGAGCCTCGATGGTTCGGTCATTCGTCGGTACTTTTCATGAGTCAGCTTCGATTGGTATCGAAGACTCAAGGCCGGAGTATTAACTGGGAGGACATGGAAAGTTCTTTTCAAAGAACTTCTTCGATGGCGATACGAAGTCTCGATTGGAACTCTTCTAGATGAGAAGCGAAGGATGGGGAGACAATTGACACCTTCGTTAAGCGATTCATAATAAAGCTATGAATTGCGTGGATCCACCATCAAAAGTTCATATTGAAGACTTGCCACAACAATCTTTCTATAGAATTGCCGAAGTCATGGGGTCGCCCCACCAACTACGTGGAAAGACCTAAAAATACAAGGAGAACAAGCCAACGCTTCCTCGAAGGAAGAAAACCGAAGAGGCTAAAAGATGGTCGACCCTCGTATAAATTTTTCCTCTCGTAATAGAGGAAAGGCATCTGTGATTCTTTGTTGGTCAAGCTGCCGCAACAACGGCCGCCAAAAGCTTCTAAATCGTAATTCCACAGACATACTCTTTCAAGGACGAAGAAGTTCCAATCATCTTCAAACACCTCCTTGATAACAACAAAATCAAGTTGCCTCCAATTACAAATCAAGAGGAGGTTAACAAAACTTCGGACCCTAAATACCGTATGCACTACGAGGATCCTCCATCCTACAAAGGATTGCTTAGCTCTCAAGGCCATCATACAAGCCTTGGTTGAAGCCTGCCTTAACGCCAAATAAGCCGAATCAAATTTGACTGGCTGTGTATATGAGTATAAACCGCCCTCTCGATTCGATGTTCCAATTTTAAGAAAGTCGGGGTGGATAATCCATGAACGAGAGGTCCACTTCCACATTGAGCAATCAAACCTTGCTACGCTTAGGATTGTCTCAAAATTTCTATCTGGTCAAACCTTCCTACGCTAGGACCATGGTCAAAATCCTCTTGATTCTTTCCATGAACGAGAGGTCCACTTCCACATTGAGCAATCAAACCTTGCTACGCTTAGGATTGTCTCAAAATTTCTATCCCGGTCAAACCTTCCTACAGTTAGGACCATGGTCAAAATCCCTCTTGATTCTTTCCATGAACGAGAGGTCCACTTCAGATTGAGCGATCAAACCTTCCTACGCTTAGGATTGTCTCAAAACTCCTATCCCGATCAAACCTTCCTACAGCTTAGGATTGTCTCAAAACTCCTATCCCGATCAAACCTTCCTACAGCTTAGGATTGTCTCAAAATTTCTATCCCGGTCAAACCTTCCTACGCTTAGGACCACGGTCAAAATCCCTCTCGATTCTTTCCATGAACGAGGTCCACTTCCACATTGAGCAATCAAACCTTGCTACGCTTAGGATTGTCTCAAAATTTCTATCTGGTCAAACCTTCCTACGCTAGGACCATGGTCAAAATCCTCTTGATTCTTTCCATGAACGAGAGGTCCATTTCAAGATTGAGCGATCAAACCTTCCTACAGCTTAGGATTGTCTCAAAATTTCTATCCCGGTCAAACCTTCCTACGCTTAGGACCATGGTCAAAATCCCTCTTGATTCCTTCCATGAACGAGAGGTCCACTTCAGATTGAGCGATCAAACCTTCCTACGCTTAGGATTGTCTCAAAACTCCTATCCCGATCAAACCTTCCTACGCTTAGGATCATTTTTTAATTTTCACTCCCACTTGGTCAAACCTTCCTACAGTTAGGACCACGGTCAAAATCCCTCTCGATTCCTTTTATGAATGAGAGGTCTACTCCCAGAATGTGGTTCGCTACCAAGAGAAAACACAACAGGTTCGCTACCAAGAGAAAACACAACAGGTTTGTTTTCGCCCCAAAAGAAGACACAACGGGTTCGTTTTAGCCCCAAGAGAAAACACAAATTCCACAAGCCTACGATTCAAAATCGTGAGCATAGATGTCATTACCTAATGACACCTAAACTATGCTTTTATGCATAGGGATGTTATCTCGCCCCTTATCGAGATAAGTCACGCCTAACACACGCCACGTAATCAATTCCCGTGATAATTGATCGCTTCACGATTCAAAATCGTAGCATAGATGTCATTACCTAATGACACCTAAACTATGCCTTCATGCATAGGATATTATCTCTCGCCCCTTATCGAGATAAGTCACGCCTAACACACGCCGGGTAATCAATTCCCGTGATAATTGATCGCTTCACGATTCAATATCGTAGCATAAAGTCTAAGAGAATTCACTCTTTTAGCACAGCGTTACATGTAGAGCGGACTCGGATAATCTACATGCTAGCCCAACTCAAACGGTAGTTGGTAAAGGCTCATCAAACTGCTGATGGTCGAGGGTTTGCCAAAAATCCTATATCTATCATACAAGCAATAACTTGAGACAATGGTTCACTCTTCCCGTCGGGGTCAAGCATTTTCTCCTACCGTGATTTTAATGCACTTTGTAATCGTGCATTACATCGCCCGACGCCAAACCCCTTTAGCGAGACACTTGATTGCTCGCCGCTTCAAGTGGAACAATTCCAGATATTGATAATTATTCTCCATACGGGATTCAAGGCAGTATATTCAAGACAAATTGTTCCATAGTACATACAGAAGCTTTCCTGGAAATCTGATATTCAGAAAACCAGACGACGCTTTTTCTCTGAATGATTCCCAAGGCATTCAATCACAACCCAAGTGGTGACTTTCAAGATGAAGATGATTAGTCCAAAATCGACTTCGACATTTTAATTCATTCAAATACAAATGCAACAGCTTATTGATCCCAAAATATGGTCACGACGACGCCAGAGCCGTGGTTCGAGAAACCAAGCAAAACACGGCCTCTTCTACAAAGTTCAACGATGAACGTAAGCAAGATCTTATCCAAAGTATTCCGCACTTCGATAAAATACGAGGAGTCCAAAACTTTGGAGGGTATCTGTAGGCATCAAAATTGCCGAAGAACCTCAAATATGACTAAATCATGAGAAGATCGAAGAACAACGCCGCCGAAATCTCAAGAAGTCAACATATGGGAGATTGTGTCTCGCCACAAAGGCGAGACACTTGTTTGTGTCTCGCCACGAAGCCAGGCATTTGATGTGTCTCGCTATTAGCGAGACATTTGTGTGTGCCTCGCGACGAAGCGAGACACTTGATGTGTCTCGCTATTAGCGAGACATTTGTGTGTGCCTCGCGACGAAGCGAGACACTTGATGTGTCTCGCCATAGGCGAGACTGTGTCTCGCAAAAGGCAGACACCCGTGATACTTGAAACGAGCTCTTAGGGTCTAAATTAATGCCGATGGGGCCCACTTGACTTTATCAATGCAGAGACGCTCGACACTTTAATGTGCGGTTACATCGCGAAGATACGCCCACTAGGCGTGATTCTAGGGCATTTAATCGCGCCTAAAAAGGTGAAAACCGCTACGCTACTGGAGGGATCATTAATCGCCTTCGCTAGTCAAAGGCAACATACCGCCGCCGCCAACAGGTAGCCGCGACCGCCGCCAGCGAGTAGGTACTTTGGCTGAGGTGCTCGGAGCCGCCAGCTTAATCAGAATCTCCAAAGACTTATGACAATTGTGGGCACGCTTCCCAAAGACTATAAATACCCTCCTACGCCCACTTGGGGTCGGCCATCGAAAGGGAAAAGTCGAATCCAAGCTTCCGGAGTTCAAGAACACGATCCACACGGAGATTCCTCGAAGTTTAAGCCTTGACTTATTCTTGAGAAGAGTAGATATCTTACCTTGCTAAGATATTTCTTTGAAGTTCTTGTTTCCTTTGCGAAGCACTAACTAAACCCCGCCGATTCGACGATCGCCGCCGGTGGTCCACGGATTACGCTGGCCCCCAAGACAGTAAAGTCCCACAAAACAAGAGATCTACACTTGTAGCGTCTTTTGTTCGAGTTTGTAAGAGAGTTATTTAATTTTCATTGTAACTGAGAACCAAAAGTGTAATTTTCTCTAGTTTTACAATGGAATCAACTTTCGACCCAGACAGACCCTTAGCAGCTTCATTATCATTCTTTCTTTTTTTGACCTTATCCTTAGAGGCATAAGCCAAATGAGCACTTTCAGTCTTATCTTGCTTCAATCTGTCTTCCTCTTGCACACAGTATGAAATGAGCTCATTCAGAGTCCATTTCTCCTTTTGACAGTTATAACTGACCTGTAGGGTCGAAAAAAAATGTTTATTGATTGAACGAATGGGTTTACAATCAAATTCTCTCGATTACAGAGGAAGAGGAGGTTGATTTGACTCCTCTTTTGTATGGGTTCTTGGCGGCGAGAGGATGCTTCACTCGATGCTCGAGTCGAGGTTGCTTCCCGCTGACGATCGATCAAAGTCATGATGATCTAGAGCTCGCCGCTTGGCGAAGCTCGCTGATTGTCGAGCTCGCCGCTTGGCGAAGCTCGCCGATTGTCGAGCTCGCCGCTTGGCGAAGCCTCGTCAATGTCGAGCTCGCCGCTTGGCGAAGCTCGCCGATTGTCGAGCTCGCCGCTTGGCGAAGCTCGCTGATTGTCGAGCTCGCCGCTTGGCGAAGCTCGCCGATTGTCGAGCTCGCCGCTTGGCGAAGCTCGCCGATTGTCGAGCTCGCCGCTTGGCGAAGCTCGCCGATTGTCGAGCTCGCCGCTTGGCGAAGCCTCGTCAATGTCGAGCTCGCCGCTTGGCGAAGCCTCGTCAATGTCGAGCTCGCCGCTTGGCGAAGCCTCGTCAATGTCGAGCTCGCCGCTTGGCGAAGCTCGCTGATTGTCGAGCTCGCCGCTTGGCGAAGCTCGCTGATTGTCGAGCCTCGGCGCTTGGCGAGCCTCGCTGATTGTCGAGCTCGCCGCTTGGCGAAGCTCGCCGATTGTCGAGCTCGCCGCTTGGCGAAGCTCGCTGATTGTCGAGCTCGCCGCTTGGCGAAGCTCGCTGATTGTCGAGCTCGCCGCTTGGCGAAGCTCGCTGATTGTCGAGCTCGCCGCTTGGCGAAGCTCGCCGATTGTCGAGCTCGCCGCTTGGCGAAGCTCGCCGATTGTCGAGCTCGCCGCTTGGCGAAGCCTCGTCAATGTCGAGCTCGCCGCTTGGCGAAGCCTCGTCAATGTCGAGCTCGCCGCTTGGCGAAGCTCGCCGATTGTCGAGCTCGCCGCTTGGCGAAGCTCGCTGATTGTCGAGCTCGCCGCTTGGCGAAGCTCGCCGATTGTCGAGCTCGCCGCTTGGCGAAGCTCGCTGATTGTCGAGCTCGCCGCTTGGCGAAGCCTCGTCAATGTCGAGCTCGCCGCTTGGCGAAGCTCGCTGATTGTCGAGCTCGCCGCTTGGCGAAGCCTCGTCAATGTCGAGCTCGCCGCTTGGCGAAGCTCGCCGATTGTCGAGCTCGCCGCTTGGCGAAGCTCGCTGATTGTCGAGCTCGCCGCTTGGCGAAGCCTCGTCAATGTCGAGCTCGCCGCTTGGCGAAGCTCGCTGATTGTCGAGCTCGCCGCTTGGCGAAGCTCGCCGATTGTCGAGCTCGCCGCTTGGCGAAGCTCGCTGATTGTCGAGCTCGCCGCTTGGCGAAGCTCGCCGATTGTCGAGCTCGCCGCTTGGCGAAGCTCGCTGATTGTCGAGCTCGCCGCTTGGCGAAGCTCGCCGATTGTCGAGCTCGCCGCTTGGCGAAGCTCGCTGATTGTCGAGCTCGCCGCTTGGCGAAGCTCGCCGATTGTCGAGCTCGCCGCTTGGCGAAGCTCGCTGATTGTCGAGCTCGCCGCTTGGCGAAGCTCGCTGATTGTCGAGCCTCGGCGCTTGGCGAGCCTCGCTGATTGTCGAGCTCGCCGCTTGGCGAAGCTCGCCGATTGTCGAGCTCGCCGCTTGGCGAAGCTCGCTGATTGTCGAGCTCGCCGCTTGGCGAAGCTCGCTGATTGTCGAGCTCGCCGCTTGGCGAAGCTCGCCGATTGTCGAGCTCGCCGCTTGGCGAAGCTCGCCGATTGTCGAGCTCGCCGCTTGGCGAAGCTCGCCGATTGTCGAGCTCGCCGCTTGGCGAAGCTCGCTGATTGTCGAGCTCGCCGCTTGGCGAAGCTCGCCGATTGTCGAGCTCGCCGCTTGGCGAAGCTCGCTGATTGTCGAGCTCGCCGCTTGGCGAAGCTCGCCGATTGTCGAGCTCGCCGCTTGGCGAAGCCTCGTCAATGTCGAGCTCGCCGCTTGGCGAAGCTCGCCGATTGTCGAGCTCGCCGCTTGGCGAAGCTCGCCGATTGTCGAGCTCGCCGCTTGGCGAAGCCTCGTCAATGTCGAGCTCGCCGCTTGGCGAAGCTCGCCGATTGTCGAGCTCGCCGCTTGGCGAAGCTCGCTGATTGTCGAGCTCGCCGCTTGGCGAAGCTCGCTGATTGTCGAGCTCGCCGCTTGGCGAAGCTCGCTGATTGTCGAGCTCGCCGCTTGGCGAAGCTCGCTGATTGTCGAGCTCGCCGCTTGGCGAAGCCTCGTCAATGTCGAGCTCGCCGCTTGGCGAAGCTCGCTGATTGTCGAGCTCGCCGCTTGGCGAAGCTCGCTGATTGTCGAGCCTCGCCTCTCGAGCAAGTCTTGTTTCGCAGCCTTGCACCGGTCTAGCTTTGTTGAGTGCCGAGGTTCATCAGTAGGCGAACCGCTGTTGAATGTCGAGGTTCACCGCTATAGCGAACTCATTCAATGTCGAGCTCGCCGCTTGGCGAAGCCTCGTCAATGTCGAGCTCGCCGCTTGGCGAAGCTCGCCGATTGTCGAGCTCGCCGCTTGGCGAAGCTCGCCGATTGTCGAGCTCGCCGCTTGGCGAAGCTCGCTGATTGTCGAGCTCGCCGCTGGCGAAGCCTCGTCAATGTCGAGCTCGCCGCTTGGCGAAGCTCGCCGATTGTCGAGCTCGCCGCTTGGCGAAGCTCGCCGATTGTCGAGCTCGCCGCTTGGCGAAGCTCGCCGATTGTCGAGCTCGCCGCTTGGCGAAGCTCGCTGATTGTCGAGCTCGCCGCTGGCGAAGCCTCGTCAATGTCGAGCTCGCTGCTTGGCGAAGCTCGCCGATTGTCGAGCTCGCCGCTTGGCGAAGCTCGCTGATTGTCGAGCTCGCTGCTTGGCGAAGCTCGCTGATTGTCGAGCTCGCTGCTTGGCGAAGCTCGCCGATTGTCGAGCTCGCCGCTGGCGAAGCCTCGTCAATGTCGAGCTCGCCGCTTGGCGAAGCTCGCCGATTGTCGAGCTCGCCGCTTGGCGAAGCTCGCTGATTGTCGAGCTCGCCGCTGGCGAAGCCTCGTCAATGTCGAGCTCGCTGCTTGGCGAAGCTCGCTGATTGTCGAGCCTCGGCGCTTGGCGAGCCTCGTCGCTACTAAGAACAGTCGTAACTTTCAAACCGTGCGTCGAATTGGGCCGAATTATATATGAAAATCGACTATCTCGACGAGACGGAGCCAACCAAACCCACCCGAAGGGTTTGGTTTGCTCCGGTCATTTCGCCAAATTCCTTCCGGTTTGGGAGATATCGACACTTTCGTAAAATCAAGCCTTCAGGTGAACTTAACCCTCAGGTGGGCCTGACTTCACTCAGATGAACCCTTAGGTTCTTTTGCTTGTCCCGAAGTTGTCGTGGTAGGATTAAGGCAATTTTATTGCCTACAAAACCCTCCAAAGTTTTCGCACTGAATGTGGTTGAATGGAGTCCGAACACTTTGGATATGAAGACTTGCAACATGATCACCACTCAAACGGTGCGAGGAACCTTCCAACGAAGCTCTAAGAAATTTGAATTCTTCACCGCAGCCTAATGATCGCTTCTCGATTTTTAGCAAACCCCAGCCTATCAACGGATTTGATGTGCCTTTACCGACACCGCTTGAGTCGAGCTAGCATGTAGATTATCTAAGTCCGCTCTACATGTAACGCTATGCTAAAGAGTTAACTCTCTTAGCCACGATATTGAATCGTAGACTTTGTCCTTCTTACTGAATAGACTACCCGGCCACGGTGTTAGACGAGACTTATCTCTAATAAGGGATCAAGATAAAGTCCCCTATGCCGAGGCATAGATTCAGCTTGTTGTTTAACAACAACCGCTACACGCGGAATGGCCGCACAGATAGACTTTGTCTTCTCTTGGGGCTAAAACGAACCCGTTGTGTCTTCGGGGCTTAAAACGAACCCGTTGTGTCTTCGGGGCTTAAAACGAACCCGCTTGTGTCTTCTTGGGGCTTAAAACGAACCCGCTTGTGTCTTCTTGGGGCAAAGACAAACCCGCAATAGTGGCACATCGCATGGTAGGCCACTATTCGAAATGATCGAATCGCTCGACATAAAAGTATAACGATCGCGGATCAAAAAGCAATCAAGTTGTTCGCTGACGGAGAGTATAACAACAAGGATTACGCAACAAAGTCATTTAGGAAATGACTCGGGGTAGCCGAAGTCGCTCAAAGGACATGGGAGTATAACGACTATGGTTGAAATAGAGGCACATCGCATGGTAGGCCGCTATTCGATGAGGGAGTTGATAGGGCATATTGCTTGGTTAACCACTATCTAAACCAAAGTCACTCGCAAGTGACGATACGAAATGATCGATCGCTCAAAGGACACAGGGTATGACGACATATGACCAAGAAGAATCTAGTTGTTCGCTGACTCTAAGTATAACAACTATGATGGGAATAGGGGTACGACGACTTGATTGGATAACGTCATTTGCGAGAATGACGGTGCGGACTATCAAAGGTGATTGTTAACATGACAGTTATGTGGACCCACCAACCTATTAACGAGGATTGGAAGGGGAGTTTGTCAAAGGTGATTGTTAACCCGACAAGAATTTGTTGTGATTGGGGCAACTTTGAGGACTCACCATCCCATTGAAGAGGATTAGTAAGTTAATTTGCCGAGGTAAAATGTTAACATGACAGCTATGTGGACCCACCAACCTATTAACGAGGATTGGAAGGGAGTTTGTCAAAGGTGATTGTTAACCCGACAAGAATTTGTTGTGATTGGGGCAACTTTGAGGACTCACCATCCCATTGAAGAGGATTAGTAAGTTGATTTGTCGAGGTGCAATATTAACATGACAAGGGGAGTGGTCCCGCTATCCTACTTGAGAGGATTGACGAAGGAAACTGGGGAACTATCGAGGTGATTGTTAACATGATAGTTTTGAGGAGTTTGAAAGAAGACTACGGTAGTACTTTTTCGTAAACTTACCATTAATAGGCATCATGATTCGCCTTCTTGATTGGTTAGGCGGTATGCTCCATTCGAGTAAACAGACTCCACCACCTAATGGTCCTTCCCATTTTGGTTCGAACTTCCCCTTCTTTTAGAGTTCAAAATCATCTGCCCTGACAATGAGAACGCAGGTCGCCTTCCTTGAAAATGCGACATCGGACTTTCTTGTCAAATACTTTAGAAACCGGTCCGTAAAGCTCGATATGCCGTTGAGCCCGTAATCGCTTTTCATCCAAAGATTTCAAGTTCCTCAAGGCGCCGGCGATGATTTTCCTGCTGTCATTCCGTGGATAACGCCATTCAAGCGATGGGATTTGAATCTCTATCGGTTGTTTGGGTCGAAGTTGATTCCATTGTGAAACTAGAGAAAATTACACTTTGGTTCTCGCTACAAGAAAATTAAATAACTCTCTCACAAACTCAACAAGAGACACTACAAGTGTAGATCTCCGCTTTTGTGGACTTTGCCTGCGTCGGGATGCGTAATCCGTGGACCACCGAAATGATCGCCGAATCGACGGGTTTAGTTAGTGCTTCGCAAAGGAAACAAGAACTTCAAAGAAATATCTTAGCAAGGTAAGATATCTACTCTTCTCAAGAATAAGTCAAGGCTTAAACTCGAGGAATCTCCGCGGATCGTGGTTCTTGAACTCCTGCTTGGATTGATTTTTCCCTTTCGATGGCTGAATTTCCGCCAAAATGGACGAGGAGGGTATTTATAGTCTTTGGGAAACGTGCCCACAAGCGTCATAAGTGCCGGAGATTTGCAAGCATAGCAGCTCGAAATGCCAGGCCAAGCCGCCGCTTAACCGATAGCAGGCCGCCCTGAGCGGCGAGGTAAGATGGGCCGCCGCCGACCGGCGAGGCGTTGTCGCCCCTTCACCGTTGTAACGGTTTCACGCTTTTAGGCACGATTAAATGCCCTAAAATCACGCTCTAGTGGGCGATCTTCGCCGCGGTAACCGCCATTAACGGTTCAACGTTTCTCCGCTGATAAAGTCAAGTGGGCCCCACCAAAGATTGATTTAGACCCTTCGAGCTCATTTTAAGTATTCGGTGTTCAGATTTGGCGAGACACAAGTAAGTGTTCGCTAGTCGCGAGACACATCAAAGTGTCTCGCTAGTCGCGAGACACATCAAAGTGTCTCGCTAGTCGCGAGACACATCAAAGTGTCTCGCTAGTCGCGAGACACATCAAAGTGTCTCGCTAGTCGCGAGACACATCAAAGTGTCTCGCTAGTGGCGAGGCATACATAAGTGTCTCGCGATCAGAAGCAGACACAATCTTCCCTCAGATTGGCTTCTTGAGATTTCGACGACGCTGTCCTTCGATCTTCTCATGATTTAGTCATATTTGAGGTTCTTCAAGAATTTTGATGCCTACAGATACCCTCCAAAGTTTTGAGACTCCTCTGTATTTTATCGAGGGGTCTGGAATACTTTGGATAAGATGTGCCTTGCTTCTGTTCAACGTTGAACTTTGTAGAAGAGGCCCATGTTTTGCTTCAGCTTGAATCCCTGCTACGGCCACGACCATACTTTGGGATCAATAGGCATTTGCATTTGTATTTGGATTGATTGAAATGTCGAAGTCGATTTTGGACTAATCATCTTCATCTTGAAAGTCACCATTTGGGTTATAATTGAAATGCCTTGAGAATCATTCGAGAAAAAGGCCGTTCGTTTTCTCAATATCGATTTCCGTGAAAGCTTCTATATGTAATATCCGAATTGTCTCACTTGAAGAAAGCGAAGGGCAATCAAGTGTCTCGCCAAAAGGACCGCCACGTAACTGCCCGAGCATGCTTGAGCTCCGGCGATGTAATGGCACATTTGCATTAGCAATGAGTTACAAAGTGCATTAAAATCACGGTAGGAGAAAGTGCTTGACCCCGCAGAAGAGTGAACCCGCCGCCTCAAGTTACCGCTTGTATGATAGATATAGGATTTTGGCAAACCCTCACCATCAATGGATTTGATGAGCCTTTACCAACTACCGCTTGAGTTGGGCTAGCATGTAGATTATCCGAGTCCGCTCTACATGTTACGCTGTGCTAAAAGAGTGAATTCTCTTAGACTTTATGCTACGATATTGAATCGTAAGCTCGGTCAATTATCACGGAATTGATTACCCTAAAGATGTGTTAGATGCACTTATCTCGATAAGGACGAAATAACATCCCTATGCATGAAAGCATAGTTTAGGTGTCATTAGGTAATGACATCTATGCTACGATTTTGAATATGTAGGCTTGTGAAATTTGTGTTTTCTCTTGGGGCTAAAACGAACCCCGTTATCGAGTAGACCTCTCATTCATAAAAGGAATCGAGAGGAGATTTTGATCATGGTCCTAATCAGAGGAAGGTTTGACCAAGTGGGAGTGAAAATTAAAAATGATCCTAAGCGTAGGAAGGTTTGATCGGGATAGGAATTTTGAGACAATCCTAATCAGAGGAAGGTTTGATCGCCAATGTGGAAGTGGACCTCTCGCTCATGGAAGGAATCAAGAGGAGATTTTGACCATGGTCCTAACTATAGAAAGGTTTGACCATGATAGAAATTTGGAGACAATCCTAATCAGAGGAAGGTTTGATCGCCAATCTGAAAGTGGACCTCCCGCTCATGTAAGGAATCGAGAAGGGATTTTGATTATGGTCCTAATCAGAGGAAGGTTTGACCGTAATAGAAATTTGAAAAGTGGATCTCTCGCTCATTGATGGAATCGAGAGGGAATTTTGACCATGGTCCTAACTATAGAAAGGTTTGACCATGATAGAAATTTGGAGACAATCCTAATCAGAGGAAGGTTTGATCGCCAATGTGGAAGTGGACCTCTCGCTCATGGATTATCCACTGACTTTCTTTGCAAAATAGGGTTGCATTCATTTAGAATATTTTATACTCATATTCTTATTGGAGTAAGAAGGAGGAGCAGTTTAACCTCTTGTACTCATCGGAGGAAAGGGAGCAGTTTATACTGTGATACTTGTCTGAGTGCGAGGGAGCAGCTTTATACTCAGATACCGCTCTGAGTGCGATGGAGCAGCTTTATACTCAGATACCCGTTGGAGTGCGAGGGAGCAGCTTTATACTGTGATACCCGCCGGAGTCAAGTTTGATTCACTTTATTTCGCTAAGACGCCGGCTTCAACCAAGGCTTGATGATGGCCTTGAGAGCTAAGCAATCCTTAGTAGGATGGAGGATCCTCCCGTGGTACGCAAGATTTAGGGTCCGAAGATTTGTTAGCCTCCTCTTGATTTATAATTGAGGCAACTTGATTTTGTTGTTATCAAAGAGGTGTTTGAAGATGATTGGAACTTCTTCGCCCTTGAAAGAGTATGTCCCGTGGAATTCGATGAAGCTTTTGGCGCCGCTGTTGCGACGCTTGACCAACAAAGAATACAGATGCCTTTCCTCTATTACGAGAGGAAAAATTTACTCGAGGGGTCACCATCTTTTCGCTTCTTTTCAAATTTTCTTCCTTCGAGGAAACGCTCGCTTGTTCTCCTCGTATTTTTAGGTCTTTCCACGTGGTTGGTGGGGCGACCCCATGACTTCCAAAGAATTCTATAGAAAGATTATTGTGGCAAGTCTTCAATATGAACTTTTCAAGAATTGATCCCTCGAACCATAGTCAGTTAGGTCGAAAGTTGATTTCTTTGTCGCTTCCATTACAAAACTTAAGAAAATTACACCTTAATTTTCGCCACAAAGAAATTTCAAGAACTCTCTCACAAACTCAACAAAAGATACTACAAGTGTAGATCTCCGCTTTTGTGGGACTTTTCCTGCGTCGGGACGCGAATCCGTGGACCACCGAAAGCAACATCGCCGAATCGACGGGTTTAGTTGATGCTTCGCAAAGGAAACAAGAACTTAAGCAAATATCTTAGCAAGGTAAGATATCTACTCTTCTCAAGAATAAGTCAATGCTTAAACTCGAGGAATCTCCGCGGATCTTGTTCTTGAACTCCTAAGCTTGTATTTCAATTTTCCTTTCGATGGCCGACCCTTGCCCAAGTGGACATAGGAGGGTATTTATAGTCTTTGGGAAACGTGCCCACAAGTGTCATAAGTGCCGGAGATTTTGTAGTTAGCGCTGGCAGCCGCCGCTTAAGCCGCTTCGCCATCGGCGAGGTATATCGGCCGCCACCGGGCGGCGAGGCAAGATGGGTCGCCTCGCCGACCGGCGAGGCAAGGCCGCCCTTCCACCGCCAGAACGGTTTTCCGCTAATAGCGACACATCAAGGTGTCTCGCCGTGGCGAGACACAAACAAGTGTCTCGCTAATAGCGAGACACATCAAGGTGTCTCGCCAGGCGAGGCACACACAAGTGTCTCGCTAATAGCGAGACACATCAAGGTGTCTCGCCAGGCGAGGCACACACAAGTGTCTCGCTAATAGCGAGACACATCAAGGTGTCTCGCCAGGCGAGGCACACACAAGTGTCTCGCTAATAGCGAGACACATCAAGGTGTCTCGCCAGGCGAGGCACACACAAGTGTCTCGCTAATAGCGACACATCAAGGTGTCTCGCCAGGCGAGGCACACACAAGTGTCTCGCTAATAGCGAGACACATCAAGGTGTCTCGCTTCGTGGCGAGACACAAACAAGTGTCTCGCTAATAGCGACACATCAAGGTGTCTCGCCAGGCGAGGCACACACAAGTGTCTCGCTAATAGCGAGACACATCAAGGTGTCTCGCCAGGCGAGGCACACACAAGTGTCTCGCTAATAGCGAGACACATCAAGGTGTCTCGCCAGGCGAGGCACACACAAGTGTCTCGCTAATAGCGACACATCAAGGTGTCTCGCCAGGCGAGGCACACACAAGTGTCTCGCTAATAGCGAGACACATCAAGGTGTCTCGCCAGGCGAGGCACACACAAGTGTCTCGCTAATAGCGAGACACATCAAGGTGTCTCGCCAGGCGAGGCACACACAAGTGTCTCGCTAATAGCGAGACACATCAAGGTGTCTCGCCAGGCGAGGCACACACAAGTGTCTCGCTAATAGCGACACATCAAGGTGTCTCGCCAGGCGAGGCACACACAAGTGTCTCGCTAATAGCGAGACACATCAAGGTGTCTCGCCAGGCGAGGCACACACAAGTGTCTCGCTAATAGCGACACATCAAGGTGTCTCGCCAGGCGAGGCACACACAAGTGTCTCGCTAATAGCGACACATCAAGGTGTCTCGCCAGGCGAGGCACACACAAGTGTCTCGCTAATAGCGAGACACATCAAGGTGTCTCGCCAGGCGAGGCACACACAAGTGTCTCGCTAATAGCGACACATCAAGGTGTCTCGCCAGGCGAGGCACACACAAGTGTCTCGCTAATAGCGAGACACATCAAGGTGTCTCGCCAGGCGAGGCACACACAAGTGTCTCGCTAATAGCGAGACACATCAAGGTGTCTCGCCAGGCGAGGCACACACAAGTGTCTCGCTAATAGCGAGACACATCAAGGTGTCTCGCCAGGCGAGGCACACACAAGTGTCTCGCTAATAGCGAGACACATCAAGGTGTCTCGCCAGGCGAGGCACACACAAGTGTCTCGCTAATAGCGAGACACATCAAGGTGTCTCGCCAGGCGAGGCACACACAAGTGTCTCGCTAATAGCGACACATCAAGGTGTCTCGCCAGGCGAGGCACACACAAGTGTCTCGCTAATAGCGAGACACATCAAGGTGTCTCGCCAGGCGAGGCACACACAAGTGTCTCGCGATCAGAAGCAGACACAA
Source organism: Asparagus setaceus (assembly GCA_012295165.1). Taxonomy (NCBI): domain Eukaryota; kingdom Viridiplantae; phylum Streptophyta; class Magnoliopsida; order Asparagales; family Asparagaceae; genus Asparagus; species Asparagus setaceus. The sequence continues at coordinate 74,335,946 of CM022705.1, read as the reverse complement.
TCTCCCATGTGTTGACTTCTTGAGATTTCGACGACATTGTTCTTCGATCTTCTCATGATTTAGTCATATTTGAGGTTCTTCACAATTTTGATGCCTACAGATACCCTCCAAAGTTTTCGACTCTCTCAGATTTTGTCGAGGGTCCGAATACTTTGATAAGATGCTTTGCTTCGCTCAACGTTGAACTTTGTAGAAGAGGCCCATGTTTTGCTTCAGCTTGAATCGGCTACGCGTCACGACCATACTTTGGGATCAATAGTCGCTGCATTTGTATTTGGATTGATTGAAATGTCAAGTCGATTTTGGACTAATCATCTTCATCTTGAAAGTCACCACTTGGGTTATAATTGAAATGCCTTGAGAATCATTCGAGAAAAAGCGCCGCCTGTTTTCTCAATATCGATTTCCGTGAAAGCTTCTATATGTAATATCCGGAATTGTCCCACTTGAAGAAAGCGAAGGGCAATCAAGTGTCTCGCCAAAAGGACCGCCACGTAACTGCCCGAGCATGCTTGAGCTTCCGGAGGCGATGTAATGGCACATTTGCATTAGTTACAAAATGCATTAAAATCACGGTAGGAGAAAGTGCTTGACCCCGGCAGGAAGAGTGAACCCGCTGTCTCAAGTTATTGCTTGTATGATAGATATAGAATTTTTGGCAAACCCTCACCATCAACGGATTTGATGAGCCTTTACCAACTACCGCTTGAGTTGGGCTAGCATGTAGATTATCCGAGTCCGCTCTACATGTTACGCTGTGCTAAAAGAGTGAATTCTCTTAGACTTTATGCTACGATATTGAATAATGAGGCTCTGGCCAATTATCACGGAATTGATTACCCTACAAAGATGTGTTAGATGCGCACTTATCTCTCGATAAGGGACAGAGATAATATCCCTATGCATGAAGGCATAGTTTAGGTGTCATTAGGTAATGACATCTATGCTACGATTTTGAATACGTAGGCTCGGTCAATTATCACGGAATTGATTACCCTACAAAGATGTGTTAGATGCGCACTTATCTCTCGATAAGGGACAGAGATAATATCCCTATGCATGAAGGCATAGTTTAGGTGTCATTAGGTAATGACATCTATGCTACGATATTGAATAATGAGGCTTGTGGAATTTATGTTTTCTCTTGGGGCTAAAACGAACCCTCGCTATCGAGTAGACCTCTCATTCATAAAAGGAATCGAGAGGATTTTGACCGTGGTCCTAACTGTAGGAAGGTTTGACCAAGTGGGAGTGAAAATTAAAAATGATCCTAACTGTAGGAAGGTTTGATCGATAGGAGTTTTGAGACAATCCTAATCAGAGGAAGGTTTGATCGCCAATCTTGAAATGGACCTCTGCTCATGGAAGGAATCAAGAGGGGATTTTGACCATGGTCCTAACTGTAGGAAGGTTTGACCAGATAGGAATTTTGAGACAATCCTAATCAGAGGAAGGTTTGATCGCTCAATCTGAAATGGACCTCTCGCTCATGGAAGGAATCAAGAGGGGATTTTGACCGTGGTCCTAATCGTAGGAAGGTTTGACCAGCAGATATTTGAGACAATCCTAATCAGAGGAAGGTTTGATCGCTCAATCTGAAATGGACCTCTCGCTCATGGAAAGAATCGAGGGGATTTTGGCCGTGGTCCTAACTGTAGGAAGGTTTGACCAGGATAGGAATTTTTGAGACAATCCTAACTGTAGGAAGGTTTGATTGCTCAATGTGGAAGTGGACCTCTCGCTCATGGATTATCCACCCCAGCCTTCTTCGCAAAATTGGGTCAGCCGGAGTGAGTAAGAAGGAAGAGCAGCTTAACCTCTTATATTCATCTGAGGAAAGGGAGCAGCTTATACTGTGATACCGCCGGAGTGAGTAAGAAGGAAGAGCAGCTTTAACCTCTTATATTCATCTGAGGAAAGGGAGCAGCTTTATACCGTGATACCGCCGGAGTGAGTAAGAAGGAAGAGCAGCTTTAACCTCTTATATTCATCGGAGGAAAGGGAGCAGCTTATACCGTGATACCGCCGGAGTCAAGTTTGATTCAACTTATTTCTGCTAAGACGCCGGCTTCAACCAAGGCTTGGATGATGGCCTTGAGAGCTAAGCAATCCTTTGTAGGATGGAGGATCCTCCGTGGTACGCATGATTTAGGGTCCGAAGTTTTGTTAGCCTCCTCTTGATTTGTAATTGAGGCAACTTGATTTTGTTGTTATCAAGGAGGTGTTTGAAGATGATTGGAACTTCTTCGCCCTTGAAAGAGTATGTCCTGTGGAATTCTCGATGAAGCTTTTGGCGGCCGTTGTTGCGACGCTTGACCAACAAAGAATACAGATGCCTTTCCTCTATTACGAGAGGAAAATTTACTCGAGGGGTCACCATCTTTTCGCTTCTTTCAGCCTTTCTTCCTTCCGAGGAAACGTTCGGCTTGTTCTCCTCGTATTTTTAGGTCTTTCCACGTAGTTGGTGGGACGACCCCATGACTTCCAAAGAATTCTATAGAAAGATTGTTGTGGCAAGTCTTCAATATGAACTTTTCAAGAATGGATCCCCGCATTCATAGCTTTATTATGAATCGCTAACGAAGGTGTCGATTGTCTCCCCACCTTTCGCTGCCTAGGAGAGTTCCAATTGAGACTTCGTGTCGCCATCAAGAAGTTGCCGAGAAAAGAACTTTCCATGTCCTCCCGCCAGCTAATACTCCCGCCTTGAGTCTTCGATACCAATCGGCAGCCCGCCAAGAGTACCGACGAATGACCGAACCATCGAGGCTCGCTTCCGAGATTACCCCCAAATGTGATTTGAAGTAAATCGTGTTGTGAAGGTGACCTCTCCGCCAAATGGCGGAAGTTGATCAAATTGAATTTCGCGATAAGGGATTGAATCCCATTCTTCTGATACTGACACGGATACCGCCCTTTTGACTTCCTCGTGTGGACATCAAAGCATTGATTTTATCTTCAAGCTCTTTCATCCTTTCGCCATCATCTTCCCCTTGTTTTGGATTATTTCCAATAGGAAGAATTGATCATTTCCACCTTGAGCAAAGAAATGCTTTCTTTGGAGGTTGATCAACAGAATGTGTTCATCAATCTCCAATCGCCGTTTTCAACATTATGGTGGGTTACTCCACCTTGTTGATCGGATTCAGCCGTTGATCGACCTGTGTTGTGCAACCGCTTGAGTTTGTAACTCCTCATCCGCTGCATGGCTAGCTCCATCTCTCGTTCTCATTTCGCCTTAAGCTCTTCTCTTTGCTTAGCTAAGGCTTCTTGTAACATTTGAGCCGTGACATCGAGTAATGGTAAAGCTCGATGGGGACCAAAGACTTGACATTGTGTCATCGGAAGCTATCGCCGAATTGATGTCGGAAGCTTCATCATCGATGACTCTCCTCATGCATCCTTCTATAGTCGACGCGCTGGGTAGCTCGCAATTGTAACCGACATCCGCTGGAACTCGGTGCCGACTTTTCCGCAGGAGTGAAGTCGTGGTCCTCGCCCATTGCTGGCCCTTTTCCTTTGTTCACCATATTAATGGTGACTTCGGGAATTCATCCCGATGAATGGCGATCTTCTTTTCTTCGGGTCGCCTTTGACTTCCTCGTGTGGACATCAAAGCATTGATTTTATCTTCAAGCTCTTTCATCCTTTCGCCATCATCTTCCCCTTGTTTTGGATTATTTCCAATAGGAAGAATTGGATCATTTCCACCTTGAGCAAAGAAATGCTTTCTTTGGAGGTTGATCAACAGAATGTGTTCATCAATCTCCAATCGCCGTTTTCAACATTATGGTGGGTTACTCCACCTTGTTGATCGGATTCAGCCGTTGATCGACCTGTGTTGTGCAACCGCTTGAGTTTGTAACTCCTCATCCGCTGCATGGCTAGCTCCATCTCTCGTTCTCATTTCGCCTTAAGCTCTTCTCTTTGCTTAGCTAAGGCTTCTTGTAACATTTGAGCCGTGACATCGAGTAATGGTAAAGCTCGATGGGGACCAAAGACTTGACATTGTGTCATCGGAAGCTATCGCCGAATTGATGTCGGAAGCTTCATCATCGATGACTCTCCTCATGCATCCTTCTATAGTCGACGCGCTGGGTAGCTCGCAATTGTAACCGACATCTCATTGAAACTCGGTGCCGACTTTTCCGCAGGAGTGAAGTCGTGGTCCTCGCCCATTGCTGGCCCTTTTCCTTTGTTCACCATATTAATGGTGACTTCGGGAATTCATCCCGATGAATGGCGATCTTCTTTTCTTCGGGTCGCCTTGACTCGGCTTCAAATCTTCCGTTGTTGGCAAGGAAAGCCTCTCAATATCAAGCTCTTTGTGATTGAGCGCTTGACTCGAATGTGCACATCCCGATAACAACGCCTTGATTAGTTGTGCACACGAGCAAGAACAATTTATTTCGCCGATCGCCCTTTCAGGTGTTGCCACCCCACCGATGGTGTGGTTGGTGTGGTTTATCACAATTGCACTTCCACCCCAAGTGTAACGTTGTCCTTAATTGGAGGACACGCTTTTGGCGCTCCTTCCTTGTCAATCGGCCCTTTGACGAACCCATTCTTCCTGGGAGGAGGCCGACGGATTGAGAGATTGCGCTTGTTGATGCCTTTGATCACGCGGAGTTCTCGATAGTGAACTCCATCCGCTGACTCCGTGAGCCTTGGCGAACCGACGGGCCATCTTTGACGCCGCCTTTGGCGAGGCAGCTCGAATCGCCTCTACCAAGAATTCGGGCGAGGCGCACTCTTGAGCCAATTTTGACATTGACTTCGACCCAAACTTGGCGCATTTTGAGCCGCTTGTCGGGTTGCTTTTGACTTTTGCTCCTTGCGAACAACAGCACGTGCTCGAGCAAAGCGCACGGCGCTTTTGAGCGCCTTCCTTGTCAATCGGCCCTTTGACGAGAACCCATTCTTCCTTGGGAGGAGGCCGACGGATTGAGAGATTGCGCTTGTTGATGCCTTTGATCACGGAGTTCGCCTCGATAGTGAACTCCATCCGCTGACTCCGTGGCCTTGGCTAATTGACGCCATCTTTGACGCCGCCTTTGGCGAAGCTCTTCGCCGATCGCTTGAGATCTTGTTGAGAGGGGAATCGCCTGCCGCTGGCGAGACACAAACAAGTGTCTCGCTAATAGCGACACATCAAGGTGTCTCGCCAGGCGAGGCACACACAAGTGTCTCGCTAATAGCGAGACACATCAAGGTGTCTCGCCAGGCGAGGCACACACAAGTGTCTCGCTAATAGCGAGACACATCAAGGTGTCTCGCCAGGCGAGGCACACACAAGTGTCTCGCTAATAGCGAGACACATCAAGGTGTCTCGCCAGGCGAGGCACACACAAGTGTCTCGCTAATAGCGAGACACATCAAGGTGTCTCGCCAGGCGAGGCACACACAAGTGTCTCGCTAATAGCGAGACACATCAAGGTGTCTCGCCAGGCGAGGCACACACAAGTGTCTCGCTAATAGCGAGACACATCAAGGTGTCTCGCCAGGCGAGGCACACACAAGTGTCTCGCTAATAGCGACACATCAAGGTGTCTCGCTTCGTGGCGAGACACAAACAAGTGTCTCGCTAATAGCGACACATCAAGGTGTCTCGCCAGGCGAGGCACACACAAGTGTCTCGCTAATAGCGACACATCAAGGTGTCTCGCCAGGCGAGGCACACACAAGTGTCTCGCTAATAGCGAGACACATCAAGGTGTCTCGCCAGGCGAGGCACACACAAGTGTCTCGCTAATAGCGAGACACATCAAGGTGTCTCGCCAGGCGAGGCACACACAAGTGTCTCGCTAATAGCGAGACACATCAAGGTGTCTCGCCAGGCGAGGCACACACAAGTGTCTCGCTAATAGCGAGACACATCAAGGTGTCTCGCCAGGCGAGGCACACACAAGTGTCTCGCTAATAGCGAGACACATCAAGGTGTCTCGCCAGGCGAGGCACACACAAGTGTCTCGCTAATAGCGAGACACATCAAGGTGTCTCGCCAGGCGAGGCACACACAAGTGTCTCGCTAATAGCGAGACACATCAAGGTGTCTCGCCAGGCGAGGCACACACAAGTGTCTCGCTAATAGCGACACATCAAGGTGTCTCGCCAGGCGAGGCACACACAAGTGTCTCGCTAATAGCGAGACACATCAAGGTGTCTCGCCAGGCGAGGCACACACAAGTGTCTCGCTAATAGCGACACATCAAGGTGTCTCGCCGCGGCGAGGCACACACAAGTGTCTCGCTAATAGCGACACATCAAGGTGTCTCGCCAGGCGAGGCACACACAAGTGTCTCGCTAATAGCGACACATCAAGGTGTCTCGCCAGGCGAGGCACACACAAGTGTCTCGCTAATAGCGAGACACATCAAGGTGTCTCGCTTCGTGGCGAGACACAAACAAGTGTCTCGCTAATAGCGAGACACATCAAGGTGTCTCGCCAGGCGAGGCACACACAAGTGTCTCGCTAATAGCGACACATCAAGGTGTCTCGCCAGGCGAGGCACACACAAGTGTCTCGCTAATAGCGAGACACATCAAGGTGTCTCGCCGCGGCGAGGCACACACAAGTGTCTCGCTAATAGCGACACATCAAGGTGTCTCGCCAGGCGAGGCACACACAAGTGTCTCGCTAATAGCGAGACACATCAAGGTGTCTCGCCAGGCGAGGCACACACAAGTGTCTCGCTAATAGCGAGACACATCAAGGTGTCTCGCCAGGCGAGGCACACACAAGTGTCTCGCTAATAGCGACACATCAAGGTGTCTCGCTTCGTGGCGAGACACAAACAAGTGTCTCGCTAATAGCGAGACACATCAAGGTGTCTCGCCAGGCGAGGCACACACAAGTGTCTCGCTAATAGCGACACATCAAGGTGTCTCGCCAGGCGAGGCACACACAAGTGTCTCGCTAATAGCGAGACACATCAAGGTGTCTCGCTTCGTGGCGAGACACAAACAAGTGTCTCGCTAATAGCGAGACACATCAAGGTGTCTCGCTTCGTGGCGAGACACAAACAAGTGTCTCGCTAATAGCGAGACACATCAAGGTGTCTCGCCAGGCGAGGCACACACAAGTGTCTCGCTAATAGCGAGACACATCAAGGTGTCTCGCCAGGCGAGGCACACACAAGTGTCTCGCTAATAGCGAGACACATCAAGGTGTCTCGCCAGGCGAGGCACACACAAGTGTCTCGCTAATAGCGAGACACATCAAGGTGTCTCGCCAGGCGAGGCACACACAAGTGTCTCGCTAATAGCGAGACACATCAAGGTGTCTCGCTTCGTGGCGAGACACAAACAAGTGTCTCGCTAATAGCGAGACACATCAAGGTGTCTCGCCAGGCGAGGCACACACAAGTGTCTCGCTAATAGCGAGACACATCAAGGTGTCTCGCTTCGTGGCGAGACACAAACAAGTGTCTCGCTAATAGCGAGACACATCAAGGTGTCTCGCCAGGCGAGGCACACACAAGTGTCTCGCTAATAGCGACACATCAAGGTGTCTCGCTTCGTGGCGAGACACAAACAAGTGTCTCGCGATCAGAAGCAGACACAATCTCCCCATGTGTTGACTTCTTGAGATTTCGACGACATTGTTCTTCGATCTTCTCATGATTTAGTCATATTTGAGGTTCTTCACAATTTTTGATGCCTACAATAGCTTTATTATGAATCGCTTAACGAAGGTGTCGCATTGTCTCCCCACCTTCGCTGCCTAGGAGAGTTCCAATTGAGACTTCGTGTCGCCATCGAAGAAGTTGCCGAGAAAAGAACTTTCCATGTCCTCCCAAAGAAGTATAATCCCTACTTTGAGTCTTCGATACCAATCGGCAGCCCGCCAAGAGTACCGATTTAATGACCGAACCATCGAGGCTCGCTTCCCGAGATTACCCCCAAATGTGATTTGAAGTAAATCGTGTTGTGAAGGTGACCTCTCCGCCAAATGGCGGAAGTTGATCAAATTGAATTTCTCAAGGTAAGGGATTGAATCCCACTCTCTAGGATATGGACACGGATACCGTCCTTTGACTTCTGTGTGGACATCAAAGCATTGATTTTATTTTCAAGCTCTTTCATCCTTTCGCCATCATCCTCCCTTGTTTTGGATTGTTTCCAATAGGAAGAATTGGATCATTTCCACCTTGAGCGCCAGATGTTTCTTTGGAGGTTGATCAACAGAAATGTGTTCATCAATCTCCTAATCGCCGTTTTCAACATTATGGTGGGTTACTCCACCTTGTTGATCGGATTCAGCCGTTGATCGAACCCGTGTTGTGCAACCGCTGGGTTTGCAACTCCTCATCCGCTGCATGGCTAGCTCCATCTATTTTCTCATTTCGCCTTAAGCTCTTCTCTTTGCTTAGCTAAGGCTTCTTGTAACATTTGAGCCGTGACATCGAGTAATGGTAAAAGCTTCTCGATGGGGACCAAAGACTTGACATTGTGTCATCTGAAGCTATCGCCGAATTGATGTCTAAGCTTCATCATCGATGACTCTCCTCATGCATCCTTCTATAGTCAATGCGCCTTGTAGCTCGCAATTGTAACGGAGACATCCGCCGGGAAACTCGTGCCGACTTTTCCCGCAAGAATGAAATCGATCCAACTGCCGCCGGTCCTTTCCCTTTGTTCACCATGTTGATAGTCACTTCGAAACTCATCAAACCGATGGACGATCTCTTTCTTCTTTGACGCCGCCTTGACTGTGGCTTCAGATTTTCCGCTGTCGACAGGGAAAGCCGCTCAATATCGGCTCTTTGTGGGTGAGCCGCTCGACTCGTAATGTGCACATCCCGATAACAAAGATCTTAATCAGCTTTGCACATGAGCCGTAACAACCTATTTCATCGATCGCCCTTTCAGGTTGCCACCCCACCGATGGTGTGGTTGGTGTGGTTTATCACAAATTGCACTTCCACCCCCAAGTGTAACGTTGTCCTTAATTGAGGACACGCCTTCTTTGGGGACGCCGCCATTTGATTTGAGAGACAACTTCCATCGCCATGCCGCTATCCGGGTTGCTTCAGATGAATCACAAGGGTCCGATCATCTCTCGTGATTTTGCGAGTCACTTGCCTCAACTTATTCTTCTCGCCACTGCGGACCCCCTTGTGGATGCTCAAACGAGACGCAATGTAAATTCTTTCATTGAGCCGCTACGATGGCTCGCACATTTCTCAACATCACTTGGAATTTGGGTACGCCCCCAACCTCGCCGTTGTTTATGGATCGTGACCCAAACGCTCCATTACCTGTTTTGACTTTGGTTCTCAATTGTGGACCAAGGCGACCGAACACCGGTTGACGGATTTCCGTGACTTAACGATTGATACCTCACCGAAAAGTGGAAGAAAGGGGCTGAAAAGCCCATTTTTGCTATGGCATGGAAGATCGCCATTGCTGGCGCAGGCGCTGGCTTTCGCTACTGGCGCTGAGATAGCTTACACCGCCATTGTTGATGAGGCAAGCACCGGTTTCGGCCAGCGCGAGGCGCTTTACACCGCCTCTACCGAATGTTGTTGGCGAGGCGCATTCTTGAGCCGATTTTGATGTCGACTTCGGATCCATGCTTGGCGCATTTTGAGCCGCATCGGGTTGCTTTTGACTCTTGCGCCTTTGCTAACAACAAAGACGTGCTCAAGCAAAGCGCACGGCGCTTTTGAGCGTTCTTCTTTGTCAATCGGCCCTTTGACGAGAACCCATTCTTCCTTGGGAGGAGGCCGACGGATTGAGAGATTGCAGCTTGTTGATGCCTTTGATCATGTGAGTTCATCCGATAGTGAACTCCATCCGCTGACTCCGTGGCCTTGGCTAATTGACGAGCCATCTTTAACGCCGCTTTGGCGAGCCCTCTTCGCCGATCGCTTGAGATCTTGTTGAGAGGGGAATCGCCTGCCGCAGTTTAACGAAGATCGCTGCACATCACAACGTAACTAACCTCCTCTTAGGGGATGAGATCCTCCGATATTTGCGGGTGAGGAGGACTTCGATGTGGAAGAGGAGAGATACTCTTCAATTTGGCTTGATCGAAGAAGTAGTCTATTCCATCAACCATGAGGTCGGCCTCGATCACGAAGGTCAGCGACACAACGATCTCGGCTCGAGACCGCTGGCTCCCACCGTGGTCGCCATCGTTTGGGTCGAAAGTTGATTCCATTGTGAAACTAGAGAAAATTACACTTTTGGTTCTCGCTACAAGAAAATTAAATAACTCTCTCACAAACTCAACAAGAGACACTACAAGTGTAGATCTCCTATTTTTGTGGGACTTTGCCTCGTGTCGGGACGTAATCCGTGGACCACCGAAATGATCGCCGAATCGACGGTTTAGTTAGTGCTTCGCAAAGGAAACAAGAACTTCAAAGAAATATCTTAGCAAGGTAAGATATCTACTCTTCTCAAGAATAAGTCAAGGCTTAAACTCGAGGAATCTCCGCGGATCGTGGTTCTTGAACTCCTAAGCTTGGATTTCGATTTTTCCTTTCGATGGTCGACTCCCGCCAAAATGGACGAGGAGGGTATTTATAGTCTTTGGGAAACGTGCCCACAAGTGTCATAAGTGCCGGAGATTTGTAGCCTGGCATACCGAAATGCCGCCATGCTAAGCCGCTTCTCGGCTAATCATGCAGGCAGGCCGCCGCTAGCCAGGCAGATGGGTCGCCTCGCCGACCGGCGAGGCGTTGTCGCCCCTTCACCGTTGTAACGGTTTCACGCTTTTAGGCACGATTAAATGCTCCTAAAATCACTTAGTGGGCGATCTTCGCCGCGGTAACCGCCATTAACGGTTCAACGCTCGCTGATAAAGTCAAGTGGGCCCCACCAAAGATTGATTTAGACCCTTCGAGCTCATTTTAAGTATTCTCGGTGTCTCAGATTTGGCGAGACACAAGTAAGTGTTCGCTAGTCGCGAGACACATCAAGGTGTCTCGCTTCGTGGCGAGACACAAGTAAGTGTTCGCTAGTCGCGAGACACATCAAAGTGTCTCGCTAGTGGCGAGACACAAGTAAGTGTTCGCTAGTCGCGAGACACATCAAAGTGTCTCGCTAGTGGCGAGGCACACATAAGTGTCTCGCGATCAGAAGCAGACACAATCTTCCCCTCAGATTGGGCTTCTTGAGATTTCGACGACGCTGTCCTTCGATCTTCTCATGATTTAGTCATATTTGAGGTTCTTCAGCAATTTTGATGCCTACATCGGTAAAATGGCTTCACAACCATAAACCGTAGAATATGGGTGGAACCTCGGTGTGCGAACCGTTGTAACGGTAAGCCCACGTGCTTTGCCCCAAATTTTGTCGCTCCAATCCTTCTTGTTTGAAGAGACCATTTTAGTAAGGATCTTGATGATCGCCTTGTTAAAAGCTTCAGCTTGTCCATTCGCTGCGGGTAGTAAGTCGTTGACGCTAGGTTCGATTCAAATTTATCGCAGAATCGCGGAAGGCATGATCGACAAATTGCGGACCATTATCGTGGACGACCGCTTCAAGACACCATACCGGTATATGACATGATGTTTAACAAATTTGATCACATCGCCTGCCTTGACCAATCTCAACGGAACGGCTTCAGCCCACTTTGAGAAATACTCAGTTATCGCCAATATGAAGCGATGTCCTTTTGAAGAAGGTGGAGAAATTGGACCGACGATGTCCATTCCCCACGCTTCAAATGGCCGACGGGCGGTAGGATGCAAGTGTTCCGGAGGTTGGTGAAGGTAATTAGTATGTATTTGGCACGCATGGCATCGTTTAGCGTAAGCCACGGCATCCCTCACCATTGTCGGCCAATAATAACCGAAGTTCACGCAGCCGTCCCATAACTTGGGCCTGTGTTGGTGTGCTCCACAAACACCGCCATGAGCTTCTTTCAAGACTTGCTCGCTTCCTTAGCCGACAGACATCGGCAAGAACTCCATCATATGACCTTCTATATAAGGTCTCAGAATCGGGAATCATAGTAAAATCTTGATGCTCGCCGACTAATCGACTCTCTTTCTTTTATGTCTTCGCAATATCCCATGCAAGACATAGTCGATGATCGGGAACCGCCAGCCAGGCTTCAAGTGACTTAGGCTCGCCTTCAACCGCATCGACCAGAATGCATATTTTGGCCAAAATAATTGCCGACTAGTCACACTAACTTGCCGAGTAGCATTCTCGTGCGTGGCTAGCGAGCCGCAAGAGACGCCAACAAGATCCGCGATAAGTGTTCCGCAAACGGGCACATGATCGATGTAAAAGCTTTCAAAGGAGTCGCCTAAAGTTATGGCCGCATGATGAGGGATAAGGTCCTCGTGCGACTTTGTATTCCCTCTTAGTTGTTTTATTTACTAGCCGCGGAATCCCCAAATGCTTCAAGGTGCTTCACGCCTAAATGTTTGGCTATGTCGAGACCAATCAATAACGATTATACTGCTACGCTATTGGTGCATGGTTCTCGATAACGACACGCCGTGGTATCACGTGGTTTTGCGGAGACATCAATACTACCCCACTCCGCTACAACGGGCCGCCGTGGGTCGCCTCGAGGCTCACAAAGAACAACCGCCATACTGCTCCTTAGAGACCGATTAGCTTCATAAGGTTCATCGTGCATGTCTTGATACAATTCGACTTTCCCTTTCAATGGATGGTTAGCCATAAGATCACACACGCCTTGACCCTTCATCGCCTTCGGGTTTGAAGTGAATGTCGTGATCGAGATAATAACAATGCCCATCTAGCCGTTCGACCATTCAGCGTGCGGTGAGTCATGAATACCCGTGATAGGGTCAATTTTGGAGATGACGGTATGGTCCGTCCCACTAGATAGTGTCGCATCTTTGGATGGCGAAGACCAAAGCCAAACATTCCTTCCGAATGGGAGGGTATCGATACCGCCCCCGCCGTCCTACCGAGGTAATAGATTGCCCGCTCGCGGGCCATTGTCATCGCCCCGCTAAGAGACCCGCTAACGATACTCAGAAGCGGATGTAAATCGAAGGGCTTTCCTGATTTAGGTGCAACTAACACAGAGGGATTAGAAAGATATGTTTTGATCTCCTCGAATGCCTTCCGGCAATCTTCGTCCCAAACGAACGATACACCTTTCTTCATGAGCTTCGAGAATGGTTGACATTTCCGATAAATTGGAAATGAATCGCGAATGTAAGCCAAACGCCTTGGAGACCACGAAGCTCTCGAGGCTTCTAGGAGGTGGAAGTTCTTGGATAGCTTTGACTTTATCCGGTCGAGGCGATACCATCCGGCCGTGACCACGAACCCTAGAAATTTGCCACTAGACATCCCTTAAAAGACTTAGTTGGGTTCATCTTCACCGATGAGCCCAAGATTATCTCAAATGTCGCCCTCAAGTCGCGTAAATGATCACTTTTGTGACGACTCTTGACCACTAGATCGCCTACGTAGCATTCTACCGCCTTCCGTAAATGTTTTCGAAGATAGTGGTCATGGCTACCGGTATGTAGCCCCCGCTTTTCAAGCCGAAGGCATAATCAGATAACAAGATATTCCCGACGGTGTTCGGAAAGCAGGTGCTTTTCATCATCGGGTGCATTTTGATTTGATTGTACCCGAAAAGCCATCCATAAAGACATCCTTTCAAACCCACACGCAGTTATCGACGATAATATCCGTGATTGGTAAAGGAAAATCATCTTCGGACATCTTTGAATTTAAGTCTCGATAGTCAACGACGGCCGGATCGTCCGCTTTTCTTCAAAACAGTACTATATTGGCTACCCGCCGGGTGTTGAACCTCCGAATGAAACTCGCTTTGATCGCCTTCTCGATTTCTTTCTCAATGGCCTTCATGACCCGAGGGGCAAATCGTCGTTCTTTGTTGTTTAACGTGCTTAGCTCGTTCGATATTAAGGCAATGCATAGCCACTTGAGGGTCTAAGCCGCATATCTTCATAACTCCAAGCCAAGACATCGATATATTCCCGCACTCAAAGCGATAAGGCTTTCCTTTTCTTCACCACAAACTATCGCTATGAATATGGGCTTGGATTAGCTTCATCCCCATATCAACTCTGACTATTTTGTCATCGGTGGGCTCTCATTGTTCAAAACGATGTTCCCATTGCATTCCAAGTTGTTGACTCGGATCCTCGAATAGCGTAAGAGATCATCTTCTTGAATCTCTATTGATTAACTGAGGTCATATTGGCCATCGTGGACCTAATTTCCTGTCTATCGTCGAGAAGAGCTGCCCGGAAGATGAGTGATCCGACTCACCCTCGATAAGTCGTAGCGTGCCGCAGTCGGCGACTCATATCCCAACCCTTTATGAGTTTTATGATAGTAATCATCAGCCGGCCTTCCGACATAAGCGATCGGATCGGTGTCCCGATGCCTCTCCCATAGTTTAAGCCTTCTTTGTGAAGAAAGTCATACCCCATTTTCTTCATCAAATGTTGTTTCGCAGAAATATGAAAATTGGGGTTCTTTTCCTTTGCTTGGGGTTGTTCCACCTCGCCTTGCAATGGTTTGTTGACCGCCCAAAGATAATGTCTTTCGATCATTGTTCCGGCCGGTATCACAAAACCGCCATGAAGAGTCATCATGCCTTTGGGTCATCATGAACGACGCACCGAAGTTGGCATGTGCAAGTAGGTTCAAAGATACAACCGTGTAATTTCGACATTAAGTCAAGATGACTTTTAACACCGGTCGTAAGCTAAATCATAATCTTCATTGAAAACGACGATATCGCCATCTGGATCATTCAGATCGACACAAAGGGTTTTACATCATTGAACACAACTCCTTGTTCTGGACTCTATGTCACCTCATTTCACTGGCCATAGTCCTCGATCCGTGGTTCATCGGTTTGGCCCTCCTCAAGGTAGTGGACGTAATCAAGAAAATAATTCTCCACACCTTTGAATGGTTGCCTTCCACACCAATGTTTTAACCATCCCTCTTCATCTACATACTTCATGCATTGATGCAATGTAGATGGACGATCAAGTTTTCATGGATCGAGTCGACCCAATAGCAAATTATAGGATGTATCGGCATCAATGGCGTAGCGGTGGCGTCGTCTTCAAGTCTCCTATCCGACATCCGAGTTTGATTTTGCCCAAGGGACGAATTGGTGGCATTGAAACCGTAGATGGTAGTCCCGCTGTCGCTAGACGATGCAGCCGTATCCCGAGATGTTGTATAATTCTCAATGGGATGATACTCAATGCATCCCGGTCAACTTGAGCTCTGCTGATCCCGACAGAGCCAATGTAACCGTAAAGTATAATGGCCTATCATGCTTCGGGTTCTTCACTTGCATGTCCTCCGAGGAGAAGGTAATGCAAGGTATTGGCCCCTTGAAGACTCGGTGACATTGGGCGAAACTTCGCTGAGCTTCGGGAAATGAGCGAGGAACGCCATATCCGGGCCAACGCCGCAAAGCTTCTCGTAGATTGAGAGAGGCGCAAGAGCTCGAATAAAGTGATCCTCACGGATGTTGGAGAGTTGAGCTAAAACATCAAACTGGAAAGGGGCCTTCGAAGTCTCAGGTGTGTCCTTCCTAAGCGCTCTGTTGTAGCGGATTTCCCTTGTTTTGGGCTCAATGACTGGCGCCTTTGATGGTACATCGGGTACTGCCTCGGGATACTCCCTAGAGAACTCCTTCCCACCTCGGGTAGCCAACGCTGGTACAAATTGTGCAATGGGGGTGATTCGTTGCCCGGTGGAATCATTGATTTGCTCCTTTTCCGGCGCAGCAGAGGTAGCGTTACAAGTCTTCCTTTTAGACTTTGAAGAGGTCCATTGCTCATCTGATAGCAAGTCAGGGTGAACCCACATAATTTCGCCTTTCGGCGTGGTGTAAGGGACCATACCTTGTTCTTCCCGTTGCTGGAGGTCAAAGTTCACAACTCTGGCTTCCGCTTGAGGGATCGGCTTTACTCCATCTTGCACTTGGAATTCCGAAAAATCACCAAATTGGAGGGCGACCATGTTCGCAGACACCTTCTTCTGATCCTCTCGCAGAGTCATAACACCTGCCTCTAACAAGACTTGGATCTTGTCCTTCAAAACGTAGCATGACCCTGTCGGGTGGTGTACCATTCGATGGTACATGCAGATTTTGATCATCCGCCCTGAAGCTTCCTCCCGCTTCCTCATTTCGAGCTGATCTTGTTCATTTTGAGTAAAGTTTTAAGGATTGGTATGACCTGGTCATCCTTAAAGTCATACTTCCTCCGAGGACTACTGCCAAAATATTCGATTTCGCTGAAGGGTCTCGGCGGGTTGGGTCTCCACGGCCAAAGTCTCCTTCCCTTCGACCGCTTTTGGGGAATAAAATTATTCGATTACCCCTTTTTATGACGAGAATCCGGGTTCCTGGCCGATCCTCATAAGCATGTTCTCAACTTGTTATACTGCCTCACCATTCTCTCCAAGAGTGTGCTTCAACCGCACCCATCTTTGAAAGTATGTTGATCGAGAGGTTGGCTCGCACATCCCGATGAATGTCGCCCGAGGCCCGGTCCCGAGTGCAAAGACAGATTCGAATCGCTGACGAAGTGCCGACAGACTGCCTTCTTTTGCTTTTCGACCCGACAAAGTGGCCATAGACACTTCGTCATCATCGAAGAATCGGGCCATAAAAGCCTTTGCAAATCTTTCCAAGAGCCGATGTAACCAGCTCTAACCTTCAAACCATTCAAGGCTAATTCTTTAAGAGTGCTAATGAATAACCGGGTCATGATAGGATCATTACCCGTTATATGCCCGGTTTGCGCTTGGAAGTAATAGATGTGTTGCGACGGAGAGCTTTTTCCGTCGAACTGCACTAAATTAAGTGGCTTGAATTTCGAGGATACGGACATCGCCCCATTCTATAGGGTATGGCCTCGCCACCCCCAGCTCCTTGGATTGCCCTTGGAGTTTGAGAGCATCCAGCTGCCTTTGGAAATCCCGCAATATTTGATCTTGTTCTTTCATGTGTGGATTTGACTCCGCTTCAGATGACACCGATTGGGCATCATGGTCCCCCTCGCGGCCTTCTCGCTTCGATTTGGACCCTCCCTCGTCTATCTTGTTCTTGCCTACGAGTTTTTCCATCATCATTTCTAAACGCCTGATAGATTCTTGTTGAGCAAGAATAGTAGCTTGTTGCTCTTCGATTCTTCGTGTCATCTCTTCTTCTCGTTCGGCCATGAGGACACTGGCCTGATCACTGAAATCAGTATTCGAAGGTTGAGATGTAGCGATGGCAGAGTTCTCCAATTCTTCAGAAGGACCCCCAGCCAACTGGCTATAATCAAACGGGATTGCCGCCCTGGTGCGAAGACGGGTGCTTCGATAGGCTCCTTGGCTATTGACTAATGCGCCGTAAACCTCGGGAGTACTGGGTCGACGATTCAGATCGCTTATCGGTCTTGCTCCCGCCTCCCAACCATGTTAATGGTCACTCCATGACCTCGCGGCCGCTTGCCTTTTACTTGGAACCGCCGCCTAGTTGACGGGTCGATAACCGCCAAAACCGGCCGATGCGTTGATGAACATTGGGCGATCGCGAGATGAGCTTCTCACGCCAGCAATGAGACCGCATTTGATTGGCATCGCGCTATGCGGTGAGATAATCACGGAGATCGGAAGTGGGTGTACCCCGCTGATTCTCAAAAATGAGCCTCGCGGAGAGGGGCTTCCAGAGTCGAAGTTTGGCTAACCCGGCGAGGTTGCCACTTCCCTTGGCTCGGGCGGCGGCTTATGGCGCAGGTTCGCCATCCGAGCCGGTTCATCCGCTCAAGATGGACCTCATGTTGACGAGGTTCGCCATTCGGACGCTTGCCATGACGCAGGTTCGCCAACGAGCGACGCTCATCACGCTGTCGGGCGCAGATTCGCAAGCGCATCGCAGGCTCGCCTCTTTCAAGGGGACCTCGCTGTAGGCGAGGTTCGCCACTTTGACGAGGCTCGTCACTTCTTGAGGGGACCCCACGTTGTAGGCGAGGTTCGCCACTTTGACGAGGCTCGTCACTTCTTGAGGGGACCCCACGTTGTAGGCGAGGTTCGCCACTTGGACGAGGCTCGCAAAGATGGGCGACGCTCGCCTTGTGGACGAAGCCTCGCTCAATGTCGAGCTCGCCGCTGGCGAAGCCTCGCTCAATGTCGAGCTCGCCGCTGGCGAAGCCTCGCTCAATGTCGAGCTCGCCGCTGGCGAAGCCTCGCTCAATGTCGAGCTCGCCGCTGGCGAAGCCTCGCTCAATGTCGAGCTCGCCGCTGGCGAAGCCTCGCTCAATGTCGAGCTCGCCGCTGGCGAAGCCTCGCTCAATGTCGAGCTCGCCGCTGGCGAAGCCTCGCTCAATGTCGAGCTCGCCGCTGGCGAAGCCTCGCTCAATGTCGAGCTCGCCGCTGGCGAAGCCTCGCTCAATGTCGAGCTCGCCGCTGGCGAAGCCTCGCTCAATGTCGAGCTCGCCGCTGGCGAAGCCTCGCTCAATGTCGAGCTCGCCGCTGGCGAAGCCTCGCTCAATGTCGAGCTCGCCGCTGGCGAAGCCTCGCTCAATGTCGAGCTCGCCGCTGGCGAAGCCTCGCTCAATGTCGAGCTCGCCGCTGGCGAAGCCTCGCTCAATGTCGAGCTCGCCGCTGGCGAAGCCTCGCTCAATGTCGAGCTCGCCGCTGGCGAAGCCTCGCTCAATGTCGAGCTCGCCGCTGGCGAAGCCTCGCTCAATGTCGAGCTCGCCGCTGGCGAAGCCTCGCTCAATGTCGAGCTCGCCGCTGGCGAAGCCTCGCTCAATGTCGAGCTCGCCGCTGGCGAAGCCTCGCTCAATGTCGAGCTCGCCGCTGGCGAAGCCTCGCTCAATGTCGAGCTCGCCGCTGGCGAAGCCTCGCTCAATGTCGAGCTCGCCGCTGGCGAAGCCTCGCTCAATGTCGAGCTCGCCGCTGGCGAAGCCTCGCTCAATGTCGAGCTCGCCGCTGGCGAAGCCTCGCTCAATGTCGAGCTCGCCGCTGGCGAAGCCTCGCTCAATGTCGAGCTCGCCGCTGGCGAAGCCTCGCTCAATGTCGAGCTCGCCGCTGGCGAAGCCTCGCTCAATGTCGAGCTCGCCGCTGGCGAAGCCTCGCTCAATGTCGAGCTCGCCGCTGGCGAAGCCTCGCTCAATGTCGAGCTCGCCGCTGGCGAAGCCTCGCTCAATGTCGAGCTCGCCGCTGGCGAAGCCTCGCTCAATGTCGAGCTCGCCGCTGGCGAAGCCTCGCCTCATGATCGCTGAAGCTTCGCTTCACATGCGAACCTTGTGTCGAGGTCGAGCCTCGCCTCATGATCGCTGAAGCTTCGCTTCACATGCGAACCTTGTGTCGAGGTCGAGCCTCGCCGCTGGCGAAGCCTCGCTCAATGTCGAGCTCGCCGCTGGCGAAGCCTCGCTCAATGTCGAGCTCGCCGCTGGCGAAGCCTCGCTCAATGTCGAGCTCGCCGCTGGCGAAGCCTCGCTCAATGTCGAGCTCGCCGCTGGCGAAGCCTCGCTCAATGTCGAGCTCGCCGCTGGCGAAGCCTCGCTCAATGTCGAGCTCGCCGCTGGCGAAGCCTCGCTCAATGTCGAGCTCGCCGCTGGCGAAGCCTCGCTCAATGTCGAGCTCGCCGCTGGCGAAGCCTCGCTCAATGTCGAGCTCGCCGCTGGCGAAGCCTCGCTCAATGTCGAGCTCGCTGCCATGAAGCTCGCCGCTGGCGAAGCCTCGCTCAATGTCGAGCTCGCCGCTGGCGAAGCCTCGCTCAATGTCGAGCTCGCCGCTGGCGAAGCCTCGCTCAATGTCGAGCTCGCCGCTGGCGAAGCCTCGCTCAATGTCGAGCTCGCCGCTGGCGAAGCCTCGCTCAATGTCGAGCTCGCCGCTGGCGAAGCCTCGCTCAATGTCGAGCTCGCCGCTGGCGAAGCCTCGCTCAATGTCGAGCTCGCCGCTGGCGAAGCCTCGCTCAATGTCGAGCTCGCCGCTGGCGAAGCCTCGCTCAATGTCGAGCTCGCCGCTGGCGAAGCCTCGCTCAATGTCGAGCTCGCCGCTGGCGAAGCCTCGCTCAATGTCGAGCTCGCCGCTGGCGAAGCCTCGCTCAATGTCGAGCTCGCCGCTGGCGAAGCCTCGCTCAATGTCGAGCTCGCCGCTGGCGAAGCCTCGCTCAATGTCGAGCTCGCCGCTGGCGAAGCCTCGCTCAATGTCGAGCTCGCTGCTTGGCGAAGCCTCGCTCAATGTCGAGCTCGCTGCTTGGCGAAGCCTCGCTCGATGTCGAGCTCGCTGCTTGGCGAAGCCTCGCCGATTGTCGAGCTCGCCGCTTGGCGAAGCCTGCTCGATGTCGAGCTCGCTGCTTGGCGAAGCCTCGCTCGATGTCGAGCTCGCTGCTTGGCGAAGCCTCGTTCGATGTCGAGCTCGCCGCTTGGCGAAGCCTCGCTCAATGTCGAGCCTGGCTGCTTGGCGGCCTGCGTCTCTAACGAGTCGTAACTTTCAAACCGTACGCCGGAATTGACGAATTATATATGAAAATCGACTATTCGACGAGACGGAGCCAACCAAACCCATCCAAGGGTTCGGTTTGCTCCGATCATTTCGCCAAATTCCTTCCGGTTTGGGAGATATCGACACTTTCGTAAAATCAAGCCTTCAGGTGAACTTAACCCTCAGATGGGCCTGACTTCACTCAGATGAACCCTTAGGTTCTTTTGCTTGTCCCGAGTTGCTGTACAGGGATTAAGGCAATTTTTATTGCCTACATGACCTTAAATTGGTTAAATTGTGCAGGAAGAGACAACAGAACTGTGATGCACTAGTAACTCATCACATAGATCGAGTTTTAGTGCCTTAAGTTTTGAAGCAATGTGAGACATTTCCATAATGTACTCCCTGATATTTTCTTTGCCCTTATACTTCATTGAAATCAAGCGAGCTAAAAGCGTGCTTGTTTCTACCTTATCGCTTTTAGCAAAACGCTTTAATTTCGCAAGGAAATCTTTGGCTTTAGTAATCCCTTCGATTCTCAGGCCCCTAAAGGCTTCCTAATGCCGCTTGATGATCATTAGACTCATGCGATTTGTACACTCCCACTCTCATACTCCTTCTTTACATCGAGTGCTTTCCATGATGAGAGGTTGAGGTTGTTCGATTCTTAATGCAAGGTCTAGATCCATGCAACCAAGAACAATTAAAATGTTCTCTTCCGCATCTTGAAATTAGTCCCATTTAGCATGGGGATTGAGTTGATGTTAGCGTAAATTGATGCGCAGATGCATTAGCTAAAATAAATAAAAGATTTCACATTAATAATCAGAAGTTAGTGATCAATGTAATTCAAATATTTACAATAATCTCATCTCAAGATATTCGCACAACATTAATATTAAGTCTTTGGACAAGAATATTAATTGCAAGTGATACCTTGTTGCAATGATCAAACATCGACAATAACGCATGTCAAATAATGAAACTTATCTTTAGATTGATTCATTATCCACATGTAAACCTTAGGGCGAAGCCTCGCTCGATGTCGAGCTCGCCGCTGGCGAAGCTCGCCAATGTCGAGCTCGCCGCTGGCGAAGCTCGCCAATGTCGAGCTCGCCGCTGGCGAAGCCTCGCTCGATGTCGAGCTCGCTGCTTGGCGAAGCTCGCCAATGTCGAGCTCGCTGCTTGGCGAAGCCTCGCTCGATGTCGAGCTCGCCGCTTGGCGAAGCTCGCCAATGTCGAGCTCGCCGCTTGGCGAAGCTCGCCAATGTCGAGCTCGCCGCTTGGCGAAGCCTCGCTCGATGTCGAGCTCGCCGCTTGGCGAAGCCTCGCTCGATGTCGAGCTCGCTGCTTGGCGAAGCCTCGCCGATTGTCGAGCTCGCTGCTTGGCGAAGCTCGCCAATGTCGAGCTCGCCGCTTGGCGAAGCCTGCTCAATGTCGAGCTCGCTGCTTGGCGAAGCCTCGCCGATTGTCGAGCTCGCCGCTGGCGAAGCTCGCCAATGTCGAGCTCGCTGCTTGGCGAAGCTCGCCAATGTCGAGCTCGCCGCTTGGCGAAGCTCGCCAATGTCGAGCTCGCCGCTTGGCGAAGCTCGCCAATGTCGAGCTCGCCGCTTGGCGAAGCTCGCCAATGTCGAGCTCGCCGCTGGCGAAGCCTCGCCGATTGTCGAGCTCGCCGCTTGGCGAAGCCTCGCTCGATGTCGAGCTCGCCGCTTGGCGAAGCCTGCTCGATGTCGAGCTCGCCGCTTGGCGAAGCTCGCCAATGTCGAGCTCGCTGCTTGGCGAAGCTCGCCAATGTCGAGCTCGCTGCTTGGCGAAGCCTCGCCGATTGTCGAGCTCGCCGCTTGGCGAAGCTCGCCAATGTCGAGCTCGCCGCTTGGCGAAGCTCGCCAATGTCGAGCTCGCCGCTGGCGAAGCCTCGCCGATTGTCGAGCTCGCCGCTGGCGAAGCCTCGCTCGATGTCGAGCTCGCCGCTTGGCGAAGCTCGCCAATGTCGAGCTCGCTGCTTGGCGAAGCCTCGCTCGATGTCGAGCTCGCTGCTTGGCGAAGCCTCGCCGATTGTCGAGCTCGCTGCTTGGCGAAGCCTGCTCAATGTCGAGCTCGCCGCTTGGCGAAGCTCGCCAATGTCGAGCTCGCCGCTTGGCGAAGCTCGCCAATGTCGAGCTCGCTGCTTGGCGAAGCTCGCCAATGTCGAGCTCGCCGCTTGGCGAAGCCTCGCCGATTGTCGAGCTCGCTGCTTGGCGAAGCCTCGCTCGATGTCGAGCTCGCCGCTTGGCGAAGCTCGCCAATGTCGAGCTCGCCGCTTGGCGAAGCCTCGCCGATTGTCGAGCTCGCTGCTTGGCGAAGCCTGCTCAATGTCGAGCTCGCCGCTTGGCGAAGCCTCGCTCGATGTCGAGCTCGCCGCTTGGCGAAGCCTGCTCAATGTCGAGCTCGCCGCTTGGCGAAGCTCGCCAATGTCGAGCTCGCCGCTTGGCGAAGCCTCGCCGATTGTCGAGCTCGCTGCTTGGCGAAGCCTCGCTCGCTACTTAAGAACAGTCGAACTTTCAAACCGTGACGCCGGAATTGGACGAATTATATATGAAAATCGACTATCTCGACGAGACGGAGCCAACCAAACCCATCCGAAGGGTTCGGTTTGCTCCGATCATTTCGCCAAATTCCTTCCGGTTTGGGAGATATCGACACTTTCGTAAAATCAAGCCTTCAGGTGAACTTAACCCTCAGATGGGCCTGACTTCACTCAGATGAACCCTTAGGTTCTTTTGCTTGTCCCGAGTTGCTGTGCAGGGATTAAGGCAATTTTTATTGCCTACATGACCTTAAATTGGTTAAATTGTGCAGGAAGAGACAACAGAACCAGATGCACTAGTAACTCATCACATAGATCGAGTTTTAGTGCCTTAAGTTTTGAAGCAATGTGAGACATTTCCATAATGTACTCCCTGATATTTTCTTTGCCCTTATACTTCATTGAAATCAAGCGAGCTAAAAGCGTGCTTGTTTCTACCTTATCGTTTTTAGCAAAACGTTTCTTAATTTCGGCAAGGAAATCTTTGGCTTTAGTAATCCCTTCGGATTCTGTGCCCCTAAAGGCTTCCGGAATGCCGCGCTTGATGATCATTAGACTCATGCGATTTGTACACTCCCACCTCTCATACTCCTTCTTTACATCAGGAGTGCTTTCCGCAGTGAGAGGTTGAGGTTGTTCAGTTCTTAATGCAAGGTCTAGATCCATGCAACCAAGAACAATTAAAATGTTCTCTTCCGCATCTTGAAATTAGTCCCATTTAGCATGGGGATTGAGTTGATGTTAGCGTAAATTGATGCGCCAGATGCATTAGCTAAAATAAATAAAAGATTTCACATTAATAATCAGAAGTTAGTGATCAATGTAATTCAAATATTTACAATAATCTCATCTCAAGATATCTGGCACAACATTAATATTAAGTCTTTGGACAGTAATATTAATTGCAAGTGATACCTTGTTGCAATGATCAAACATCGACAATAACGCATGTCAAATAATGAAACTTATCTTTAGATTGATTCATTATCCACATGTAAACCTTATAATTGTCAATGATTTATATCGCAGATGTGTATGCAGCCTACATAAATATTAACCTTCCTTTAACATTAAATATTTACCGAAAACATCCACACAACCATCTAATATCCTTCATGAATAATCTACACAAGAGAGGTTGCTTTGGCAACATCTTATTTCAATTAATCATTTAGAATAAAAGACAACCTTAATGCCTTAGTGTCAAGTTATTTGAATTAAATAATTGATTCACTACCAACTTAAAATAGATTTCTCTATTTTAATCAACCATAGATAGACCCATAAAGGCCTAAAAAGACTTAAACGGATTATTTGAGAAATTCAATTAATCCCAAATCTGAATTGAACTCGAGGTTCGCGTTGAGAACGAATGCGGAGTTCAATTTGATAACGAACACGAGGTTCGTTTGAGTTCAAACGCGAGTTTGACTTGAGTTCGAACGCGAGTTTGACTTGAGTTCGAACGCGAGTTCGACTTGAGGTTCGAACGCGAGGTTCGACTGAAAGAACGAACGCGAGGTTCATTTGAAGGAATGAACGCGGGTTCAATCAAGTTCAACGCCAGGTTCGATCGAAAGAACGAACGCAGGTTCGCTTGAGGGAATGAGCGGGTTCAATCAAGTTCAACGCCAGGTTCGATCGAAAGAACGAACGCGAGGTTCGTTTGGAGCTGTATTGAGCGCGAGGCTCGCTTGAAGTAAACATGAAGTTCGCCGAATCGAGCCAAAGTTCGCTCGAAGTTCGAACACGAGGTTCGACCAAGTTTGAACGCTAGGTTCAACTTGAAGAACGAACGGAGGTTCGCTTTGAGTTCAAACGCGAAGTTTGACTTGAGTTCAACGCCAGGTTCGACCGAAAGAACGAACGCAGGTTCGCTTTGAGTTCAAACGCGAAGTTTGACTTGAGTTCAACGCCGAAGTTCGAACACGAGGTTCGACCGGTTTTGTTTTCACCCCTTAGGGTTTTGAATCGAGCCGCCGCCAGCTTTGGTTCCTCGCACCTAGGGTTTCAAACCCTAGGGTTTCTGATTGTACCGCCGCCGCTCCATTGACAGCGGTGCCGCCAGCGAGCATCGCCGGCGAGGAGCCGAGGGAACGACGGCGAGACCAACCGGGCAAAAAACCAAACCAAAAGAGGAAAAGGAAAAGATCAAAAAACTAATCTTTACTGTTCATCCGTGAACAATTCTCAAATCAACATAGATTAGATCAAAAAACCCAACTTTAATCTTAAATCCCTAAGAATTAATCACGAATTGGGCTCTGATACCACTTGTTCGAATCTTATAAGCATGATTAATCCAAAGAGATAAACATAATAAGAGAGCGGAAGCAATACCTGAATCCATAAAGATCTGAATTAGGGTTTGGGATCTTCTAATCTTGAGGGTTTCTCTATAGCCGAATTTCTCTCAAGATGGGGGTGAAGAGAATTAGAGAACGTAACCCTAGATTAGGGACCATAACCTCATATATATAGGTGTTGTACTTTTACAATTTGGCCCCTCATCAAATTGTAATTACAACCTGGTGTAGGCAGTAAAAATTGCCTTAATCCTTACACAGCAACTCGGAATGAGCAAAAGAGCTTAAGGGTCCATCCGAGTGAAGTCAGGCCCGCCTAAAGGTTAAGTTCACCTGAATGCTTGACTTTACAAAATAGACAAAAGTGTCGATATCTCCCAAACCGGAAGGAATTTGGCAAAATGATCGAGCAAACCGAACCCTTCGGTCGGTTTGGTTAGTTCGCCTCGCCGAGATGGTCGATTTCCATATATAATTCGGCCCAATTCCGACGCACGGTTTGAAAGTTACGACTGTTCTTCGTAGCGACGAGGCTCGCCAAGCGCCGAGGCTCGACATTCGACGAGGCTCGCCAAGCGCCGAGGCTCGACATTCGACGAGGCTCGCCAAGCGCCGAGGCTCGACATTCGACGAGGCTCGCCAAGCGCCGAGGCTCGACATTCGATGAGGCTCGCCAAGCCGAGGCTCGACATTCAAATGAGGCTCGCCAAGCAGCGAGGCTCGACATTCAAATGAGGCTCGCCAAGCGCCGAGGCTCGACATTCGACGAGGCTCGCCAAGCGCCGAGGCTCGACATTCAACCGAGGTTCGCCACGCCAGCGAACCTCGACATTCAACCGAGGTTCGCCACGCCAGCGAACCTCGACATTCAACCGAGGTTCGCCACGCCAGCGAACCTCGACATTCAACCGAGGTTCGCCACGCCAGCGAACCTCGACATTCAACCGAGGTTCGCCACGCCAGCGAACCTCGACACTCAACCGGCTAGACCGGCAAGCTTCGAACAAGACTTGCTCAAGAGGCGAGGCTCGACATTCAAATGAGGCTCGCCAAGCGCCGAGGCTCGACATTCGACGAGGCTCGCCAAGCGCCGAGGCTCGACATTCGACGAGGCTCGCCCGCGGCATCGGTGGTCTGACGAGGTTCGCCGTTACGCAGCCGGCCGCCATCAGAAGCAACCGACAATTATCGCAACGGGCGCCAAGGCGGATCAGAAGCGACCTCACGATCACCGCAATGGGCGCCGCCATCGTAGCAAACACGAGGCCATTGTCAGAACACAGACCTGGCGTTTGACTGGCTCTGGCACGATGGGAGGGGTCATTAACCCTCATATGAGAGTGACAATAGGGGTCAGTTACACCCCTTAAGCCCACATAAATAGCTGAAAGCCCAACGAAGAAAGGGCTGGCTGGCTGAAACAAAAAAGTTAGAGAACTCTTGGAAAATCAAGCACCTGCGCAGGGGAGAGATCAAGAACCTCTTCAACAACCTCTAGATCATCCGCAGCTTCGGTCTGATCGTCAACGGGAAGCAACCTCGACTCGAGCATCGAGTGAAGCATCCTCTCGCCACCAAGAACCCATACAAAAGAGAAGTCAAATCAATCTTCTCTTCCTCTGTAATCGGGAAAATTTGATTGTAACAATTTCATCCAATCAATAAACATTTTTTCGACCCTACACCTGGTATCTGCACATTTAGCCCATAATTTATTTAAATACCCATTAACCTAAATTGATTGATCACTTTAGTGGGTTAGCCTTAAGTATAGCACTACACATTAATGTAACATATGTGCCCACAATTAGATTTAATTAGATTTAAATCTAACAATTTCTTTTTCAAATGTGTAATCTAAATAGATACGTGTAAAAGAAAGTTGAGAAATTAAACATAGAAAGTAAAAGCAGGATTCATATCTTTATGATATAATCTTCAATACTATTTGGCTGTAAGACTGAGAAAAAAAATGATAAAAGTCATCGTCGACCAATGCTTTTAAAATAGAGTAGTGATAAGTGTACTACTATTGTGATACTACTTTGACACTGCAAAAAATAAAAGAGTGGGGTCATGTTGAGTCACAATTTTAAGAGTAATACACTCGTCATTTTATTTCTTGTAGTGCCAAAGTTGTATCACAAGAGTAATACACTTATCATTTTTCTTTAAAATAATATGCCCATTCAAGAATAGCTAAGGGACGGCCCAGTAGGTCACATGACAAAGCTGTGTCGCTCCTTCGTGGGGGGGTCTGGGTTCAATTCCCGTCTGCGCCAAAAGCGCCATAAAAAAAAAGAATAGCTATTTAAGGCATTGTTTGGCTTCCAATGTGTTTTTCTTGTTGTGTTTTTTTAGAAAAATATATTGGTGTTGTGTTTTTTCTCCTAAAGTGTTTTGAAAACAGTTTTTTTCTCCTAAAGTGTTTTGAAAACACCATTGTGGTTTTTAAAAAAGTGTTTTTCAAATATCATCAAACACTAGTTCCAATCCCTATCAACACCGATATCCTTCCCGCCGCCACCATCACCACTGCCACCATTACCGACGAAACCACATGGCATTGGTGACCGGTGCCGGCGACTTAAAGGTATATTAAAACTCTCTCATTTATTTCATCATTTTTTACCTTCAACAATCAGCCGTCAAGGTTGATTTGTAGACAGAGAACGACCAAGAACATTTCATATGAATCAAATTCCCAAAAAAAAAAAGCCAAGAACGGCCAAGAACATTTCCCCCCAAGCAATCCACAAATAAAACAATCTCTAAGCAGAAAAAATTCAATAATTTCTCAGCTTAATTTTTGTGTAAATTTACGTTTTGAGATCAATAAACCCTAGAGCAGCCTCATCTTAGATTACATAACAAATAACTCAAAATTCTTCCAAAATTTCTCAGATCAATCAATAAAAGTTGATCTCAAAATATTGACAATAAAATTGATCAAATGTTGGAGGAATCAAAGATAAAACAAAATAATAGGAGAATAGGAGTAAGGAGAAGAGGAGAAAGAGTATACCTTTTGATAGAGATTTAACAGAAAAGGAGGACGGCGGTGGGTGACCGTGGGACTTGGGGAGACGGCAATGACGATGGGACTTGGGGAGACGGCAATGACGATGGGACTTGGGGAGACGGCAATGACGATGGGACTTGGGGAGACGGCAATGACGATGGGACTTGGGGAGACGGCAATGACGATGGGACTTGGGGAGACGGCAATGACGATGGGACTTGGGGAGACGGCAATGACGATGGGACTTGGGGAGACGGCAATGACGATGGGACTTGGGGAGACGGCAATGACGATGGGACTTGGGGAGACGGCAATGACGATGGGACTTGGGGAGACGGCAATGACGATGGGACTTGGGGAGACGGCAATGACGATGGGACTTGGGGAGACGGCAATGACGATGGGACTTGGGGAGACGGCAATGACGATGGGACTTGGGGAGACGGCAATGACGATGGGACTTGGGGAGACGGCAATGACGATGGGACTTGGGGAGACGGCAATGACGATGGGACTTGGGGAGACGGCAATGACGATGGGACTTGGGGAGACGGCAATGACGATGGGACTTGGGGAGACGGCAATGACGATGGGACTTGGGGAGACGGCAATGACGATGGGACTTGGGGAGACGGCAATGACGATGGGACTTGGGGAGACGGCAATGACGATGGGACTTGGGGAGACGGCAATGACGATGGGACTTGGGGAGACGGCAATGACGATGGGACTTGGGGAGACGGCAATGACGATGGGACTTGGGGAGACGGCAATGACGATGGGACTTGGGGAGACGGCAATGACGATGGGACTTGGGGAGACGGCAATGACGATGGGACTTGGGGAGACGGCAATGACGATGGGACTTGGGGAGACGGCAATGACGATGGGACTTGGGGAGACGGCAATGACGATGGGACTTGGGGAGACGGCAATGACGATGGGACTTGGGGAGACGGCAATGACGATGGGACTTGGGGAGACGGCAATGACGATGGGACTTGGGGAGACGGCAATGACGATGGGACTTGGGGAGACGGCAATGACGATGGGACTTGGGGAGACGGCAATGACGATGGGACTTGGGGAGACGGCAATGACGATGGGACTTGGGGAGACGGCAATGACGATGGGACTTGGGGAGACGGCAATGACGATGGGACTTGGGGAGACGGCAATGACGATGGGACTTGGGGAGACGGCAATGACGATGGGACTTGGGGAGACGGCAATGACGATGGGACTTGGGGAGACGGCAATGACGATGGGACTTGGGGAGACGGCAATGACGATGGGACTTGGGGAGACGGCAATGACGATGGGACTTGGGGAGACGGCAATGACGATGGGACTTGGGGAGACGGCAATGACGATGGGACTTGGGGAGACGGCAATGACGATGGGACTTGGGGAGACGGCAATGACGATGGGACTTGGGGAGACGGCAATGACGATGGGACTTGGGGAGACGGCAATGACGATGGGACTTGGGGAGACGGCAATGACGATGGGACTTGGGGAGACGGCAATGACGATGGGACTTGGGGAGACGGCAATGACGATGGGACTTGGGGAGACGGCAATGACGATGGGACTTGGGGAGACGGCAATGACGATGGGACTTGGGGAGACGGCAATGACGATGGGACTTGGGGAGACGGCAATGACGATGGGACTTGGGGAGACGGCAATGACGATGGGACTTGGGGAGACGGCAATGACGATGGGACTTGGGGAGACGGCAATGACGATGGGACTTGGGGAGACGGCAATGACGATGGGACTTGGGGAGACGGCAATGACGATGGGACTTGGGGAGACGGCAATGACGATGGGACTTGGGGAGACGGCAATGACGATGGGACTTGGGGAGACGGCAATGACGATGGGACTTGGGGAGACGGCAATGACGATGGGACTTGGGGAGACGGCAATGACGATGGGACTTGGGGAGACGGCAATGACGATGGGACTTGGGGAGACGGCAATGACGATGGGACTTGGGGAGACGGCAATGACGATGGGACTTGGGGAGACGGCAATGACGATGGGACTTGGGGAGACGGCAATGACGATGGGACTTGGGGAGACGGCAATGACGATGGGACTTGGGGAGACGGCAATGACGATGGGACTTGGGGAGACGGCAATGACGATGGGACTTGGGGAGACGGCAATGACGATGGGACTTGGGGAGACGGCAATGACGATGGGACTTGGGGAGACGGCAATGACGATGGGACTTGGGGAGACGGCAATGACGATGGGACTTGGGGAGACGGCAATGACGATGGGACTTGGGGAGACGGCAATGACGATGGGACTTGGGGAGACGGCAATGACGATGGGACTTGGGGAGACGGCAATGACGATGGGACTTGGGGAGACGGCAATGACGATGGGACTTGGGGAGACGGCAATGACGATGGGACTTGGAGAAAACTGCGACGACGATGGGACTTGGGGGAGACGGCGACGGGACTTTGTGGTCGCGAGGCGAGGCGGCGATCTGGAGATGGTAAGGAGAAGGTCTGGAGTTGGGGGTTGATGTTTTGGGGGAAACAAAAACCCTAGGCTTAAAACAACTTTTTGTTGTTTTGAGAAAAGCGTTGAAATGCTGGGTTGGTTGAGTATTAGGATAGAAAAACAGATTAGTTCCCAAACGCGTTCTGTTTTTTTTAGCAGAAACAAAACAGAAACGCCACAAACACCCTGGTTACCAAACGTAGCCTAAACATTGAGGCCCTGTTTGGCAACAGGCTGATGGAAGGGTTAAGAGGACTTAACCCCCCTAATCTCCCAAGCAACTAAAAAAGCCCAAGGCCTAATTAAACCTCACGCGAGGTTTAAGTGAAAATTAGCACGTTGTTTGACGGGCTAACTATTAGGCATGAAGAATTACATTAGTACCTTTTGAGTTCCATTTGCACTCATTATTTATGATTATATTCATCTTAAAATGAAATAGAATGCATGTAGCAAGTTATGTCGATTTCATCTTCGTTAAAATTTTCAAACATAGTAAAATTCATGAGATGTTTAGTATCATAACATGTACTTAAATCTGAATCAACATAAGTTACCATCTTCTGAGCTTTTAATTTATTTCATTATTTTTATGATAAATTAATTAAATAATACATGGCATTTTTACGGGCTAAATATCATAAAAACTCCCTAACTTAGGACGATTATCAGATAATCTCCTATAATTTTCTAAATATTAGAAAGCCCTCCCTTAAGTTTAGGGGTTGTCAGGAAACCCCATTCAACCTTAAGATTTTATCAAAACAACCCAAATAGTATTAACTACAATTTTTCACATGGGTGTGAAATTACGCGTGATAATATTTTTTTCTAGTGAAAATTATGGTTCACGCTTTATTTTTGGTTGTTGGTGGTAGTTCGGGGGATAAAATGATGGAGTTAAAGGGGGCTTTCTGATAACCTCTAAACTTAAGAGGTATTTTCTAATGGTTTAAAATTTATATGAAGTTATATGATAATGGTCCAGAGTTATTAGTGATTTTCTGATACTTAGCCTTTTTTTTGTAATTTGAATGTTTGCAAATTTATTTTTGTTAAGGTTAATTTCGTAATTTTTTAAAAGTAGGAGGATCAAACTCTTTAATTCTTCTTTGATTACTAAACACAACTAAGTTAATCCTTAATCTTAAACATCCAATACAAACTGAATTTAATTATTTTAACACTTTATGACAGGTTAATCAAGCTAACCCTTCTCATTAATCCTCCTCTCTTAAACCCTTGCTAAATGACATCTGAAATTAGATTTTTACATGATCAATTTACATACAACAAGGTTCGTGAATCGCTACATGTCAAAATAAATGTAGGAGCCGAAGGGAAAAAAGTCGAACTCCCCTAAAGCGGAAAAAAAAGTCGGACTTTCCTCTAAAATCCACTTTAGGTTCAAAGTATGTTTGTGAAGTGAATTATTTTAACTTATAAGTGTGTTTTTCCTTATAAAAGTCGAAAACCATGTTTGGTAAATGTTAGTTATTTACTTATATAATCCTTATAAACAGGGAAAAGTAAATTGGTATGTTTTAACTTAACTTTTGACACTTATAAAAGATTTAGTTATCGATGTTAAAAATCTACTTTGCCATCCAACAAAAATAAGAAAAAAATTAGTAATAAATAATTTATATAATAATTCAACCAAAAAAAGTATTAGGTAAACATAATCAGATATTCCGTTCAGCTTCTTAAAAAAAAAAAAAAAATCTAAATAGCAAGAATCCCTGTACGGTATCCATATGAATCATATCATGTAAGAAAGCCATTAAAAATTTCACTCTATTATTAAAAAAAAATTCAAATAATCCATTCCTTTTCCGTTCCGTTCCGTCGCAAGCGGTGCGGGCTGTTATTCTCCACTTTGAAAAATATATTTCCTTCAACCCAAAGTAAACAGAGACGGCCCCCAAATCTTCACCCGCTCTCCTCCTAAAGAACCGCGGAGACGGCCGCTCCCTTTTCGAACCATTTACTCCTTGTCTCTCTCACTTCAGACGCGTGAGATCGACCCCCTTAAATCTCTCTCTAAAACTTTTCTAACCCCCACTCTTTCTCTCTCCTCCGATTTCCTCTCTCTTCAACCGCCGCCGGATCTCTCTCATCCGATCTAGGGTTTCTGCTCCCCGATCCGGATCTGCGAAGCCCTAGATCGAATCTTCAACTCGAACTGCGCCAGATCTGAATCTAGACCTTTTGATCTCTTCGATCATGGAGGCAATGGACGAATTGGTCAAGCTCTCTGAGTCTATGATGCAGGCTGCTGCTCTTCTTGCTGATGAGGATGTCGATGAGTCGTCGCCGGCGTCGTCGAGGCGGAGCTCTACGTTCATGAACGTTGTGGCTCTCGGCAACGTCGTGAGTGATTCTTGCGGTGGTTGTTTTGATCTCAGACTGATTGATCTGATTAGATTCGTTAATGAGTTATTGATGTTGTAGGGTGCTGGGAAATCTGCGGTCTTGAATAGTTTGATCGGCCATCCAGTATTGGTATGAAGGAAAAAGTTTGCTATTTTGTGATAATTTGGGAACTTTTGAGTAATTTTGATTGCTTTGGTGTGCAGCCGACAGGGGAGAATGGAGCGACGCGGGCGCCTATCAGTATTGATTTGCACAGAGATGGATCTTTGAACAGTAAATCTATCATTTTGCAGATCGACAACAAATCTCAGCAGGTTTCTGCAAGTGAGGAGAAGATCTTTTGCTGCCATGATGACTTTTGTTTACCAATTTTTTAGCTGCTGCGTTCTTATACTTGATTTGGTTATGATGCAGGCGCCCTTAGGCACTCACTTCAAGATAGGCTAAGTAGGGGCGCTGGAGGGAAAGGCCGTGCTGATGAGATCTATTTGAAACTTCGTACCAGTACAGGTTTGTTTACTTGTCCAATTCTCCGTTTCTGTGATTACAGTGGATCTATAAGCGTAAAAGTTTACAGAGAATTCACTAGATTGCAAATTTAAAAAATGTAACATTAGGTGATGTACGCAATCTTCTCACTAGGATATGTACTTGGGCTTGTGGGTAATGTGATTTTCCCAGACTTTCCTTAGTTTTGTTCTTTCGCCGTTGGTGTTCTTCCCGATCTCTACGCATTTCACCGCTCCACCAGAAATTCCCTCTGCCCCTACCGTACTCCAGATTGGTAGTTTCCATGTTATTGTACTTTCAGGTGATATATATAACAAATTTCGATTAGAAAAAACCTGACTTATTAAGGGGATAATTATATGGTCAAGTAGTTATCCTTACGAAGGAAGAAGCTCTCTCTGAAGATGTATATGACAAGAATGAGGATTGAAAGTGGTTACATGGTTGAAGGGACTGGTGAAAATGGATGCATTTATAAATATTGAGACTTGAGGGTGACCCTGATATAGTGGCGGAGCTAGGAATTTTTTTTAAGAGGGGTGTGGGGGTGGGGGGGTGGGGAGGTTCCTGACAAATAATTAAACACAATAAATCATAAATTTCATATGTCCAAAAAAAAGTAAACACGATAACATAATTATGGTCGAGAGTAACCCTCACTTAACGGGGGTAGAAGGTACTCAATAACTTTTAAGAAATCCTTCCATAATTGAGTCACCATTATCCCGATGGTAGGAGGTTACTTGATTTCTTTAAGAAACTGTTTCATGACTGAAAAAGATAAATATATGGATATTACAATTTGTGATCACAAATTATCATTTCAAATATAATACATATATATTATTGTTTTATATGAAATTTTATCCTCTGTCCTCATATTCTTTTGGTGCAAACTCTTGATGATTAGAATGATGATTTTATTGGACTTTGTTTATGAATTAGAGGGTTATAAATTTGTTGATATGGACATTGATACTTTAGTTTTATTAGGAATTGAATGGTTATGATTGCCTAGAATTGAATTCCTAAACAAATCAAACCCTAAATTCCTAAAACCTAAAACAATCAAAAGAGGAAAAAGTTAGAATTCTGAAAACCTAAAATCCTAAACAAGTCAATAGAATTATTAATTATTGAAGGCAAATACTTAGAAAATTAAACAAATCATAAGAGGGAAAAAGTTAATAGTTAAAATACTAAATAATTCAAACCCTAAAATCTAAACAAGTCAACAGAATATAAGACAAATTAGAAAACTAACTGCAATCAAGATGGTGTTAAGAGGAATGGTGGATGAATGCCCAACGCCGGCCACGGCCTGAGGAGGGTGGATGTGTGTGGAGGAGCACGAATGAGACTGGAGATGGAGGGGAAAAAAAAACCAAGAAAGAAGTGGATTGTTTTTAGTTGAGGATTTTACACTTCAGCCCTCATAGTTTACAAAATTTCAATTTATCATTACCTCTTGTTATGTTTTTAATATCCAAGGAGGGGCCAGGGCCTTGTTGAGCCCTATGTGGCTTCGCCGTTGCCCTAATAGAAGTTTAAATGGTAAAGAGATAAGTAACCAATAATTAGTGTCAATCTCCCTTTTTTAGGATTTACATCTAGTTAAACCAGTTAGGATGTGCGATTTGGTGACAACAATTAATAACAAGGTGTTGAAGACCACACTTATAGCATGAATTGGTAGAATTGGAAATTTCATCCATAAATTTTCACAATGTTTTGCAATGGAGCAACAATTCTTCCGTTACTTACAATTTGGTTTACTTAGCATGTGATGGTACAAAAAAGTAATTTCCAATAGAATATTAAGGAGAGAGACAATAGTGAAGTTTTACAGAGGCATATGATGTTTCCATGACATCCCTGGTATAGGTTAGATATGTAACTTTCCAATTGCCAAGGGAATTCAAGATGACTCAATTTGGCCATATTAATACGTGCTTCATGGTTCTTCTTATGGTTAATACTTTTAGGAGATAGCTTTGTATCTTATATGCGAATGACATTGTGTTATTCGTTAGAAAAATATCGAAGTTGTTGTTATGCTAACCCTGTTTGCAATTTAACTTTGATTAAGAACATTTTGGGCATTTATTACAAACTTTATTCATCCTATAAAGTTGTGTTTGAGATGTGCTCACATGTATCAACAAAACATAATATCTATTAGAAATAGATTTTGATTTAAGCCTATATGAGATTAAGGTCTAATGATTCTAGACGAAATAAATTTACTTTCATTGAGATATTGATAAGTTAATTTCGATATAGTTTAGTTTTTGTTTAAATTAAAATAAATAATATATATTTTAGTGTTGTAATAGAAGTAATGGAGAAATTTAAATGGTAAATAAGCATGCTACAAAATGAATTTCTGTAGATGTGAAATTTATAGTAGGATAGTTAGAGTAAAATATCAATCAAAATGAAATATAAAGGAATTGCCCACCATTAGGTTCGAACGCACGACTACAAGAATAAAAGACTTAGGCTTTTCTAATCGAGCTACAATATTCACGAGCATTTGATGAATAGCTAAATAATAAAATTCAAATTTGTATACCATTTTTGGTATCCAAATAGAATTCGAATATGAATTCAGATGCTACAGTTCTAACCGATTTTGAAATTGAGTCGCGAACTATTTGATTCGGTTTGTTTGTACCTTATGTGCCAATCCCTCTTCTCATCAGAGTGAAAAATGCAGAAAATGGAAAATCTCTTTTCAGCCACCTCTCCTTTAAACTTCAACATTTCCATTATTTGATATTTACATCTTTCCCAAGGAAAAGTAATACATATGAGGAATCTAGTTAATTCTTTCTTTTATATATATATTAGCCATGACTAGGGTGGAACCGAATCGAATTGAATAGTCAATAATATACTACTTGAATTCGAGTAGTATTCCAGTATTCAAATTTGTCTTCGGATTCGAATACGAAAACTGTATTTGAATTCACTTTGTTTTACTCTCTAGATAAATTTTCTTGGGTTCGAACCCCACGGTGGGTGTTTTTTCATTTTTCATTTTAATTTTTTATTTTATTGCAACTATCATACTATGAACTCTCCGCATCTACACAAATCTATTTTTTGGCACGCTTAGTTCAGCAGTTACACCTTCTGACTTTTATTCTCAACTAAAATCTATCTATGCCATGTATTTAATTTAAATAATCACTAATCTGTATCTAAATAAACTTATGAATATCTCAATCAAAATTAAATTTAATCTCAGCTTAAGTTAGTGTACCTTAATCTCATAGCCTTAAATCAAAATCTGTTTGTTGATATCTGTGGGCATGATGCACATTTCAAACACACCTTTTACGAATAGAGTTGTTCATAAATTCAATTTATAGGGCTAAAATATAACAGAAAAAGTATTTAATAATCGAACAAATTAGATATACTGCTGGTTAAATTCTGTTTTTGTTTGTGAACCGAATACTAAGTTTTTGTTTTTACCTTTAAATGAACTATTTGATTGAATATAACTGAATACTTTGACGAATAGTTGACGAACTATTTATTAATTATTTGGTACGATCCAACCCCTAGTCATGACTAGCCGAATGAATAAATTTTTTGGCCCTAATAACATGCATGGCCCAAATTGGATTTTGAGAGGTTTAGGGTATAAATTCATGCATTATAGAGGGATTGCATAGTTCACCTTGCTTTTTCACTCACAACATTACATACTTGGTCTAATTTCAGAACCCCTTTGCAGCTAGCAAATTAATAGAAACTTAGTTGATTACAAGTCTTAAGGAATTAAATTATACTTCACTTGTTTTTAACTTATCCATTTTATGGACTTATGGTTACATGTATGTCCAATTTAATGTTCAGATATATACTCTTACAATACTAAATTACTAATATTGTTGATGCCACACATTAATTAATTGTAAGTACCTCAAACAGGCTGGTAGAGCAGAAACGAGTCGAGCTTTCGGGAGGACCAATGTGTGTGTCTGGTACACACACCCGGCCCATTTATTTAACAAGTTAAGGATCTTCTCGACCAACTTAATGAATACGTTACCACATGTCCAACCAGTCTAACCCAATTACCAGATCAAATCAAATCTAAAAGATTAATTTGAAGTGAGCCATTGTAGTGAATAACCTATGACCACTTTTAAATGTTTGCACGCTCAATTTTAACTTTTCAATCTAATTTGTAATGCCTAAACAGAAATCTCTCAAATTATTACCATTGTAAACAGTTGGAAAAGCTTGTTGTGGTGTCTGTCATTTTATTGTGGCGTAAATGCAAAGGATCTGTTAGGCTTAACCAAAGTATTTGGGATGAGTTGATGATTATGGTTACTATATTAGTGGTTACATACATGTTCGTAGATTCTTCCTAATTTATATAAACCCTTTATTATTGCTATAACATGGTTCACTAATGCCTGATATTTACATAAGTGAGCTTAATGCATTTTCATGATTATATAGGGACCTTAGTCATTGTGCTTGAAGTCTTCATGTTGCAAAACTTATTCTCTGGCTGTTCATGTAGTGTGTGGTTTATTTATCAATGTTACTGTATTGCAACACATTTACTTGCCAACTGCTTGCTCTTTCAAATCATATTTGTGCTGTCTAATATCCTTTTATTTTCTCCAGCTCCTCCATTGAAGTTGATTGATCTACCAGGTTTAGATCAGAGAGCTATGGATGAGTCAACAGTGAGTTGCTACTAGTTTTCTTTTTCATTTAAATGTTCGATGTATGCTAATAATTTTTTTTCTTCTAAAATACAGCTGCAATATGCTTGATAGCTGATCTTTAATAGGAATCGTTGAAATATAGAACTATCTGTGAATACATGAGGCTTTGGGTTTACAGTGCTTTTCCTTTGAGTGCTTCTTTCTGATGTAGTAGTTTTATTCCAATTATACTTCACTGAGATGTAATACCTGTTCCTGGCTTTGATTGCTTGCATAGGAGATGGGTGCTAATTTCTGTTCGTTTTTTGGGTTAAAATAATGATGGTCCTTATTATACTCAGGTTAGTGACTACGCTGCACATAATGATGCGATATTGCTGATCATAGTACCAGCTGCCCAGGCACCAGAAATTTCTTCTTCTCGAGCTCTCAGACTGGCGAAGGAATTCGATGCCGATGGTCTGTATTACCTCCTATACATTCTTTTGTAATATTCTGTGCAAACTTTCTGAAACAACTTTTGTGCATGGTTTGGATGTCTGGTAATTATTTTTACAGTTGGTATTGTTAGGCTTCCAACCATCTCTCTTGGTGTTATTTATAGCTTTATGTATATTATGGCTTTCAGATCTTGATTTGGCTTCTTATTCATTTTATATAGGGACGAGAACAATTGGTGTTATTAGCAAAATTGATCAAGCAGCTGGAGACCAGAAAATTCTTGCGGCTGTTCAGGCTCTTCTTTTGAATCAAGGGCCAACAAAAGCTTCAGATATTCCATGGGTGGCTCTGATCGGTCAATCTGTTTCCATTGCTTCAGCACAAGCTGGATCTGTTGGTGAAAATTCACTGGAAACTGCTTGGAGAGCTGAGAGTGAGAGTCTCAGATCTATACTGACCGGAGCTCCACAGAGCAAGCTTGGAAGAGTGGCTTTGGTAGATACCCTTGCCAAACAAATACGTAAACGAATGAAAGTCAGGCTTCCAAATCTTCTGTCTGGGTAAACTACTATGAGCTTTCTATTGGCATAATTTTCTAACAGTTTTGTGTTCTTTACTATTGAAGTATTATTAGCAGTTGGTGTTGTGCTGTGGATCCCAAGTCCAATGACCAGATACATTTAATGACATTTTATCTATCAATTTTTGATATGATTTTCACATGTCTTATGGAGATGAATGAGTGCATTAGTCTAGGGAAGCGCTGACCATCGCTGAATGAGTCAATAACACTGGTAGACCAAAACAAGAAGAGGTTTAGACAATAATAAAAAGGATACCATGGCTGCTAAAAGGATATTGCAGTTGCTAATTTAGTAGATGAGATGACTTCTCAGAGAGATGAATAGAGGAAAAGAATATGCACCCTAGAAAATTGTGATAAAACTTTATTGTTGCATAATAAACGTTTATGCTAACTTCTGTTCTGGGGGTTATTGGTTGAGACAAATTGGGGCTAAAGTGGTAAAATTGTTCTAATGGGATAATTTTATCCCTTTGGGATATTTTGAGTGGGATAAAGTGGGATAATGAGATAATTTGAAGTTTTGATTTGACAATTCATGTAGGATAATTGATGATGTGGCACCTTATTAAAATATAATATTATTTATCAATTAAGTCTAAATTACTTTATCCAATTAGTTTAGTATATTATTTAATATGTTATTATAATATAATATATTATTTTACTTTGTACTAAAATATAATATGTTATATTATAATTACTAATTAATTATAACTATGTTTAATGTTATCAATTAATATTTTATATTATATTATAATAATATGATATATTATATAATAATTGATATAATATACTAACAATATATTTAATATAATATTTCAATAATGTAATATTTAATTTCATATAAATATAAATATTATAATATTTTATTTTATTCAATATAACATTATTAAAAATATTATATTATTTTTATTATATAATATTATATTTTATGATAATTACTATAATTTATTTTTCCAATAGATTTAATATATCATTTAGTATGTTATTATAATATAATACATTATTTTACTTTATACAAAAATATAATATAATTAATATTATTAATTAATTATTATATTATATTATAATAGTATGCCATATTATATAATAATTGATAGAATATATGAAATATGTAATATAATATTTCAATAATATAATACTTAATTTAATATATTAGAATATAGTATCATTGGTTATAATTTACTACATAAAATATCATAATATTTTCTTTTATTTAGTATAATATTATTTAAAATACTATATTATAATTAAATATAATATAATATTATATGATAATTACTATAATATATACAGAATATCTAAAACGTATTATATTATAGTACAATAATATATTTTATCATATCAATATAATACATGAATATAATATAATATAATCATATGAGATGATTTATATTATATTATATAA
Source organism: Asparagus setaceus (assembly GCA_012295165.1). Taxonomy (NCBI): domain Eukaryota; kingdom Viridiplantae; phylum Streptophyta; class Magnoliopsida; order Asparagales; family Asparagaceae; genus Asparagus; species Asparagus setaceus. The sequence continues at coordinate 74,295,072 of CM022705.1, read as the reverse complement.
TTAAATATAATATACTAACATATTCAATAATTTTAATATTATGCTATATTATATTATAATATATTATTATGTTGGTTTAATATAATACAATATAATATTATATTAACTACAACTAATATAATATAATATAATATATTATAATATATATTATTACATTATTATATAATATTATAATAATATAATATAACATTCTAATAAATATATTGTACTATTTTATTATGATATAATATACTATGTGATATTGCATAATAATATATAATAAAGATAATAGAATAAATTATACATAAAATTAAATTATAATAATATTTTATTCTATTACATGATAATATAATATAATATAATATATTGAATAAATTATTATTTTATGATTTATATATCATGGTATATATTTATAATATAATTAGCATGTATTAATTAAGTAATATAAAAATATTTCAAAATTATCCCAATTGCCTTCAACGTGGAACATAATTGTTCCAATATGGAGGATGGAGTAAATTTTACTATTGGGGCAAAAATTTGTATATGAGTGGGATAATTTTATCCCAAGTGGTGAAATTATCCCACTAGTATTCCAACAAACCAATAACATCAAAAGGTACTATCCTTGTTCCATTATCCCAATGAATAACACTATAAAGTAGAATCCCCAAAATTATCCCATTATCCCCCCAAATGTCCCAATGAATAACCCCCCCTAACAGAATATTTCATTTCCCTTTTTTTTTCTCTCTTTTCTAATGACACCTTTATCCTCTCGAATCTTTTCAGGTTGCAGGGTAAGTCTCAGATTGTAGGAGATGAATTGGTAAGACTTGGTGAACAAATGGTACACAGTTCAGAAGGAACTAGGGCTATTGCTTTGGAACTCTGCAGAGAATTTGAGGACAAGTTCCTTCAGCATATTGCTACTGGTGAGGTCAGTGGTTTCTTCTGCTGCCCCCAATTCTATTCATGTCTGTGGTGTGCACTTGGCAACTCATATTCATTTCAAGCTGGTTTTAAGAAAATTTATTTGTATTGCATGCTTGTATGTTTTTTATTTTCTTCATAATGAAAGTATATATATTTGCAAACTGCTTTTGACATGGAACTATTCCCTCAGTATCATGTTAGTCCAACTTAAAAATTAGCAACTAGCATTTTCAAAGTTCCATTGGCATTTATTCAGTCTAGATGCTTATTATCATAGTTGCCTGATTTTTAGAGTAGCTGATTTCTGTTATATTTTTTGATTACCACCAAGAATACACCGTAATTCATTTGCAGGGCGGAGGATGGAAAGTTGTTGCTAGTTTTGAAGGAAATTTTCCAAACAGAATCAAACAGCTTCCACTTGACAGACATTTTGATATTAATAATGTGAAGAGGGTACGTTCTTACTGTTATTTATATTGCATGCTTGTAGTTTGTTCTCTCACCACTGGACTCTAATTACCCTCAATTATCTTATTCTATATTCAGATTGTACTTGAAGCTGATGGTTATCAACCATACTTGATATCTCCTGAAAAGGGTTTAAGATCTTTAATAAAAGGGGTATTAGAACTTGCAAAAGAACCTTCACGTCTTTGTGTAGATGAGGTAATTTCTTCATTCTCATATGATCAGTTTTGTTGGTTTCTTTAGATAAACATTTTTGTGGTTCTCATATGATCCTTGATAATCTTTGTAGATTTTGGTATAACTGATGGGACAAACTTCCAACTCTGGACTATTCATTTGTTTATTTTATGTGTATTGACTGTTCGAACAGGTGCACCGTGTTCTGCTTGATATAGTTTCTGCTGCTGCAAATGCTACACCTGCACTGGGGAGATACCCACCTTTCAAGCGTGAGGTAATTCTGCTGTAACGTGGTTAATATATTTAAGCGAGTAAACTATATGTTCATGTTGTCTGTCTCATGATTGATATCATGAAATACTTAATTAATTAGCAAAAATCTAATAGTTGAAGTCCTTGCAAGGTTGTTGCCATTGCATCTGCTGCTTTAGAAAATTTTAAAAACGAGGCAAAAAAGATGGTTGTTGCTTTAGTTGATATGGAGCGTGCTTTTGTTCCTCCTCAACATTTCATCCGCTTAGTTCAACGGAGGTTAGTTTGATTTAGCTTGCTGGACTCTTCTAACTTTACTAATGTTTGGCTGAAAGATTGTGGTACCCTTCTTATTTAAATTGCAGACTGTTTTTCAAAATCATTGTGTATTATGCACTATAGAATTACTAGATTCTCCCTTTCTGAAACTAAATATCATGCTTCTCAACTCAATTGGCATTGAAATTGTTACATACTAATAGTGGGGTTCTGATCTTATTCTGTTTCATTTTTTTCCTTCTCTTACTGGTACAACTGGTATTACCACCTAAACTAGTAACTTTGTTTATGTTGAGAACAACTTTTGAAACCATCAGCAATCATCTAGAGAGTGTAACTATATACTCATCAGGGAGATATTGCAATTATCTTTCATGACTCGGGAAGAACACTACACTTTTCAGATATCAGTGTTATGCCTGAAGAAATATATTATGATGTCTCCCAATCGTTGAACAATATTTTCATCTCCAATTCTAAATAAACAGCAGGACATGTAACCACCACTGAAATAGAAGCACTATGCATGGTACGTGATTTATTAGGGAAGGTCTTACTGGCAAGATCTGCTGCAGCATATCCATGTATTTATCTAAGATATATGCGGGACATTTCTCTGACCTAAATTGGCATATCCAACCCTGTGGCTTTGACAAGTGCGGCCATCGGTTTTGGACACTTCTAAATGTCTTACTTACTTCAAGTTATGTGTAACATATTGTATGTTGTGCTTATATTTGAGAAGCTAAATCATTTTACCATTTTTTTCCTTTCATATGTGTATGACATCAAACTACACAGATGTACAAGTTGTACAGGGGCAAAGCCAGGACATTGGTGCAATGGGAGCACAATTATTATTCATGAAGAATAAACCTTTTGTTTTTGACTTTACCTTGTTTTAATAGTTTGCTTTTACTTAATTTGAAGGGTGCACTTATATTCTGTGATATAACTGTATAGATGTTTGTTCCCATGCTGATTTGCAATAAGTTAATCCATGATCTTGATCTTTCCTAATTGCTCTTCTATTCTTGCCTGAGAAGGCTTTATAAATTTTACCCGACTAAAGAGAGTGACTACTGTTGCCATTACATAAATATACTATATGTTGACTTTTGTGAGGTCAGTGGAGGGAATGTGCCCTCGTAGTCCCCTACTTCCCTCCATCCTCAGATATATATCTACGCAGAGTAGGCACACATACATTTAACTTGCCCTCAAGCCTATTTTTTGAAGATCATGATTTACACTGGTTTTCCATTTCAGAGCATGAGGCTCATGTTCATGTGTATAACTATAGGTACTTGTGACAGCTGATATGACAGATTTGAGGAATATTGATATCTCCCCTTAAATTGCACTGGTTTTCAATCTCAAAACTTGTAGGCAGCTAACTGGTAGAAGCAATGTTAAGACATTTTATTTGGGCATAAGTTTCCTCATATATGAGACAGCTATAGGACAATGATATAACTTAATTGGACTTTCTTCCACCAGCAATAAGTACCGCAAGTATCATCAAATTCTGGCCTCCAAATTGATGCTTGATCCACAAACAGTTACAACTATATAATCATTCTTTGTTTAATCTTGCTTACCAGGATGGAGAGACAGCGGCGTGAGGATGAGCTGAAGAATCGATCCTCAAAGAAAGCACATGAGGCAGAGCAAGCGATGTTGAATAGAGTTAGTTCTTTTGTTCTTTTTCATCTGACACACACATGAGCACATACAAGAACACACATGCATACAAATCTTACAAACCTTTTTCTAGATACTTGAATATTTCCATCTTGACAATAACAAACAGCTAATTGCATACTTTGTTGGCTAATTGTTGACAAACTAAGGCGACGAGCCCTCAAACAGGATCACAGCAGGCAGGTGGAACCTTAAAGTCAATGAAAGAGAAGTCCAACCAAACTGATAAAGATTCAAAAGAGGGATCGACCTTACAGATTGCTGGTCCTAGTGGAGAAATAACAGCAGGTGCATTTACGCTTAACTTGTTGTTTTAACCTGGATATAAGGATGAACTATATCGTTTCAAATTAGAGGAATTATATTGCTTGAAGATTCTGCTTAACTTTCGGTTATCATGTTTGTGGATTCATATGTGCTCCCTTCTTTACATATAAGCTATATTTATTTCCTCAGCTCTTTTTATTTCAAAAAGTATCGAAGTAAGAAGTTGCTTAATGGGCTAGAGATGCTGTCTTCAAAGACCAAACGGCATTCTCTCATGTCTGGCTTGGACACAATTTTAATTGCTGATCTAACATGCTATGTTTAGTCGATCTCACATATGCCATACTATGAAGTATGAACACCTTGCTTATCAAAATGTGGGGTGAAGGGGAACTTGGAAAGAGATACGTGGTTGGTTTTGATGCCTTCATGGTTGATGCTCTGGTATTGTAATTATTGTCAGCAAAACAAAAACCTAAAGCAAATCTGGAAATGATAAAATATTAAGTGGGAAGCAAAAGATATAGAGATGGGATATATTGCGTTTTGTTTATCATTCATCAACATTTCTAAATCTCAGAGTGCAGTTAGATTTATTGACTTTTCTACCTCTGAAATTCATAATGGTGCTCTTCTTTTTTGCTTATATGGTGTAGGGTATTTGCTGAAAAAAAGTGCAAAGACAAATGGCTGGAGCAGGCGATGGTTTGTATTGACTGAGAAAAGTGGAAAAGTTAGTTACAATCTTTCCTTTTCTATTTGTCTTTTTGAGTTTATCTTTTTGTCTTGATATATTGAAACACACTCAAAATTATGTTTTCTTGACCCAGCTTGGATATACAAAGAAAGAAGAGGAAAGGCAATTCCGTGGTGTTATGATCTTGGAGGTGCTTTTCTTCTACCCTGCATCTCCAAACAGACTAAATTCATGATATCTTTTACTGCACAACAAACCCCTTCACAAACTGAAGTTTGCTGAATCTTGTTTAGAAATCCTGTTTATTTTTTGTTGAATATTATGATGCTGGAGCAAACAGAGGTGGCATGCATAATTTTCTACAAATATTGTTTTTCTTAAAAGGATGCCTTTGTAGTTTCCCATTAACTGGTGGGTTTTAACTCTAATATTATGGATCTGTGCTCTGGTGGTCATTACAGATCTGGTATGTGTATCATACATTAGATTGATTTTTCCGTTCCATAGCAGATGAATAATCTTACTTTAGTTTGAGGACTTAAGATAATTTCTGTCTCAGTAAGATGATAATTTTACCTTTTCACGGTTGAAGGTTGTTGTAGTAGTAAATAAAGAATGTTACTTGAGAACTCAAGGTATAGGTTGATAGAGTTAGGTGTTCTAGAAGATATGTAAATGGAACCATAATGTTCCCCACTTCTGCTCAAGGAAGTTTGCATTTAGGAATGGACAATTATAGAAACTCTGAACTTGCTCGATTGCAGCAGAGTATGTATTTCAAACATAAGTTGTGAATTGCGAGTTAAATAAATCCTGTTCCTGTACTATGGCAAACTGGTTTCCTGTGTAGTATGCAAGTATTTGTGAGATCATACACTCGTGAAGATTTGAACAACTCTAGCTTTGCAAAATGAAGAGTATAGTTTTCTTGTCATGGAAATGTTATTTTATCAATGATTAAACTATTCAAATTGTTGTTAATCTAATAAAATGTAGACTTCTAAGCTCACAAAATTATCAACCATCCTACTTTTAGCTGACACGATTCAATTTCTGTCATTTGTCATATGAAGAAGTACAGACTAGACGGAACTTCCAGTTTATCATACTAATTAACCATCCAAGATGTCTTACATTTCTGTATAAAAATGCATGGTAATAGGTTATATTGTGTATATTTACAGCTCCAACTATAGTGGTCACTGGTTATTCCTGATTTTGCTTCATGTGAATGAGCACAATTTATGTCTTTGAAAGAACAGCGAAATTAGGGTTGTGGGGCAAAATTGGGAAATCTAGGATTGAAGGCCAGTACAGGTGAGGAGGTTAAATTTATAAATTCTGGAGGCGTTGTAATATTATCTGTATCATTTATTTTGAGTAAATAATATTTATATTTCAAGGAAAATATATTACTTGTCTTCATTTTCTTATGCGTTCCAACTAAGTAAATTGCACAGGCCTTCTAATGTTAGATGCTTAAGTTATATTATACGGCAGATTTCTAGGCAGAACTTGCTAATTAAGTAGTTTTTAACATGTGCCTGTTCTTCAATCTTGTACTCATAATCCTTTTGTAATTCATATCTGATATCCTGTAGGACTGTAATATAGAAGAGGCAGTTGATGAGGAGCCTCCTAAAAGTTCCAAGGAATCAAAGAAAGCAAACGGACCAGATTCTGGAAAAGGTTCAAATCTTGTCTTCAAAATAACAAGCAAGGTTGCATACAAAACTGTTTTAAAGGGTAAGTTCCTCATTAACACGAGTAGCTTCATTCACATGCTTCTTGTACATATATATTTCTCTTGATATTCAGTAAGTAACAAAACCCATTGTTGATCCTGTAGCTCATAGTGCTGTTGTGTTGAAGGCTGAGAATATGGCTGACAAAGTTGAGTGGGTGAACAAAATAAGAAATTTAACCCAACCTTCTAAGGGAACTGTGAAGGGAACACCTGGTTCTGAAGCTACTCCCTCCATGAGGCAAAGCCACTCGGATGGTTCCCTAGTAAGTCTGTATCTAATGATAGTATGCGTTGCTACTGATAGCATTGGATGAATTTCTCTCTTATTAGAAAATAAAATAAATAAATAGACAGTGATCCTATAAAAGGGAAAATTTATTCAATCAAATTAGAAATCCCCACTCTGCCTATATTTTGCATTCAATATATTTTGAGAATATTGTGCTACTTGAAAGATATTGATTATATAATAGAAATTGATCTTGAAACTGCTCTATATCCATGTTTCCTTCTGAATGATTTATAACAATTATTTGTTCTGTGACACTTGATACTATTTTTTTATAAAATAGTCATTTGTAGATGATTTATTATGAGTACATTCTCAAAGAATAGTGGGCCAACCAAAAACTGGGAGAAAAGACTCTCTATTCTCAAAGAACATGTTACTAAAAAGTGCTATTCTTCCCACTATTATTTATCATTTGCTCCACATTATCACTACATTTTTTTTCATAACACAATCTAATTCTTCTACATAGACAATTATTCGAGACTAAATAGTCTGTTATATCCAAAATTTCTGACCAACTTATATCTTGCATCTGTGCCTATGTTATATATCCTTTTTTAAACAGAATGTTCTGAAATTTTAGGATACCATGGCCAGAAGGCCTGCTGATCCAGAAGAAGAACTTAGATGGATGTCCCAGGAAGTGCGTGGTTATGTGGAGGCTGTTTTAAACAGTCTTGCTGCAAATGTTCCAAAAGTAAAATGTTTTCCCTTAATTTCTCTAAAGTTAGTTCATACTTGTAGGTATATTTTATAAAGCTTTTTCCCGTATGACTGAGCAGGCTGTTGTGCTTTGCCAAGTGGAAAAAGCTAAGGAAGACATGTTGAATCAGTTGTACAGCTCTGTAAGGTTAGTCATGCCATAATTTTGGAAATCTTTTAGTAATGTATTCTATGCATAAAATCCAGAGTTGAATCATGATATGTTGATGTCTTGACTCTTGTCATTACTTATTATTATTATATGTCATGTTTATATTATCTGGTAGTCAGCTTGGTTGTATTTGATGCTAACTCATGGTATTGAAATGTTCAGACCTTGTGATGCATTCAGTAGATAGTTATAGATACATAATTAGAACAATTTTTTTATATCTTCTTTCACATCTACTGTTAGGGGTGTCATTATGATATAGTGTTCAGAGTTACTGGAACAAATACACCAGCCGTGGTTAAAATCTAATTAATAAATTTAGGTGACCTTCTATATAACTTTTACAGTAATCTTCTTCCATCTCTTGCTTTTGGACAAGCAAAAGTTACCTGATGCATGCACAATTGTATCCATTATTAATGAATTTAATTGCATCTTTGGTTCATGTTTTAGTGCTCAGAGCAACGTAAAGATTGAACAGTTGCTACAAGAGGATCAAAATGTCAAGGGTAGGCGAGAAAAGTTCCAAAGGCAGTCATCTCTTCTCTCGAAACTTACCCGTCAGTTAAGCATCCATGACAACCGGGCAGCATCTGCTAGTTGGTCTGATGGCAGTGCTGGAGCAGGTAAATTGTTTTCAATTTTCTGTTTTGAATAACTTGTTAGAATCATGCCTTGCCTTCCAAATGTTTAAAATGTGAAATTCCCTTTATAAGTGCCCTCTAGATGTAACAAGCATCCCCACAAGCCTTTGATACTGGCAACACAGGCTTAATTACACGTCTCCTCCAAATATGGCATGCATTCCTTCAGGCCTTTGAAATCTCTCGCAACGCATGCTTAGTTCCACAAATGTCCTCCAGCTATAACATTCATCCCTATAAGCCTCTTGAGTGCTACATATGGCTGGATAGGTTGTCTTTTTGTTTGGGTGGCTTCTGAGATTTTATGTTGGGCTAATTGCAGATAGACACCCTGTAGTAAAGGAGTGTTGAATTTAATACCCCTATAGTTTGATTGTTGCAGATAGACCCCAGAGTGATTTTTTGATTATTTTACCCTCAGAGAAAGAGAAGTGTTTTTCTGAGGAATAGACCCTCTGAGGGTAAAGGAGTCGAAATGAATTTCACCTTGGGGGTCAATCTGCAACAGTATAACTTTTTCTAAAAACGACGACATTATCCAAGGACACTACTCAGGGTCTATCTGCAAAACCCTTTTTATTATCCAAGGATAATTTCATCAGCTAATGCATTGTCAAAGCACATAAAACAAAACTTATAATCTTTTCTAGAAACGACACTACACGGGGTCTATCCACAAAACCCTTTTTTTTATCGAAGGAGAATTTCATCAGCTAATGCATTGTCAAAGCACATAAAAATAAAACTTAATTTTTTCTGAAAACAACTGCTACTCACACGCAACACAATTATTTTCGTAGAGAGTCCAAAGACACCCAGCAGAGCCTCATCATTGGGCGATGATTGGAGATCTGCATTTGACTCCGCAGCAAATGGACCATCGAGTCATTCCAACTCCATTGGTAGATCAAGCAGTGCCAATGGTCACAGCCGAAGGTATGAGGCCACACAAAACGGCGATATGGGCCCGAACTCTAGCAGCCGCCGCACTCCCAACCGACTTCCACCTGCGCCACCTGGCAGCGGCTCCTCCATGTACAGATTCTAGTCCAGCGGCAAACTTCAACTTCTCTTGAAGTTCATTACACATTCTTGTTAAGTTCAGGCCATTGCAGGAAATGGAAAGAAGGAAATTGAAAGCGTATGGGTGTATTCCTACATATAAATATGATTAGATGAATAGAAGACTCTCCTGGTACTCCATATTGGAGTTGATATGTTGGAAATCTAATCATGGTCTTTGCTTCTGATGATTCTCATATTAGTATAAGGCATACAACAGTAGTTTTGTTTTTCTTTTCTTCCTATTGATGGGATGGAGATACTGCTTGTGTTCTGATGTATAATTTTTGTTTTATTTTTGTGTATGATTTTCATTTGTATTTATTTTTAATAGTACCGTTGGTGCTTATGGGCGGATGCGAGCCAATATCTTCTCAATTTCCTATACTTCAAGTGAATTCTCTTATGTTATATTTCATGCAGTAGACGAGAAGTCCCCGTGCTACGAATATAGTTGTGTTTACAACTCAGATTGAACGAACATAGGTGTTTTTGCAGAACATGTAAATGAAACCCGTGCGCCATCTTGCCAAAATCGCATCTTTTTTCACCTTTTTGTATCTAACCTGTAAGTATTTATGGACGAGCATGATTTACATTCACCGGTGTGCATGAATGTCAGAGGCAAAGTTCAAGTTGCTGGTATGGATGCATGCTAAAAATTAAGTTATATGACTGTCCATGGAAAATTAATATCACCTTCAGTCTGCTTTAATGCAGCCTTGTAGCTTACATGAAATAATTTCTGTTTTCGAAGGTCTACAAAATTTGCTGAGGGCCCTCTTACGCTGTGCACTAACACACTTTAAAGTACTACCATTCAGCTAATCCAGCCCTCTCTTTTTTCTGCTATAATAATAGAAACGGAGGTCAGTGCAGAGAAATCAACACAGTAGAAGCAAACCAACCTCATCTTGCTTTAGCTGTAAATGTGAAAAATAGTAACCCCATTTTACTCCATTACCAAAAAGGACATCAATTTTCTTCTCAAAATATGACATTTTGCAGCAGCATGAACATGGAACAGACTGCTTGCAGCATATAACTGATATATCAGCAAACATTATGCTACAATTACAGGAAAAAATTGCTAGGATTTAAACATAAATTAGAAAATAAACCTTCTACAGCCAATTGAATTTTCTTTACTCCTTATGAAGTTGCTGGAGCTTGACCACACTATAATATGATCCATTAGGTCCCTTCGCTAGGAGGGAAGAATGAGATCCCATCTCAACCACAGCTCCCTTCTCTAAAACCGCAATGAGATCACAATTCTGTATCGTGCTAAGACGATGAACAACAACTACACTAGTTCTACCAACCATCACCTTCTCTAATGCTTCTTGCACAGTTTTCTCCGAATGACTATCAAGTGCACTTGTAGCCTCATCCAATAATAATATCGCGGGATTCTTCAGTATTGCCCTTGCAATTGCTATTCTTTGCTTCTGTCCACCAGATAGCTGGTGCCCACGATCTCCACAAAGTGTATCATACCCGTGTTGCAATACGCTGATGAAGTCGTGTGCATTGGCTGCTCTTGCGGCGTTTCAATCTCAGCTTCCGTTGCTTGTTCTGCACCATATGCAATGTTATCCCTTATGCTCCCGGAGAAAAGTGTTGGCTCCTATAACAAAAGAAAAGTAAACTATTTTGTTTAGTGCTATCACTATTATCATTTTCATCTACTATTTTGTTTAGTGCTATAACTATTATCATTTTCATCTATATCTCTCCATCTATCGTTGTAATATATAAATAGGTTCTATAGTGGACCTACTCGGTATAAAAGCAAATTGGTTTCCAGGGCTTGTTCACAAAGCCCTGTTCTCCTGCAGATTGAACACCAAAAGATTTTTTCTTTTCTAATTCTTTGGTGACTGTTAAAATTCCTGCTACAAGAGAAACAACAGCACACTGAACTTTAGCTCGATCATACCAGCCAGGCACCAGGAGGCTGCAAAGTTAACATGCTAGAATTTTGTTGAAGCTTTTCTTCTATATAATATGTTCCAATTGGAAATAGGCTTTTATGGTTTGCAAAGTTACGATGCCTTGGTTTGTGGCTTATTAGTTTCCCAAGCAAATATAAACTATCTCTAACAGATGATCAAACTAACTAATTCTGGATTTTAAACTCTTTCCGAAAGATTATAGCAGTACGTAGAACTCCAACTGCGTTTGTATCATATACATAATAGGACAAAATGATCAAATCTCTCTTAAAGTATTAGTGAACTCTTAAGTTCCCCCTAAAGTATCAATTTGCCTATTTACCCCTTCAAATATATGCATGTTTCCAATGTGATCATTTTGTGAGTCTAAAGTCAAATATTAAACAGATTAATGGCGTGATAGTGTTTTTTCTGCAATTTAAAAATGATTTTTCAATTCATAAAAGGGTTAAAGGGAAAAAAATTTCGTGGGAAAGTAGTTAATGTATATTTTTAGTTTGGGAAAAATGAGACAAACTGATAAAAAACCAATGAAGAAATGCAAAAGAACACTGTCACATCATTGATCTGTTAAATATTTGACTGTAGGCTCACAAAATGACCACATTGAAATTGCAAACATAGTTTGAGGGCAAAATAGGTAAATTGATACTTTATGGGGAAACTTGAGAGTTCACTAATACTTTTAAGGATGGGTTAGAAATTTTGTCCTATGTAATATGTAAAAGCAAGATCGTAACTGTTTCTCAAGTTGCAACCTTTAATAATAGTAATAATAGGAGCGTATAATCTCTATATTAATGGCAGTAGATTGGAAAGGCGAAAAATATGCTAAAATGATGTGTTTGAAAAGGAGAAAACCCTGCTGCCCTATAAATGAAATATTTCTTTCATCAAGAAGAAGAAGAAGAAGAAAGAAAGAAAGAAAGAAAGAAGCAACTACAAATTGAGAACAAAGTTCTTGGACCCAATTTCTGATATATCTTCTGAGCTCTAAATCAACTTTTCTGCTCTACATCAGTTTGATAGTTGGAGCCAGCTTTAATTCCATCATCTTGTCCACAATAGAAAAAGGAATTGTATCTTGCATGTATTACAAAGGTTCTTCCTAGAACATTCAAAAGGCCAAGAAAAATGAAGACTAAAGTTCTAATTAAATCCAAATATAAATGAATCCAAAAAGCCCTAATTATCTTATTTGCTGAAATATTTCAGTCGCACATCAGTAAAATCATATATGATGTGTTGTTGTTCATCTTTTGAATATTTATCATATTCAACAATCAAGTTCTAGTTGGCACATAGTGGATAGCCAGAAAAAAAAAGAATAAATAAAAGAAAGGTCCGAACCTGTCTATCTTATCCTACGAAATTTAGTTTAGTTTTGGAAATATAGGGGGAAAAAAAGAAAAAGAATGATTCAAAACTCATGCATGAAATCCCCACTCATAGTGTACACAACCACTGTTTTAAAAAGCCTCCGCCTAGTCCGCTTAGGCGTACGCCTAGGCGTAGGCAGTACCTAGGCCGCCTAACTAGCGCCTAGCACCTGGACGATATTTAGGCTGCCCACCTAGGTTTTGGGAGTGTTTAGGGGAGCATTGTCTGCTTACGTGGACTGCACCATTTAGGCATTGATCGTGATTGGCTGCAACACCACTTAAATGAAGAAAGAAATCCGCCTAGACACCAGTCCGGCACCTAAACTTTCTATAACATTGACATTTACTATCAATTATTATAATTAAAAAATAAAAAAGAAATTCTCCTAGCCTCTAGGCATCGAGTCCAACGCCTAGGCCTCATAGCGGTTTCTATAACACTGTTAGTTATTATTTTGGCTATTTAGTATTTAAATATGCATGGTTTAATACATATTCTTATCAATTATTATAATTAAATAATTTTAAAAATAGCCAAACGCCTAGGCGCTGCTTAGGCGTACTCCTAGGCGTCTAGGCGCTGGCTCAAACGCCTAGTCCGCATAGCGCCTTCTACAACATTGACACAACTACATGCACAACCAAAACCCCTTCTGCAGTTAGAGATTGCGTCCATACCCTTCAATGTAAATGCAACATCATGGCCCAGGTCAGGTTTCATTCAGGCATAAGATTCATGTTGAAAAACTTGGCTACTTAATCAATACCGAATTGCATTTTGGGGCAAGTTTTAAATAGATAATTGGTATTACAATCAATTTTTAGTAAGAGCACAACCAAGCATTTGGAATATCTTAGAGTAGGGAAGAGTGATTGCTTGGACAGCTTGTTGGAAATAATGTTTATTCTTCAATTGGTGTCGTACAGTCAGATTTAATATAGGGTTCAATTTTTCAGGTTTAAACTCGGGTAAGTCCAGTCCAGGTTCAGGTTTTGAAAAGTAATTACCAAATATCTAACAGGAATTTAAGGACATTTTCAATATTTGTCATTATCCGGACCATACTCTAAATCAAGTGCCGCTAGGTACTGGGATGGTCCAGTTCGGTCGGATATAAAACTGCCAACTTGCAGACCAAGTTACAATAAGGCGATAAACATCCTTTCCTCTCTTTGACAGTGTTGATGAAATGCTTCTTTTACGTGATGATGAGCGTTTGCATGTTGGGCCAAACATAGAGTTTTGAATCTTTTGATCGTTGTTGACCTGTATTGTCGCCCAGAGAAGGGATCTTCTGTATCTCATTATCCTCTTACAGTGGAAAAATAAAAAGAAATTCTCCTAGCCTCTAGGCATCGAGTCCAACGCCTAGGCCTCATAGCGGTTTCTATAACACTGTTAGTTATTATTTTGGCTATTTAGTATTTAAATATGCATGGTTTAATACATATTCTTATCAATTATTATAATTAAATAATTTTAAAAATAGCCAAACGCCTAGGCGCTGCTTAGGCGTACTCCTAGGCGTCTAGGCGCTGGCTCAAACGCCTAGTCCGCATAGCGCCTTCTACAACATTGACACAACTACATGCACAACCAAAACCCCTTCTGCAGTTAGAGATTGCGTCCATACCCTTCAATGTAAATGCAACATCATGGCCCAGGTCAGGTTTCATTCAGGCATAAGATTCATGTTGAAAAACTTGGCTACGAATCAATACCGAATTGCATTTTGGGGCAAGTTTTAAATAGATAATTGGTATTACAATCAATTTTTTAGTAAGAGCACAACCAAGCATTTGGAATATCTTAGAGTAGGGAAGAGTGATTGCTTGGACAGCTTGTTGGAAATAATGTTTATTCTTCAATTGGTGTCGTACAGTCAGATTTAATATAGGGTTCAATTTTTCAGGTTTAAACTCGGGTAAGTCCAGTCCAGGTTCAGGTTTTGAAAAGTAATTACCAAATATCTAACAGGAATTTAAGGACATTTTCAATATTTGTCATTATCCGGACCATACTCTAAATCAAGTGCCGGCTAGGTACTGGGATGGTCCAGTTCGGGTCGGATATAAAACTGCCAACTTGCAGACCAAGTTACAATAAGGCGATAAACATCCTTTCCCTCTCTTTGACAGTGTTGATGAAATGCTTCTTTTTACGTGATGATGAGCGTTTGCATGTTGGGCCAAACATAGAGTTTTGAATCTTTTGATCGTTGTTGACCTGTATTGTCGTCCAGAGAAGGGATCTTCTGTATCTCATTATCCTCTTACAGTGGAAAAATAAAAGAAATGCAAATTTTACCTTTTTTTAATCATTTAGGGATTTCTCACATGGTTCTCATTACCTTAACTTTTGCTAGTTTATTTGATTATTGGAGCTATTTTGCTCATTACGCCTGTGGATACAAAACTATCGCCATCATTATCTTACACTTCCAGTAGCAATTTACTTAATAGATTGTGGGAATTATTGACTTTCCAAAAAACAAATATTAGTTGGAATAAGAGAAGGTATTAGCTAAAAGTGAATAGGAATGACCTCCTGAATCTCTACTAAACAGAGTCTAATGAGCTTATGCAAACATGAGCAGCAGCTCTCTACATCACATATTTGTAAAGGGAGCATATTTAAATTTTTGTCAAAGTAAACATAGTTGAGGACAGGAAAAAAAAATTAAAATACGTACCTGTCCCACGAGTGCGATGTGCCGCCTAAGCGGGCGAAGGTGATACGACTTTATGTCTTTCCCATCAATGTTTACCGTTCCATGCAATGGGTCATAGAATCGCTCGATGAGTCCTATGATAGTAGACTTGCCAGACCCGCTCTTCCCAACGAGTGCTGTTGATTTTCCAGCATCAAAGTTGAGGGAAAATCCTTTGAAGATTACCGAGTCAGGACGTGCTGGGTATGCGAACTCGACATCTCGGATATCAATACTCCCATTTAGTTTCTCGGGGCGGTCACCATTTTGGTCTTCAGGGTCAATGCAGGTGACATGATCAAGCATGGCAAACACAGAACTAACAGCATCAGCACCCTTCGCAAGGTCTGTAGTTATGCTGCCGAGATTAGCTATGACATGTCCAACGGCGGACAGGATCATGAAGATTTGAAAGAGGCCCTTGGAACTAAGGTAGCCTTGAGTTACAAGCTGGCCTCCGTACCTGTGAGAAAATATTATGAAAATTTTAGTTTAAAAAAAAAAGTTTGCTTTTAAGCTCACCTTGGCAATGGATTAAAGACAATTTTTCGGTTTAAATTCTACTATTCAAACAGATAAAACCGATGCCTGTTTAAGAGGTTTAGCCTTAAGATAATAGTCCAAATAAAATGTATCCCAACCCACCTTTTTGTTTATCTTTCTCGACAGGTCTGAGGGAAGGTGGAAAGATAAAGTAGTCATCTCAAGTTCCCAACAACGAAAGAATACCACAGGTTATTCCTCTAGATTATCAAATTTATCATCTTTTTCTTACTATACAATTTTCCCAGTTGACAGGTCAATTGATCTTTTCGAATTGTGTCAAGTCTCTTTTGTCCATAATTTCCTTGGCCATGAATTTTTCACTAGTAAGCATGAGTTGATATTAGGTTGAAAGACGGCATAACTTTGACTAATACAAGTTAGCCCCCAACTAACCGCCAACAAAAAAAAAAAAAGAAAGACCCACCCACACACACCCACTCCCCAGGACCCTCGGACATGGCAATATGTTGACATATCTCTCTCCGCTCTCTCTCCCAGACATCTCTCTTATCTCTCTTCCCCTTGACATAACTCTCCCTCTTGCTCATAAACTCATAAATAGGGGTGTATGGAAAAATTAACTACCTTTGGCAAAGTTATATTTTACCCACTATTTCCTTAGCCAATACATTTTCAGTGGTTAAGTCAGGTTGAAAGACGGTATAAATTTGTCGAATACTTTCACGAAGAATTTCCCTATAGCTCTCCGAATTTTGAAGGAAAGGACAATTTTGATAATGACATTCAACGTATCTTATTATTTGCCAAAAACATATGTGGAAAAGACATGTCTTCATCAGTAATAGTTCCTTCTTGCATATAAACACAAAATTTGAACAAACTACTTCCTGAACTAAAGTTTCCCATTAACAAGTTTGGGCCTAAAAGTTCCGACTGATTATTATTTGAAATGAAGGTGGAAAAGCATAGTATAAAATTAAGAGCTGTTAGTTCTCATATATGTTGCTAGAGCTTTATTGATTATCTCCTCAATAGTCTAGTTACCCAAATAGGAAGTCATATTAAAATTAATCAAAACATAAATCGATAACATATTTTATCTGTACCAGAAGATAAGGGCAGAAGTGCAGGCCGTGAGGCTTTGGGATATGCCAAGCACACTTCCGGCAAGCCATGACTGGCGGATGCTATCACGATGAGGGCCCTCTTGGGAGAGGTTGAAAAGGTGAAGGATACGGTTCTGAGAAGAAAATGCAGTGACGGTGCGGATATTGGAGACAGCCTCGGCATTAAGCTTGCTGCTGTCAGCTTGAGCCTTGGTGGCCTTGTTTGACATTCTCTGGAGGAGAACCTTGCGAGTATAAAAGGAAACAATGACGAGGGGCTGGACTGCTATCATGACCATGGCTAGACGCCATGAGATGATCAGACTGATGAAGCCTGCAATTGCAATTGTTGTGGAAGCCTGAATAAGGAAAGACATTCGATCACCCACCAATGACCTCACCTGCAACCACATACAGTCACTTTAATACTTAAACGAATTTATTTCTTACTTATAACCAAGAAGTTCATGTTGGGAACCCAGTCTCTCTTAGAGAAGATATTATATTGTGGACTACAAACATTGGTAACTGGCCATATATTATTATTGCAATTTACCCAAGTTGGAAGATTTAAAGGACTAGAAAGTGTATGCTAGCATACCTATAATCACATTCAATCATCAGAAACACATTCATGCGATTTCTTCAGAATCAGTTTAACAGATGGTCTCAAATAGGAAACATGTTCTTCTAGCGGCTAGCAAATAGGGTGGGCTTGGAAGTAGTTTTTTCCTATTTTAAAGTTACACGTAAATTTCCCCAGAAATGGTGTGCAGTTATTTTTATTTTTTTTATTTAAATAGTTGCTCATTAAGTGCAAGTTAAAGATTCAAACCTGATTGCCATGGGTGGAGTTAATTTTCCCCTTTCTGAAGTTATAATGAAATTTCTATGAAAGGGTCTTAAGCTTTACATTTTTTCTATAAAAGGTGTCTAACTTAGGTGCTCCACCTGGCGTAAAAAGCAGTTGAGCCATTTTCTCAAACTTCCTCTAAAATGGCCTTTTAATTGTACAAATGATTGGTGGTCGTCAACTTTTTTCTAAAATCAAAACTTTAAAACGGAGAGGGATACGATCTTCTTCACACTTACCACAGTTGCATCCTTCGCGAGTCTAGAACAGATGGACCCTGCTGAGTTTTCATCCCGATCAAACCAACCAACTTCAAAAGTAAGCAATTTGGATAACACCTGCTCCCTCACCCGCTTGGTAAGGTACTCCCCCATTGCCCCAAAGTTGTAGTGCTGCACAGTGCTGAACAACAAGGATAAAATGGACATAGATAAAAAGAAGAGTGCATATATCCATATCTTGCTTCTCATCTCACTATGATCTTTTAGAAAGTAGACAAATATCAAGCTCCCATTGGCATATCCATTTACAGGTTGTATCACTCCGGTTATTAATGCGCTCAAGCACCCCATCATTGCTTGCTTCCACTCTGGTGCATTCAGCATCAATAACCTTCTAAAAGATGGCACGGCAAGGTTAGGTTCTGGTTGACACTCAACAGCATTTCCTGCTCTTAATGCATTGTCAAGAGACCTGTAGACGAGCACAAACACAATTACAGTGAAGAAAATGTATACGATATGAATTGGATGAAAATTTATTTACAGTATAAATCAGTGATGAATACATCTGTAAAAATGGACACGCTCCAATTTCTATTGATACAAACCATAGATTTAAGTGTCACTGTTAACTATGTGATTTAAGTTATGCCAATAAAATACCATGCAACTCATGGTTAATCATGTTCCAAATATGCATTTTCCTTTTCCCTCCTTCAAGATAAAGGATAACTCATGCCAACTAAATCATGTGATTCAGAATTGAGACCCCAAGCCTCTTTCAAAATATAACAAGAATTTACTACAGCAGCTTTGAAACTCAATTTACTTTTAGTGTTGTAGTTCAAAACAATATTGAGATAACTGAGTTTTTACCATAAATCAAATAATTTAAGCCTTCAATAGATATAAAGAGAAGTAAACAAATCAATTCAAAGTTTCAAACATATATTTACCTCGTGGAGCTACATCTACTAGAATGTGAGAGCCTTCTACTTTTGCCATTGCCGCTCCTGTTGCAGAACTCAATGGAGGGTGAGAATGGCAAAGTAGAAGCTTCTGCTGATAATGAACACATCCATTGTTCTTCGTTTGATGCTGCAGACCGTTGCAGACGAACGAGTGAAGAATATATGAAATTATCATCACGTATAAGTTCATCATGGGAGCCAATTTCAGTGATCTGGCCTTCCTGGACAACTGCAATCATATCAGACTTCTGAATAATGGATAGGCGGTGCGCAATCACTATAGTAGTTCGGCCAACTGAGGCTATATTTAGTGCTTCTTGGACTACTCGCTCAGATTCGGTGTCCAGGGCACTCGTAGCCTCATCAAGTAGAAGAATCTTTGGTGACCTGAGTATGGCCCTTGCAAGTGCTATTCTTTGTTTCTGACCTCCTGACATCTGAATCCCCCTCTCACCAACCTATTTGTGCACAAACTTACATTTTGGTAACAAAGAGAAGAGTGGATAGAACTTAATAATACCTTTTTGCGCATACATTTACAAAGTTGATTCTTTGATAAAATATCTATTGGTTCGTAAATGCGTCCTTGCAAATGTTCACCTAATAAGTCTG
Source organism: Asparagus setaceus (assembly GCA_012295165.1). Classification (NCBI taxonomy): domain Eukaryota; kingdom Viridiplantae; phylum Streptophyta; class Magnoliopsida; order Asparagales; family Asparagaceae; genus Asparagus; species Asparagus setaceus. Next base: position 74,275,367 of record CM022705.1, on the reverse strand, counting down.
AATAACAGATGATAAGGTTAATTGTGGGTTTCAAACTAAACTCTTCATAGTTTCGCTATTGTCACAATGCTTGCAAGGCGCTAATTTATTGTATATATGTGACATTAAGAAGATAGTAAGCAGTTATGAAGACGAGAAGTCATGAGGTAGACAGCTATCTGTAGAATGAGTGGCAGATAATTAAGTATTAACCTGTGTTTCATATCCTGAATGCAGATTGGAGATAAAATTGTGTGCATTGGCAAATTTAGTAGCAGCCACCACTTCATCCATTGAAGCATCTTCTTTCCCAAACAAAATGTTTTCCTTTATAGATGTTGCAAAGAGTGCTGGCTCTTGACTCACTAATCCCATCTGTGATCGCAACCAGTTGAGCTGAAACTTTCGAATGTTCACCCCATCCAATAGTATCTCACCACCATCCGGATCATAGAATCTCTCCAGCAATGCAATTACAGTTGACTTACCCGAACCACTGCCCCCAACTAGTGCCACACTCTTCCCGGCTGGCACCTTTAAGTTGAGACCCCTCAGAACGAGGTTCTCAGGCCGTGAAGGATATGCAAACTCTACTTCCTTGAATTCCACTTCCCCAAACACATTTTCAATGATCTCCCCCTTTGTATGTTCTGAATCAATCTTTGGTACTCTCCTAATAACACCCAAGGCTCTTTCTCCAGCTACTATTGCTTCAGAAATGTATTTCATATTTGAAAGGGCCGAACCAAGTGAGCTGCATAATGTTTACACCAATAATAAAGACAGGTTAGAAGGTTTCCGAATAAAAAATAGCTAAAGATCTACAATTAAGTATAAAAATGTACAATTAAGTATTACAAGCCTCCAAACATGATGGTAGCTCCAACAGCGAAGATGTCACCACCCTTAGCGCCATGGTACATGACCATGCGGCTACCATACCACGCGATAAATGCCCTAAAGGCAAATATGACACTATTGCTACCGGTGGCAATTCCCTTTAATAGGCCTTGACAAAGGCCTAACTTGACGGAGCCTTCAAGGGGAAGAGAATTCTGCTTTGGTCTTTGTTTCCCCTACAAATGAGTAGACAGTACGGATAGATGAAATAGCTTGCTCTACAATAACTTCAGCCTTGCCGTATACTTCTCTGTTTTTTCTTGCAAGACTCGTAAGCATTCTACCGTATACGAGGCCTGGTATGATGAGGAGAAAAGCTAAGGGAAAGGACGCAAGAGCCAGCCTCCATACTAGTATGAATGCTATAATGTAACTCCCGAAAAGGGTGGTACAATTCATTATGAAATTGGGCATCTGCAACAAAATTAACAGAGTTTCACATTGTACAATTATTTAGACGGATATTCCCTAAAGAAGTAAGAAGAAAAATTGCCTTCTCACTGAGGACTTCTTGAATTACTAGGCTATCACTGGAGACGCTGGTGACAACATCGGCAGTAGCGGGTCCTTTAAGGTCGAAGTATTCAACATCCTGTCTTAGGACAGCTTTCAAATATCGGGCTCTCATTCTTGATGCTTGTTGTTCTCCGGTTCTTGTCCAGCAATATCCTTCTGCAATCACCAAACCAATGAGCATAAAACCTCATTTTCAGAAACAGTGAAGCGAATATAGAGAAGAAAGTTGGTAAGTCGCGAGTACCTAAGAAGCAAGCCACCAACTTCCCACATGATAAGTAAACCAAATTCAGAGCATTCTGAAAAGAAGAGCAGCATGATTGGCATAAGGAAATGTATGCAAAAAGAAAGATGAAAGCTAGACAGAAGCATCACCACGTTTATTCTCTGAGTAAATTGAGTTGAGGATGGTCCATTTCCAAAACTGTTCATGAGCTTGCTAGTGATTAGAATCATGAGTGGTGCAGACAAGCCATCCCCAATAGAACTGAGGAAGCCGACAACCATCAGCCACTTGTCAGCAACATCAGCATGCATAAATATGGTCCAAATGCTGCAAACATTCTCTTTTTCCTTCCGACTCTTGATATCCTTCTCAATTTTTGTTCCATTCTCCATGTTTCTTCTTCTTCTTCTTCGTCTTCTCCTCCTCCGCCTCTTGTTAGACCAGATGCTTTTCCTTCTATTTTATCATTCAGTCCATTTTCTTTTTTCAGTTTGTCCACAGGTTTTACATGTGATGCCATTTTATATACACTTGCAGCAAACCTGATGCACATAACCTGCTGGCTTCCTTGACTTATAGAGCTTGTGCAATTATAATATAGTTTTAATATTTGCATACAGTTTACAACTTTTATACAATAAGATCTGATGCTGATCTGTTAGCTGGTACCTGTCCCATTTGGAACATGATACCTGCCATGATATAAAGTTGTTAAGATCTGCTCAGGAGATGAATGTTTTGGCCTCCTTCAGAATCCACCAATATCCCCTCACCACATGAAGATCAGTTAAATGATGGAATTAGTTTTGGAGAAATATGGATATGTTTCATAAAAGCATAAATGCCGTTAGATGTCTAGTTCCTCATTTAAAAATCCAATGAGTTCATAAACATATTGATGTTTTTCTAAAGCTGTTCAGATCTCTATGCAGGCTAAGTACTGCACTTTGTCCCTCTCAAAACAACTGGACCAATTGACCCGTTACACTTTTAACCCGTTTACTGCCTACAATTGGGTAGAAACCCTTGAATGCTAGATGCAATATCTGAAGTTAGCAAACTAGTTAACAAGGAATTGTTCAGTGTTAAGATTTGGTTGGATTCCTAAGTGGGCAGTTAGAATAATACAGCCAAAGTAAGAGCCTTAGTTTGGGAATAAATATTAAGTGACTATACTGGGGTTTAACATAGAAAGTCTTAGTTACAAATGTTTTACAAGTTCATAATGTGGTAGTGTAGAGACTTATTCTCAGAGGTGGTCCTAGTTGCAGTTGAAAACTCTCAAACTATACTCGAAGAAGCCAACAATCGAGCATCCCAACAATCTCTGACGATGTTCATATTATTCCTTTTGATAACATGATCATATTCGAGGAACTCTTGTGATACTTATGGTTAGTTTCTCCTGAAATAAGGAGGCTTAAGTTTCCTAACCATTAAACTTTCTCCAAAGAGCTATGGCCTTACGTCATCCTCGAAGAGCTAGGGGTACTTTTTCATAGAAACCACCTATTTAAAATAGAGTCATTCTATACAAACCACCTTTACAAGATTTTTTCTTGCAATCAACCACCTAGGCCTACTTTTCAGTTAATTCTTTCAATAACCTAACCTCCATTAAGGATCATCTCTAATATACTTGGTATCGGACAACTAGTTATTACAAAGAAACCGAAAAACTAAACTTAAAAGTGAGTTCATGCGGTTGATTGCAACAAAACCGTTTAAAGATGGTTTATGTATAAATTGACAATCACATGTGATTTCTATAGAATGACCCTATTTCAAAGGTGGTTTCTAGGAAAAAGCCCAAAAGCTAGAATAAATGAATTAAATAACCTTTTAAGGAATAAAATAATGGTGAAATGGATTGGATTGAATTAGTTAATTAAACAAATCAAGACTAGTTTAATCTTTTCAAAAAATTTACTCATTTTGACATAATATTCTAATCTTAAAAATTAGGATGACATAAATTAAAGGGAGGACTACAATTTGGAGGATAAATACTAAAATGACATGGAAGATAACTTCAAAACTTCCTATAATTGGCGGTATATATATGAAAAAGACCCAAATAGAAAAGCCGAATCATCCGCCACAAGATTGTGGTGAAATACTAACATTCGGTTTAACTTGTTGATTTCCAATATATAGTTATAATTCCAATACGAGGTTTGCTACCAAATAGGTATCAATCACAACTGCAAATACAATTTTCACCTTTCTTCTTTCATATTTAGAATGCATTTGTTCCACGGCTTAAGTAATGTGAGTAGAGATCCCAAACTTTTAAGAAATTTTCAAGCGTAAACTTTCTCCCAAATCCTTGGTACAATTTACATATGGAAATCATCCTCTAACGATTGCATACTTTTACAAAATCAACAACAAGCAATTAACATCAAAAGTCTGCAGCTTGTTGCTACATCAATATCGAAGTGTGGAAACCAAATAACTATTCAAAATGATGACAACATGATGATAGAGAAATCGAAGCTAAATCTTTACCTAGATAACTCATAGTCTTGGAATTTATGCGTGTTACCTTCACCAACGTTTGGGATCAATTCAGAGAAATGAGTCCCTTGCATTTTGTTGAAACTCACATTTCTCACAAAATTAGAAAATTTTCAAAGTTGAATTAGGAGAAACCGCCACAGAGATGGGTAATTTGAGGGAAAGATGAATTGGGTGTTTTCAGATAGTAAACCTTTTTCATTATTTTCCTTTTTTAATCTTTTTTTCCCCTTTTTCAATGAAAAAAGGTCGGTTACTAGTTATGGAATTATGTGAATTTTAGAGAAATAAGTGCACCTACTTGTAGGTGTGAGCAAATGGTCAGTTCGATTGGTTTTTTATGGAACTGAACCGAACTATTCTATATTTAAACCAAACTGAGCTGATCAAAATTAGAGCATGTTTGGGAATTGGTCAAAGTGGCTTATAAGTCACTTTTATGGCTTATAAGCCACCAAGACATGTTTGGTAAACAGTTTATTTTGGCTTATAACTTATAAGCCAAAAAACAAGGTTTCCTAACCCAACTTATTTTTTGGTGGCGTATAAGCCATATAGTTTGACCGAGTAAAAGACCACTATACCCCCTTAACAATTAAGAAAATCCAAAAGCTTTTTTCTATCTCCAATCCCCTTTTTTGTCATTTTGACAACAAGGATGGATTATAAGCCACTCATTTGCCAAACACTCTACTATTGAAAATGGATTATAATCCACTAAATTTACCAAACACTTTGGATTATATCTACTTGACTTATAAACTATTTGTGGATTACAAGCCAAGAGGATGTTTGGCAACTGGTCAAACTGGCTTATAAGCCACTTTTGTGACTTATAAGCCACTGCAACATGTTTGGCAATCGGCTTATTTTGGCTTATAAGCCCAAAAAAAAACAAGGTTTCCTAACCCAACTTATTTTTTAGTGGCTTATAAGCCATATGGTTTGACCAAGTAAATGTCAAGTTTACCCCTCAATGTTTAAGATAATTCCAAAGTCTATTCAATGTTTAAATTTTAGAGCCATCTCTAATTTGGTTATTTTGATAACAATGATGGATTATAATCTACTCATTTGCCAAACAATCTCCTATTGAAAGTTTAACTTATAATCTATTTTTTACCAAACACTTTGGCTTATAATCCACTTGGCTTATAATTCATTTGTGGATTATAAGCCAAGTTCCCAACATGCCCTAAGTAGATTATAATCCAAAGTTGCCAAACATGCCCTTAGTTTGACTAGTTCGGTTCGGTCTATTCGGTTTGGCGTGGAGTAGTTCAATTCAAAATAAGTATATAGACCCAAATGAGAGATGCACTAAGAAACGGTGAATGAAAATGTGGATTAAAGGATAATAGATAAAAAGCGATGGAAATTAATTGAAAAAATAAATAATATAAGGAAAAATGAGAAAGAAATTTGAGGACTAATAAAAAGAAAGAAAGAGTATTATATAGACAATTGAGAGAACGATCGGTTCGCTTTGTTTTGGTTGAAATTTTCTTAAACCAACCCAACGGACATATTCTAAAACCGAATTGAACTGTCAAAATTGATCAGTTCAATCGGTTTAGTCGGTTCAAACCGATTACTACTCATCTCGCCTAATTGACATGTTCATTTATTTAAAGAGGCCTTTTTAAACGCTTTAGTAATGAGTTCCGATGAGATATTTTCAATAAGAGAGTAGCGACATGGAAATTTAGGAAAAATAGAAAGTCAAAATTTTTATTATTACGGTTTGAAAAGAAATGTGAACATCAATGCAAATATTTCTATGTGAAAGTTAGGAAAAATGTAATCGTAGGGTGAACAAGCGGTCAGTTCAATCGATTTTGACTATTTTAGATCAAATCGAATCGAATCGTCAGATATTTAGAAACAAATTGAACCTTAACAAGTCACTCCAGCCATGCGGTTTAGTTTGAACCTAGACCGTCCAATTAAGAAATCATGTGGTATTAGTCCAAAATACATAACACCCTTCTTTCTTCAATTCACCTACTACTCTCAACATTGAAAATTTATCCAATAAACTAACTCGTGATCCGACATTCAATCTTTACCAATTAAAATTGGTGCTAGAACGGTGGGTGCAACATATATAATACAAAAATAGTAAATTTTAGATAATTTTTATCTATTCACAAGATCACTTATTACTTCACAACTCTTTTATTGACATTTATCATTCCCCAATTCACAAAGAAGTGGGGTCATGTACAATTTAAAATGTCAATTAAGGATTAGTAAGTGCAAATATATGGATTGAAAGATCTTAAGTGCTACTAAGAAATAAAGGAATTATCTACGCTTTTCAAGTCTTATTAATATGTGAAAACATAGTTCAACAATGAGTATGAATGTTGTACAAGATAATGATAACATCAAGAGATAAACATAATATATTATCATTAGTGAAAAAGAATCGATCAAAGGATTTTAAGTTTGCTTACGTTTGGAGTTTGGACTTCAAGTATTAATCCTAAAAGGCTATACATGTAAAAGAGATTTTTAGGGTAAATTTCACAAACCCTCCAAAATTTTTGATGTGTTTACCCTTGAACTAAATTTATTCTGTGAAACCTTAAACCCCGCACGCATCAAGCACGTGACTTTAATAGCCAAAATACCCTTCTGTAATAAAACAATCCCTATATATCCTTAACTTTTATATTTTGGTTGTTTTGTTGAGGGTTTTGGGTAACTGCTAAACCGTAATGGGATATGTTAGGATAAGCTGAAAGTTTAGGAGGTTATTTGAGACACCCCAAAGTTCTAGGGGTTTAGTGATTTTTTGGGAGGGAGGGGTTGTGAAGTTTACCCTTGTTAACCATATATAGAGAAGCGAGGTTGCTTGAGAGTTGGGAGGGAGGGAGGGAACAGGCCTCATTCCTTACTCCATCTCAACCAATTTGGAGGGAGGTGTGAACGAAGGTGAACTTTCCACATCCATTCCCTAAAAGATTGTGAAGAGTTTTGCACCTCCCATCAATTCATCAATCCAAAAGTCAGAAAAAGAAAAGAGAAAAGGAAGAAGAAAAGTTACCAAGCAACTCAAATCATACATTTCCCTCTTTAGGAAGTCACTCCTAACCTTTACTCGGGTATTTCCGGAGATTTCAGATACTTTTACTTTCGGACTTATTTTTGATGGCTAATTAGTACTTAAATACCTATAACTTCTCTTAGTTTGCACTTATATACTCTCACTTATTTTGGGCAGACTTATATACCCTAAAGTTTCCAAAAGTTGCATTTTAATACCTTCATAGGCAAATATGATAAAATTTGATGTCTCATGTGACACTCACAAGCTAATTTTAGAACATTTTAACCCTTATTGTTTGTTGAATTTACACCTCACAGCTTGCAACTCCCGTCCAATCCATAACTTATTAGAAATCCTAACTAAGCACATGTTATCAAGGTTTTAAATATCGGATGTCGGGTTCGTGTCGGATAGCTAAAATTCATGTCGAAGAGCGAAAATCGGGGATATGTCGGGGGACATATACTAAATATCGGATTACCATATCGGATAGATTTATACTTAATTTTGGTCACCAAGATGGAATGCACTTGTCATGTTATAGTTTATCCTACTTGAGTTGAATATTCATCATCAAGACACGAGTTGTTTTCCATTCCTTGGAGGGAAACATTAAAATATTATGCTAACAAATAATAAAATACACATTGTCAAACTAGAACTTTCGAAGTGCCTTGCATAAAATTAACATAAAGTAAAGTGCCTTGCATAAAATTGACATAAAGTGTTAGACTTTGAATTGATTTCAAGCTACGGTTCAAACTTATTGTTTACATCACGCTTTTATGAATTTGCAATTTCAATTTGTAGAGACGAAGACTAACGAGAGGAGATCGCGACGTAAAAGAGAGCAATATTTTTTCTTTGCCCTAATCGGTATTATATGCTACTATGGGAACAAAAGGCTAAAAAAGGAATTAATCAGTTTGGGTTTTGAGTACTAAAGCCAAATCCCAATAGTTATCAACTAAAAAAAAAACGGCCGATTCCGATTTTTCAAGGATGAAAATCGGCCGATATATCCGCAATATCTCCCGACATGTCCGACATGGACCTCAAAACGATATCCGACATGAAATGGCCATATCCGTGTCGCCTAGCCTCTAATCCGACATGTCGGCCGACATTTAAAACCATGCATGTTATAAAGGAAATATTTACATTTGTAAAATGGTAAGGTTTGCTCTAGTAACTTTATAATCCTATATTGTATCGCATAACATATATTTTATAACATCATGTTCTTCACGTGCACTGCTATTATTCAATTGTCATCAAGCCAAATATCTAGGTTTTCTTCAAAAATCCACCTCGTCCCCTCACCACATGAAGCAGTTAAGTGATGCAAATATTTTTGGAAGAATATGAATTAGATAAGTGTAAGTGGTTTGTTAGGTATGTCTTCCCTCACTCAAAAATCCAAAGAATTTATATCAAAATATTGTCGCTCTCTCTAAAGCTATTCAAATCCCAAATCGCTAGAGATCGTGACTTTGTCCCTCCTGAAAGAAAATGAGACAAGATGATGTCAATGATCCATCATATTTTTAAACCGTCTAATGTAAACCCTTAAATGCTAAATGCTATGTCTGAAATCGGTGAGGTAGTTTATTTTTTGTGGGAACTTAAGCATAGTAGTTAATACAATGAATTGGTATATGTTCAGATTTTGGCACCATGCCTACAATTTGGTAGGATTCCAAAGTTTGCAAATAAATAATAAGCAACTATAGTGAGATTTGATAGGGATTTAGATTGCAGGACTTATACAGCTTCTTATAAGGTTGCAGTGGAAAACTCTCAATACAAAAATGAGACAACAGTCAGCATTGGCGGATCTAGGATTTCTTGAAAGTGGTGTCACTATCTATTTAACAATTTAAAAAACTTTACAATTTTCCTTGATAAGTTTTTATCTTTTGAGAAAAGTACATAATCACATCATTAATAACACTATCAAATACATCTTTCTTAATATAATATGTCACTAATCACGAATTCTCAAGTTCCGATCTTGAATTTTGGTGTGAGTTTTTGTCAAGTTTCTTAGTTATCCCCTTCTCAACTGTCAAATTGTCACAAAATCCTACTTAAGTTTTGGGGTTCTCAGAAAGTTCCCCCTTCAACTTTCAACATCATTCAAAGAAAATCCTTGTTTCAGATTAATCGCAATTCTCACATGTGTGATTAAATTACGTAGGGAGACTTTTTATAGTGAAAATTGTGCTTCATGTCTTTAGGGTTTTTTTTGGAAATTGAAAGTTGAAGGGGGTTTTCTGAGAAACAAAAAAACTGAAGAAGGTTTTGTAACATTTTAGAAGTTAAGGGGAGTTATCTAAGAAACTCCCAAACTAAGAGGTTTTTTGTGAAATTTACCATTTTAATTGGATGGGATCGCGTGGCAATTTAAAATTTTAGGTTGGGTTATGTCAAAGGGGGTCATCTAAATTAAAATGTGGTAAATTTCTTAAAGAGATGGGTTTTATGTGTTTTTTGTTTGGGGTGCTGTTCTTGGTCCTCCTTGACCAAACTGGTGTCACGTGACACCAGTTTGGTTAAGGTGGATCCACACTTGACAGTCAGCATCCAACCAGAACGTTTCTAGCGGAAACATGCTTATCTTGACTTAATTAAGATTATCACTATTGACAACATGGTGATACAAGCCCCCACGATGTTTATGGTTTATTATATGAGTTTTAAGTTTCTTAAACATCACATTTTCTGAAACGAGATACAGTGTTACTTCTTCCTACGGAAATACTAATATTTAATTTGTTTTGTTACTTTTCGGTTATAGTTGGAAATTCCATTTTGAGGTTTTCCTATCAAATGGGTACCACTCCTAATGTGCAAATACTAACTCCATCAAAAAAGTTCTGTTGTTTTCTTTGATATCAAAGAATGAGAACTAAAACAAACAGAATCAAGGTCATGTACTACAAGTAACCAAATATCACAATTTATTTCTTCAATTCAAAAAGGAAAAAGAAATGTTAACAATATGATCAAGTTGGGGATTTTCCAAGAAAAGAAAAATCTTAAAACACTTGAAAGATTAACATATCTAGCACTAGATCCAACCACATTCGTTCATTAGATCATTGTTTAAAAATACCAATCTCTTCAACATTTGTTTAAGAAAGCCAACATCAAGATGATAACTTCCCAAGTCAGTAATTTATAGCTGCATCAATGTCGAAGCGTGGAAACCAAATAAATATTCACAACGATTGAAGAATCTAGGTTATATATTTATTAATTGAGTCTAGAAAATTGACGCACGTTACCTCCACCGACATTTGTGATCGATTCAGAGAAGTCAGTCGCTTGAATTTTGCCAAAATTGATAATCAAATTAAAATCCCGGGCCATGAGTGATAATAGTTTTTGAATATTTTGATCAAATTGAGAATCAAATTAGGGGCTTAGGAGAAAGGGTGATGGAGGTGGATAAATTGGGGAAAAGGGTTTTGAGGAAAGTAATCAAGAAACAATTGGTTAAAAAATTAAGTAGTAACATGACCTTTATTTTTATATTTTCTTGTGCTTTTTCTTTTGGTTTTCCGATATTGGTCCCCATATCAAATATCTTCCTCTTCCATATTTTGATATTAGTCCTCCAAATCTTCATATTTTTAAGTTAGTCCCTAAAACGTTATTAGTGTTTTCAAATTAATCCCTCTAGTTAGCACCAGGTTAAAAGATTTGAATCAAAACCTATTATGCTAACTTTTAAGAAAATTATAACAAATAATAAACCTATAGCTGTGATATCAATGTCAAAATATTTAATATCCTATTCGTGTTTTCAAAATCATTATCTTCAAAATCATTATCATCCTTGGAACTAGAGGTTCGATTTTTCTAATGAGTGCTCGTGGGCACTTGTTAGAGCTGAGAGAGATAGAGAAAAGAATAGAAAGTGAACCTCTTTGATTGACACTAATTTCTCTCATTTCCTCTCCTCTCCTCTCTATATTATCTCTCATTTACTAATATAATGAGAGAAAAGAATCCCAAATGAACTATCGTAGGAGCAGCTCTATGAACTTAAGTTCATAATGAATAGTGGCACCAACTTTCTAACCACTCATCTGCTGGGATCCGTGAAAGATATAAAGCACTTTGAGATTTGTGCATCACAAATCTCACGCAGCATGAAGTGGATAAAAAGTTGGTGCTCCACTATCCATTATGAACTTAAGTTCAGTGAGCCTTACTCCTATCGTAGGTTCAAATGACAATTAAAATTCCACCGAAGAAATTCCAATTTATATTTTAAGTCAAATATAGTGATGTCTGATTATATGCATGGATTATTATTTTCCTTATTTTCCTTTTCTTTTTCTAGTCATGCACAGCATTTTTCTCAAAGGAAACAATCACAGCATTAACAACAAAAGCCTACAACAGCTCATACTAGCGACCTGCTAGAAATTAATTTAAAAATTGAATCATATGACTATCTTTAAATATCACACCCATAACATTATTATTTGTTATAATTTTCTTTATCAGTAAATACAAATCCTAACCTTTTCATAGAGGCACAGTAACACGAGCTGTTTTTTACAGCACACGTCCAAAAAGAAAAAGAAGTTTAGGGAAACTTTTTGCATCCTATTGAATTTATTTCAAGGGTTAATTGCACACAAACCCCCTGTAGTAGAACTTACTACCCCTGTAGTTTCATTTTGACAGGTAGGTCCCTTTGATGAACTTCTTTTACTCTTTACTATGGATGACATTTTGGCAGATACTGGGTGAAGTTAGGTAGGCCTGTCTGCCAAAAGGAAACTAAGGGTCTATGTGCAATTAAGCCTTATTTCAATCCTCCACCTTTTGAACTTGCTGAAGCTTGACCAAGCCATAGTAAGATCCATTAGGCCCCTTCGCTAAGAGCGAAGAATGAGATCCCATCTCAACCACTGTTCCCTTCTCAAAAACTGCAATAAGATCACAGTTCTGTATCGTACTGAGACGATGAGCAACAACTACACTTGTTCTCCCAACCATCACTTTCTCTAGTGCTTCTTGCACAATTTTCTCCGAATGACTATCAAGTGCACTTGTAGCCTCGTCCAATAATAATATCGCAGGATTCTTCAGTATTGCTCTTGCAATCGCTATTCTTTGCTTCGTCCACCGGATAGCGGTGCCCACGGTCTCCACACCACGTGTCATACCCATGTTGTAGGACACTGATGAAGTCGTGCGCATTGGCTGCTTTTGCAGCGGCTTGTATTTCCGCCTCTGTTGCTCCTGCTGCTCCATATGCAATGTTATCGCGAATACTCCCAGAAAAGAGTGTTGGCTCCTGTTGCATAAGAACACCCAACAATTTAGTTTAACCTCCTCATTGTTATTTGGCTAAATTTCACTTAATCCCCCTGACTTTGTGTATTCCACTTAACTCCCCTTAACTTTGGGGTGTGACAGGTGTCTCACTTAAACCCCCGTAAACTTTGAAGTTTTTCCAAAACAGCCCCCCTAATGTTGTTACCCTGTAATGCTGAAATAACAAAAATCCCCTTTTGGAAAAAAATGGCCTAAAAGGTAAATTTTAATAGTTGAGAGGCATTTTCATCCTTTGTTTTCAAACTTAATGGTGATACTTTGAGGTGGTTATGTAGATGAGTTCAGGGGGTTAAGTGGCATAAACAAAGGTCAGGGCGATTATGTGCAACCGAAAGTTCAGGGGGATTAAGGAAATTTACTCTTGTTACTTATTATGATTAGAAGTTGAAAAGCTTCAGAAAATTGTAAAAGTACTTAGCCAATCAGCACATGCTTTCAGAAGTTGGTTCAAATGCTAAATGTAGCTGTTTCGAAGAGATTTTGATAGGGTGGTGGCTCGTAACTCACAAGTAGATGGCTGGCTCATCAAATAACCATATATTCCATCTTCTCCCTACTGATGTGAGACTAAAGCCCCACCCTTTTTTTTGGTTGTTGTTGTTGTTGTTGTTGAGGAAACAGAAACTGCATTTAATTCTCTTAACCAAAAAAAAAAAAAAAACTGCAGTTTCTACCACATTTTCCCCCATGCATTTAGGGATTTCTCGCATAGATCTTGTCCTTTGCTTCTTGATTTGATAAATTGGCCTTAGTTTGCTAATTAACTTAGGTGGTTACCAAATTATTCCCATCTTTATTCTACCACTTGAAAAAAATGCTTGTTGAAAAGAGGATAAATACACCAAAATGTGCACAGTCTAATAGGCGCATAACAAAGATGGGAGTGACTCCTGATCCCCATACTAGGCATAGGCTAATGAGCTCAAGGAAACATGAGAGAAGTGGTCCCCCCACATCACATATTTGGAAAGGGCCTACTTAGTTTGTCAATCAAACAGAAATCAGGATGGAGAAATAGTTATGTAAGTACCTGTCCCACGAGCTGATGTGCTCATGGCGCAGCGAAGGTTATATGATTTCAAGTCTATCCCGTCGATGTTCACTGTTCCATGCAATGGGTCATAGAATCGCCGATGAGCCCTATGATAGTGGACTTACGGACCGCTCCGCCTAACGAGCTGTAGATTTGCCAGCATCAATGTCAAGGGAGAATCCTTTGAAGATTATCATGTTAGGACGCGCTGGATATGCAAACTCGACATTTCTGATTTCAATGCGACCATTTAGTTTCTCGGGGCAGTGGCCATTTTGGTCTTCAGGGTCAATGAAGGTGGCTCGATCAAGCACAGCAAAGACAGAACTGACTGCATCGGCACCCTTGGCAAGATCTGTAGTCCTGCTGCTGACATTAGCAACTACATGTCCAGTGATGAAGAGGATCATGAAGATCTGAAAGAGGCCCCTGGAACTAAGGTAACCTCGAGTTACGAGCTGGCCTCCATACCTGTGAGAAATGTTGTGAAACTTTTTGGTTTTTGTTTGTTTAATAGAAATTTGATTTTAAGCTCTACTTGGCAATTGAATAAAGACATTTTTATTGGGTTTAATTCTTCTATTCAAATATAGATGAAGGACATGTTTTATACGTGCCAGAAGATAAGGGCAAAAGTGCAGGCTGTGAGGCTTTGGGATGTGCAAGCACAATGCCAGCAAACCATGACTGGCGGATGCTATCACGGCGAGGGCCATCTTGCGAGAGGTTGAAGAGGTGAAGAATATGGTTCTGCAAGAGAATGCAGTAACAGTGTGGATATTGGAGACAGCCTCGCAATAAGCTTGCTGCCGTCGGCTTGAGCCTTGATGGCCTTGTTTGACATGCTCTGGAGGAGAACCTTGCGGGTATAGAAACAAATGCTGATGATGGGCTGGACCGCTATCATGACCAAGGCTAGACGCCATGAGATGATCAGACTGAGGATGCCTGAAATTGCAATTGTTGAGAGAGTCTGAATAAGGAAAGACATTCGATCACCCACCAATGATCTCACCTACAATCACATATAATCACTTCAATAATTAATTGTCTTGCTCGGCAATAAGAATTTCAATGTTGGGAACTGAATTTTTTCTCAGAAAGTATGCTGTATTATCTTTATCGATAATAGCTACAAACATTGGCCCTATATTACTATTGCAATTATCCAAGTTGTCAATAGATAAGTGTTTGCTTAGTGAAAACCATAACCACAATATAGTTCAAATATCAGAAACACATGCATGCATGTACCTAACTCAAGTAAATTAAGTCTTATTCTTTCAGTTCTTAACAAATAGGTGGCCTTGGAAGTAGATCTTTCCCTTTTAAAGTTTTATTTGAAATTCTCAATGTTTGAGAAATAGTTTCTACTAGGAGCACCCTTAAGGATACAAACCTTGATCACCAAAGGGTGCTGGGGTTAACGTTGTCATTTCACAGTTAAACTTTCATAGAGGGTCTCCAGCTTTACTTACTTTTTTTTTTTTTTTGGTTTGGCCCATCAGGATTCAGATATGTTCACCCGTTTTCTAAAGCTTCTTCTAAAATGACCTTACAGTTATACCAAATAACTGGTAGTTGTTAACTACATAGTTTACTCGAACACGGCTTTTGGGTGCTGTGTCCAGAAACCGACATGTCCGTGTCCAACACGGTCGGACACGGATTCTCCACGGACACGCCATGGACACGCCTGGTTCAAAGCAAAACCGATATCTCTATTACTTATAAACTAAACTAGTTTCTTTGGTTGTATTTGGTTCAAAACCAAACGGTTTTTGAACCCAAAAATTGAAACACATTATTTAAATATTTAAAAAATACCCATCGTATTATCCCATGTGATCAAAACTAAAATTTTGTTGTTAAACCTTATTCTTAATTTGATTTAACTTGATTCTTAATTGTTATAGATAATAGAAAGAAACATACAAATGATATAGATATTCTAATTCAATATTTCATCTCATGTGTGTGTATCCGTGTCCCGGTATCCTACATTTTACAAATTTGCCGCGTCCTATGTCCGTATCCGTGTCCATGTCCATGTCCACACCCGTGTCCGTGCTATCTAGTTAAAGTATGTTCTAAAATCATTAACTTCAAAAAGGGAGGAGAGGATCTTCTTCATACTGACCACATTTGCATCCTTCGCGAGTCGAGAATAGATGGCTCCTGTTGAGTTCTCATCCCTATCAAACCAACCAACTTCAAAAGTAAGCAATTTGGAAAACATCTGCTCTCTCACCCGCTTAGTGAGGTACTCCCCCATTACTCCAAAGTTGTAGTACATCACAATGTTGACCAACAAGAAAAAAACGGATAGAGAAGCTAAGAAGAGAGCATATATCTTTATCTTGCTTTTCATCTCACTATGATCTTTTAGAAAGTACACTGATATCAAGCTCCCATTAATGTATCCATTTAAAGGTGGTATCATTCCAAATGTTAGTGCCCCCAAGCACCCCATCATTGCTTGCTTCCACTCTGGTGCATTCAGCATCAATAACCTTCTAAAAGATGGCACGGCAAGGTTAGGTTCTGGTTGACACTCAACAGCATTTCCTGCTCTTAATGCATTGTCAAGAGACCTGTAGACGAGCACAAACACAATTACAGTGAAGAAAATGTATACGATATGAATTGGATGAAAATTTATTTACAGTATAAATCAGTGATGAATACATCTGTAAAATGGACACTCCAATTTCTATTGATACAAACCATAGATTTAAGTGTCACTGTTAACTATGTGATTTAAGTTATGCCAATAAAATACCATGCAACTCATGGTTAATCATGTTCCAAATATGCATTTTCCTTTTCCCTCCTTCAAGATAAAGGATAACTCATGCCAACTAAATCATGTGATTCAGAATTGAGACCCCAAGCCTCTTTCAAAATATAACAAGAATTTACTACAGCAGCTTTGAAACTCAATTTACTTTTAGTGTTGTAGTTCAAAACAATATTGAGATAACTGAGTTTTACCATAAATCAAATAATTTAAGCCTTCAATAGATATAAAGAGAAGTAAACAAATCAATTCAAAGTTTCAAACATATATTTACCTCGTGGAGCTACATCTACTAGAATGTGAGAGCCTTCTACTTTTGCCATTGCCGCCCTGTTGCAGAACTCAATGGAGGGTGAGAATGGCAAAGCAGAAGCCACTGATGTTGCTGAACACAGTGCTGTATTTGATGGTGCAGTCTGTTGCAGACGAACCAGTGAAGAATAAATGCAATTCTCATCACGTAAAGTTCATCATGGGAGCCAATTTCAGTGATCTGGCCTTCCTGGACAACTGCAATCATATCAGACTTCTGAATAATGGATAGGCGCAATCACTATAGTAGTTCGCCAACTGAGGCTATATTTAGTGCTTCTTGGACTACTCGCTCAGATTCAGAGTCGAGGGCACTAGTAGCCTCATCAAGTAGAAGGATCTTTGGTGACCTGACTATGGCTCTTGCAATTGCTATTCTTTGTTTCTGACCTCCTGACATCTGAATCCCCTCTCACCAACCTATTCGTGACAATGAAAAGCATGGCTACAAGTTAGAACACATAATTCATTCACAAATTTAATTCTTTGATAAATAATCCACCCTCACTCCCTAAGCCGAAGCATATGGACCATCTTGATTAACCAGCAGCGCATCGGTTAAAATCAATGATGTAACTCTTCATAATTGTGGTATTGTTGTAAGACTTTCAAGGCAATAGTTTATGGTACCACATCAACAAAGCCGCTATCCCAAATTTATGGGGTTGGCTACAGCCTACATGAATCCTAATCTTCATTGAGTCCTATTATGGGCCATCTCCTTCATTAAGGATATACTTCTTAGTTGTTTCTAACCAAGATCTTTTAAGTCTACCTCTAGCCCGGTTAACTCCATTAACTATCATCTTATAAATTCTCCTAATTGGTGCATTTAGGCCTCCCATAGTACATGGCCAAACCATCTTAATTGATTTTCTCTCGCTTTATCGTCAATAGAAGCAACCTCTAATCGCCATTAACTACAATTTATCGAATATATG
Source organism: Asparagus setaceus (assembly GCA_012295165.1). NCBI lineage: Eukaryota > Viridiplantae > Streptophyta > Magnoliopsida > Asparagales > Asparagaceae > Asparagus > Asparagus setaceus. The sequence goes on along the minus strand of CM022705.1, from coordinate 74,257,724 downwards.
TGAATTTTAAGTAGATGGTGAGCAAATTATGAAGACAAGAAATCATGAGGTAGACAGCTATCTGTAGAATGAGTGGCAGATAATTAAGTATTAACCTGTGTTTCATATCCTGAATGCAGATTGGAGATAAAATTGTGTGCATTGGCAAATTTAGTAGCAGCCACCACTTCATCCATTGAAGCATCTTCTTTCCCAAACAAAATGTTTTCCTTTATAGATGTTGCAAAGAGTGCTGGCTCTTGACTCACTAATCCCATCTGAGATCGCAACCATTTGAGCTGAAATTTCCGGATGTCCACCCCATCAAATAGTATCTCACCGCTATCCGGATCATAGAATCTCTGCAGCAATGCAATCACAGTCGACTTGCCTGAACCACTGCCTCCAACAAGTGCCACAGTCTTCCCTGTTGGAACCTTTAAGTTGAGACCCTCAAAACGAGGTCCTGAGGTCGTGAAGGATACGCAAACTCCACTCCCTTTAATTCAACTCCCCACCACATTTTCAAGGACCTCTCCATCTGTATGTTCTGAATCAATCTTCGGTACTCTCCTTACAACATTGAAGGCTCTTTCTACAGCTGCTGTTGCTTCAGAAATGTCTGTCATATTTGAAAGGGCCGAACCAAGTGAGCTGCATAATGTTTACACCAATAATAAAGACAGGTTAGAAGGTTTCGAATAAAAATAGCTAAAGATCTACAATTAAGTATAAAATGTACAATTAAGTATTACAAGCCTCCAAACATGATGGTAGCTCCAACAGCGAAGATGTCACCACCCTTAGCCATGGTACATGACCATGCGGCTACCATACCATGGGACAAAGGCTCTAAAGGCAAGTATGAGACCATTGAAACCAAGAGCAATTCCCTTTAATAAGCCTTGATGGAGGCCTAACTTGACGGAGCCCTCAAGGGTAGATGAGAACTCTGCTTTGGTCTTTGTTTCCCCTACAAATGAGTAGACAGTACGGATAGATGAAATAGCTTGCTCTACAACAACTCCGCCTTGCTGTATTCCTCTCTGTTTTGTCGTGCAATACCCATTTGTATTCTGTGATAAATGATGCCTGGTATGATGAGGAGAATAGCTAAGGGGAACATCACAAGAGCCATCCTCCATACTAGTATGAATGCTATAATGTAACTCCGAAAAGGGTGGTACAATTCATTATGAAATTGGGCATCTGCAACAAAATTAACAGAGTTTCACATTGTACAATTATTTAGACGGATATTCCTAAAGAAGTAAGAAGAAAATTGCCTTCTCACTGAGGACTTCTTGAATTACTAGGCTATCACTGGAGACGCTGGTGACAACATCGGCAGTAGCGGTCCTTTAAGGTCGGTATTCAACATCCTGTCTTAGGACAGCTTTCAAATATCGGGCTCTCATTCTTGATGCTTGTTGTTCTCCGGTTCTTGTCCAGCAATATCCTTCTGCAATCACCAAACCAATGAGCATAAAACCTCATTTTCAGAAACAGTGAAGCGAATATAGAGAAGAAAGTTGGTAAGTCGCGAGTACCTAAGAAGCAAGCCACCAACTTCCCACATGATAAGTAAACCAAATTCAGAGCATTCTGAAAAGAAGAGCAGCATGATTGGCATAAGGAAATGTATGCAAAAAGAAAGATGAAAGCTAGACAGAAGCATCACCACGTTTATTCTCTGAGTAAATTGAGTTGAGGATGGTCCATTTCCAAAACTGTTCATGAGCTTGCTAGTGATTAGAATCATGAGTGGTGCAGACAAGCCATCCCCAATAGAACTGAGGAAGCCGACAACCATCAGCCACTTGTCAGCAACATCAGCATGCATAAATATGGTCCAAATGCTGCAAACATTCTCTTTTTCCTTCCGACTCTTGATATCCTTCTCAATTTTTGTTCCATTCTCCATGTTTCTTCTTCTTCTTCTTCGTCTTCTCCTCCTCCGCCTCTTGTTAGACCAGATGCTTTTCCTTCTATTTTATCATTCAGTCCATTTTCTTTTTTTCAGTTTGTCCACAGGTTTTACATGTGATGCCATTTTTATATACACTTGCAGCAAACCTGATGCACATAACCTGCTGGCTTCCTTGACTTATAGAGCTTGTGCAATTATAATATAGTTTTAATATTTGCATACAGTTTACAACTTTTATACAATAAGATCTGATGCTGATCTGTTAGCTGGTACCTGTCCCATTTGGAACATGATACCTGCCATGATATAAAGTTGTTAAGATCTGCTCAGGAGATGAATGTTTTGGCCTCCTTCAGAATCCACCAATATCCCCTCACCACATGAAGATCAGTTAAATGATGGAATTAGTTTTGGAGAAATATGGATATGTTTCATAAAAGCATAAATGCCGTTAGATGTCTAGTTCCTCATTTAAAAATCCAATGAGTTCATAAACATATTGATGTTTTTCTAAAGCTGTTCAGATCTCTATGCAGGCTAAGTACTGCACTTTGTCCCTCTCAAAAGCAACTAAGACTGATTGGGTAGAAACCCTTAAATGCTAAATGCAACATCTGAAGCTAGCTTAGTACACAAGGTATTGGTCAATGTTCAGAGTAAAATAAGAGCCAGGATTTGGATATAATTATTCAGCGACCATAGTGGATTTCAATGAATAGTTAAATTATAATAGTTTTACAAGTTTTAATGTGATTGTAACTTATTCTGAGAATTGATCAGAGTTGCAGTTGAGAAATCTCAAAACTCTACTAGAAGAAGCCAACAATCGAGCATCCCAACAATCTCTGACGATGTTCATATTATTCCTTTTGATAACATGATCATATTCGAGGAACTCTTGTGATACTTATGGTTAGTTTCTCCTGAAATAAGGAGGCTTAAGTTTCCTAACCATTAAACTTTCTCCAAAGAGCTATGGCCTTACGTCATCCTCGAAGAGCTAGGGGTACTTTTTCATAGAAACCACCTATTTAAAATAGAGTCATTCTATACAAACCACCTTTACAAGATTTTTTCTTGCAATCAACCACCTAGGCCTACTTTTCAGTTAATTCTTTCAATAACCTAACCTCCATTAAGGATCATCTCTCTAATATACTTGGTATCAGACAACTAGTTATTACAGCAAAACCGAAAAAACTAAACTTAAAAGTGAGTTCATGCGGTTGATTGCAACAAAAAACCGTTTAAAGATGGTTTATGTATAAATTGACAATCACATGTGATTTCTATAGAATGACCCTATTTCAAAGGTGGTTTCTAGGAAAAGCCCAAAAGCTAGAATAAATGAATTAAATAACCTTTTAAGGAATAAAATAATGGTGAAATGGATTGGATTGAATTAGTTAATTAAACAAATCAAGACTAGTTTAATCTTTTCAAAAAAATTTACTCATTTTGACATAATATTCTAATCTTAAAAATTAGGATGACATAAATTAAAGGGAGGACTACAATTTGGAGGATAAATACTAAAATGACATGGAAGATAACTTCAAAACTTCCTATAATTGGCGGTATATATATGAAAAAAGACCCAAATAGAAAAGCCAGAATCATCCGTCACAGTATTGTGGTGAAATACTAACATTCGGTTTAACTTGTTGATTTCCAATATATAGTTATAATTCCAATACGAGGTTTGCTACCAAATAGGTATCAATCACAACTGTGCAAATACAATTTTCACCTTTCTTCTTTCATATTTAGAATGCATTTGTTCCACGGCTTAAGTAACAGGAGTAGAGATCCCAAACTTTTAAGAAATTTTCAAGCAGAAACTTTCTCCCAAATCCTTGGTACAATTTACATATGGAAATCATCCTCTCTAACGATTGCATACTTTTACAAAATCAACAACAAGCAATTAACATCAAAAGTCTGCAGTTTGTTGCTACATCAATATCGAAGTGTGGAAACCAAATAACTATTCAAAATGATGACAACATGATGATAGAGAAATCGAAGCTAAATCTTTACCTAGATAACTCATAGTCTTGGAATTTATGCGTGTTACCTTCACCAACGTTTGGGATCAATTCAGAGAAATGAGTCCCTTGCATTTTGTTGAAACTCACATTTCTCACAAAATTAGAAAATTTTCAAAGTTGAATTAGGAGAAACCGCCACAGAGATGGGTAATTTGAGGGAAAGATGAATTGGGTGTTTCGGATAGTAAACCTTTTTCATTATTTTCCTTTTTAATCTTTTTTCCCCTTTTCAATGAAAAAAGGTCGGTTACTAGTTATGGAATTATGTGAATTTTAGAGAAATAAGTGCACCTACTTGTAGGTGTGAGCAAATGGTCAGTTCGATTGGTTTTTTATGGAACTGAACCGAACTATTCTATATTTAAACCAAACTGAGCTGATCAAAATTAGAGCATGTTTGGGAATTGGTCAAAGTGGCTTATAAGTCACTTTTATGGCTTATAAGCCACCAAGACATGTTTGGTAAACAGTTTATTTTGGCTTATAACTTATAAGCCAAAAAATAATAAGCTGGGGTAACCCTCAACTTATTTTTTGGTGGCGTATAAGCCATATAGTTTGACCGAGTAAAAGACCACTATACCCCCTTAACAATTAAGAAAATCCAAAAGCTTTTTTCTATCTCCAATCCCCTTTTTTGTCATTTTGACAACAAGGATGGATTATAAGCCACTCATTTGCCAAACACTCTACTATTGAAAATGGATTATAATCCACTAAATTTACCAAACACTTTGGATTATATCTACTTGACTTATAAACTATTTGTGGATTACAAGCCAAGAGGATGTTTGGCAATCGGTCAACCGGCTTATAAGCCACTTTGTGACTTATAAGCCACCGCAACATGTTTGGCAATCGGCTTATTTTGGCTTATAAGCCCAAAACAAGGTTTCCTAACCCAACTTATTTTTAGTGGCTTATAAGCCATATGGTTTGACCAAGTAAATGTCAAGTTTACCCCTCAATGTTTAAGATAATTCCAAAGTCTATTCAATGTTTAAATTTTAGAGCCATCTCTAATTTGGTTATTTTGATAACAATGATGGATTATAATCTACTCATTTGCCAAACAATCTCCTATTGAAAGTTTAACTTATAATCTATTTTTTACCAAACACTTTGGCTTATAATCCACTTGGCTTATAATTCATTTGTGGATTATAAGCCAAGTTCCCAACATGCCCTAAGTAGATTATAATCCAAAGTTGCCAAACATGCCCTTAGTTTGACTAGTTGGTTCGGTCTATTCGGTTTGACGTGGAGTAGTTCAATTCAAAATAAGTATATAGACCCAAATGAGAGATGCATATCAAGAAACGGTGAATGAAAATGTGGATTAAAGGATAATAGATAAAAAGCGATGGAAATTAATTGAAAAAATAAATAATATAAGGAAAAATGAGAAAGAAATTTGAGGACTAATAAAAAGAAAGAAAGAGTATTATATAGACAATTGAGAGAACGATCGGTTCAGTTTGTTTTGGTTGAAATTTTCTTAAACCAACCCAACGGACATATTCTAAAACCGAATTGAACTGTCAAAATTCGATCAGTTCAATCGGTTTAGTCAGTTCAAACCGATTACTACTCATCTCTGCCTAATTGACATGTTCATTTATTTAAAGAGGCCTTTTTTTTAAACGTTTTAGTAATGAGTTCCTGATGAGATATTTTCAATAAGAGAGTAGCGACATGGAAATTTAGGAAAAATAGAAAGTCAAAATTTTATTATTACGGTTTGAAAAGAAATGTGAACATCAATGCAAATATTTCTATGTGAAAGTTAGGAAAAATGTAATCGTAGGGGTGAACAAGCGGTCAGTTCAATCGATTTTGACTATTTTAGATCAAATCGAACTGGACTGTCGTATATTTAGAAACAAATTGAACCTTAACAAGTCACTCCAGTTTCATGCGGTTTAGTTTGAACCTAGACCGGTCCAATTAAGAAATCATGTGGTATTAGTCCAAAATACATAACACCCTTCTTTCTTCAATTCACCTACTACTCTCAACATTGAAAATTTATCCAATAAACTAACTCGTGATCTGACATTCAATCTTTACCAATTAAAATTGGTGCTAGAACGGTGGGTGCAACATATATAATACAAAAATAGTAAATTTTAGATAATTTTTTATCTATTCGTCAGTATCACTTATTACTTCACAACTCTTTTATTGACATTTATCATTCCCCAATTCACAAAGAAGTGGGGGTCATGTACAATTTAAAATGTCAATTAAGGATTAGTAAGTGCAAATATATGGATTGAAAGATCTTAAGTGCTACTAAGAAATAAAGGAATTATCTACAGTTTTTCAAGTCTTATTAATATGTGAAAACATAGTTCAACAGTCAGAGTATGAATGTTGTACAAGATAATGATAACATCAAGAGATAAACATAATATATTATCATTAGTGAAAAAAGAATCGATCAAAGGATTTTTAAGTTTGCTTACGTTTGGAGTTTGGACTTCAAGTATTAATCCTAAAAGGCTATACATGTAAAAGAGATTTTTTTAGGGTAAATTTCACAAACCCTCCAAAATTTTTGATGTGTTTACCCTTGAACTAAATTTATTCTGTGAAACCTTAAACCCCGCACGTACCAAGCACGTGACTTTAATAGGCCAAAATACCCTTCGGTAATAAAAACAATCCCCTATATATCCTTAACTTTTATATTTTGGTTGTTTTGTTGAGGGTTTTTGGGTAACGGTTAAACCGTAATGGGATATGTTAGGATAAGCTGAAAGTTTAGGAGGTTATTTGAGACACCCCAAAGTTCTAGGGGTTTAGTGATTTTTTTTTGGGGAGGGGAGGGGGTTGTGAAGTTTACCCTTGTTAACCATATATAGAGAAGCGAGGTTGCTTGAGAGTTGGGGAGGGGAGGGGAGGGAACCAGGCCTCATTCCTTACTCCATCTCGAACCAATTTGGAGGGAGGTGTGAACGAAGGTGAACTTTCCACATCCATTCCCCAGAAAAGATTGTGAAGAGTTTTGCACCTCCCATCAATTCATCAATCCAAAAAGCTGTAAAAAGAAAAGAGAAAAAGGAAGAAGAAAAGTTACCAAGCAACTCAAATCATACATTTCCCTCTTTAGGAAGTCACTTCCGAACCTTTACTCGGGGTATTTCCGGAGATTTCAGATACTTTTACTTTCAGACTTATTTTTTGATGGCTAATTAGTACTTAAATACCTATAACTTCTCTTAGTTTGCACTTATATACTCTCACTTATTTTGGGCAGCACTTATATACCCTAAAGTTTCCAAAAGTTGCATTTTAATACCTTCTGTTAGGCAAATATGATAAAATTTGATGTCTCATGTGACACTCACAAGCTAATTTTAGAACATTTTAACCCTTATTGTTTGTTGAATTTACACCTCACAGTTGCAACTCCCGTCCAATCCATAACTTATTAGAAATCCTAACTAAGCACATGTTATCAAGGTTTTAAATGTCGGATGTCGGGTTCATGTCGGATAGCTAAAATTCATGTCGGATAGCAGAAATCGGGGATATGTCGGGGGGCATATACTAAATATCGGATTGCCATATCGGATGGATTTATACTTAATTTTGGTCACCAAGATGGAATGCATTTGTCATGTTATAGTTTATCCTACTTGAGTTGAATATTCATCATCAAGACACGAGTTGTTTTCCATTTCTTGAAGGGAAACATTAAAATATTATGCCAACAAATAAATAAAATACACATTGTCAAACTAGAACTTTCGAAGTGCCTTGCATAAAATTAACATAATGTAAAGTGCCTTGCATAAAATTGACATAAAGTGTTAAGACTTTGAATTGATTTCAAGCTATGGTTCAAACTTATTGTTTACATCACGCTTTTATGAATTTGCAATTTCAATTTGTAGAGACGAAGACGAACGAGAGGAGATCGCGACAGAAAAGAGAGCAATATTTTTTTCTTTGCCCTAATCGGTATTATATGCTACTATGGGAACAAAAGGCTAAAAAAGGAATTAATCAGGTTTGGGTTTTGAGTACTAAAGCCAAATCCCAATAGTTATCAACTAAAAAAAAAACGGCCGATTTCCGATTTTTCAAGGATGAAAATCGGCCGATATATCTGCAATATCCCCCGACATGTCCGACATGGACCTCGAAAACGATATCCGACATGAAATGGCCATATCCGTGTCGCTCTAGCCTCTAATCCGACATGTCGGCCGACATTTAAAACCATGCATGTTATAAAAGGAAATATTTACATTTGTAAAAATGGTAAGGTTTGCTCTAGTAACTTTATAATCCTATATTGTATCGCATAACATATATTTTATAACATCATGTTCTTCACGTGCACTGCTATTATTCAATTGTCATCAAGCCAAATATCTAGGTTTTCTTCAAAAATCCACCTCGTCCCCTCACCACATGAAGCAGTTAAGTGATGCAAATATTTTTGGAAGAATATGAATTAGATAAGTGTAAGTGGTTTGTTAGGTATGTCTTCCCTCACTCAAAAATCCAAAGAATTTATATCAAAATATTGTCGTTTCTCTCTCTAAAGCTATTCAAATCCCAAATCAGGCTAGATACTGCACTTTGTCCCTCTGAAAGAAAATGAGACAAGACTGATGTCAATGATCCATCATATTTTTAAACCGTCTAATGTAAACCCTTAAATGCTAAATGCTATGTCTGAAATCGGTGAGGTAGTTTATTTTTTGTGGGAACTTAAGCATAGTAGTTAATACAATGAATTGGTATATGTTCAGATTTTGGCACCATGCCTACAATTTGGTAGGATTCCAAAGTTTGCAAATAAATAATAAGCAACTATAGTGAGATTTGATAGGGATTTAGATTGCGGGACTTATCTGACTTCTTATAAGGTTGCGATGGAAAACTCTCAATACAAAATGAGACAACGATCGTGATGGCGGATCTAGGATTTCTTGAAAGTGGTGTCACTATCTATTTAACAATTTAAAAAACTTTACAATTTTCCTTGATAAGTTTTTATCTTTTGAGAAAAGTACATAATCACATCATTAATAACACTATCAAATACATCTTTCTTAATATAATATGTCACTAATCACGAATTCTCAAGTTCGATCTTGAATTTTGGTGTGAGTTTTTGTCAAGTTTCTTAGTTATCCCCTTCTCAACTGTCAAATTGTCACAAAATCCTACTTAAGTTTTGGGGTTCTCAGAAAGTTCCCCCTTCAACTTTCAACATCATTCAAAGAAAATCCTTGCTCGTATTAATCGCAATTCTCACATGTGTGATTAAATTACGTAGGGAGACTTTTTATAGTGAAAATTGTGCTTCATGTCTTTAGGGTTTTTTTTGGAAATTGAAAGTTGAAGGGGGTTTTCTGAGAAACAAAAAAACTGAAGAAGGTTTTGTAACATTTTAGAAGTTAAGGGGAGTTATCTAAGAAACTCCCAAACTAAGAGGTTTTTTGTGAAATTTACCATTTTAATTGGATGGGATCGCGTGGCAATTTAAAATTTTAGGTTGGGTTATGTCAAAGGGGGTCATCTAAATTAAAATGTGGTAAATTTCTTAAAGAGATGGGTTTTATGTGTTTTTGTTTGGGGTGCTGTTCTTGGTCCTCCTTGACCAAACTGGTGTCACGTGACACCAGTTTGGTTAAGGTGGATCCACACTTGACAGTCAGCATCCAACCAGAACGTTTCTAGCGGAAACATGCTTATCTTGACTTAATTAAGATTATCACTATTGACAACATGGTGATACAAGCCCCCACGATGTTTATGGTTTATTATATGAGTTTTAAGTTTCTTAAACATCACATTTTCTGAAACGAGATACAGTGTTACTTCTTCCTACGGAAATACTAATATTTAATTTGTTTTGTTACTTTTCGGTTATAGTTGGAAATTCCATTTTGAGGTTTTCCTATCAAATGGGTACCACTCCTAATGTGCAAATACTAACTCCATCAAAAAAGTTCTGTTGTTTTCTTTGATATCAAAGAATGAGAACTAAAAACAAACAGAATCAAGGTCATGTACTACAAGTAACCAAATATCACAATTTATTTCTTCAATTCAAAAAGGAAAAAGAAATGTTAACAATATGATCAAGTTGGGGATTTTCCAAGAAAAGAAAAATCTTAAAACACTTGAAAGATTAACATATCTAGCACTAGATCCAACCACATTCGTTCATTAGATCATTGTTTAAAAATACCAATCTCTTCAACATTTGTTTAAGAAAGCCAACATCAAGATGATAACTTCCCAAGTCAGTAATTTATAGCTGCATCAATGTCGAAGCGTGGAAACCAAATAAATATTCACAACGATTGAAGAATCTAGGTTATATATTTATTAATTGAGTCTAGAAAATTGACGCACGTTACCTCCACCGACATTTGTGATCGATTCAGAGAAGTCAGTCGCTTGAATTTTGCCAAAATTGATAATCAAATTAAAATCCCGGGCCATGAGTGATAATAGTTTTTGAATATTTTGATCAAATTGAGAATCAAATTAGGGGCTTAGGAGAAAGGGTGATGGAGGTGGATAAATTGGGGGAAAAGGGTTTTGAGGAAAGTAATCAAGAAACAATTGGTTAAAAAATTAAGTAGTAACATGACCTTTATTTTTATATTTTCTTGTGCTTTTTTCTTTTGGGTTTTTCCGATATTGGTCCCCCATATCAAATATCTTCCTCTTCCATATTTTGATATTAGTCCTCCAAATCTTCATATTTTTAAGTTAGTCCCTAAAACGTTATTAGTGTTTTCAAATTAATCCCTCTAGTTAGCACCAGGTTAAAAGATTTGAATCAAAACCTATTATGCTAACTTTTAAGAAAATTATAACAAATAATAAACCTATAGCTGTGATATCAATGTCAAAATATTTAATATCCTATTAGTGTTTTCAAATTAATCCCTCTAGTTAGCACCAGGTTAAAAGATTTGAATCAAAACCTATTATGCTAACTTTTAAGAAAATTATAATAAATAATAAACCTATAGCTGTGATATCAACATCAGAATATTTAATATCCTATTAGTGTTTTCAAATTAATCCCTCTAGTTAGCACCAGGTTAAAAGATTTGAATCAAAACCTATTATGCTAACTTTTAAGAAAATTATAATAAATAATAAACCTATAGCTGTGATATCAATGTCAAAATATTTAATATCCTATTAGTGTTTTCAAAATCATTATCTTCAAAATCATTATCTTCAAAATCATTATCTTCAAAATCATTATCTTCAAAATCATTATCTTCAAAATCATTATCTTCAAAATCATTATCTTCAAAATCATTATCTTCAAAATCATTATCTTCAAAATCATTATCTTCAAAATCATTATCTTCAAAATCATTATCATCCTTGGAACTAGAGGTTCGATTTTTCTAATGAGTGCTCGTGGGCACTTGTTAGAAGCTGAAGGAGATAAAGAGAAATGAATAGAAAGTAAACCTCTTTGATTGACACTAATTTCTCTCATTTCCTCTCCTCTCCTCTCTATATTATCTCTCATTTACTAATATAATGAGAGAAATGAATAGAAAGTAAACCTCTTTGATTGACACTAATTTCTCTCATTTCCTCTCCTCTCCTCTCTATATTATCTCTCATTTACTAATATAATGAGAGAAAAGAATCCCAAATGAACTATCGTAGGTTCAAATGACAATTAAAATTCCACCAGAAGAAATTCCAATTTATATTTTAAGTCAAATATAGTGATGTCTGATTATATGCATGGATTATTATTTTCCTTATTTTCCTTTTCTTTTTCTAGTCATGCACAGCATTTTTCTCAAAGGAAACAATCACAGCATTAACAACAAAAAGCCTACAACAGCTCATACTAGCGACCTGCTAGAAATTAATTTAAAAAAATTGAATCATATGACTATCTTTAAATATCACACCCATAACATTATTATTTGTTATAATTTTCTTTATCAGTAAATACAAATCCTAACCTTTTCATAGAGGCACAGTAACACGAGCTGTTTTTTACAGCACACGTCCAAAAAGAAAAAGAAGTTTAGGGAAACTTTTTGCATCCTATTGAATTTATTTCAAGGGTTAATTGCACACAAACCCCCTGTAGTAGAACTTACTACCCCTGTAGTTTCATTTTGACAGGTAGGTCCCTTTGATGAACTTCTTTTTACTCTTTACTATGGATGACATTTTGGCAGATAGTGGGTGAAGTTAGGTAGGCCTGTCTGCCAAAAGGAAACTAAGGGTCTATGTGCAATTAAGCCTTATTTCAATCCTCCACCTTTTGAACTTGCTGAAGCTTGACCAAGCCATAGTAAGATCCATTAGGCCCCTTCGCTAAGAGCGAAGAATGAGATCCCATCTCAACCACTGTTCCCTTCTCAAAAACTGCAATAAGATCACAGTTCTGTATCGTACTGAGACGATGAGCAACAACTACACTTGTTCTCCCAACCATCACTTTCTCTAGTGCTTCTTGCACAATTTTCTCCGAATGACTATCAAGTGCACTTGTAGCCTCGTCCAATAATAATATCGCGGGATTCTTCAGTATTGCTCTTGCAATCGCTATTCTTTGCTTCTGTCCACCGGATAGCTGGTGCCCACGGTCTCCACACCACGTGTCATACCCATGTTGTAGGACACTGATGAAGTCGTGCGCATTGGCTGCTTTTGCAGCGGCTTGTATTTCCGCCTCTGTTGCTCCTGCTGCTCCATATGCAATGTTATCGCGAATACTCCCAGAAAAGAGTGTTGGCTCCTGTTGCATAAGAACACCCAACAATTTAGTTTAACCTCCTCATTGTTATTTGGCTAAATTTCACTTAATCCCCCTGACTTTGTGTATTCCACTTAACTCCCCTTAACTTTGGGGTGTGACAGGTGTCTCACTTAAACCCCCGTAAACTTTGAAGTTTTTTCCAAAACAGCCCCCCTAATGTTGTTACCCTGTAATGCTGAAATAACAAAAATCCCCTTTTTGAAAAAAATGGCCTAAAAGGTAAATTTTAATAGTTGAGAGGCATTTTCATCCTTTGTTTTCAAACTTAATGGTGATACTTTGAGGTGGTTATGTAGATGAGTTCAGGGGGTTAAGTGGCATAAACAAAGGTCAGGGCGATTATGTGCAACTCGCGAAAGTTCAGGGGGATTAAGGAAATTTACTCTTGTTACTTATTATGATTAGAAGTTGAAAAGCTTCAGAAAATTGTAAAAGTACTTAGCCAATCAGCACATGCTTTCAGAAGTTGGTTCAAATGCTAAATGTAGCTGTTTCCGAAGAGATTTTTGATAGGGTGGTGGCTCGTAACTCACAAGTAGATGGCTGGCTCATCAAATAACCATATATTCCATCTTCTCCCTACTCGATGTGAGACTAAAGCCCCCACCCTTTTTTTTTTTTGGTTGTTGTTGTTGTTGTTGTTGAGGAAACAGAAACTGCATTTAATTCTCTTAACCAAAAAAAAAAAAAAAACTGCAGTTTCTACCACATTTTCCCCCATGCATTTAGGGATTTCTCGCATAGATCTTGTCCTTTGCTTCTTGATTTGATAAATTGGCCTTAGTTTGCTAATTAACTTAGGTGGTTACCAAATTATTCCCATCTTTATTCTACCACTTGAAAAAAATGCTTGTTGAAAAGAGGATAAATACACCAAAATGTGCACAGTCTAATAGGCGCATAACAAAGATGGGAGTGACTCCTGATCCCCATACTAGGCATAGGCTAATGAGCTCAAGGAAACATGAGAGAAGTGGTCCCCCCACATCACATATTTGGAAAGGGCCTACTTAGTTTGTCAATCAAACAGAAATCAGGATGGAGAAATAGTTATGTAAGTACCTGTCCCACGAGAGCGATGTGCCTGCGAAGCGAGCGAAGGTTATATGATTTCAAGTCTATCCCGTCGATGTTCACTGTTCCATGCAATGGGTCATAGAATCGCTCGATGAGCCCTATGATAGTGGACTTACCGGACCCGCTCCGCCCAACGAGAGCTGTAGATTTGCCAGCATCAATGTCAAGGGAGAATCCTTTGAAGATTATCATGTTAGGACGCGCTGGATATGCAAACTCGACATTTCTGATTTCAATGCGACCATTTAGTTTCTCGGGGCAGTGGCCATTTTGGTCTTCAGGGTCAATGAAGGTGGCTCGATCAAGCACAGCAAAGACAGAACTGACTGCATCGGCACCCTTGGCAAGATCTGTAGTCCTGCTGCTGACATTAGCAACTACATGTCCAGTGATGAAGAGGATCATGAAGATCTGAAAGAGGCCCCTGGAACTAAGGTAACCTCGAGTTACGAGCTGGCCTCCATACCTGTGAGAAATGTTGTGAAACTTTTTGGTTTTTGTTTGTTTAATAGAAATTTGATTTTAAGCTCTACTTGGCAATTGAATAAAGACATTTTTATTGGGTTTAATTCTTCTATTCAAATATAGATGAAGGACATGTTTTATACGTGCCAGAAGATAAGGGCAAAAGTGCAGGCTGTGAGGCTTTGGGATGTGCCAAGCACAATGCCAGCAAACCATGACTGGCGGATGCTATCACGGCGAGGGCCATCTTGCGAGAGGTTGAAGAGGTGAAGAATATGGTTCTGCGAAGAGAATGCAGTAACAGTGTGGATATTGGAGACAGCCTCGGCAATAAGCTTGCTGCCGTCGGCTTGAGCCTTGATGGCCTTGTTTGACATGCTCTGGAGGAGAACCTTGCGGGTATAGAAACAAATGCTGATGATGGGCTGGACCGCTATCATGACCAAGGCCAGACGCCATGAGATGATCAGACTGAGGATGCCTGAAATTGCAATTGTTGAGAGAGTCTGAATAAGGAAAGACATTCGATCACCCACCAATGATCTCACCTACAATCACATACAATCACTTCAATAATTAATTGTCTTGCTCGGCAATAAGAATTTCAATGTTGGGAACTGAATTTTTCTCAGAAAGTATGTTGTATTATCTTTATCGATAATAGCTACAAACATTGGCCCTATATTACTATTGCAATTATCCAAGTTGTCAATAGATAAGTGTTTGCTTAGTGAAAACCATAACCACAATATAGTTCAAATATCAGAAACACATGCATGCATGTACCTAACTCAAGTAAATTAAGTCTTATTCTTTCAGTTCTTAACAAATAGGTGGCCTTGAAGTAGATCTTTCCCTTTTAAAGTTTTATTTGAAATTCTCAATGTTTGAGAAATAGTTTCTACTAGGAGCACCTTAAGGATACAAACCTTGATCACCAAAGGGTGCTGGGGTTAACTTTGTCATTTCACAGTTAAACTTTCATAGAGGGTCTCCAGCTTTACTTACTTTTTTTTTTTTGGTTTGGCCCATCAGGATTCAGATATGTTCACCCGTTTTCTAAAGCTTCTTCTAAAATGACCTTACAGTTATACCAAATAACTGGTAGTTGTTAACTACATAGTTTACTCGAACATGGCTTTTGGGTGCTGTGTCCATGTCTGACATGTCCGTGTCCAACACGTGTCGGACACGGATTCTCCGTAGACACGCCATGGACACGTGTGGTTCAAAGCAAAACCGATATCTCTATTACTTATAAACTAAACTAGTTTCTTTGGTTGTATTTGGTTCAAAACCAAACGGTTTTTGAACCCAAAAATTGAAACACATTATTTAAATATTTAAAAAATACCCATCGTATTATCCCATGTGATCAAAACTAAAATTTTGTTGTTAAACCTTATTCTTAATTTGATTTAACTTGATTCTTAATTGTTATAGATAATAGAAAGAAACATACAAATGATATAGATATTCTAATTCAATATTTCATCTCATGTGTGTGTATCCGTGTCCCGTATCCTACATTTTACAAAAGTGCAGGCTGTGAGGCTTTGGGATGTGCCAAGCACAATGCCAGCAAACCATGACTGGCGGATGCTATCACGGCGAGGGCCATCTTAGAGGTTGAAGAGGTGAAGAATATGGTTCTGCGAAGAGAATGCAGTAACAGTGTGGATATTGGAGACAGCCTCGGCAATAAGCTTGCTGCCGTCGGCTTGAGCCTTGATGGCCTTGTTTGACATGCTCTGGAGGAGAACCTTGCGTATAGAAACAAATGCTGATGATGGGCTGGACCGCTATCATGACCAAGGCTAGGCGCCATGAGATGATCAGACTGAGGATGCCTGAAATTGCAATTGTTGAGAGAGTCTGAATAAGGAAAGACATTCGATCACCCACCAATGATCTCACCTACAATCACATATAATCACTTCAATAATTAATTGTCTTGCTCGGCAATAAGAATTTCAATGTTGGGAACTGAATTTTTTCTCAGAAAGTATGCTGTATTATCTTTATCGATAATAGCTACAAACATTGGCCCTATATTACTATTGCAATTATCCAAGTTGTCAATAGATAAGTGTTTGCTTAGTGAAAACCATAACCACAATATAGTTCAAATATCAGAAACACATGCATGCATGTACCTAACTCAAGTAAATTAAGTCTTATTCTTTCAGTTCTTAACAAATAGGTGGCCTTGGAAGTAGATCTTTCCCTTTTAAAGTTTTATTTGAAATTCTCAATGTTTGAGAAATAGTTTCTACTAGGAGCACCTTAAGGATACAAACCTTGATCACCAAAGGGTGCTGGGGTTAACTTTGTCATTTCACAGTTAAACTTTCATAGAGGGTCTCCAGCTTTACTTACTTTTTTTTTTTTTTTTTTGGTTTGGCCCATCAGGATTCAGATATGTTCACCCGTTTTCTAAAGCTTCTTCTAAAATGACCTTACAGTTATACCAAATAACTGGTAGTTGTTAACTACATAGTTTACTCGAACACGGCTTTTGGGTGCTGTGTCCGTGTCCGACATGTCCGTGTCCAACACGTGTCGGACACGGATTCTCCACGGACACGCCATGGACATGTGTGATTCAAAGCAAACTCCAATTTCCCCATTACATATACCATAAACTAGTTTCTTTGGTAATATAGGGTTCAAAACCAAACTGTTTTTTAACCCGAAAACTGACACCCATTAATTAAATATTTGAAAAATGCCCATTGTATTATCCCATGCGATCAAAACTAAACTTTTGTTGTTAAACCTTATTCTTAGTTTGATCTAACTTCATTCTTAATTGTTATAGATAATAGATATTTGATCTAATATAAATTATATTTATGTAGCCGCGTCCCCGTATCCTACATTTTACAAATTTGTTGTGTCCCATGTCCGTATCCTTGTCCGTGTCCGCACCCGTGTCCGTGCTACCTAGGTTACCGTGCAAGACATGGTTTAATCATGTGCCAAGTATACATTTTCTTTTTCCCTTCCTCGAGATAAAGGATAACTCGAGGCCAAACAAATCATGTGATCATAAATTTGACTCCATGCCTCTTCCAAAATATTAGAATTTACTACATCAGTGCTTTGAAAGTCAGTTGATTGTTAGTGCTATACTTAGAAATAATATTGAAATAATGGGTATTTCCCATAAATCAGATACTCGAAGCTTTCCTCGGGTATATTCAAATTTCTTTTACCTCGTCGAGCTACATCTACTAGCATGTGAGAGCCTTCTGCTCGTGCTATTACCGCGCCTGTCGGAACACTCGATGGAGGGTGAGAATGGCAAAGCAGAAGCCACTGATGTTGCTGAACACAGTGCTGTATTTGATGGTGCAGTCTGTTGCAGACGAACCAGTGAAGAATAAATGCAATTCTCATCACGTAAAAGTTCATCATGGGAGCCGATTTCAATTATCTGGCCTGCCTGGACCAATGCAATTATATCGGCCTTCTGGATGGTGGAGAGGCGCAATCACTATAGTAGTCCGCCAACTGAGGCTGCATCTAGTGCTCCTTGGACTACTCGCCAGATTCAGAGTCGAGGGCACTAGTAGCCTCATCAAGTAGAAGGATCTTTGGTGACCTGACTATGGCTCTTGCAATTGCTATTCTTTGTTTCTGCCCTCCCGACATTTGAATCCCACCCTCACCAACCTATTCGTGACAATGAAAAGCATGGCTACAAGTTAGAACACATAATTCATTCACAAATTTAATTCTTTGATAAATAATCCACCCTCACTCCCTAAGCCGAAGCATATGGACCATCTTGATTAACCAGCAGCGATCGGTTAAAATCAATGATGTAACTCTTCATAATTGTGGTATTGTTGTAAGACTTTCAAGGCAATAGTTTATGGTACCACATCAACAAAGCCGCTATCCCAAATTTATGGGGTTGGCTACAGCCTACATGAATCCTAATCTTCATTGAGTCCTATTATGGGCCATCTCCTTCATTAAGGATATACTTCTTAGTTGTTTCTAACCAAGATCTTTTAAGTCTACCTCTAGCCCGGTTAACTCCATTAACTATCATCTTATAAATTCTCCTAATTGGTGCATTTAGGCCTCCCATAGTACATGGCCAAACCATCTTAATTGATTTTCTCGCTTTATCGTCAATAGAAGCAACCTCTAATCGCCATTAACTACAATTTATCGAATATATGTGAATTTTAAGTAGATGGTGAGCAAATTATGAAGACAAGAAATCATGAGGTAGACAACTATCTGTAGAATCAGTGGTAGATAATTAAGTAAACCAACCTGTGACTCGTATCCCAAAGGAAGATTAGAGATGAAATTGTGTGCATTGGCAGATTCAGCAGCAGCCACCACTTCATCCATGGAAGCATCTTCTTTTCCAAACAATATGTTTTCTTTAATAGACCCCGCGAAGAGTGCAGGCTCTTGACTTACTAATCCCATCTGAGATCGCAACCATTTGAGCTGAAATTTCGGATGTCCACCCCATCAAATAGTATCTCACCGCTATCCGGATCATAGAATCTCTGCAGCAATGCAATCACAGTCGACTTGCCTGAACCACTGCCTCCAACAAGTGCCACAGTCTTCCCTGTTGGAACCTTTAAGTTGAGACCCCTCAAAACGAGGTCCTGAGGTCGTGAAGGATACGCAAACTCCACTCCCTTTAATTCAACTCCCCCCACCACATTTTCAAGGACCTCTCCATCTGTATGTTCTGAATCAATCTTCGGTACTCTCCTTACAACATTGAAGGCTCTTTCTACAGCTGCTGTTGCTTCAGAAATGTCTGTCATATTTGAAAGGGCCGAACCAAGCGATCTGCAGAAATAGTTTCAACGAAAATAAAGAAAATGTAGTAGGCATCAGAAGAAAATTAGCTAAAGAATCTACAATAAGGTAAGTAAGCACTACAGGCCTCCGGCCAAGATGGAAGCTCCCACAGCGAAGATGTCACCACCCTTAGCACCATGGTACATGATCATGCGGCTACCATACCATGGGACAAAGGCTCTAAAGGCAAGTATGAGACCATTGAAACCAAGAGCAATTCCCTTTAATAAGCCTTGATGGAGGCCTAACTTGACGGAGCCCTCAAGGGTAGATGAGAACTCTGCTTTGGTCTTTGCTTCCCCTACAAATGAGTAGACCGTGCGGATAGATGAAATAGCTTGCTCTACAACAACTCCGGCCTTGCTGTATTCCTCTCTGTTTTGTCGTGCAATACCCATTTGTATTCTGTGATAAATGATGCCTGGTATGATGAGGAGAATAGCTAAGGGGAACATCACAAGAGCCAT